>CM038217.1:121686420-122887254 GCA_021442155.1 Cymbidium sinense
AAAGGACCAAAGCAAATTTTCCTAAGGCTACGGTTTCAAGCAATTACCTTGTCAAGGCTATCACCGGTGCTCCAATGGAGGAGGTAGTCAATAGAGATGAAGCCTGTTGGAGGAATTGGCTCTTGATTTGAAGAATTTTGACCAAGCTCCCTTCAATGGTGATCGCTTTGATCAAAGTGATGCTTCCGTGGCTTAGACTTGGAAAATTTGGTTGAGCTTGACGATGTCCATGGTGCTTGCAAGGTTAATTTAGTTTTGATGGAGAATTGGATAAGTTTAGTAGGGATTGATCTCCCTTTGAGTGAACCGAGAATGGGAAATCAATTTAGCTTGGGAATGGCTTGGAAAAGGTTGAGGAGGCTTGATTGAATCTCCTTAGCTCTATGGAAATGAGTGCTTGTGCTTTGAGTGATAATGAGGAGTATCTCCCTCCTTAGATGAATGGTGATGAGTAGTTTTGCCATTTTGATCAATGACAAGGAGGGTTCACAATTTAGCCAAACATTCCATGTGAGTTGTTTTGAGTAGTGGAGGGAAAGAGAGTTGGTGCCCATGTGCTAGGTGAGTGCATTTGGATTTCCAAGTGTTTAATTTTCATTGGAGAGGTCAGTTTGGCCTTGGCTTGGGTCATGGACGATCCAAGCTCATTGGGTCATATTCACCACCTTCCTTGGTGCCCATGTGGACAACTAAGAGGATGCCAAGTGGCCTTGAGAAAGGAATGATGAAATTCCAAGTGAAATTGGTCATAGGATACCCTTTGACCTAAGAGAAAATGGTCATTTGGCCTTGATTTTAATTTTGACAGATTTAAAATGATTCAAAATTGGGCCAAATCTCAAGTGATTTGGAGTTCATTTGATTGAATTGGTTCAATTTGACCCATTTAGGTCAAATTGGTTGTTGATCAATTGGTCAAATTGGGCCAAATAATGGGTTAAGTCAAGTTCAAATGATCATTTGGAGCCTATGGGTATCATTGGTTTGGTTAAATTTGGTTTAGATTTGGTTTTGATTCATTTAGGTTCATTTAGGTCAAATGTCAAGTTGACCAATTTGACCCATTGACCCAATTGTTAGGTCATGGGTTGGTTTAGCTTGGTTGATCATTTAAATTATATTGCAAGCTTTGGTTTCAATCAATTTTGGTTTGATTTGACCTCAAGTTGATTTGACTTTTAGGTCAAGTTGGGTTCATGGTCAATTAGGTTGAGTCCAATTGGTCAAGCTTTGGTCAAGTTTAATAATCAATTTAGAATGAATTTGACCCATTGGTTGCAATCAATTTGGCTTAGATCAAGATTTGACCCATTTTGACTTTTAGGTCAATTTTGGTCAACTTAGGTCAAGTGGCCAATTAGGTTTGGTTTCGCTCAATTGATGGCTTGGTTTTCAATCATTGATTTTGGATTAGTTTAGATCAATGGTTTCAATCAATTTGGCCTATAATGAATTTTGACTAGTTTGGGTTTCATTTTAAATGTTGACTTGGTCAAAGGCTAGGTTTGACTTGATTTGGCCCAATTTGAGTGAGAGTGGGATTGATCATCTTAGGATGATTGTTGTTGATAATGTGAGGCTTAGGTGGGCTTAGTTCAATC
Organism: Cymbidium sinense; assembly: GCA_021442155.1. Classification (NCBI taxonomy): domain Eukaryota; kingdom Viridiplantae; phylum Streptophyta; class Magnoliopsida; order Asparagales; family Orchidaceae; genus Cymbidium; species Cymbidium sinense. The sequence continues at coordinate 121,688,022 of CM038217.1, forward strand.
CAATTTGGCTTGGATTAGAATTTTGCTCAAAAGGTCCTTTAGGTCACTTTGGGTCAAGTGAACCTAAGTGAGTTAATTGACTTGATCAAGACTTGATTTAAGTTTGGTTGAACTCACATATGGACCTATGATGGAAATATAAATCCAATTGCAAGTGATTTGAAGTCAAATGGGTTTTGGTTCATTTGACAATTTCAAGTCAAGAGGATGAATATTGGTTTGATTTGGGTTAGTTTGATTTTGGTTTGATGATTGTAGTTTATGTTTATATTTGGGCATGTGATTGAAGAAGTGATTGTTTGAAGAGATAATCCAAGGGTTTGGATTGATTTGAGAATGGTTTGGCTAAATTCAAGGATTTGACTTGAAAGAGTATAAGTTGGATTTAAGTTGGATTTGATTTGAGTTTTGAATTTAGATTATTTGAATTTATATTTCATTTATATTTGTGAATATAGATGAGAATATAAATGGGTTATGAGAAAATCTTTTGAGTTTGGAGTGATTTGGATTTGATTTGAGCTAAGTCCAAAAGATGAAATCATTTGATTTGGAATTGATTTATGATTTGAAAAAATTGATTGGGTTGGAATTGATTTAAGATTTGATTTGGAATTGATTTATGATTTGAGAAAATTATTTGATTTGGAATTGATTTAGGATTTGATTTGGATTGGTTTAAAGGAGGGAAGCAAGGATTGGGTTTAAGCTATAGGGTAGGCAAGTCCTCCTAATACCTAAGGCATAACATATTCCTTTGGCTAACTCTTTTAAGTCTCTATGGTTAAGTGTTCATCTAATCACTAGAAGTGTCTTATGACTAAGGAACTCTTAGTGAGAGAGTCTAAAAAGAAAGAGCTCACCAGTTTAAAATCAGTTGAGAATCATTTGGAAATTTAGATTTAGAATTGGATATAAGTCTTGGAAATTTGGTTTGGATGAATTTGATGTTTGGTTTGAGAAGGAAAGCATGGATTGGGTTTAGGCCATAAGGTAGGAAAGTTTTCTTAAGTCCCTAAGCTATAATCTATTCCATATGGCTAACCCTTCTCTATGCTTAGGTTAAGTGTTCACCTAATCACTAGAAGTGTCTTAAGACTAAGGAGCTCTTAGTATCTATAAGAGTCCTACATATATGGTAAGAAAATTGAGAACTCACTCTAAAAGAGAGGTCATATACCTCAGCCTTTCATTACGGGGTCTGGATAAAGCCCCTGAGGCACCTCCCCTATGGGCACTCTATTTGGATCACGTCCAGTGAACCTATTTAGACACTACTGGTTACTCTTGCATTGGACACTTTCATAGTAGTCACCCCTATGGTTGGAGAATTTGTCTTATGGATATACAGTTCTCCATTGGTCCAAGAAGTCCGAGATAGGACTAGGATGATATAAGCCCCTCCTTAGTGGTCCTCACACCAATAGTGTCAACACAAATATATAAACAAAATAAAATATATATCTTCATTTGTGGATTAGGAGAAAACCCCGGTACCTTTCCCAAGGGAATCCTATCTTTAGGGCCAACAAAACTCCCTATAGAAATCGCTGACTACTTTTGAGTTGAGATAAGTCCGGTCAAGACTCTCTCTAGTAGCCCTTAGGTTGGGTTCAACTTTTTGTGCCACCACCAGTCACCCCGCAATGCCCTTTCTTTGGAAGATATAAGTCTATCATGCATTCTCCAAAGACGCACCGACGGCCGCCCTTAGGTCGGGTTTCATTTATTGTGCTATCAATTGATCACAATAGTTTCTTATTTAGGAAGTTGTAAGTCTACAAGCTTTCTTCCCGACTTCACCATTGAACAAAAAAGCACCCCTTAGGGTTGGTTTAGTGGTGGTAGACTATCCCTTTGGATTTATAAATCTAAGATAGGACTAGGCGATATTATCCCTTTCTTAGTAGATCCAACACACCGACAGGGTCCATCTAAAATGAAATTAATTCGACTATTCTTGAGTCGATATGAGTCCACGGCATTTGCTCAATAGTCACCTTAGGTCGACTCTGTGTAGAAGGAATCAAAAGCTTTGTGCAATGTGACTCTACTTACGCCAAAACATAAGAGAGTGAAGGGGAATCAACTAAGGATGGAGTATGTGAGCCTTCCACAGGGAAAAAGGCTCAAGTCATCCACTGGGGAGAGAGAAATCCACGGGGATTAATATTTGGAATCCATTGGGGATAAATGATGTGAACCTTCCACTGTGGGGAACATGTTTGGGCGGATTGAATTGGAGATTAGAAAGATTTGCATCTCATGAGGAGAAGCTGAATGATTTGATTATTTAGTTTGGCTTGGGAAGAAGGTTGATTTTGTTTCAAATTTTAAATTTTGAATTTTGAGATGGACCTTGTCGGTTTGCAAAGGGTAGTCTACTAATCCATGTCGGCCTTAGCGCATTTCAGATTTACCAATCCAAAGGGGTAGTCTACTAACCACATGGTAAGGCTATCCAACCAGGGGTTGCCTTTTGGTGTGTACTATACTAGAAAGAAAGCGTAGTAGACTTACATCTTCCAAAGTAAGAATCACACCGGGTGATTTGGCGAGGCAACAAATGAACCCAACATTAGACCGACTACTAAGTGAATGCATCCGGGACTTAAAATTAGCTCAAATATAGTCAAAATTAATTTAATTTTAATTATATTTGATGAATCTCATTGGTTTGCAATGGATTGCAGTAAAATATGTCGCCTTGGTGTACTTCAAATTTACCGATCCAAAGGGAGTAGTTCCTCGCCAAGGGAGAACTATCCAACCAAAGGGGTGTCTTTCAATGTGCAATGAGTAGGAAGAAAGCATAGTAAACTTATATCCTCTAAAGTAGGATCCACTGGATGATCAATTGGCAACAATCGAACCTAACCTTAGGCTAACTATTGAGTGAATGTGGGGGACTTAAATCAGCTCAAAGATAATCAAAATTAATTTCATTTTAATTATATTTGGTGGATCCCATCAGTTTGTGATGAACTACACTAAGTACATGTCGCTTGACTTACTTCAAATTTACCGATCCAAAGGGAGTAGCTTCCGAAAGGAGAGAACTATCCAACCAAAGGGGTGCCTTTCAATTTATGGCCAATTTAGGAAGAAAGTATGGGGACTCACATATTCCACTACAAAAGACCACTGGGTGATGTATTAGTAAGGTAACACGTAACCCAACCTGGGCTTATGTTTGTGACAATAATGCTAGAAAGAGTGGGTAGTAGACTTACATCCTTGAGCAAAATGACTGTAACCTGTTGTGGCAAAATAGATTGAACTTCGACCTAAGGGTGACTAGAGAGTGACTGGGACTTATCTCAACTCAAGTAGTCGTATTCCTATGGAGAGTTTTGCTAACACTACTTTAAAGATAGGATGCCTACTTAGGAAAGGGGGCCACTAGGGGCTTGAATTCCTAATATGCAATGAATAAATTTGTTTGTTTTATTTGTTTATTTATCTTGGACCTTGTTGGTTTGCAAGGGATCTTACCGAGAAGGAGCTTATATCGCCTAGACCTATCTCATTTACTAGTCCAAGAGAGTATCTGTGCATCCGCTAAAAAAATTTTTCCAATCATAGGGTGGCTACTAGAAAGGGGACGTCCAATCCAAGAGTAACCTGTGTGTATCTAAATGGGGTCGCAATATACATGATCCAAGTAGAGTACCCATGGGGAGAGGCCACTAAGGCTTTATCCAAAACCCTAAAGAAGATAATGTCTATAGGTATTCATGGCCAATTCAAGGAGAAAGCATTGGGACTCATATCTTCCAAGAGTGGTGTATCCACCAGTCATTGTTAACATAACAACATCAACCAACCTAAGGTGCCCATCGATTTGTGATAACGCCTCAGAAAATCATGGGACTCACATCCTCCTATAGAAAAGATCGTGATATCGTCTTTGGCTCTACAGTGCTATCCGACCTAGGGAGACTCGAGTGAATGCCCTAGGGACTTATATCAACTCAAGAGTCAAAAGGGAAGGAGCTACTGGGGACTTATCCTAAACCTCAAATATACTCGACCTAGTGCATGATGGCTAGTTCAAGAAGAAAGTGTGTTTACATCCTCTAAATGAAGTCAACATGGTATCTTACTTGCACGCAAGAGGCCAACCAAACTAATAGGTGCTCATTGATTTGCAATGGTCAAGTCGTGAAGAAAGCAGGGACTCACATCCGCATAATCAAAGGTGACACACTAGCAAGGTGTTATGTTAGCCCAACCTAGAGCCTAATGAGTGTGTGTCATGGGGACTTACTCCCACATCAAAATAGCCCTAGACAAAAGCTATGTGTTTGTATTTATGTTTAAGGAGGACAGATACCACTTGGGTTATCTTACACCTACCCTAAAACATGCTTATGAGTTGATGAAATGGTGCCACAAATGGCAGCTTGTGATTCCACCAAGAAAGGATGTCGCTTGGGTTCTCTTATACCTAACTTAGTGCTAGTCAAAATAGGATGCCTCTTGGGTTCTCTTACACCTACTCTAGTAGGGGAATCATGTTTAATTTGCATTCATGTTGTGAAAGAAGGATATGATGCCTCTTGGGTTCTCTTACACCTACCCTAAACACATCGTGATTTTGCAACGCTTCTAATAAAGAGAATATTTTGATGAATTAGAATGAATTTTGATGATAATTATTTTCAAACATGATTTTATGTAGTATTTCTTCAAATACAACCCATTAATTGGAAGCATTGAGTGTTCCCCTTTACAATCAATAAGTCAATAAGATCTTCCTTGGTAGGCCTTCTCTATGACAAAAGCACCTTCCAAGTGGGTTCAAACTTGCCCATCTTCGATGGGAAAAATTGGTCTCCTTAGAACTAAAATAAGCTCTCATACCTAAAAAAGCTCTAGGGTGGACTTAGCTTGTGTGAGCTTGAATCATCTTTGCATAACTCAAGCTTTTGGCATGCCCATAGCGTCTCTCCTCCAAACCTTTGAGCTTTTCTAACCTTAACTCATGTTCTATTATTGTGATTTTACTACCCATTGTTATCCTTAGTGATGGGAGTTGCAACTTCTAAGGGTAGAATTAGACCCATACACTAAAGAGAATGAGGTAGATTGGGTTGAGTTCTAGTATGTGAAGCAGCATAAAGCTTCAACTAGCTACTCATGCCATTGTCTGTTGACATCTAGTGTCATCTTTAATATCTGGATGAGAGTTTTGTTGAATGCTTCTACTAAGACATTAACCGGGTAATAGATAGGTTTCCAATCTATACATGTCTCTATAAGTTGTAGATCTTGTTTTTAAATGTAGTACATTATCGGATATAATTCATCGAGGTGCCTCAACCTATATACGATATGATTTTGAAAAGCTAGAGCACGTTGAGTTGTGACCTCTAAGTGGGATTGCCTCTACCACTTGGAAAAGTAGTCGAGGCGCTAGAATGAACCAATGACCTTTAAAGAAGGAGGATCAATCGACCCACTATGCTAGTACCCCAACACTCAAATGGCCATGAGGCCAATGTAGTGTAGAATGTTGGGTGGTTGGTGTAAGACCACACCGTGTACTTGACATTGGTGGAATCTCCTAGCTACATCCATGCGTCATAATCAATGAGGCCGTAGTATCCTAGTCTTTTGATCTTGGCTTTCATTTTCGGACTTGATTGACCGCATAGACCGAATGTACCTAGTCATGATCTTATGGGCTTTATATTTATCTAAATAGGATAACCACATTTGATCAAAAGACCCGATAAAGTGCCATCCACGAGCATAAGAGAGAGCTCTCTACTTCATCGATGGGCTTGTGATTTCTCTTGAGGTAGTTTTCCGTTCAAGTAATCTATGAATATTTTCCTCCAGCTCCTCATATTTATTGGTAATGATAAACTCCCCTTCAAGAGAAATCTCTTGATGAGTTCAACATCAAGAGATAAGACTTATTTATTTTGGGCCCTTATTAATGGACTCATCTTCCGACATGCCAATTCCTTGATGAGTTTGGCCAAAGCCGCTATCGCATTCTCTACTCAAGGAACCTTGTAGATGGTGACCTCGGATTTGGGCCAACAACTTCATGGTGTACTCATAGTAGTGAAGCTTAGGTTTTAGAACCTTATAGGACCCGAATCTGATGACCGGTAAGAATCCCATGATGTTGATGCTTTTAATACACACGTAATAGCTAACTCTGATCGACAATCAAAGCCTCATACTACTTCATTGTTGGTGCATGGATTGGAGAGATAGTATGAGAATCTCATCACATCATGGTCTAAGAGAATGATTCCTACCCCTACCTTTCGGAAGAGTAGATCATAGTTTTTCTCCTTTTGAAAGGAAGCCGCACCATCAAAATACATCTCCCAATGGCGAATACTGTCCCCTAAGTTCATGATTTGTTCAACTTAGAGGTCATCACCGAGAATCAAGAGGAAGGGTGCCGCTAAGAAATCCTCTAGTCGTCCTTTCACGATGGAGGGTATGAATGTGATGTCAAACTATGAAAAATCATGGAACAACATGCTAACCCTGGATAGCGTCGACTATGTCATGAGATATTAGTGGATTGATTCTTGAAATCAAGTTCACCTTATGAGAGAGCATATAGTGTCGTAGCTTTTGGTATGCAAAGATGAGAGCTAGCAATATTTCAATAGGTGGGTAGTTTAGAGGGATCGGGATGGCGAGGTAGTAGAGAGCATTCTCCTTCCTTCTCATTGGTTTGCCAACAAAGTGCTGGGATTCATCCAATGCAAAGTGTAGAGGATAAGTGGCTTGCCGGATATTTAGAAGGCTTCACCAAATATTATTTGATATCTTCAAAAGCATGTCACTTATCATCCCACTTGAACTTAGTGACCTTTTGACAAGTGCTAAAATGTCATCTCCCTAATAGAGAGATAAAGCACCTTAAATATGCCAACCGCTTAGAATGATCCGAGTTGAGTTATACTTTAGGGGTGGAATTTCTAAGATATTTGATCTTTTCTAGGTCTATCTCTATTCCCAATGTATGGGACAACAAACCCAATGAACTTACACTACTCAATGCACACTTTAGGGGTTTCATTTTGAGGTTAAATTATAATGCTTGAAAATTACTCTCAAGTCTAAGAAATGGTCTTCTTTTCTTTTTTGTTGACTACTAGATCATCAACATAGCATTTAACTTGATGATGAATGAGTTAATTGAAGATCAATGGCTCGCTAGAATGGAGCGATATTTTAAGGCGAAAGGCATGACCTTATAATAATAGATTCTCGAGGTTCAAAAGCACTAGCGGTCTTTCATCCTGGGGCCATCTTGATTTGGTTGTAGCAAGATGACCCATCCATAAAGAAGAAAACTACATGAGATGAGGTAATGTCCACCATTAACTCTAGTATAGGAAGTGGAAATTCATCTTAGGATATGGCTTATTTAAGTCCCTAAAATCGGCGTATATGCTAATTTGGCCATTCTTTTTTAAGACACAACAGCTAACTAGGTAGGATATTTTTCTTCACGATGAAACCAACATCGATCAATTTCTTGACTTTAGAAATGACATTTGTTCAATTTCTAATCGCATGCCTAGGAGCTTTACTTGATAGGGTTAGCGTTAGGTCTATTGCTAGTTGTGGACCTATGTCGAGATAATCCGGGCATCTCTTCATAGCTCCATGCAAAGAAGTCCTTAAACTCGTCAATAGCTAACTAAGTCATTGGTTTCTTCTTTAGAGAACGATGTATATGAGGCATGAATCTCTTCGTCACGAGATTGATTTATTTTAGCTTGTTGATAGTTGAATGGATTTTCTCAAATTGAAGGTGCATCTTTGATTTAAAGATCATCGGGATCATCTAAAGTTTCTAAACACATCCTCATAAGAGTTAGTGTGGTTTGAGAAGAACCTATCGGACTCAGATGATTGGTGACAACTAGTGTCATCATCATCATTTGGACCCACTTTTAATCCTAATCTTAGTCTTGATTGTGCATCCCTTCTTTTGTTATCCCACTTCTCAAATACTCGACCTATGTATGGACCATGTGTAAGGAATTAAACCTTTCTTTGCAAGATTATGAACATAAAGAGTACCAATCAAATGGTAATTTCATTAAATCTTTTATGAAGCATCCTCAAGTTTTACATCGCTTCTAGACTTGAGGATGATGATCCTAATTGGATTCTCTTTGGCTTGACATCCATGGAATGTTTAGGGGATTCCTTAACTACTAAACCCTCAACTTTTTTAAGAAAGTGGGGTTAGAGCTAAAGTTTCCAATTGCCTAATAGTTTTATATAATTTTGATTGAATACATTCATGTTTTGCTTGGAGGTCTCATCTTCATCACGCGACTCAGTGTCACCTTCAATGAAACCCGAGAGGGGTTGGTGTACTAATCACATGAGACTCATCCTCCCAGTGGACTCCAAGTCTATGTGAATAGCAAGGTACTCCTGGCTGGAACATAGCCCATGTTGGTCGCCAACCGTGGTCTTCCACCTTTATAGCCTCAGATCTTCCTCTACCTCACTAGTGGAGGTCGAGTCATCCTACCCATATGTCCATATGATTGAACAAGCTGGGTGAAATGTAGCATGAGGCTCTACCTCTTCCCTGTCCCTTTCTGCTCCCTTGTACTTTCTTTTTCTTTTCTTTTCTTTTTTCTTCCTTTTCTTTTCTTTTGTATTTAAACTTTTGCTAAGTTCATGAAAAAGGTGTTTTGATTTTGAGGAAGATAGTAGGTTGCATCCTCATATATCTCGCCTCTAATTGAGAATGGCTTTTCATTTCCTTTGACACATTGATTCTATCTCTTCAAAACTTGATGCGATGAAGGAGGATGGAACCATATTTTTTGGTGTATCCAAGGCCTACCAAGCAAAGCAATGAACGATGTATTCAAATCATTTATATAGAACTTGGCTTAGTCTTCCAGTCCTATTTACAAATGTAACACTATGAAGCTTAAAGCCCTCTCGCCTATTCATTTAAATCCTCTCAACAACATCCGATCTTCGAGCTCAAAGATGTCAATCCTCAAATAGGCAAGGGTTTTAGGCTCATAATGTTCACTAATGACTTATTTTCCTTTGTCTTGAGATGCTCTAGGAGGTAGAACTTTTACGTGGAGGTTTACTTTGGTGACCTCTTGCGGTGATTTAGTGGAAGATTCTACCTACTCATTGGCATACCTATAGCTTCTCCTATGGGACCCTCAGTCGAGATGATTCCAAGTCTATCTCAAGAGGTGAACCCATATTATTTAGAGAAGGAAAGTTCATCTCTGGTCGAGAAGGATGATGAGTTATTATAATTATTAAGACTTGAAGAGTTTTCTAAAGGAGTAGAATCAGACATCCCATCGGGATCGAGATGTAATTCAAATTAGCTTTATTCTTCAATTTCTTAGATTTAAAGGAGGTACATAGTAGAAATCTAGTAAAGTAAGTGGGGTGAGGATTTGATATCTCATCTACAATAATGTCTACTAGAAGAAGAACTAGGCGATGTAGAAATGCCGTTGAAGTAGTATGCAATGGTGAAATGGAGGTTTGGACTCGGTCGGTGGTTCTTGTTACTTGGCTATCACGGGCAAGTATGGGCTTCTTGCTCGAGCTCCCACTTTCCCAAGTTATCTTTTGGCAACTTGCGAACCTTCCTTGATGTTGGAGGTTGAGCTACCTGAGCACACAGAAGAAAAGTTTCTTATTTTAGAAATATTTTTTTATAGGTTGGATAAAGATATCCCAACCTTCTTTTATTTTGAGAGGATCTAACATGTATTCCCATGGATTACCCTAACAATTGGATGATTGTTCTACTAGATATTCCTTAGTGATAACTATAGCCCCGACTTGTAGCTATGCTCAAGCTAATCCTTAAATGTAAAGCAATCCTCTGTCACCAAGTATGCGGTGGTAGGGGCAAAAATTAAAATCATTGCTCGCACTTCCTCGCTTTCTAGGCTCGGGTAGTGAAAATCATGTTTCTTTAAGAGGTTCTTAGAGATTTTCCGACTACCTCCCTCTTAAATTAATAAGGTTTGTTTAGTTTATCCAAAATAGTAGGTGGATGATAGCTACCTGAGGCGGTATGTGTACTACTGGATGGTGAGAGGAGGCAACAAAGGTCATGGAGGCTCTTGTGGTGGTAGATAGGATGGGCGAGGTGGTGGTAAAGGAGGAGAAAGTGAAGGCTATAGAGTTTGAGGTCTCTCTCATGTTGATCCACTGTCGGTTGCTTCCCTTTCCAATCTGCTACTACCCCGGATTCTTTTCATTGGCTTCTATAGCTTTGGCTTTGATGACTAATCTTGAAAAGGTAACATTTAGCCTCTCCTTATAGGCTAGCCACCTTATTGATTAGCTTCTCAAATATCTTAATGGTGAAACCTTTAAGCATGAAGGCCGAGCCATGAATATTCTTTAATAGAATTTCAATAGCATGTTGTTCAGATGTGGTCGCATTTCATGTTTAAATTATGCCATCTAAGAATATAATCAATGAGGGACTCAGGTGTTGTTGAGATATACGAGATCGTCCACATTACCCCTTTGCTAAGCTCCATGAACCTCTTAGCAAGAGTTGCTCCAACTCAAAAGTCTTCACGAAGTGGTTGGGGAGTTTAGCATACCAATCAAAAGCTATGCAGTTAGGCTCTTGATAAAGAGAACAATAACGCATCACTACCACCAGAGTTGTACAGTGGCCACAGTGAGCTATATGTTGGTGAGGGTTCTCTCCATCAAAACTTTTGAAAGAAGGTGGTACAAAACCCTTAGGATATTGGATAACATCAAATTCCTCGGGTAGGATCTATCCTTTGGGCTGACCACCTCGAGCTTACGCTGCTTCCCTCACTTATTGTTCAACCATGAGTTTGATATCTCTTTTTCTTGTATGGAGGTACTATCCACTACCTTCCTATAAGCTAGTCTTGCCCTCCTACCAGAGGTGAACTCTTGGGTTGATCCAAGATATGCTTCAGTGACCGGTCTTCACAATAGTAGGATGTCGCTAGAGCTTGATTCAATTGCTAGAACTTTCGCTAGCAAATCTTCAAGTCTCTTCCCATCTTGTCAATCTTATTATCCTTCTATTTGAGTTATTGAAGGAGGTGTTGGGTCAAATAGGTTGTGTCATCACTGTTGGCCACAACACCTTTGAACTATCTGGTCCAAAGGAGAGAACCTCTAGTGTCAACCATATGCACCTCTCAGTCTTTCAACAAATCATCTTCATTGAGATCGACCTTCTCTTCCTCGAGGTCGGACCACTCATATCCTAGATTTCCTTCTTCTTAGTGAGATCTTGTGCTATATCATCCAAGAGTGGTCTAACTATGCAGGACAAATGCTCGTAGTTGGCGGTGGTGGGTCATGCTCATGAATGGAGACACATCTAACCTCCCCATTCGGAGAGCTAACCCGTGAGGGATACACTCACTAGAGGACATGTGCTTATGGCTATCAAATGTTATAGATGGAGTACTTCTCCATGGGGATCTATGCCATGGGACAACATAACTTGTCCCCTTCTCCTCTACTACTATATCCATGATCTCGAGGTGGTGGTGGTAATGGCATGACTACAATGCTACGAGGTTGCCACTCCCTCTTCACCACAACTGAAGTAGGAGGTCGAGCGAGAGCTTGCCCTCACTTTGGTCGATGGTGTAGATGAAATGGGATCTCTTGGTCAGGATCACCGGTGGGGATTTTCTTACCCCGATGCTTCCTTCATGGCTTTAGATGGAGTTGTAGAAGAAGGAGCCTACACTGGAGATGACAGGCGTGGAGTAGAGCCGTGTGGTGGGGACAACACCGACTCTCTCTATGTGGGTCTCTTCCCATGATGGGTATTACGTCAATAGAATACTATCGGTGTGATGCGGGTAGCACACGATTAGGGAAATCTATGAGGGTGGAGGTTTTCCTTGCCTCTCTCTGCTAGTAACATGAACATACACGGGCCTCTCACCCCTCTTATGAAGGATATGCTCACACACTATGAGGAATAACTAATTGTAAATCAAACTGGGCCGGACTCAATCAGCCTCCCCAACATAGAACTGTCACGAGGCTAGCATATGACCTCCTCCTATGTCTACTAGGTGCCTCATAATGAACAGAGGTGGGGGTGATCGTGATCCTCCTAACATCTTCTCTCCTTCAAACAAAAGAGGATGGAACTTGTTCTAGGTGAGCAAAGGAGAAACAACCAGGTGACTCCTCTGCAATGTGAGACAATGTCTCCATCTCCTTGGCGATCGCACATGATGCCGCTTTATCTTGAAGCTCTTATTATGGTGTTGAGTTCTGGGTGGAGCGATGCAGACTGACCTATCTCAAAGGTAAGGAGACTATCCCTAAAGCCGGGGTAGCCTTCACCTTAGAGGAAGCCGGTGAGTGGGTACTAGCTCGTCTTGGGGTAGTGATGGGAACAACTGACGTATAGGCACTAGAGGTGGATGTTCTGGAACCTCTCGCCTTCCTCTTGATGAGGGAAATTAATCGAGGCATCTTGATATGGATGACTTACGCCCAATCACCACATTCTTGGTGACATTTGTGAGGGTTGCCCCTCACAAGTGATCCTGCTCCCTTGAATCATTGGCCAAAGTGTATTAGATGAGAGAAATCAGTTTAGGGAGGCGCCAATGAACTTAAGGAAAAGGCGATTGAGATTGAACTCCTATTGTTGGAAACAAACTCAAACCAAATTTTTTATCTTGATATTTTGACTTTTAAATTTGATTTAGAATTTAAACCCACACTTAATAATTTGAATATGTTAAATGGGGCTCATTGAATTTAGAGAGAGATTTTGAATGAATTTATGAAGAGATTTTCAGTTTAGAATCCACTTTCAACAAATTTGTGTATGTTGAAAATGGGTTCAAATATTTTGAAGAGATTTTGATGCTTCCATTGGTTCATATTTGAATTTGATCTTTATGTTTGGGGACCCTTTATTTAACAAATTTGAGTATGTTAAATAGAGGGTCAATTGATTTTGTTTAGATTACTCATTTAGCAATTTGGGTATGCTAAATGAGTTGTTTGAAAATAATTTTCTTCTTTGCTTGTTTTCCCATGATGTGAATCATGTGTGAATTTGGAAATGGAATCTGAATTTGTGTATGCTAAATAAACTCCAAATAAAATTTGTGTATGCTAAATAAAGTCCAAATGTTTTTTGTTTTGATTTTGAAAATGGGACATTTACTTATCAAATTTGGGTATGCTAAATAAAGTCCAAATATTTTGTTTTGACTTTGAAATGGGACCTTTACTTAGCAAATTTTGGTATGCTAAATAAAGTCCAAATGTGTTTGATTTTTGATTTTTTGTGTTTTGATTTTGAAAATGGGATCTTTACTTAGCAAATTTGGGTATGCTAAATAAAGTCCAAATGTATTTAATTTTTGTATTTTAGTTTTGAAATTAAGATATTTACTTAACAAATTTGTGTATGCTAAATAAAATCTAAATGTGTTTGATTTCTATGTGAAAATAAGATATTTACTTAGCAAATTTGTATGTTAAATAAAATCCTAATGTATTTGATTTTTGATTTTGAGAATGAGATCTTTACTTAGCAAATTTGTGTATGCTAAATAAAGAAATCAAAATGTGTTGTAGTTTTGATTTTTAAAATGGGATCTTTACTTAGCAAATTGTGTATGCTAAATGAAATTTCAAATTTATTTTGAAAAAAAGTGTTGTGTATGCATGTGTGTGTGTGTGTGTGTGTGTGTTGGGATGTTCTATTTAACAAAAATGGTGTGATAAATAGAATCCAATTTATTTTCAATTTTCTTTTGAAAATGAAACTCTCATTTGACAAATTTGGGTATGCCAAATAGAATTCTAATGTATTTTGATTTTTATGATTTTTATGAAGGAGATTTCCATTTAACAAATTTGGCTATGTAAAATGGAAGTCAACCATATTTTATTTTTCAAAGATGAAATTTTATGTGTTATTATTGCTTTTTTAAAGAAGGAAATTCCAACTTAATACATGTGGAATGTGTTGAGTAGAATTTCAAATGGTGTGATTTTATTTGAAAATGAAACCTCCATCAAACACATTTGGATATATTGAATGAAGAGGCTTACCTTCAAATTTATACTTTTTTAAAAGAAAAAACTTCAACTTCAACTTATGTGAGATATATTGAAATGGAGTTTCAATTTTATGATATAATTTTATTTGAAAATGAAATCTTCATTCAATAAATTTGGGTATATTGAATGAGGATTTTGTATGTGCTTTGAAAGGTGACTTTGATTTTATTTGAAAGGAAATCTTCATCCAATAAATTTAGGTATATTGAATGAGGATGGTCATTTTAAATTTGTGCATTTTGAAAGATAATTTTGATTTTATTTGAAATGAAATTTCATTCAATAAATTTGGGTATATTGAATGAGGATGTTCATTTTAAATTTGTGCTTTTGAAAGATAATTTTGATTTTATTTGAAATGAATTTTTCATTCAATAAATTGGGTATATTGAATGAGGATGTTCATATGTGCTTTGAAAGATGGTTTTGATTTTAGTTTTGAGAAGAACCTACATATAACAATCCGATTGTTATATGGGGTTATATATTTTGTGAAATTTTTTGCAAATATTTCATTATGTGAATTTTGGAAATGCTTTTGAAAAGTGATATTTTTATGAGGGATTTATTTTTCTTATTTGTAGAATGAACCTTATCTTATAATAGAAATGGTAAGGATGATCAACAAGATTTTAATCATTTCTTTTGGTTAAATTTTTATTTTTTTTGGGGACCCAATAAGGGTTTTAAGACCTACAGTGAGGTCCTAAATCTAAAGGATATTGGCTAAAGCTTAAGAATGAAATGAGCTAAGTGCCAAGCAGAGAAGGATAGTCTTGAACTTGTATGAAATACAAATCCACTATCGATACTTGGTGACAATGATCATTTACCAAAGATGGAGAGAGGAACCATCCCCAAGTGCCAGAAAAAGGTGTTTTATTTTTGTTTGAATGAAAATGTAGTTGGGACACCATAGATCCATAGATGTACTCATCAGGTGATGGTGTGATAATGAGGAATGATGTACTATATTGAGAGATAGAAGTCACCATCCTATAATAGACTTAATCACCTAAGGACTCCTAATGACAATGGGTCTTCAAATGTACCAGAGATCTTTCCCCTACTTTACATGGAAAAGTAAAGCGGTTTATTTTAAGGGTTTGTTAAGTTCCCTTTGGAGGCAAGCCTCAATAGTTAATTACATCCTAAGGAATGAGATTCCTTAAGAATACTCAATTAAGGTAAATAATCATTATCTCCAAAGATTTCAAAGATAAGATTATCAACAAATTGGTTATTTTTTGAAAATCAAGTGGGATTGATCAAAAGGAGGAAGTTATTATCGAAACCAAAGGAAAATGAGTAGGGGATGCTCATGATACTAGGAAACTTAGTGAGCAGCCCAAACTATTCTATGGTTGGGCTTTAAATTTTGAAATTTGAGAAGAATTATATATTTGAGTTGAATTTTATTAGAAATTTAGGGCTTATAATTTCATAATACAAGATCGTGGAAATGCCTAAGAGGTGAGGATTTATGCTTGTAGACAAAGAGAAACAACACTGGGATCCAAAATCTTGGGAGCTTTGGCGAGGGCCAAAGCACAACCTAAATCTAAGGCAAAAATGGGTATATGGTTTACCTCCACAAGAGGGATAAACCACCCGTTGGACTTACAACGCTAGGGTGTCTTCCAACTAACTCCTCCTATGGTTTTAATACATGTAGGCAAGTCTTATGCTTTGTAAGATGGCTAGGATGTTGTTATATAGAAATGAAACTAAGTCCTTAAACACACTTCTTAAGAGACTAGATCATGAAGGGCATGATTAATGACTTAAATCGAATGTAAATTTTGTTAAATTTTATTTTGATTTTTGGACATTTTATTTCACACAGTATGGGATTTCATATGCTAATGCATGAGAAATGGTTATGGGCCAAAATCAAAAGAATGAGGTGTGTTTCCATCATGGCTCTCAAAGGTCAAGCCATTTTCTCTGCAAAGGTGGAAGCCCTCCATTAGCAGAGTGAAGCAATATGATTTATGCATGATGTGAGACATATAACATCCGCTAAGGGGTTGGTAAATCTTTTATTATCTTGATTTATGTCCTAGGCTTAAGGTGAGGTTATGAGTTGTTTAGTTTAATTTTGAGTTGATTAATTGGATAGAAAATTATTTTTCCTAAGAGCCTAATCATAGGCCATTTAGCAATCAAAAATTAAGCGAGAAAATCATGCCATCATAATTGCACAATCATAAAAAAACATCAAACAATTTATAAAATTAGCATGAAAGAATAAGAGAACGATGTGGTGGGTTTCCACCACAACCCAAAAGAAATGTGGGTAGAGCTCATCCTTATACAACTCGATTACAAATGAATGATTATAATTAAATGGAATTCATGTTATGGAGCCTTCATTCTTCATTCTTTATTCTTCCTTTCTTCATTTCTTTCTTTCTTCATTTCTTTTTTTCAATTGGTTTAACTTAGGATGTAGTTTGCTTTAAGACTTCACATGGTATATAAGACATGGTCTTATAACCAATGTTCATCATAATTCCCCATAACATTCATTCTAAATTTCAATTGCAAAATTTACATCAAAAGGGAAAGATAAATCTAACTAAACTTGTAAAATAGAGATTAGCTAAAAATATCACACAACCCAAGAAGTTTATGAATAATTTGGACTAGCACACACATGGGTAACCATCTACTGTCCAAATTTGGGTTATGCTTTAGGGTATAAACCTACACAACAAAAGTATTTATATTTTTATTACAACACCCTTAATCACAACCCCCTGAAAGCATAATTAGGCCAATGTATAACATCTCTATGCATCCTAATATCCAGGTTTAAAAGCATTTCATCACAAAATAAAATCAAGCATCAAACCATGCACCACCCTAACATAGAGCTAGAAATGGTGAGTTAGCCTAATGTGTGTGTGCCATTTAAGGCTTGTGTGGCATGTCTTAGCTAGGCTTTAAAATTTTCTAAGTGTGAAAGATTCAATTTAGATGGTGGTTTCATTTTAAGTGATTTAGTTGATTTTGTCAATTTTAGTTGGTGATTTGATTTGGTTTGAATGAACCTACACTTAGTTACTAAATGTTATGAAGAGAAGAAAAGAGAAGAGAACTTCTCTTGCATCCCTACCTTAAAACATTTCTAAGGTAGATTGATTGATGAATTTCCTTTAGTGAATATTTTATTATGTGATTTAATTAATCCTAAGTTTAGATTTGCTCTAACCTTATTTAATAAGAAAGGCATCTTAGGATTAGTTAAAGTGGATTACTACCACATGACACACAACCATTTATTTCTTTCCACCATGTATACCATGCATATGAATAATCCTAAGCATACTGTACATGTAATGCAAATTTTAGCACACTTTGATGATGAATGCTAAAGATATTATTTAAAAATTTGGATATTCTATGAATGCTTATTATGTAGAAATGGGGATATTTCATCCATTAACAAAATACACATTCACATGTATAAAAGTTATAAGTGAGTACAATGCCATTATTTTCTATACTAGGGGTGTAAGGTACAAGACCTACTTAGGGCTACTTAAAGCCTCGTAGCCCAGGATGTCCGGACTAATATATCAATTTTCTTAAATATGTAGATGTACAAAAAGAAATAAATAGAGGATCCTTCTTAAGTCATAAGCATAGAAATGCATAGGAATATATTTAAGCAAGTGTTGTATTCTTTTCAAATGAACTATACTTTGCAAATCCTATTCAAATCCATGTTAAGAGAAGAAAATAACATAAAACACATCTTATGCTATAATCACATGCAAACTTATAAGTACTTATAAGTAGCATCACTTCATTCATAATCTTTGATTTATAGATTTTGAAAAGATTTTGTTTGGTTTAATAGTAATAATAGCCAGTCATATTCTTAATTTTAGCCAACACATGCAATTTAACATAAAAAATAAACATTTTAGTTAATTGATTTTTTAAAATAAATGAATTCATGATTTCATATGGCAAACAAAATTTAGCATGCTTGGAAAGAAATAAAGGGATGTAAGCTCATGACTTCATTCACCCTAATTACTTCCTAAGGACAATCATATAAAATGGGATTATTTAAAATGAATAAAATTCTTTAACTAGATTTTTATTTTTGAATTTGATTTGGCTTAGGAAATATGAAAAGGGTTTGCTGGTCTTAACCCATTTTTCACATGTGTGAATAGGCTTAGTTTAATTTTAGAATAATTAGGTTGATTTTATGTTTTGTTTAGGTTAAGCTATGAATTAAATCTATTAATTACCCCTTACCATACCTTAATATAATTATTCAAGTAATTATGAGCCAACATATGATATGAATTTAAATCAGTAATGCACCTAAGAAATAAAGGGGCTTAATGCAATTGACTCACAATTATTGATTAATTAAGCTAAAGTGTTTAATTTAGTACTTTCATAACCATCCACACATGCGGTTTGATTATAATTTTCTTTGAAGTTCTCTTAGGTTATTGAACACCTAAGAATCTACCCAAGATTAAGTGATTAAGTTATGGAATGATTTGGTTTTGAATTTGATTAATTGAACTAATTAATGAAGTGATTAAGTCATTAATTGCAAATTAATTAAGTGTTTATCCAAGAAATAAACTTAGGAAAAGATTGGAAAAGAAATCCTAATCTCATTCCCTAAGTTAATTCACTATCTCATGATGATTAGCAAGCTTAATTAATGAATTTATCACTATTTAATAGGTTAATTAATTATTTAATTAATTAAGGAAGTGATTGGGGTTGAAAAATGGAATTCTCCAATTAATCAAGCAATAAATTCCAAGAAAATCATGGAGGTAGATCATCCCACTAATTAATCCTAGAAAGTTTGAGGTTAATTTGATGGAATAATTAGAAGTAATTAACTTAATTATATTTCTAATAAAACCTAAATTGAGTTAAAATCACTATTTAAAATTAATTAATTTTAATTTTTATTATTCTTCCTTGAATTATCTTTAAAATAGTGTTTGTTATATATTTTTTGAATTTTTTATAATTAGTTATAAATTTTGAAAGTTTTAGTATTAAAATTGGATTAATTAAGCATGATTAATCTCTAATCCGTCACGTGGTGGGCGACGCTTTCCACATAGTGTGATGGGAAATGTTATTTAAGTTGTCACATCACTGAGTCATGGGACGGACGCTTCTCCATGGGTCATCGATCTAAGATCGGGTCCGGGATTAATCCATGTTTTAAGCTTAAATTAAAGGGGATCAAGAGAGATCTAATCATAACCATCCATTCCAATCACGAAAAGATGGCATGTGATCCTTCTCCTTCACTAGATGAGAGACGAACATCGTTCATCTCTCCCCATTCAGGAGTTCACCCGAGCTTGGGGGATCAAATTGATCCCACACCTTGAAGGAGGGGATGCACATCCAATGGTCAAGATCCAATGGGATGACACTTTTCTTCAAAGGACCAAAGCAAATTTTCTAAGGCTATGGTTTTATACCTACCGAGGCTATCACCAGCACTTCCACGGAGGAGGTAGCTTAGTGTAGAGACAAAGCCATATTGAAGGAATTGGATCTTAATTTGAAGTAGATGGCTTGGTTGACCAAGCTCCCCTTCAATGGTGATCGGCTTTGATCAAGTGATGCTTCCGTGGCTTAGAGACTTGGGAAATGACTTGGTTGAGCTCGACAAAGTCCAGGGTGCTGCAAGGTTAATTTAGTTTTGATGGAGAATTGGATTAATCTACCTATTTTGTCTTTGAGTGAAATTGAGAATGGGAAATCAATGGAGCTTGGGAATGGTGGAAAAGCTTGGTGAGGCTTTTGAATCTCTTTAGCTCGTGGAAATGAGTGCTTGTGGTTTGAGTGGGAATGAGGGGAGTATATCTCCCCTCCTTGGATCGGACGGTGATGATTAGTTTTACCATTTTTGATCAATGACAAGGATTGGGTTCACGATTTAGGCTTCCAAACATCCCATGTGAGTCATTTTAGGAGTGGGGAAGGAGAGTGGGTGCCCATATGCTAGGTGAGTGCATTTGATTTCCAAGTGTTCATAGAGTCGGTTTGGCCTTGGCTTGGGTGGTCATGGCGACCCATGCTCATTGGGTCATGTTCACCACCTTCCTTGGTGCCCATGTGGACCACTAAGAGGATGACAAGTGGCCTTGAGAAAGGAATGACCAAATTCCAAGTGAATTTGGTCATAGGATACCCTTTGAACTAAGGGAAAAATGGTCATTTAGCCTTGATTTTGATTTTGACAGATTTGAAATGATTCAAAAAATGGGTAGGCCAATTTTAAAGTGATTTGGAGTTCATTTAGTTTGAATTGGTTCAATTTGACCCATTTAGGTCAAGTTGGATCAAATTTGGGCCAAACCATGGGTTAGGTCAAGTTCAAATGATCATTAGCTATGGGTATCATTGGTTTGGTTCAATTTGCTTTAGATTTGGTTTCAGTTCATTTAGGTTCATTTAGGTCAAATGGCTTAATTTTGATTTGACTGACCCAATTGGGTTAGGTCAGTTGGTTTAGGCTTGGTTGATCATTTAAAATGTAGCAAGCTTTGGTTTCAATTAATTTTAGTTTGGTTTGATTTCAAGTTGATTTGACCTTTTAGGTCAAGTTGGGTTCATGATCAATTGGGCTAGGTTGGGTCCAATTGGTCAATTGAAGCTTTGGTCAAGTTCAACAATCAATTTAGAATGAATTTGACCCATTGGTTGCAATCAATTTATCTTAGATCAAGATTTGACCCATTTTGACTTTTTTAGGTCAATTTTGGTCAACTTAGGTCAAGTGGCCAATTAGGCTTGGTTTGGCTTAATTGATGGCTTGTTTAAGTTCAATCATTGATTATGAATTAGCTTAGATCAATGGTTTCAATCAATTTGGCCTATAGTAGATTTTAGTTTGGGTTTCATTTGGCTAAATGTTGACTTGGTCAAAGGCTAGGTTTGACTTGGTTTGACCCAATTTGAGTGGTTGATCATCCTAGGATGATTGTTGCTCACAATGTGAGTTTTAGATGGGCTTAGTTCAATCCAATTTGGGTTGGATTAGAATTTGGCTCAAAAGGTCTTTTAGGTCACTTTGGGTGAAGTGAGCCTAAATGAGTTAATTAGCTTGATCAAGGCTTGATTCAAGTTTGGTTGAACTCACATATGGACTATGATGGAAATATAAATCTAATTGCAAGTGATTTGGAGTCAAGTGGGTTTTGGTTCATTTGATAATTTCAAGTCAAGAGGATGAATATGGGTTTGATTTGGGTTAGTTTGATTTTAGTTTGATGATTGTAGTTTATGTTTATATTTGGGCATGTGATTGAAGAAGTGGTTGTTTGAAGAGAGAATCCAAGGGTTTGGATTGATTTGAGAATGGTTTGGCTAAGTTCAAGGATTTGAATTGAAAGAGTATAAGTTGGATTTAAGTTGGATTTGGATTTGAGTTTTGAATTAGTTTTGGTTATTTGAATTTATATTTCATTTATATTTATGAATATAAATTAGAATATAAATGGGTTATGAGAAAATCTTTTGAGTTTAGTGATTTGGATTTGATTTGAGCTAAGTCCATAAGATGAAATCAAAGGGTTTAGGAAAGATTTTGGATTTGAATTCAATCATGAGTTTCAATCATTTGATTTGGAATTGATTTATGATTTTGGGATTTATGATTTCAAAAAATCAATTGGGTTGGAATTGATTTAAGATTTGAGAAAATCAATTGAGTTAGAATTTATTTAGGATTTTATTTGGATTGGTTTGAAGGAGGAAAGGATTGGGTTTAAGCTATAGGGTAAGTTCTCCTAATACCCCTAAGGCATAACCTATTCTTATGGCTGACTCTTCTAAGTCTCTAGGTTAGGTTAAGTGTTCACCCAATGACTAGAAGTGTCTTAAGACTAAGGAACTCTTAGTAGAGGAGTCCTATGTCTAAGATGGAGAAGTTGAGAGCTCACTCCAAAGTGAGGTCACAGTCCATAAGATGAAATCAAAAGGCTTAGGAAAGGTCTTGGCATTTGGATTTAATTTTGATCATGAGTTTCAATCATTTGGTTTGGAATTTAGATTTAGATTTGAGATTGGATATAAGTCTTCAAAATTTGGTTTGGTTTGAGAAGGAAAGCATGAATTGGTTAAGGCCATGGGGTAGGCAAGTTTTCTTAAGTCCCTAAGGAACCTATTCCTATGGCTAATCCTTCTAAATCTCTAGGCCTAGGTTAAGCATTCACCTAATCACTAGAAGTGTCTTAAGACTAAGGAGCTCTTAGTGTCTATAAGAGCCCTAGATATATGATGAGAAAATTGAGAACTCACTCCAAAGTGAGGTTAACATATACCTATGGCTTTCTATTGGGGTCCGGATAAAGGTAGAGGCACCTCCCCTAAGAGAACTCTATTTGGATCACATCCTTAGCAACCTTATTTGGACACTACCTTGGTTACTCTTGGATTGGACAATCCCCTTTCCAAGTAGCCACCTGGTTGGAGAATTTGTCTTTGAGATATGCAGTTCTCCCTTGGTCCAATAAGTGAGATAGGACTACGATATAAGCCCCTCCTTAGTGTGGTCCCTCACACACCAACAGTGGGTGTAAATATATAAACAAAACAAAATATATATCTTCACTTATGGATTAGAAGAAAAACCAACGATACTTTTTCCCAAGCATGAATCCCATCTTTAAGGTTGTGTCAACAAAACTCCCAATAGGAATTGCGACTACTTTTGAGTTGAGATAAGTCCGGCACTCTTCGAGTAGCTTTTAGGTGGTTCAACTTGTTGTGGTCACCTCGGTCTTCCTTGCTTTGGAAGATGTAAGTCTATCAAGCATTATCTTTATACGATCGTTACACCACATCTTAAGTCGGGTTCTATTTTGTTGTGCTATCAACCAATCACCCTAATGGTTTCTTGTTTAGGAAGTTGTAAGTCTACAAGATTTCTTCCGGCTTCACCATTGCACACTAAAGGCACCCCAGTTGGTTATCTCACCCGGTGATAGACTATCCCTTTGGATTTGTAAATCTAAGATTGGACTAGGATATTAACCCCTTCTTAATAGATCCATCGCACATTGGGTCCATCTAAAATGAAATTATGACTATTCTTGAGTTGATATGACTCCAAAGTGGCATTCGCTAAAGTCGCTTTAGGTCAGTTTGATTTGTTGTACTATCAACCCATCACCTTTGTGGTTCATTATTTAGGGAGTTGTAAGTCTACAAGCTTTCTTCATTTGGACCATTGCTCATTGAATGGCACCCCTTAGGTTAGTTAGCTCACACGGCCATAGACTATCCCTTTAGATTTGGAAATCTAAGATAAGACTAGGTTGATATTAGCCCCTTTTAGTAGTTCCATCGCTGGGTCCATCTAAAATTAAAATTAATTACTATTCTTGAGTCGATATGTGTCCATAGCGATATTCATTCAATAGTTGCCTTATGTGGGTTGATTTATTGCACTATCAACCAATCATCATAGTGGTTCCTTATTTAGGGAGTTATGATTCTACAAGCTTTCTTCCGACTTGACCATTGCACATGAAATGCACTTAGGTTAGTTAGCTCTACCCAATGGTGTAGACTATCTATTTGGATTTATAAATCTAAGATAGAACTAAGCGATATTAGCCCTTCTTAGTAGATCCATCACACACTTAAAGGGTCCATCTAAAATGAAGTTAATTTATTTATTCTTGAGTCGATTTGAGTCCATAGAGTGATTCACTTAATAGCCTTAGGTCGAGTTGATTTGTGGTGCTAGCAACCAATCACCCTGGTTCCTTGTTTAGGTAATTATAAGTCTACAAGCTTTCTTCTTGACTTGACCATTGCACCACGAAGGCAACCCTTATGTTGGTTTGTACTACATGATGGTAGACTATCTCTTTAGATTTGTAAATCTAAGATAGGAATATGCTTATATTAACCCCTTTCTTGGTGGATCCATCACACACCAACATAGTCCATTTTATCAAAATCACCATCCTTCCCTAGTGGAATCTAAAATAAATCCATTCACTTCTATCCCCATGAGATACATAAACCAAAAAAATCCATATATTAAATTCATCTTATCACCGGATTGAGCTCATATCTCAAGCTGTAACCAAAACCAAATCATATCCTCTCCCTGGAGCCTCAAATCATAAGCCAACAAATATAATTTTCATCCCTGCATGCCAATCGCCAAAACAAATCCTTATCCTTGGTGGATAATCAACTTGCTTCCACGGTGGAAGGTCCATGCACTCATCCTCGGGTTATAAATCATCCGGTAGATCTATCCTCCCTAAATCAAATCAAACCAACTCAAACTCTTATCTCTTGGATAATGCGAACATTCCAGTGGAAGGTTCATATATTTGATCCCTCTAGATCCCTTCTTCTCTCTTATGCCCTTGGTATAAGTTGAATTACTTGCACTGATCTTGATTCCATCTACATCGAGTTTATGGGTAGATCATTTTTATTAGCTTGCGATCCTTGAACATTGTTGATGGACTCAAAATTGTATGCGATGAACATTATCAATTACACTACTCTATTGGGTGCCCTTTTTTTGACCTCACTTTGGAGTGAGTTTTCAACTTCCTCATCATAGACCTATGACTCTTGTAGACACTAAGAGCTCCTTAGTCTTAAGACACTTCTAGTGATTAGGTGAACACAACTGCTGAGACCTAGAAGGATTAACCATAAGAATGGGTCATGCCTTAGGGACTTAGAAAACTTACCTACCCTGGCTCAAACCCAATCCATGCTTTCTTCCTCAAACCAAACCTCAAATTCAAATACAAATCATAAATCCAATTCCAAATCAAATGATTGAAACCCCGATCAAATTCAAATTCCAAAACCCTTTCTAAGCCCTTTGATTTTATCTTATAAGCGTAGCCTTAATCAAATTCAAATCAACCCCCAATTGAATTGATTTTCTCAAATATCAATTCAATCTCAAATCAAATTCTAACCTAAATTCCAAATCCAATGACTAGAACCTAAAATCAAATTCAAATTCTAAAATCTCTTCCTAAGCCATATGAACCACCTTCATATGCTTAGACAAAACCCTTTTAAACCAAATAAAACTTGGTTGATTTCTTCATAAATTAATCATTCCTTCATTTATATTCATAATCCAAATTCAAATTAGCCAAATTAAATCAAACCAAATCAAGACCTTTCTTGAGCCATATGGACTTACCTTCATAAGCTTAATCAAATCCCAACCCAAATTAACACAAAATCAATTTAATTTCTCATAAATCAATTATTCTTTCATTTATATTCATAAATATAAATGAAACCCATCTAATGACCAAAATAAATCAAAATAAATTAATTCCCCTTAGGCCTTTTTATTTACATCCTTAAACTTGGTCAAATTTGCTTCCAAATCACTCCAAACTCAAGTGATTTTCTCACGAATCATTTATATCTTCATTTATATTCACAAATATAAATGAAATATAAATCAATAAAGCCAAACCAAATCAAATCAAATTTCCAATTTTAGCCTTTTAAGCCAATTTCTTGAACTTGGCCAAATCCTATCTAAATCAATTCAAAGCCCATGGATTTCTTCATGAATCAATCATTCCTTCAATCACTCACCCAAATATGAACATAAACTATAATTATTAAACCAAACTCGAACCCAAGTCAAGCCCAAGTTAGCCTTTTGACTTGAAAACTTCAAATGAGCCAAAATCCTTTACACTCCAAATTGATTGTAGTTGGATTTATATTTCAATCCTAGGCTCATATATGAGTTCAACTAAACTTGAATCAAGCTAAAACTAAATCAATTGACCCATTTAGGTCCACTTGACTGTGGTCTTTATTTTTGAATTCATTTGTATGGGGAATACCAGATATGAGGGTTTACTTATTGAGGTGATGTATGACATTGAGGCATAGTATACTATCTCAAAGATAGAAGCCACTACCCTACATTAGAACTAATCACCTAATAAAGACTCTAAGGCATGATGGATCTTTGAATATACGAGATTTTTCCTACTTTACATGGATGAATAAAGTAGAGTTTATTTAAATCGAGTTCTAAAGTTCCCTATGGGGAATGCCCCATAGTTAATTACATCTTAAGAAAAGTGAATCCCTTAAGAATACTCTGATTAAAGTAGGCAAGTGTTGTCTTCAGAATTCAAAGATAGGAGTTTCAATAAATTAATTCTATTTTAGAAAATCAAGTGGATGGATCAAAAGAGAAGAGTTATTATTGAAACCAAAGGAGATGAGTAAGGAGTGCTTATGATACTAAGAAGCTGACAAGCACTCTAATCTATCCTATGGTTGGGTTTTATATATTTGAAATTGAGGAGATTTATTTATTTGAGTTGAAATTTTATTAGAAATCTAGGACTTATAATTCCACAATACAAGATTGTGGTAATCCCTAAGAGGTGAGAATTTATACTTGTAGCACTAGGAAAGCACAACCTCGGATCCTAAATCTATGGAGCTTTGGCGAGGGACAAAGTATGACCTAAATCTAAGGCAAAAGTGGTTATATAGTTTACCTCCTCAAGAGTGAGTAAACCATCGTTGGACTTATAACCATCGGGTGACATGCCTAACTCCTCCTATGCTTTAAATCCATGTAGGTAAGTCATATTCTTTTGCAAGATGGCTAGGATGTTTTATTTAGAAAAGAAACTAAGTTCTTAAACCCACTCTCTAAGAGACTAGAGTATGAGGGGTATGAATAATGACTTAATCTAATGCAAATTTTATCAAATTTCATTTCATTTGGGACTCTTTATTTTAACACGGCTATAGGATTTTGTATGCCTAAATGCATGATAAGTTAGTTATGGGCCAAATCAAAAGGAAAGAAGTGTTCTTCCATCATAGGCTCTTAAAGGTTAAGCCCACTATCTGCAAGATGGAAGCTCTCCTTAACAAGAGTGAAATAAGATGATTATGCATGATATTAAACATACATATCCAGGTAAGGGTTGCTAAATATTTTATTATCTTGTTTTAATGTCAAGGTTTTTATATGAGGTTATGAGTTATTTTAGAGTTTTAATTATGAGTTGTTAGTTTGGGTAGAAAGATTAATTTTATCCTAGGAACCTAATCGCATCTAGGTCATACAACAATCACCAATCATAAATAAACTATGAAAATGCATGCTTTGTATAATGCATAAGCTAAACAAAATATCAAACAATTTTATAAAGCTATCACAAAAGAATAAAAGGGTCACGGTTGGGTACCACCGCTAAGAAAGAAATGTGTAGGCTGAGCTCTACCCTTATACAACCTAGATTACAAGAGAATAGTTACAATTACAAATGATGAATGTTATGGTTGTCTTCATTCTTTATTCTTCATTCTTCATCTCTTCAACTTTCATTTTTCATTTTATTTGCTCCCTTTCTTTCTTCCTTTTGACTTAATTTTTCTATAGGAAAATTAAGTAAAATTTTATTTCCATAAAAAAGAGGTTCAAGTCCTTAGAGGGTAAATCTTTAGCTAATGCTCAAAGAGCTATAAAATTCCTAAGGAGATAATCCCCAGCTAGTATAATAGATAATAAAGAGGAGCTAATAAAAAAGAAACAAAGATAAAAAAGTAATTCCTTGAAATCAGTAAAATCTTCCTCTGCATCTTTTGTAACCCGACAATCCAGTGAAAAGTCTCCTAGCCTCTACCAGATCTTATGAAACTAGCCTAATCCAATAGCAAAGTTTCCTACTTAAACTAGAGATCTGAACAAGAAAATGAATTAGACGGATAATGAGACAATTCAATAAGCATAGAAAATAAGAGCGGATAGGAGACAAAGGATGAAGAAAAGGTCCGCCGTTATAAACATCTTAAGGAGCGACACCATATGTAAGTATCCGGACTTCAAGTGAGGGGTTGCAATTACGATAACATTACCGACCAAAAGAGGAAGTGGGACACATCATGGCCATCATTGCCAACATACCTATTGTAGCACCTTATCCAATGATGATCATCACAAAACTTGCATAAAACTTCAAGCGTAAATAGCCACAAAAAAACCAAGAAATTAACAATATTAAGCTTAGTAAAATAGATAAGAAGGAACCCTATCGGTAAAGTATTAGACCATAGGAGCACCACCAAAGCCACCAAATATTATCCAACTTAACAATAAGATTAACATCAAGGATGATAGGAAGTAAGGCATCCAACAAACCAAGAAAGGGTAAAGATTCACAATCTAGAAGCAACAATTCTAAGTAAAACTAGAAAAGAGGAATGGGAAAGGAGAAAGCCAATGCCATAGCTATACTTGCAGAATTAAAAAAATGTAACTAAATAAATACTCTCTAGACCAAGCGCAACAAGGCATCAACCTTGCAAGCCACCAAAAGCTAAAAAGTCCAATGAGAGCTAAAACTAGCGGGATACAACAGAGAGTCTTACCAATAGGAATATAAAAAATAACCCAAGGAAAAGCCATAACCAGTGACCCAATCCCAAATCAAAGATAGGAGAATCAAGTGAGGGTAGTTAAGCGTGAGGGATTTAATTTATAAAGGGTGGATTTCTCTTTAAGTGATTTAATTGATTTGAAGATTTT
Organism: Cymbidium sinense; assembly: GCA_021442155.1. Lineage (NCBI taxonomy): Eukaryota > Viridiplantae > Streptophyta > Magnoliopsida > Asparagales > Orchidaceae > Cymbidium > Cymbidium sinense. The sequence goes on from CM038217.1 coordinate 121,716,727, forward strand.
ACTAAGTGTTTTCTTTTGTTTCATATGGCCTACACTTAAAAACTAAGTGTTATGAAGAGAAGAAAGAGAGGGAATCTCTTTTCATCCCTACCTTAAGTCACTTCTAAAGTAAGTTAATGAATCAATTTTCTTTAGTGATTAGCTTATTATATGTTTTAATCAATCCTAAGTTTAGGTTCACTATAAATGACCTTATACAATAAGAAAGACATCTTAAGATTAATTAAAATGAATTAACATAACACATGTTTTTAATTTCTTTCCATCATGTATATCATGCATATGATTAAATCCAAAACATACCTATACATACAATGTATGTCTTAGCACACTTAAATGATGTATGGAAAGAAGTGTGTTTAGAATTTAAATATTTCATTTGATTGAATTATAAATGCATTTCTTTTAATAGAAAAGAGGATTTTTCATTTGTTAGCTAGGTACACATTCACATTTATAAAAGTTTTAAGTGATTAGCCATTATTCGCACTAGGGCATAAGGTACAAGACCTACTTAGGGCTACTTAAAGTCTCACCCGGTGTCCAAACTAATATACCACTTTTATTAGATACATATAGATGTATAAGAAACTATAAGGATAGGAAAACCCATGCAAAAGTTGTATTTGATTTATGATTCTTATTCATTAGTCATATCATACATACATATGTATAAGAGTTTTAAGTGAGTAGTGCCATTGTTCTACACGAGGGTAAGGTACAAGACCTACTTAGGCTACTTAAAGCCTAGAAAACCCACGGTGTCAGACTAATATACTAGTTTTCGGATACATGTGAATGTGAAAAGAACCACAAGAATGAGAAGCCATGCAAGAAGTTATATTTGATTTGATTATATGATTTGCATATGTGATATGAAATTCTTCCTAAGACTTAACATGAAGATGCATAGGGTATATTTAGATAAATGTTGTGTTCTTTTCCAATGAACTATACATTTATAAATCCCATGCAAATCCATATAAGATAAAGAAAGAGAGCTTCATATTACATATCTTATATTATCAACATATGCAAACTTATAGATATTTATAATTAACATCACTCAATATATTATAATTGATTTGTAGGCTTTTGAAGGTAGCTTTTGATTTAATAGTAATAGCCACTATTTTGAATTTAAATCAACAAATGCAATTTGACATAAAAGAAACCATTCCATTTAGTTAATTTTAAAAGAAATGAATGCATGATTAAACATGATAAGCAACATTTAATATGATTGGAAAGAAATAAAGGAACATAAGCACATGATCTCATTCATTCCAATTAATTTCTAAGGACAATCATACTAAATAAGGCTACTTAAAATAAACCAAAGTTCTTTAATGATATTTTAAGTTTTGAGTTTGATTTGATTTAGAAATGAAAGAGGTTTGCTGATCCTAATCCCATTCCCCATGTGTGAGTTAATTTGGTTTAATGAAGAAGTAATTAGGTTGATTTTATGGTTTAATTAGATTAGGGTATGAATTAAGCCAATTAATTAACCTACATCACCTTAAGTTAATTAACTAATTAATAATGAGCCAATATGATATACAACCACATGAAAAGTAAATTTGCAATGCTCACAAGAAATAGAAGGTGTAATGCAATTGGCTCATGATTGATAGTTAATTAGGCTTAAGGATCTAACTACTTTTATGATTTTCTCACACATGTGAGGTAACCATAATTTCATTGTCTCCCCATTGGGTTATTGAACACCCAAAGAGCTACCCAAGATTAATTAGAGGTTGCTTAGGTATGAAGTGAATTTTAGATAGAGTTAATAAAGTTTGTTAATTAATTGATTTTATTTGATTATATTATGATTAGAATGATGAAATTAACTTAAGGAAAGGGATCAAGGACAAGGCCTCAATCCTTAACCCCTAAGTCACTTTAAACACTCAATTACATTCTGATTTTTAACTTAGAGATTTTAATTAAGCAATTAATTACCTCATTAATCATTAACTAATCAAATCACAAAGAGTGAAGGAAACTTAGGAAATGAATTAGGAAAAGTATCCCAACCACATTCCCTAAGCTCCCTTACTGTTCAATAGAGGTGATTAGGCTTAAATAACCAATTAAACCACTATTCATTCACTAATTATCACTTATTAAATTAGAGAGGTGATTAAAGTTTAATCAATTGATTTCTAATTAAGAAATCAATAAAATCCCAAAAATGGGAGAGCTAAAGGTCATCTCCCCAAACATCCACAAAAGTTGGAGAATAATTGAGTGATTAATTAAGGAATAGTTAAGCTAATTAGATTTCTAATTAAATCTTAATTATGCCAAAATCCTGTTCAAAATCAATTAATAATAATTTTCCAAGATTTTACTGAAATATCTTTAAAATGAGCCCAAGTTTGTATTTTTTTGGATTTTTTAGGATTAGTTATGAATTTAAGAAATTTCAGGCTTAAAATAAATTAATTAAACCAAATTAAAGCCTTAATCCCATTACTTGGTAGTTGCACACTTTCCATGTGCACAATGAGAGAGGTTATTTAAGTTATCACATCAAGGCTCGGATGGTGGCGAAAGTGGTAACTCAGGACCATCGATCTAAGATCGACTATGATTAAACGCATACGGTTGAAGGATTAATCAAAGGTTCTACATGATCGGTCGACCGTCCATTCATGCATGGAATGGGCGGTCCTTGATCTATCTCCTTCGAGCAATTAATGATGATAATCGCCCATCGATTGTCACTTTCGATCACCCTGAGCTCGGATGGAGATAAAATTATCCCACACCTTCGAGGAAGCAAAATAAAGAAATCCAATGGTGGAAATCACATGAAATAGAACTTTCTTTCATAAAAGCCAACCTATTTTCATTCAAGGCTTGGTTTTAATGGCATACCTCATGAGCTTGGACCGGTTCAATGATTGAGAAAGCTTTTGATAGAAATGAAGCCTGTTGAGCGGCATGAGCTTTGATTTGGTGTAGTTTGCTTGAAAGACCAATCCACGCACGTAGGAAATCGGTCTTGATCAAACTCCTCCTCACCATTGGGAAGCTTTGGAAATGATTCGTTCTTGCTCGTTTAGCTCTAAGGAGGTGTGTGTAAAGTTAATTGCACTTTGGTGGAGGCTTGAGCAAATGGAAATGGTTGGTGACCTCCCCTATTTTGATTTTCCTTAAAACTAAGAGTGGAGGATTTGGGAACTCGAGAAATGTAAGAGTAAGCTTTGGGATGGAGTTCTCACTGCTAGGGTTGAATCAAATGTGGCTCTCTTAATTTGAGTGAGAATGAGAGGTATACCCCTCATTCTTTGGATCAGAATGGTTATAGTTTGGCTTTTCTTGATCATTTGGCCATTTGAGGGTTGTGGAGGTCCTTGGGTGGATGATGTGGCCATTTGGTTGGGGGTGTGGGCGTCAAGGGAGATAGTGGATGTCCTTAGTGGTTTAAAATGCTTTAATGGGAATGGGAGGTGATTTCATCTTCACATGAGTCATGGCTAACCCAACCACTTTTAGGTCAGTTAGCCATGGTCCTAGGTGCCTAAGTGGACCTATGAATGGGTGCTAAGTGGCCAAGAATGACCAAATATGCATGTGTCTTATCTCATGGGATGCCCAGACCAAGGGCAAAGTGGTCATTTATCTATGGGTTTGATTTGGGCAGATTTGAGATGGGTCAAAAGTGGGTTAGCACAAATTTCAAGTGGCTTGGAGTTTATTTGGTTTGATTTGGATTTCACCTATTTAAGTCAAATTGGGTTAGGTCGTTAAGTTGACCAATTGGTCAAATTGGGTCAAACCAAGAGTTGGGTCAAGTTCACATGACCAATTGGAGTGTATTGGGTTCATTGGTTTGGTTCAATTTGCTTTGGATTTGATTATGGCTCATTTGGGTTCATATAGGTCAAATGGGTCAAGTTGACCAATTTGACCAATTTGATCAAATTGGATTAGGTTAGGTGTTGAGTCAAGTTCAATTGGCTAATTGAAAATTATTGTAGCTTTTGTTTGGTTTAATTTAGATTTAATTTGGATTTTAGCTAATTGACAATTTAGGTTAATTTGGGCTAGGTTGGGTCGGTTGACCAATTGGTCAACTCGGGCTCAATTATGGCTTTGGTCAAGTTCAATAAGTGATTTGGAATGAACTTGAACCATTGGTTAATCAGTTTGGATCAAATCATGATTTGACCCATTTTGGCTTTTAGACTAATTTGGGTCAACTTGGGTCAAATATGGTCAGCTTGGTTTGGCTCAAGTGAGGTTTGGTCATGTTCAATCATTGATTATGAGTTGTTTTGAATAAATGGTTTTAATTAATTTGACATATGATGGATTTTGGCTAGTTTGGGTTTCATTTGGGCTAAATGTTGACTTGGTCAAAGGCTAGGTTTGACTTGATTCAAGGCAATTGATCACCCTAGGGTGGTTGTTGGTTATGTTGTTAGGCTTAGATGGGCTTAGTTCAATCCAATTTGGGTTGGATTAGAACTTGGCTCAAAAGGTTCCTTTAGGACACTTTGGGTGAAGTGAGCCTAAATGGGTTAATTGGCTTGATCATGGCTTGATTCAAGTTTAGTTGAACTCACACATGAGCCTAGGATTGAAATATAAGTCCAATTGCAAGTGGTTGCCAAATGAGTTTTGGTTCATATGAAAATTTTAGGCCAAAATAGTCAACATGAACTTGACTTAGGTTGACTTGGGTTTGGTTTGATAATGATGGTTTATGTTTATATTTGGGTCAATGATTGTACAATGATTGAATCATCAAGGAATCCATGAGTTTTGAATTGGTTTGGTATCATTTAGCCAAGTTCAAGAATTTGGCTAAAAGGGCTAAAATTGGGAATGTGATTTTATTTGGGTTTTAATCATTTGGAGTTATTGATTTATGATTTGGAATTTGATTTGAGATTGAATTTGATAATTGAGGAAATCAATTGAATTGGTTGATTTGAATTTGGTTAAGGCTAATTCCATAAGATAAAATCAAATGGCTTAGAAGGATTTGGAGTTTGAACTTAATCATGGATTTCAAGCATTTGATAGTTGGATTTGATTTTGGAATTTGGATTTAAATTAGATTTAATTTGGGAGAAAGAAGCAAGGATTTGGGTTTAGGCTATAGGTTAGGTTAAGTGTTCACCTAATCACTAAAAGTGTCCTAAGACTAAGGAACTCTTAGTGTTTATAAGAGTCCTAGATCTATGATGAGGAAGTTGAGAGCTCACTCCAAAAGTGAGGTCAACAAGGAGGCAAAAAAGATCTTATTGAGCAAAATTCTTATCCCACCCAAATTGGAGTTGAGTTTAGTGATCCAAGCTCAGTGTGAGCTCGGATCGAGTGATCCATGGAGGACGGTTTCGTCTTTCATCGCATGTAGGAGGATGAATCATGGCCCATCCATTTTGCGTGATTGGAACAAGCTATGATCAAATCACACTTAGATCCCCTATTTTATCCTTAACTGGGATTTAATTATGGCGGTCCGATCTTACATTGGATGATCCACGGAAAGCACATCCACCGCCTATTGACTCAATCGCATGATGTGATAACTTAAATAACCTATCTCATCGCCCGTGAAAAGTGCACTACGCCGCAATGTGACGGGATTAAGGTTTAATTAGGCCTATTTAATTAATTTTTAAGACCTGAAAATTCTAAAATTCATAATTAACTATAGAAAAATCCAAAAATATAAATGGGGCTCATTTTAAAGGTATTTTAGAGGAAAATCTATTAAAAATGTCATTTAGTTTTTTTAAATAATGATTTTAGCTTAATTGGAGTTTAATCAAAAGGTAATTATTCTAATTATTCTCGATTAAGCATCTAATTAACTCCAAAATTTCATAACATGTTTAGAGGGATGACCTCTTCCTCTTATAATTTTCTTGGAATTTATTGGATGCTTAATGAGAGAAATTAGTTTATTGAACCTTAATTATCCTCTTAATTCAATTCATGATTAATTAAGTGAATGAGCAGAAATTAATCCACTAATTAAGCTTATTATCATCTATTATGAAAAGTCTTAGGAAATATTTAGGTTTACTCCTTATGACCATTTCATTAAGCCTCTTGATTTGTTTCAAATTAATTAAAGTTTAAGTAATTAATTAGCCTCTTAATTAATCAATTAAAAGAAAGCGGAGTCAAATTATTTTAGAGCCTAATTGATTGTTTGAAATGACTTAGGATTGGGATTGAGGCTTCTTCCTTGATCTCTTTCCCTAAGTTAACTTCATTATCCTAATTAAAATGTAATCAAAGGATTAAGGGCTTAATTAAATTAATTTAAAATCCAATTCATTCTTAACTTTGATTAATCAACCACGGGTAGTTCTTTAGAAGTTTAATAATCTAAAAAAAATTTAATGAAATTATGATTAGCTTACATGGTGAGAAAATCATAAAAGTATTTAAACAAATCCTTTAAGCTTAATAACTATTAATTACGAGCCAAATGCATTAGGCCCCTTTCATTTCTTAGGAGCATTGCTAATTTACTTTTATATATGGTTGCATCTCATGTTGGCTCATCATTATTTAGTTAATTAACTTAAGGTGATGTAAGTAAGGGTTTAATTAATTGATTTAATTCAGATCTTAACCTAATTAAGCCATAAAATCAATTTAATTACTTTTCATTAAATCGATTGACTCACACATGGGGAAAGAGATTAGGATTAGCAAGAGGTTTATTTTAAATAAAAATGCTTTAAAAAACTTTGGTTTATTTTAAATAAGCTTATTTAATGTGATTATCCTTAAGAATTAATTAGATTGAATGAAATTACATGGTTGTGTTGCTTTATTTCTTTCCAATCATGTTAAAATATTGTATGCCACTTGTAGTCATGCATTCATTTCTTTAAAAAAATTAATTAAATAAAATGATTTCCTTTATGTCAAATTTGCATGTGTTGACTTAATTAGAAATATGTGTTTCTATTATCACTATTAAATCTCAAATGTATTTTCAAAAGCTTATTAATGATTAATAATATATATGTGACTTTAGTTACATAAACATAGGAGGTGCATGTGAATATAAGCTTAGTGTATAAAGTAAAGTCTCTTTCTTACACTCATATGTCAAATTCTATAAGTTTGAATGTTAATGGGTATATTTGTCTGATATTCTAGGGGCCTTACGACTTTAAGTAGCCCCAAAGAGGTTCCTACCTCACTCCTAGTGCGATTAATGGCGCGTGCTCGTTTGATTTCATTATGTGTCTTGACATTAGAATTGGGATAAAATTTTAATTCATTTACATAAATAAATTAAATAAACCAAATTCTACTTTTGCATGGGTTTTTCTATTCTTATAGTTGTTTATACATCCATATGTACTTAAGAATAGCGGGTATATTACATTCTAGGGATGCACAAAGCCCAGGAGGTTCCTACCTCACTCCCCTAGTGCAGAACAATGGAGGCATACTTGCTTAAGACTTTCATACATTTGAATGTGTATTTAGCTAATGAATGAACACCCCTCATTCTATTAAAAAGACGTGCATTCACATTTTGTTAAAGTGGTTGGATTGATTAGTCATATTATTTAGAGTTATTTTTTTGTATAAGAATTAAATAGAGCTTTAAATTAATATGATAAAATTTTCAACAAATGAAACATCAATTCCAAGTACATTTGCTGACATTTATCATTTAAGTGTGCTAAGATACAAATTGCATGTATAGGTATGCTTAGGACTTAATCATATGCATGCTATATATGATGGAAAGAAATGAAAAATATGTATCATGCGATAGTAGTTCATTCCAATTAATCTTAAGATGCCTTTCTCATTGAATGAGATTATTTAAAGTGAACTTAAACCTAAGACTAATTAAAATATGTAATAAGCCATTCACTAAAGGGAATCCATTTAATTAATTTGATTTTGATGTGACTTAAGGTAGAGATAAAGAGAGTGATCCTCTCTTTCCTTCTCTTTAAAATACTTAGTTATTTATTGTAGGTCAAATGAAATAAAAGAAAACACTAAGCAAACATTTACAAATCAATTAAACCATTTGAAGTGAAACCACCCTTTATAATTAAATGTCCTTCATACTTAAATAATGATAACTCTAAAGCCTAATTAGAACATACCACACAAGCCTTAATACACAAACATTAGATTAAGTCACCATTTCTAGCTTTATGTTAGGGTGGTGAAATGGTTTGATGTCTATTTATTTTATGATATATTGTTGTAGACTTGATGTTAGGGTTTATGCTTCGTAGGCGGATGTTAGGCTATGATTAGCCTAATTATGCCTTATGTAATAGATTGTGCTTATGGGGTGCTTAAAATAAATATGAATGCTCTCTTTTGAAGGTTGCTTAACCCTAAGCATAATCTAAATTAAGATAGGTGGACTTAGTTACCTATGTGCGAGTGCTAAGTCTAAATTAGGCAGTGGACTTGGTTACCTTGGTTACCTATGTGTTAACACTTATCTTGCAGGTGTAGCTAAATTTACTTTTCCTATTTTTGATGTAACTTTGTATTAAAAATTAAGATTAGTGTTATGGGGATTAGGATGGAGAGGCTAGAAGGCTTTGTCCGGGAGGCCCCTGATGCCTTTCAAGCAAGCAACAAATCAAAGGAAGAATGATGGAGACATGAAGAAAGAAGATATGAAGAGCCCCATAACATTTAATCATTTGTAATTTTAATTATTATTTCATATACTAGGTTGTATAAGGGTAGAGCTCAGAAACCATTTCTCTTTTGAGTTGTATAGCAATACCGTCCGCGCCTATTATTCTTTTACATTGGGGTTATAAATTGTTTGATGCTTTTTTTTACAATTGTGAAATAGAAATGACATGTATTTTCCTAGGTTCTTCATGTATGGTGATTTAATGTGTGGATTGATTAGGCTCTTAGGAAAAAAATAATTTTTTATCTCAACTATAACTCATAACTAACTTTCTAAATAACTCATAACCTCATTTAAAGCCTAGGTATTAAATCAAGATAATTAAAAGATTTAACCCCTTAGAATGTTGTATGCTTAAGATCATGCATATCATCTTTTTCATCCTTGCTAGAGGGTTTCCATCCTTCCATGATAGGGGAAGAATTGACCTTTGATGGTCTCCTTATGGTGGAAAATACCTCTTTCTCTTGATTTAGCCAATTTCATCATGCATTTAGACATATAAAATCCTATAGCCTTTGTCAAAATGAAGAGGCCAAAATCAAATAAAATTGATAAAATTTGCATTATATTAAGTCATTATTCATACCACTCATGCTCTAGAAACTTAGGGAGTGAGTTTAAGGACTTTATTTTCTTTCTATATAATAACAACCTAACCATCTTGCAAAACATATGACTTGATCATATGATTTTAAAACATAGGAGGAGTTAATGGATGCTACTCTGGCGGTTATAAGTCCTGATCGGTGGTTTACCCTCTCTTGTAGTGGTAAACAATATACCCATTTTCACCTTAGATTTAGGATGTGCTTTGGCTCTCACTAAAGCTCCCTAAATTTAAGATTTGAGGTTATTGTTTTCCTCTAGCTACAAGCATAAATCACCTCTTAGGCATTTTCACAATATTATATTGAGATTAGAAGTCCTAGCTTTCTAATAAAATTTCAACATAAATATATAATTCTCTTCAATTTCAAATATATAAAGCCCCCTATAGGATAGTTTGAGATGCTCACTGCGGCTTCTTAGTATCATGAGCATCCCCTACTCATCTCCTTTTATCTTTGATAATAAGACTCTCCTTTTGATCTATCCCACTTGATTTTCTAAACATAGCCAATTTATTAATAGTCTATCTTTGAAATCTTTGGAGACAATAATTGCCTACTTTAATCGAGTATTCTAAGGAACTCACCCTCCTTAGGATGTAATTAATTATGGGGGCTTGCCCCATAGGGAACTTTAGAACCCGGTTTAAATAAACCCTACTTTATTCATCCATGTAAAATAGGAGAAAAATCACTAGTATATGAAGACCCATTATGCCTTAGGAGTCTTTTTAGGTGATTAGGTCCATTATAGGATAGTGATTTCTATCTTGAGATAGTGCACTATTCATTGATGTCTTACCATCACCTCAATAAATACACCCTTAGATTTGTGTAGTGTCCCCATATACACATATTCAAAAATAAACACCAGATTTTTTGGTGACTCATGGGATGGTTTCTCTCTCCATCTCTAATTAACAATTATTATCTCCAAGCATCGATAGTGGACTTGTATGTCATATGAGTTCAAAACTATCTTTCCTTTCATTGGAATTTAGCTTATTTCATTCTTAAGCAAAGCTAACCAACATCCTTTAGGTTTTAGGACCTCACTTCTTGTAGGTCTTGAAAACCGTATTGGGTTCCCAATAGGTGAAAGATAAAATTAATCAATGAAAGGAGATGACAAAAATTTAGAACCTCCTTACCACTAGCTTGGTGAGGCAAGGTTCATTTCAACATTTAAGAAATAAACTCCTTTGCAAAATGTCACTTTCTAAAAGCACTTTTTCAAAATCACATAACAAAAGTTCTTGAAAAAATTCATACAAAAAAAGTACAAAACTCATATAACCAAACCTCATCTAACAATCCCTATGATTGTTACATGGAGTTCTTTTCAAATTTAAAATCAAAATTATTTTTCAAAAGTAGTTTTTTGTAAATAGTTATCTCTATTCAATATACACAAATTTATTGGATGAAGGTTCTATTTTCAAATAAAATCATAACATAAAATTAAAACTCCAATTAACATATGTCACATATGCTAGAGTTGGAGTTTCTCACTTTTCAAAAGCACACTTTTGAAGATAACCACCTTCTTTCAACATGTTCAAATTTTTTGAATGAAGATCCTTTCATCAAATAAAATCATAGCATAAAATTGAAACTCCACTTGACATATTTCACATATGCTAGAGTTGAAGTTTCCCTCTTTTGAAAAGCAAGAAATCACACACATGAAATCATGATATATTTTGGACTCCATTTGACATACCCAAATTTGTCAAATGAGTCCCATTTCAAATTCACAAAACAAATTGAACTCTATTAACATACCCAAATTTGTTAAATTGGTTTCCTCTTTCAACAAATTGTTATTACACTTAGCTCCACTTAACATACCAAATTAAGTGAGTCTCATTTTCAAAAGTAAGTCATAATCACACTTGGCTTCCACTTAACATATCAAATTTGTTAAGTTAGAGTCTCATTTTCAAAATACAAATCATAATCACATTTCATTCCTACTTAACATACCAAATTTGTTAAGTATGAATATAATTTTCAAATCATGTCACATTTGATTCCTACTTAACACACCAAATTTGTTAAGTAAGAATCCCACTTTCAAATCATATCACATTTGATTCCTACTTAACATACCAAATTTGTTAAGCAAGAGTCTCATTTTTAAATCATATCACATTTGATTCCTACTTAACACACCAAATTTGTTAAGTAAGAATCTCATTTTCAAATCATAACACATTTGATTCCTACCTAACATACCAAATTTGTTAAGTAAGAATCTCATTTTAAAATCATATCACATTTGATTCTTACTTAACATACCAAATTTGTTAATTAGAGTCTCATTTTCAAAAAAAGTCATATCATATTTGATTCCCACTTAACATACCAAATTTCTTAAGTGAGAGTCTCATTTTCAAAATATAAATCAAAATACATTTGGCTTCCACTTAACATACCAAATTTTTAATTGGAAGTCTCATTTTCAAAAGAAAACAAACACAAATCATAATCACACTTGATTCTCACTTAACATACCAAATTTGTTAAGTGAAGTCTCATTTTAAAACACAAATCATAATCACACTTGGCTCCCATTTAGCATATCAAATTTGTTAAGTGAGAGTCTCATCATCAAAACACAAATCATAATCACACTTGGTTCCTTAACATACCAAATTTGTTGAGTGAGAATCTCATTTTCAAATCATATCACACTTGATTCCTACTTAACATACCAAATTTGTTAAGTAAGAGTCTCTTTTAAATCATAAATACACTAGACTCCCACTAACATACCAAATTTGTTAAGTGAGAGTCTCATTCTCAAACACATATCAAACACATTTGGCCTCTACTTAACATACCAAATTTATTATGGAAGAAACCCTATTTTCAAATCAATATATATCACACACATAACCAACCATCACAAGCAAAGATACTTTCACAAAATCTTCAAACATATAATCAAAACCTCTCCTTAGCATACATAAATTTGCTAAGTAAAGGTGCTTCCAAATCAAAATTTTCAAACAAGATACATAACACAAATATCTTTAAAAGTCTCTCCAAATATTTGAACCCCACCAAACCTACTTAAATTGGTTGAGTATGGGTTCTAAATCAAAATCATATGGCAAAGTCTCTCCTCTAAATATCAAAAATCTCCAAAGTCAATAAACCCCACTTGGCATACCTAAATTTGTTGTGTGGGTTCAAAATCTAAATTAATGATTGAAGGAAAGCATCAAGGCAAGAGTCTAACTTAACTATATTTTAACAAATGTAGTCATTTCAATCTCTAGCTTCTAGTAAGTGCAATGATCATGGCTCTAGCAAGTTCATGTTCTCTTTCCCTTTCTGTAGACTTGGCCTTGGATCCAATATCAACACGATGATGGCGATCTACTTTGGTGTGGCTTTGAGGGGGGTTTGTATTATGAGGGGCAGCCCTCATAATGTTAGTAGTGAGGAGATGGCGGAGACGCGCCACTCATCCGCTTGAATATCCCATCGACTGAAGTTTCCCTCATCAAGATGAAGGCCATAGTGGTTCCCATGCTGCTTTGGTCGCTTTTAGCACCCATTCAGTTTCCCCTAATATAGCTCTAGTGGGAGCTACAACCTCTCGTTGGTCACCCCAAAGGGGAAGGCTATCTTAGCCTCGAGATAGTCTCCTCCACTTTGAGGTAGGTGTTCTCGCTCTGCTGCTCACTGACCAGATCATAACAAAAATCAAGATTAAGTGGGGTCTCGGCGACCCGGCAGAGCTTGATGCAACTTCCCATATAGGCGAAGAGGGTTCTCCTCATGAGACCTCTCCACCAAGTGGTAGTAGGTTCCAGCCTCTTGGCCTCAAAGCAGGAGGATTATTGGAGGATCACTACTTCTCCTCCACCACTAGCATACCATGAGACATCTTGGGAGTATAAGAGGCCCTACGTCAAACTTGGGGAGTTCTACTCCATGCAAGAGCTTATAGACACTGAGTCTAGTACCTTATCTTACTTATGATCCATGATCCCTAGGAGTGTTAGGGATTAGATCCATAGGGGAGAGCCATATAAGCTCAGTATCCGCCCAGTAGGCAAGAGAGAGCGAGGTATGCCCAATTGCCCTCTACTTTGATGGATTTTCGTGTTCATTGCCCGGTCGAGCGATCATTCAGATAGCATTATTCTTACCGTGCGGTCCACACGCAGATAGAGATCTCTAGTTGAGGGCGGTCGGTGTTTCCATCGCACTCCGCTATCCACCATCACTAGTTATTTCGTAGCATCTTCCACTCTCACCAAGGTTCAAAGTCCCCATCCGGGAGAGACCTTCCCTTTGGTGATCTATGGCCCAAGGATCTTGCTCCATGCATTCCACTGTTGAGGTGAGATCGAGCTCCCCATCGATCCCTATCTGGTCGTAAGGAGTGGCGACCCAAGAGCATCATCAGCACCACCTCCACCGTAGCATGCGAGAGATAGAGGGAATGAACATGACATGGTCCCCAAGACAATTGATCCTCCTAGCAAGGAGGTCTTGGATAGCGGTACATTGCATTGAGGAGGACAATCCTTAGTAGTCGGTGGGTATTTGTCCCAGTCATACATAGTAGACCATCGATAGATGACATATTACGAACTACTTTGGAAGAGGTGAATTCTTGGGAGTGACCACTCATCAAGATGAGGATAGGGTTAGCTTTAATCACGATGAGGATGAAATTCTTGATGATACATCCAGGTGCACATGGTTGACACTTGGGGATCCTTACGGATGACGGACTAGTCAAGAAGGTGTTGTGCTCGAGGAAGGTTACACTTCTCACTTGACTCACCACCTCTCTACTAGCTCAGATAGAGGGATGATCACATTGACATGATGGGGAAGAAGATTGAAGAGTTGATGGTGGTAGTTTTAGCATTGCAAAACTCAGATTTCACCCTCTCCCATGATAGTCGACCACCCGAGTTGGTACCTTAGAGCATCCTAGGTGCACTCATAAAGGATGATGCTGTAGTTTGCATAGGAAGGTTACAGATGGCACCTCCATCCATGAAGAGGATATTAAGCATATGGTAGAAAGATGTGAAGGAAGCAAAGCTGCAAGCCGGAGCTCATCTATTCCAAAGGGTAGACCATACCTAGAGGAATTTGATGCTCAATGCCCTAAGGGTTTTGTGCGCCTTCCTTCAAAATCTTTGATGGCGTGAACCCACATCGACATATTACATATTTGAGCTGGTTACTACAATGTCGGTGGATGGCATTATTGTTCAAACTTTTGTCACTAGTCTAGCAGGGGTTGCATTTAATTGGTATGTGAACTACCCAACGTTGAAGGGACTTTTGTTGAGTTAGAGCACCTTTTCATTAAGAGGTTTCTGAGAGGTCATCAAAGAGTGATTGTAGGCGATCTTGTTGTACCAACATAAGTCCTCAACGAGTCCATTATTGATTATATTCGAGGTGGTGCAACTTGAGCATGAAATATGAGCCACGCATGACAGATGCCATTGAGATTCTTCTCAACAATATTCATGGCTGATCACCTTCATGCTAAAGGACTTTAACATTCAAACATTTGAGAAATTAAATAACAAGGCATCTAGCCTATAAGAGGAAGCCAAGCTTTCCTTTTCGACCAATCATCACAAGCCAAGGTGTTCGAGAAGAAGCCAAGGATAGTTATGTTAGTGGATAGAAAAGTAGCCACCAAAGTCTAGTATGAAAGACCTCAAGCTTAGCGGTCTCCTTTGCCACTATGGTGAAAGAAATATATTTTTAATCCTTCATTCTAATCTCTTGAGAGAGAAAAGAAAATAAAATCAAGAACTAAAATAATTTCTTTCTAACAATACTTCTTGTGTTAAACATCCAAATTGTAGATGTTCTTATTAGGGTGATTAGGTATGACATTGACGAATGGTGTACTATCTTGAGAGACAAAAGTCACCATCCTACAAATGGACCAAATCCCATGACAAGGACTCTAAGGGTATGAATCTTGAATGTACTAGAGATTCTTCTCCTACTTTATATGGAAAAGTAAAGCATGGTTTATTTTAAATCGGGTTCATTAAGTTTCCCTGGGCAATCCCTCATAGTTAATTACATCATAAGTAATGAGATTCCTTAAGAATACTCTTGATTAAGATAAATGATCGTTGTCTCCAAAGATTTTAAAAGGTAGGACTATCAATCGATTGGTTTATTTTAGAAAATTAAGTGGATCAATCAAGAGGAAGGAGTTCTTATCGAAGCCAAATGAACATAAGTAGGAGATGCTTGGATACTAGAAAACCTAGTAAGCATCCCAAACTATCCTATAGTTGGGCTTTATATTTTTGAAATTGAATTGATTTATTTAAGTTAAATTTTATTAGAAATCTAAGGCTTACAATTCCATGATAAAAGGTCATGGAAATGTCTAAGAGCTAAGGATTTATGCTCGTAGCAAGGAAATAGCAACCTCAACCTAAACCTAGGTAGCTTTGGCAAGGGCTGAAGCATGACCTAAATCTAAGGAGAAAATGGGTATTTGGTTTACCTCCACAAGAGAGGACAAACCACCCGTTGGACTTACAACCCAGGGGTGATGCCAACTAACTCCTACGATTTTACATGTAGGAAGTGCCTTGCAAGATAGCTAGTTTTATTTAGAAAAGACTAAGTCCTTAAACACACTCCCTAAGAGACTAGATCATGTAGGGCATGATTTAATGACTTAAATCTAATGCAAAATTTGTTTTTTTATTTTTCATTTTGGACAATCAATTTGACATAGGCTTTAGGATTAATATGCCTAATGCATGAGAAATTAGATTATGGGCCAAAATCAGTGAGAAAAAAGAGGTGGGTTTCCACCATGGCTCTTAAAGGTCAAGCCAAGTTCTCTAGCAAAGGTGGAAGCCCTCCAAATCAAGAGTGAAATCATATACTTTTTATGCATGATGTGAGAAAAGTAATACAACTTCCAACTAAGGGGTTGCTAATTCTTTTATCTTGATTTATAACTAGGTTTTAGGTGAGGTTATGAGTTATTTATTTTTAGTTTGAATTGATTAGTTGGAAAGAAAATTTATTTTCTTAAAAGCCTAATAATCATCTAGGCCATACATCAAAGCAAGAAAGAAACTAAGAAAAGATGACATCTTAATGCACAAGCTAAACAAACATCAATCAATTTATAAAGTTAGCACAAAAGAATAAGAGGCTATTTGTGATCGGACTCCCGCACAAACCGAAAACAAATTGGGTAACCGAAGCTCTACCCTTATACAACCTGAATTACAAATGAATAAATCACAATCAAGAAGGAATTCATTGTTATGGGGTCTCACTCTTCATTTCTTCTTTCTTCTTTCTTCTTCTCTTTTCTTCTTTCTTTTTTTTTTGGTTGGTTGGAATGTGGTTTTCCAAAGGTTTTACATGGCACATAAGACATAGTCTTATGACCAATGTTCATTTAATAACCCATAACAATCATTCCAAAATCCTAATTGCAAAATTACATGAAAATGGGAAAAAAAGAAATCTAACTAAAACAAAATGGAGATTACCCAAACAAACCATACAATCAAAGCATGTATATATATAAATTGGACTTAGCACCCACACATGGGTAACCAAGTCCACAGCCTATTTTGAATTATGCTTAGGGGTATAAGCACCTACAATAAAATAATTATATTTTTTTTATTAAAGCCCCTTTAGCACAATCCTATCTGAGAAGATAATGGTTAGACTAAACTCCTACTCATTTCAACCACGACATACACCCCTAACATCTGCACAAAAAATACATCATAAAATAAAAGTAAACATCAAAACCATGCACCGCCTCAACCTAAAGCTAGAAGTGGTGACTTAGCCTAATGTGTGTGTTATTTAAGGTTTGTGTGGTATGTTTAGCTAGGCTTTAAGGTTGTTTTCTAAGTATGAAAATGTTCAACTTAGAGGTGGTTTCATTTAAGTGATTTAGTTGATTTGGTTGATTTTATTTTGATGATTTGATTTGGTTTGAATGAACCTACAATTAATTACTAAGTTGTAAAGAGAGGAAAAGAGAAGAGAACTTCTTTCCTCCCTACCTTAAGTAATTTCTAAGGTAGATTCATATTTGATTTTGTTTAGTGAATGTTTTATTATGTGTTTTAATTAATCCTAAGTTTAGATTTTCCTAAACAAACCTATTCAAAAGAAAGGCATTTTAAGATTAAGTAAAGTGAAATACTATCACAAAACACACAACACTTTATTTCTTTCCCAACATGTGTAACATGCATATGGATGACCCTAAGCATATCTATACATGCAAATGGAAATGTTTAGCACACCTTAATGATGAATGCTAAGAGATATTACTTAAGAAAATTTGGATGTTTCATGATGCATGATTTTAAGTAGAAAAGAGTGATTCTTTTATCCATTTTTCATATGCACATTTACAAGTATAAAAGACATAAGTGAGTACGATGCCATTGTTAGCACCAGGGTGTAAGGTACAACTTGGGCTACTTAAAGCCTCAACCTCGGGTTGTCCAGACTAATATACCACTTTTCTTAAATACATGTGCATGTACAAAAGAAATGCATGGAAAGAGAATCATGCAAAAGTTTATGTTTGTTTGATTTGGTTTGGTTGTTTAGTTTATATGTGATGTGGAATTCCTTCTTAAGTCATGACATAGAGTGTATAGGAATGGATTTAAGCAAGTGTTATGTCTTTTCAAATGGACTATACACTTTGCAAATCCAACACAATTCTATGTTAAGAAAGAGAGGAGATCACATAACATTTTATACTATTCATATGCAAGCTATAAATAATCATAAGTAGCATACCTTTTAGTTGTGATGTTTGATTTATAAGTTTTAAAAAATAATTTGGATTTAGTGATAATAGCCATTCATATTCTTACTTTAGCCAAAACATGCAATTTGACATAAAAAATATTTCATTTTAATTTGATTTTTAAAAGGCATGAATGCATGATTTTCATATGACATACACATTTAGCATAGAAAGAAATAAAGTGATGAAAGCATGTAAATTCATTCACCCTAATTAATCCTAAAGATAATCTTATGAATAAGATTATTTAAAGTGAATCAAATTATTTTAAAGAGATTTTTGTTTTATTTGAGTTTGATTTAAATTTAGAAATGTGAAAAGGTTTGCTGGTCCTAACCCATCTCTTACATGTGTATGTTGTTTAGTTTAATTTTAGAACCATTAGATTGATTTTATATTTTTTTAGGTTAAGGTATACATTAAGTCCATTAATTACCCCTTACCTACACACTTTAACATATTTAACCAAATAATTATGAGCCAAAAATGACATATAAAACCACAAGAATTTAAATCAAGAATGCACCTAAGAAAGAAAGGCCTAATGCATTTGGCTCACAATTAATGATTAATTAAGCTAAAGGTTTAATTTAAGTACTTTCATAACCCTTCCCACACATATGGGATATTTGATTTCTTAAGCTACTTAGTTATTGAACACCTAAGCATCTACCCAAGAAGGAATTGATTAAGTTCTAGAATATTTTGATTTTGAAAATTTGATTAAAGCCATTTAATTAAGTGATTAAACTATTTAATTAATTTGCATTTTAATTAGATTTTATCCAAAAAAATAAACTTAGGGAAAAGATTTAAAAGAATTTCTAATCTCATTCCCCAAGTCCATTCAATTCTAAGTGATTAGCAAACTTAATTAATCAATTTATCACTATTTAATAAGTTAATTAATCATTAATTGATTAAGAGATTAAGATTAAGCAATTACCTAATTAACCATAATAAATTCCAAGAAAATTATGGGAGGTAGAGGTCATCCCATTAATCATGAGAAGTTTGGAATTAATTAAAAATTAGGAGTAATTAACATAATTACATTCTAATAAAACCCAAATTGCATAAAATCACTATTCAAAATCATCAAACTTAATTTTAGATTATTCTTTGAATTATCTTCATAATGCATTTTATTTATATTTTTTTATTTTTATACATTTAGTTATGTTATTTTAAAATTTCTATTATTAGGTAATTAAATCCCTAATTTTATACTAATCCCATCGCCACATGGACCGTTGATGCGGCTTTCACGTGCATGATTCATCACTTAAGATGTCATATATCCCAATGTCATGTCAGGCACTTTTTCTCCTGACCGTCCATCAAAGATCAATGTAAGGATTAAGCCCGCAGTTCTTAAGGGATTAAATTAGAGGATCTACATGGATTCAGAACGCCCATCCAAAATGCATGGATGGACGGTCCATGATCATGAAGCTCCTATGGGAGAGGGCATCCACCTTTAGGGAAAGATGAGCTTGATTGAGCTCGATTGAGCTCAAACTTTACCCACATCATCAGGAGTAAGACAAGTGATTTAATGACCAATTTACTTGGGATGAAAATTCTTTCATAAACAACCAAACACTTCATGGCTTTGAAGGCATACCTCACTATCCCCAACCATCGAGGTAGCTTCTCAGTGAGATGAAGCCTGCTGAAGGTTTGAGGATTGAGGTTGAGTGGATCTCATGGACCAAGGTCTCTTTTGTGGCCTTCATCAAAGTTCCTCTCCTGCCTTGAGAACTTGATGCTTTAGTGAGCTGATTAGTCCCTTAAGGTGCTTGAAGGATGAATTGAGCTCTAGTTGAGTGGATGAGATGGAAATTTAATGGTGATCCCTATTTTTGGCTTGAGAAATCAAGAAAATTAAATGGATCTAAGATTCTTGGAGAAGCTTGGATGCTACTCTAGTTCCTAGCTTCTTGGAGTATGAGTGTTGGAATGAAGTGAAATTAGGGGAGTATATCTCTAGATGGATCGGATGGTTGCAAGCTATCCTTCCATTTTGATCAATTGATCATCAATGGTTTGTTAGGTCATTTTAGCTTGCACATGGTTCAATTTTGGTAGAGGGAGGTAGGAGAGGTTCCATGTGTAAACAAGTGGAGGAATGATTCCCATGTGCTTATTTTCAAGTGGTGGTCATTTGGTTTATTGGGTTGGGTTTGGCTGACCCAAACCCATTGGGTCATGTACCACTCTTACTAGTGTCCATGGTCCACTAAGGGGTGCCAAGTGGCCATGAAGAGGATTTGACCAAATTAAGTGAATTTGGCCATTACCCTTGACCTAGGGTAAAATGGTCATTTGGATTTTAGCTTTGAATATGTTTGGTATGATGAAAATGGGTTGCCAAGTTTTAATGAATTTGGAATTGATTTGATATGATTTGGCTCATGTTGACCCATTTAGGTCAAAATCAACTTGGTCAAGTTGACCAATTGGTCAAATTGGGTCAAACCAAGGGTTGGGTCAAGTTCATATGACCATTTGAAATATTTTGACATCATTGGTTTGGTTCAATTTGATTTATATTTGATTTGGTTCATTTGATTTCATTTAGGTCAAATGGGTCAAGTTGACAATTTGACCCATTTGACCTAATTGGGTTAGGTCATGGGTTGTTTAGGTTTGGTTGGTCATTTGAAATGATTTGGTATCTTTGTTTTAATCAATTTTGGTTTGGTTTGATTTGGCTCAATTTGACCTTTTAGGTCAAGTTGGTTCATGGTCAATTGGGCTAGTTGGGTCTAGTTCAATTGAGGCTTTGGTCAAGTTCAACAAGTGATTTGGAATGAACTTGACCCATTGGTTTTAATCAATTTGGCTTAGATCAAGTTTTGACATTTTAATATTTTTAGGTCAAGTCAAGTGGCCAATTGGCTAGGTTAGCTCAAATGATGACTTGGTCAAGTTCAAACATTGATCATGAATTGGTTTTGATCAATGGTTTCAATCAATTTGTATATGGTGGATTTTTTCTAGTTTAGATTCATTTTGTTAAGTGTTGACTTGGTTTGACCCAATTTGAGTGATTGATCATCTCATGATGATTGTTGCTCATAATGTGAGGCTTAGGTGGGCTTAGTTCAATCCAATTTGGGTGGGATTAGAATTTGGCTCAAGGGTACTTTTAGGTCACTTTGGGTCAAGTGAGCCTGGTTCAATTGACTTGATCAAGGCTTGAATCAAGTTTGATTGAACTCACATATGACTTATGATTGAAATATAAATCATTTGCAAGTGATTTGAGTCAAATGGTTTGATTCATTTGACAATTTCAAGTTCAAAGGGTGAACATGAGTTTGATTTGGGTTTAATTTTGATTTAGTTTTGCATTGATGATTGAAGTTGTGTTTATATTTGATTCATGATTAAAGATTGATTGAATCATGAAGAAAATCAAGGTTTGGCTTGATTTGAATTTGATTTGGCTAAGTTCAAGAGTTTGACTTGAAAGGCTTAGTTGAATTTTGGTTGAATTTGGATTTGAGTTTATTTTGGTTTGATGATTGAGTTTATGTTATATTTGATTCATGATTGAAGGATTGATTGAATCATGAAGAAAATCAAGGGTTTGGCTTGATTTGATTTGATTTGGCTAAGTTCAAGAATTTGACTTGAAAGGCTTAGGTTGAATTGGTTCAATTTGGGTTTGATTTTTGAATTGATTTGATATTTGAATTTATATTTCATTTATATTTGTGAATATAAATGAGAATATAAATGGGTTAGAAAATTTCTTGAATTTGAATTGATTTGGATTTGATTTAGGCTAAGTCCATAAGATGAAATCAAAGATGGCTTAAAAGATTTTTTTGATTTGGAATTCAATCATGGGTTTCAATCATTAGAATTGATTCATGATTTGAGAAATCAATCAAGTTGGAATTGATTTAAGGTTTGAGAAAATCAAAGTTGAATTGATTTGAGTTTGAAGTTGATTTGATTTGAGTTTGACTTGAAAGAAGGAAGTGAGGATTTGGTTCAAGCTATAGGGTAGGCAAATTTTCTAACACAAAGAATGATCTCTAAGTCTTTAGGGTTAGGTGTTCACCTAATCACTAGAAGTGTCTTAAGACTAAAAAAAACTCTTAGTGTCTAAGAGGAGCCATGTCTAAGATGGAGGTTGAGAGCTCATCCTAAAATGATGGTCAACAAAGGGAGACCAATAGGTGTGGTGTGACCGACAAGGTACACACGTATTGGTGTTGACCAAATGATCAACACCGAATGATCACAAGCACTAACAAAAAATAATCTACCCAACCAAGTGTAGAAGGAATCCATAGCTTAGTGTAATGTGACTCTACATGTACAAGGACATAAGAGAGTAAAAGAGGAATCCATTAGGGAAGAGTATGAACCTTCCACTAGGAGAGAGGTTCAAGTCATCCAGGGGATGAGAGGTTTGTTTAATTTGAGTCTCACCGGGGAGAAATTGATTTATTTTATTTGATTGATTTCTTTGTTTTGATTATTTATTTTGATTATTGTTGTTTGATTATTATTACCGATTTCTTTAATTTGATTGTTTATTTTGATTGACTCAATTAGGAAAATTGAAGATTGTTTTGTTTATTTTTGACTACTGGGAGGAGATGATTGATTTGTTTGATTTTTAATTTTAGATTTTGAGATGGACCCTATTTTATGAATCGACTAAGTAGGGGCTATGGAGGCCTAGACTTAACTAAGATTTACCAATAAAAGGGGTAGTAAAACACATAGTAGGACTAGCCAACCAAAGGGAGTGCCTTTAGGTGTGCAGTGTATTTAGAAGAAAGCATACTTTACATCCTCCAAAGTAAGGACCTAGGGGTGATCATTGGCAAGGCAACAAATTGAACCCAACCTAATGATTATTGAGTGAATGCGCTGGGGACTTAAATCAACTGATAGTCAAGATTAATTTCATTTTTTTAATTATTTTGATGGATCCCATTGGTTGGTATGGATCACTAAGTAGGGGCCATGGAGGCCTTCTACTGATTTACAAAAAGGGAATAGTCTACCAACCACATAGTAGGACTATCCAACCAAAGAGGTGCCTTTGTTGCAATGGTTAAGTTTAAGAAAGAAAGCTGGGGACTCACATCTTCCAAAATAATGAACCATGGGTGATCTGGCAAGTAACAAATCAAACTTGACCTAGGGTCACTATTGAGTGAATGCCACCGGGAGACTTAGATCGACAAAGATAGTCAAGATTAATTTCATTTTAGTTATTTTGATGAATTCCATTGGTTTGCAATGGATTAAATTGAAGTAGGACCAGGCCTTAGGCTCAGAATAATCCAAAGGGAATAGTACCACCACATAGTAGGACTATCCACCAAAGGGTGCCTTTCATGGTAATGTTGTTTAAGAAGAAAGCATGGGGACTCACATCTTCCAAAATAAGGAACTACTGGGTGATCGGTTGGCAAGGCAACAAATCAAACTTGACCTAGGACTACATTGAGAATGTGGGATGGGGACTCCAAAGATAATTAATTTCATTTTAATTTGTTTTTGATGGTTGGTTTAAGAAGAAAGCATGGACTCACATCCTCCAAATGACCGGAGATAGCTATACGCAATGAAACTCCAAAACTAACAAGTGCATCATCTTGTAATGGTTAAATTAGAAGAAAGGACTCACATCTTCCAAAAAATAAGCAACCATTAGTGGAGACAAACCAAAGAGCAACCAAAGGCCTATACAAAGAAAGTGCCTAGCTCACCAAAAGTCAAAAGAATCACATGCAAATACCAAACAAATGAGACCCAATGGTCAAGTTAGAAGAAAATGGGACTCACATCCTCAATAAATGACCATTGGGGTGACATGCAAGGTAGCATGTAAACCCGACCTAGAGCAAGCTAATGAGTGAGTGCCATGGGGGGCTTGCTCCACATCAAAATACCGAGACAAAAGATTTGTGTTTATTTTTGTGCTTATGTGTTAAAGAGAATAGGACACCGCTTGGGTTCTTCACACCTACCATAAACACGCTTGGGGAATTGATGAAATGGTGCTGTGATGGAAACGAATTCCATTAGAAATGATGCCATGTTCTCTTACACCTAACTTAAAGCTAATGAAATAGGATGCCTCTTGGGTTCTCTCACACCTATTCTAATACCTCAAGAATGTATTTGATTGTGTTTGTGTTGTGAAAGAGGGATAGATGCCTCTTGGGTTCTCTTACACCAATCTAAACACGCATGATTCACAAGACAAGAAAACAACACTTCAAAAAAGAGAAGATTTTGATGAATGGAATCATTTATTCTTTTATTGATAATTATTTTCAAACAAGATTTTATGGGTAATATTTCTTCAAATAGAGCCCATTAATTAGAAGCATCGTGTGTTCCCCTTTATAATCAATGAGTGATAAGATCCTCCTTGGTAGGCCTTCTCTATGAACATAGGGGCCTTCCCAAGTGGGTTCAAACTTGCCTCCCATCTTTTGACAGTAACATATCCTTAGTAACACAAGTTCTCCTTTGAAAGACTTAGGGCGGACCACTTTGTGAGCTTGAATCATTTTGCTTTGTATAACTTGAGGTTCTGCACGCAGAATACTCTCCTCCAAACCTTCAAGCTCTTCTAACCATAACTTTGCATTCTATTATGTAGTGATCTTGCTACCCAATGCTATCCTTAGTGAGAGTTGAACTTCTAAAGGTAGAAACTTTGGACCCATACAAAGAAAATGGGGTAGATTGAGTTGGAGTTCTATGTGGTGGTAGGCCCACAAGGCTTCAACCAACTCATTCCACTATGATTTGTTATCATCAAGTCTTCTTTAGTATGGATGAGAGTTTTATTGAATGCTTCTAAGCCATTTGCTCTGGGGTAGTAGATGGTGGAGTATATCCAATCTATACCTTCTAGCTAAGCTATTGATCTTGGTGCTTTTGAATGTACATTATTATCATATAATTCATCGAGGCACCTAAATATACGATATGGTTCCTAAAAATTGAAGCACATGCGAGTTGTGACCTCTGAGTGGGATTGCCTCACACTACTTGGAAAAGTACGGGCGCTAAAATGAACGATGACCCTTAGAAGAAGGAGGATTGATCAAACCCATAATCCCCAACACTCAAATGGCCATGAGGCCAATGTAGGTGTAGAATGTTGGTGGTTGATGTAGGACCACACCTGTACTTGACATCGATGGAATCTCCTAGCTACATCCACAACTGTAATCATCAAGGTTAGTAGTATCCTAGTCTTTGATCTTCATATTTCATCTTGACGATTGATGCGCTCCATAGACCTAAATGTACGCCACAATCCTATGCTTCATGTTTGTCCAAATAATGTAATCACATTTTGATCAAAAGACCATATAAGGTGCCACCAACAAGAGCATAAGAGAGCTCTATTTCACTCATGGGCATTTTTCTTGAGGTAGTTTACCGTTTCAAATAGTCTATGAACGTTGCCTCAATCCACTCCTCATCCATTTTGGCAATGATAACCTCCCCTTTCAAGAGAAAATCTTTGATGAGTTCAACATCAATAAGGGATAGGACTTGTCTATTTTGGACCCTTATTGGAATGGACTCATCTTCCTGACATGCCAATTTTGGCAAGTTTGGCCAAGCATTATGTTCTTTTCTAACCTTGTAGATGGTGACTTTAGGGATTTGGGCTACCATGGTATACTTGGTAATGATGAAGCTTGGGTTTGAAAACCTTGTAGGACTCATCAATCTAGTTATGACCAAATGAGAATCCCCATGAATGTTTATGCTCTGCACATGCGTGATAACCTCAATCAAAGCCACATACTCGCCTTTTGTTGTGTGGGATTGGAGATAGTATAAGAATCTCATCACATCACTATTTGGAGTTAAGAGAACTATTCTACCGCCTTTCCGGAAGAGTAAATCATGGTGCTTCTCCTTTATGAAAAGAAGCACCATCAAAATACATCTCC
The DNA here is from genome assembly GCA_021442155.1 of Cymbidium sinense. Lineage (NCBI taxonomy): Eukaryota > Viridiplantae > Streptophyta > Magnoliopsida > Asparagales > Orchidaceae > Cymbidium > Cymbidium sinense. Next base: position 121,742,812 of record CM038217.1, read on the forward strand.
ATCGGTTGTCAACCTCCCATAAGTCCATGATTTGTTCATCAAGGAGAAGCCACGGGAATCAAAGTGGGTGTGCTAAGAAATCCGCTAGTGCTTGTCCTTTCATCGCATGGAGCGGTATGAATGTGATATCAACCGCGAGAGTATAATGGATCAACGTGCTAAACATCCGGATAGTGCTGGCCTTGTCATGAGATACCGCGTGGATTGGTTCTGAAATCAAGTTCACCTTATGAGAAAGAATATAGTACCATAGCTTTTGGGATGCAAAGATCAAAGCTAGAAATATTTCAATAGGTGGGTAGTTCACTGAATTGGATAATGGTTGAGGTAGTAGAGAACTCTCCTTCCTTCGTTATTTGGGCCAACAGCACCGAGAGAGTCATCCAATGCAAGAGTGTAAAGGATGAGTGGCCCGGATAGGGTTATAACGCGCTTCAAATACGCTTGATTTCTTTAAAGGCATGCCGCACTTGTCATCCCACTTTAACTTGGTGTTTTTTTTGACAAGTGTTTAGAATGGCTTGCCTCCCCGATAGGTTGGAGATAAAGCATCTCAAATACACAACCTCCTTGAAAAGATCTAAGTTGAGTTAAACTTTTAGAAGGTGGAATTTCTAAGATAGCTTTGATCTTTTCGGATCTATTTCTATTCCTCGTGTAATAATAACCAAGGAATTTCCTTAAGGCTACTCTAAATGCACACTTCGGAGATTCATTTTAAGGTTATATTTTCTTAACCGCTTGAAAACTACTCTCAAGTTAAAGAGATGGTCTTCCTTTTATATGCTCTGACTACTAAATCATCAACATAGCACTCAACTTGATGATGGATGAGTTCATTGAAGATCCGAGTCATGGCCCGCTGGTATGTAGCACCAAAGATTTTAAGTCCAAAAGGCATGACATTATAATAATAGATTTTAATTGGGATTTGAAAAGTAATATTTCTTTCATCCTGGGGCCATCTTGATTTGGTAATAGCTAGATGACCCATCCATGAGAAAATCGCATGAGAGATGTCCACCATTAATTTCGCATAGGAAGAGGAAACTCATCCTTAGGACATGCCTTATTTAAGTCCAAAATCAACACAAATGCAAATTTGGTCCATTCTTCTTATTAACTTGGATGACAGCTAACCATGTAAGATATTTTTCTTCCCGATGAAACTAGCATCGACGCTTTCTTGACTTCAAAATGACATGTTCGATTTCTAATCGCATGCATGTAGGAACTTACTTGATAGGCTAGCATTAGGATCTATTACTAGTTTGTGGATTGCTACGTCGAGATAATTTGGGCATTTCTTCATAACTCCATGCAAGAAGTCCTTAAACTCAATCAATAACCTAACTAAGTCATTAGTTTCTTCTTCATTCAAAGAATGAACCGATGTATGTCGCATGGATTTTCTTCTATCCCAAGGTTGATTTCTTTAAGCTTGTCAATTGTTGAATGGATTTTCTTCAAATTTTGGTGGTGCATCTTTGATTTGGAGATCATCTAGATCATCTAAGTTTCTAAACACACATCCTCATAAGAGTTGGTGTTGTATGAAAAGAACTTATCAAATTCTAAATGATTAGTGATAAATAAGCAATAATCATCGCCATCGACCGACCCACTGCATCAATCCTAGTCGATCTTGATTGTGCATCCTTGCCTCTATTGTTCCATAGCTTTTTGAAGTACTCAACTTGTACTTAGGCCATTTATAAGGAACCAAACTCTTCTTTGCAAAAGATTAAGAACACAAGGCAGTACCAATCAAAAGGCAATTCCATTAATTCTTTGTTGAAATATCCTCAAGCCCTACATCGTTTTGGACTTGAGGATGATGATCCCAAAAGAATCTCTTGCTTAACATATATGGAAGACTGAGGGCTTCCTTAACTACTAAACCTTCAACTTTTGAGATGAAAGTGGTTAGAGCTAAGGTTCCTAACGCTGCCCGATAGTTTCACATACATTTGATTCAAATATATTTATACTTTGTCTTTTGAGGTATGCTAACTGGCTCAGTGTCACCTCCAATGAAACCCACCAGAGGTTGGTTGGTATGCTAATCACATTAGACTCATCCTCGTGGATTCCAAGTCTATGTGAATAGTAGGTACTCCTATAAACTAGAACATAACCCCTTGCTTGATGGCCAACAAGGGAGTCTTCCACCTGGATAGCCTCTATTTCCGCTTCTACCTCTGGTGGAGGTTGAGTCATCCTACCCACATGTCCATATGATGGAATGAACGTGGGTGGAATGTGATATGACTCTATTTCTTCTTCAATTTCTTTTCACTTGGATTTTCATTTTTCATTTTCTTTCTTTTTTTTTTTTTTCATTTTCTTTTTTTTTTGAATTTGAATTTTGCCCAAGTTCACGAGAAAGGGTGTTTTGAGGAAGATAGTAGGTTGTATCCTCATATATCTCAACCTCTAATTGAAAATAGCTTTTCATCTACTTTGACACATACTCAATCCAATCCTTCTTGAACTTGATGCATTAATGGAGAGAGGATGGAATCATCTTATTATGATGTATCCAAGGCCTCTGAGCAAAGTGAACAAAGTATTCAAATCAATGATATAAAACTTGGCTTCGGTCTTCTAGTCACCTATCTCCAAAGGTAACACTATGGAACCTAAAGCCCTCTCACCTTGTTCATTGAATCCTCTCAACATCATTCAATCTCCTCGAGTGTGGAGATATCAATCCTCACTATAATATTCACCAATGCACCTGGTTCGATAAGAACTCTGGTGAGTCTCAATTTGCTCATGTCCACTGTAATGTAGAGGGGACTGCTCCATGTCCCCAAGTAGGTCTTCATCTTGAAAGTGATTCCTTCTCGGAATAATGTCCTCCCATCTCCACAGCATCACCGAGCTAAGCATATTTTAGGATCAAGAAGAGCCTTGATTAATGATTCCTTCATCTTTTGATAAGACAAGGGCATCATATATGCTTAGCTTAGATGACAACTTTCTTAGAGAGAGGACATTGGAGTCCACATTGGGATGATCCTCCACAAACATATAAGGGTGGAGCATCTGTGGAGGGGCTGATCTTTTGAGCCATTGTTTCCCTTATCTTGAGGTGCAACCCAGGAGGTAGAACCTGCTACTATGGAGGTTGACTTGGTGATCTCTTGTGGTAGGTAATGGAAGAATATACCAGCTCACCTATAACTTTTCCTATGGGACCCTCAAAATGATGATTCCAAGTCTATCTCAAGAGGTGAACCCATAGTATTCAGAAGGAAAGTCCAACTCAATCAAAAAAGGAAGATCAGTTATATTATTGACTTGAAGAGTTTTCATTAAGAGTAGATTTAGATAACCCATTAGAAGTGACACAATATAATTCAAGCTAGCTTTATTCTTCAATTTCTTGGATTTTGAAGGAGGTACATAGTAAAAAAATCAAGTAAAGTAGGAGGATTTGATGCCCTCATCCGTCGATACAAGATGTCTAGAAGAAGAGCTAGCAGTAGGGTCGATGTGGTAGCAACTATGGAGAAGGACTCATCGATGGTTATGCTACTTGGTACAGGGCCGCTTATGAGCTCCCCTATCCTTGAGTTGTCTTGAATAACTTGCAAACCTTTCTTGATGTTGAGTTGAGTCGAGCACCTACAAAGAAAGTTTCTTGATCTTGGACATAATTTTATTAAGGTACGAGATAAGGAGATATCCCAACCTTCTTTAGTTTTGGTAGGATCGTAAGTATCCCCAAGGATTACCCTGATGGAACTAGATGGTTGTTCCACAAGGTATTCCTTGAGATAACTATAGCACCTTGAAGCTATGTTCAAGCCGCCCTTCAATGAAGCAATCCTCCAAAATATGACCTAGCATATGGTAGGGACAAAGTTAAGAACATCGCTTTTGCCCACTTCCTCCACTCTAGGTTTGGGTAGCTGAAAATCAAGCTTCTTTAAGAGATTCTTAATTATCTTCTTGATTACCTCCCTCTTAAATAAATAATGCTTGTTAAGTTTATCCAAAAGAGTAGGTGAACCATAATTACCGGGCGGTGGATATGTGTACCACTATTGTTGATGATGTGGTCGAGGAGGAGGCGGCTTATGGATACCGTGGCGGTAAGCCTCGGTGGTGGTGGAGGAGGTGGAAGTATTAAGCACGAGGTCTCTCAAACTATTCTCTGTCGCTCCTTATTTACCGCTATCACTACCCCGTGCTTCTTCTCAAAATCTTTCTATGGCTTGCTTTGTTGATTGGTCTGAAAAGGTAACTATTTGGCTTCTCCTTATAACACCTTGTTGATTAATTTCTCATATATTTTGATGGTGAAATATTTAAGCATGAAGGTGACCGGGCCATGGATATTCTTTAAAGAATCTTGATGGCATGTTGTTCGATAACTGGTTCATTTCATACTCATTATGCCATCTGAGAATATAATCAATGAGACTCACTGGGTTTTGTTGAGCCACAATGAGATCACCTAGTCACCCTTGAGCCCCAAAGAAACCTCTTGATGAAGAGTTACTCCAACTCAAAAGTCTTCTCGAACTATTAAGTTCACATACCAATCAAGACTATGCTAAGCTACCGACAAAGTCGAATAAGAGAGCATCATTGCCCTCAACATTGCAATATTGTCGTGCAATATGCTACCTCGGTTCCCACTACCATCAAAGCTCTTGAAGAAGGAGAAACTCTAGGATATTGGATGACATCAAATTCATCCGAAGGGTCTACCCTTTGGAACCGATGATCCTCCTCGCTTGAGCCAATGATTCTCTCACCTACGCTCAACCATGATTTTGATATCTTTTTCTATGGAGGTACTATCCACTACCTTCCTATACAAGATGGTGCTCCTAGTCTGGAGGTAAAGTCTTGTGGATCCAAGACATGCACCAACTCTAGTGACTAGTCTCAACTATAGTAGGATGAACTCTCTGATTCTATAAAGCCAAAATTGCGCTAACAAGTCTTGCTACTTCCTCATCCTATCTATTTGTTCATCATTCGCCATTTCTTGGGTCAGTAGTGTGTCTTCCTGCTCACACTTTCCAAAGTTTTGCTCACGAGGAGGGAACCTGTATCTACCATGTGTATCCCCACCAAATTTTCTAACACATCTTCTTCATTGGGATCAAAGTCGACCTTTTCATTCTCTAAATCGACAGTGCATATCATAAGATTTCCTTCTTCCACTAGATCAGCTGCTATGTCATCGATAATTGAACAGCATGAAAGATCGTTTGACCGATAGTGGGATCCGTCATGCATAGATAACCCTAACCTCCATGTCGAAGCAATCTTATGAGAGGAAAGATACTCTGACGCCGCTAGATTTGGGTGATGTGGTGCTCTAGGAGGATCTGACCATAGGGTGATTGACCGTCCTCCTACCTCAACTACTATGACTATCTCCATAGCTATGGTGGTGGGTGAGGATGACTACAATACTTCAAGGTCATCATTCCTTCTTCACCAAGGCGAAAGTCGCAGAGAGCTCACCTCCCATAGCGTGTAGATGGGATGGGATCTCTCAGTAATCACCACCAGGTTTTTTCTCCCATGCCTTCATGGCCTTGGAATAGTTGATGCCGAACATACGGGATGCGGCGTAGAGAAGAGGTGTGGTGGAGGCACCACCGACTCTCGATAGGAGCTCTCTCTTATGATGTCTAGTCCTGGTAAGATACTCTGGTGATCGCCAGTAGCATCGACCTGGATAATAAGTGGAGGCCGCCGATGCCGATTCCTCCCCAGTAACATGAATCATGGGCCTCTGGGCCCTCTCCTCTGCCACCCACACGTGGGGATAACGATCTCAAATCAAATTGAGCTGACTTTGATCATCCGTAGGCTCCACCTACCATAAATTTGTCGAGGCTGCATAACCTCCTCTCACTAATAGGTGCCTAAAACTAAACCATTGGTGAAGGTGATGCAAAAAATCCTCCTCATCTTCTCGCCAAATCTGAAAGAGGGTGGAACTACTTTTCTATAATCGGGGAAACCATCTTAGGAAACTTCTACAACAGAGTAGCCTCCAACTCCCTAGCATGCAAGTATGATACTGTGATCATGCGTTCTTGTTTCTACTGGGTCCTAGGGTGAGGAGTAGGAACTAGACCCAATCTCAAAAGGGAGAGACAATCCTCGAATTAGGGAGCCTTCCCCTTTGAGGAAGCCAAGTGCTATTTAATGGCAGAAACAATTGGGTGCAGCCACTATTACTACTATTATGGGAACCTCCACAGCCTTCCTCTTGTGAGGGGATCTCAATCGATGGCATGTCAACCGGATGACGGCTCTCACCATCACCACACTCTAAGTGAGGGGTTCCCTCACATGTAATCCGCCCTCAAAGCACCAAAGTGGATGAGGTGGGCATAGTCGATCATGGAAGGCTAGCTAATCCAAGGCCAAGTTCATCCCATAAGAGAACATATACTGCACCGCCATTGCAATGAACTAACTGAAGAACTAAAAAACTGACTAAAGCCGACAAAATATTGAAAACAAACTTGAATCATATTTTCTTGCTTGATTTTGAATTTGAATTTTAGAATTTGAACCCACACTCAACATCTTTAAAGTGTTAAGTGGGCTTAAATGAATTTAGAAGAGATTTTGACATTGATTGGAAAGAGGGTTTTGAGAGTAGAATCCACTTTCAACAAATTTAGGTATGTTGAAATGGGTTCAAATATTTTGAAGAGTGCTTCCATAGGTTTCATATTTGAATTTTGATTTTGATTTTGAGGATCCTTTATTTAACAACTTAAAAAGTAAAGGGTCGATTGATTTTGTTTTGATTTTTTGAATTTAATTCACTTAGCAAATCTAGGTATACTAGGTGAGGTGTTTGAAAATAATTGCTTCTTTTTTTTTGTTTCATTTTGTGAATCATTTGTGATTTTGAAAGATGGAATCTAATTTATCAAATTTGGGTATGCTAAATGAAGAATCCAAGTGTGTTTTGTTTTTGAAATTTTTTTGAAAATAGGATTCTTAGCAAATTTAGGTATGCTAGGAAATCCTAATATGTTTCTTTTTTTGATTTTTTGAAAAGAGGATCCTTAGCAAATTTTGGTATGCTAAGGAAATAAATATGTTTCTTTTATTTTTAGATTTGATTTTAAAAATAGGATTCTTAAAAAAATTTATATGCTAAGGAAATCCTAATGTGTTTCTTTTATTTTGGATTTTGTTTTGAAAATGTAGACTTCACTTTAGTAAATGTGGTATGCTAAAATGAAGTTCCAATGTGTTTCAAATTTTGTGAAATGGAGATTTTACTTAGCAAATTTGAGTATGCTAAATGAAATTCCAAAATGTGTTGTAAATTTTGTTTTGAAAATGGAGATTACTTTAGCAAATGTGGTATGCTAAAATGAAGTTTCAAATTTTGTTTTCAAAATGGAGACTTCACTTTAGCAAATGTGGTATGCTAAATGAAGTTCCAAAGTGTTTTTTTTAAATTTTGTTGAAATGGAGATTTCACTTAACAAATTTGAGTTTGCTAAATGAAATTCCAAAATGTGTTTCAAATTTTGTTTTGAAAATGGAAACTTTTAACAAATGTGGTATGCTAAAATGAAGTTCCAAAATGTGTTTCAAATTTTATTTTGAAAATGGAGACTTTACTTTAGCAAATGTGGTATGCTAATAATGAAGTTCCAATGTGTTCTTCAATTTTTTGAAATGGAGATATCACTTAGCAAATTTGAGTATGCTAAATGAATTTCCAAAATGGGTTTCAAATTTTGTTTCAAAATGGAGACTTCACTTTAGCAAATGTGGTATGCTAAAATTAAGTTCCAATGTTTTTTTTTTTCGAAAATTTGTGTTTTGTTGATTTTGAAAAGAGAGATTTCCATTTAACAAATTTGGGTATGTAAGATGAAATCAATTATGTCATTTTTCAATGATGTAGTTTTGTGTATGATTATTGCTTTTTTAAAAAAAAAATTCAACTAATCATATATGAAATATGTTTGGGATTTCAAAATAGTGTCATTTTATTTGGAAATAAAATCTTCATTCAATAAATTGGGTTTATTGAATGGAGATGATCATATGTTTTTTTGAAAGTTTATTTTTGATTTTGATTTGAAATGAAACCTCCATTCAATAAATGTGGGTATATTGAACGGAGAAGTTTCATGTGCTTTTGAAAATTGATGTTTTGATTTTGATTGAAATAAAACCTCCTTTCAATAAATATGGGTATATTGAATGGAGAGGTTTCATATGTGCTGAAATTTGATTTTGATTTGAATGAAACCTCCATTCAATAAATATTGGTATATTGAATGGAGAGGTTTTATCTGAGCTTTTGAAAAATTTATTTTAATTTTGATTGAAATGAAACCTCCATTCAATAAATGTGGGTGTATTGAATGGAGAGGTTTCATATGTGCTTTAAAAAATTTATTTTGATTTTGATTAGATGAAAACTCCATTCAATAAATGTGGGTATATTGAATGGAGAGCTTTCATATGCTCTTTCTTTTTTTTTTTTGAAAGGTGAAAATTCCAACTTAACACATGTGGAATAAAAAGTTGTGATTTTGCTTGAAGATATGACATCCATCCAACACATTTGGATGTATTGAATAGAAATGCTCATTTTCAAATTTGTGCTTTTGAAAACATGATTGTTGGAATTTTATTTTTTGAAAATGAAGTCTTCATCAAAATGAATTGAGTGAAGAAGTTCATTTCTCCTTTTGGAAAATATGATTGTTGGTTTTATTTTAAAATGTTCCTATATGTAACAATTATGAAAATTGTTAGGTGTAGTGCAAAAAATTTTATTAAGTGTATTTTGAAAAGTTCTTTTGAAAAGCAAGACTTTTATGAAGGATTTATTTTATCTTTATTCGAATGAACCTTCCTTACCATAAAATCATAAGGATGAAGTCTTTAATTATTTTCTTTTATTAAATTTTTATTTTCACCCATTGGGGAGCCCAACGAGTTTTAAGATCAACACGGGTGAGGTCCTAAAACCTAAAGATTGGCTAGCTAAACTTAAGGATGAAATAAGCTAAGTGCCAACAAAAGAAAGATAGTCTTGGATTCATACAAAAGTACAAACCTACTATTGATACTTGGAGATAATGATCATTTACCAAAGATGGAGAGAGGAACCATCCCGTGGAGTCATTTTATGGTGAAAGAAATATATTTATGATCCTTCATTATAATCTTTGAGAGAAAAGAAAATAAAATGAAGAACCAAAAAATTTCTAACAACACTTCTTCTATTGGACACCACAGATCAGATGTTCTTATTATGGTGATAACATTGAGGAATATTGTATTATCTTGAGAGAGAAGTCAACCATCCTACAAATGGACCTAATCACCTTGATATGACTCCTAAGGACTATGGATCTTTGTACCAAGATTATTCTCCTACTTTATAAAAAAAAAGTAAAGGTGGTTTATTTTAAGCAAGGTTTATTAAGTTCTATAGGGCAAGCCCTCATAATTAATTACATCCTAAGGAAGGGAATTCCTTAAGAATACTATCGATTAAGGTAAATGATCATTGTCTCCAAAGATTTTGAAAGGTAAGATTATCAATCGATTGGTTTATTTTAGAAAATCAAGTGGGATCGATCAAGAAAGGAGTTATTATCAAAGCCAAATGAAGATAAGTAGGAGATGCTTAGATACTAGGAAACCTAGTAAGCATCCCAAACTATCCTATAGTTGGGCTTTACATTTTTTGAAATTGAATTGATTTATTTGAGTTGAATTTTATTAGAAATCTGGGAATACAATTCCATGATACAAGGTCATGGAAATGCTAAGAGGTGAGGATTTATGCTCGTAGCCAAAGGAAGTAGCAACCTCTAAACCTAAATCTAGGGAACTGAAAGCATGACCTAAATCTAAGGTGAAAATGGGTATTTGGTTTACCTCCACAAGAGAGGATTAACCACCCAACTATTGGACTTACAACATCCTGTGGGGTGGCCGCCAACTAACTCCTCCTAGATTTTAAATATATGTATGCAAGTAAAATGCCTTAGCAAGATAGCTAGGTTGTTATTTATTTAGAAAGAGACTAAGTCCTAAAACAAACTTCCTAAGAGACTACATCATGGGCATGATTTAATGAATTTAATCTAATGCAAATTTTGTTATATTTTATTTTTCATTTTGAACAATCAATTTGACATAGCTTTTAGGATTTATATGCCTAATCCATGAGAAATTAGATTATGGACCAAAATCATTGAGAAAAGGAGGTGTGTTTCCACCATGGCTCTCAAAGGTCAAGCCAAGTTCTCGCAATGGTGGAAGCCCTCCAAATCAAGTGTGAAATAATATGCTTTTTATGATGTGAGAAAAGTAATACAACATCCGCTAAGGGTTGTTAATTCTTTTATATTGATTTATAACATAGGCTTTAGGTGAGGTTATGAGTTATTTATTTTAGTTTGAATTGATTAGTTGGATAGAAAATTTATTTTCACGAGAGCCTAATTGTCATCCGTGCCATACATCAAAGCAAGGAAGAAACTATGAAAAGATGTCATCTTAATGCACAAGCTAAACAAACATCAATCAATTTGTAAAGCTAGCAAAAGTATAAGAGGCCATTTGTTGGTACCACCTCACAAACCCCAAAACAAATTGGGTACTAAGCTCCTCCCTTATATAACCCAATTACAAATGAATAAATTATAATCAAGAAGCAATTCATTGTTATGGGGTCTCACTCTTATTTCTTCTTTCTTCTTTCTTTTTATTGGTTGGTTGGAAAGTGGTTGCTCAAAGCTTTACATTGTACATAAGACATAGTCTTATGACCAATGTTCATCTTAATATTCCATAACATTCATTCCAAAATCCTAATTACAAAATTACATGAAAAGAAAAGAAAAATCTAACTAAAACCTGCAAAATGGAGATTAGCCAAACAAACTATATAATCCTAAGCATGTATATATATAAATTGGACTTACCCCACACACATGGGTAACCAAGTCCACCTAGCCTATTTTGGTTATGCTGGGGGTATAAGCTGCAAAAAAAAGCATTTATATTTTTTTTATTACAATGCCCCTTAAGCACAATCCCAAAAAGATAATGGTTAGACTAAACTTGTCATACCATTCAATCTATGCATATACACCCTAACATCCAGACTAAAATATTACATCAAAAAATAAAAGCAAACATCAAACTATGCACTTCCCTAACCTAAAGCTAGAAGTGGTGACTTAGCCTAATGTGTGTGCTATTTAAGGTTTATGTGGTATGTTTAGCTAGGATTTAAGGTTGAAGTTATCTAAGTATTAAAATGTTCAACTTAGAGGGTGATTTCTTTTAAGTTATTTATTTGATTTGGTTGATTTTATTTTATATTTTGATTTGGTTTGAATGAACCTATAATTAAAGTTGTAAAGAGAGGAAAGGAGAGAAAAACTCCTCTTTCCTCTCTAACTTAAGTTTCTAAGTTAGACTTCATATTTGATTTTTGCTTAGTAAATATTTTATTATGTATTTTAATTAATCCTAAGTTTAGATTTTCTAAAGAAACCTATTCAAAAGAAGGTATTTTAAGATTAAGTAAAGTGAAATACTATCACAAAATACACAACACTTCATTTCTTTCCCAACATGTGCACCATGCATATGGATGGACCCTAAGTATATCTATACATGCAAATGGAAATGTTTAGCACACCTTCATGATGAATGCTAAGTGATATTGTTACTTAAAATTTGGATGCTTCATGATGCATAATTTGTTAAGTAGAAAGAGTGATTCTTTTATCCATTTTTATATGCACATCTACAAGTATAAAAGACATAAGTGAGTACGCCATTGTTAGCACTGAGGTGTAAGGTACAAGACCTACTTGGCTACTTAAAGCCTCAGAAACCCGGTTGTCCGATGAATATACCACTTTTCTTAAATACATGTGTATGTACAAAAGAAATGCATGGAAAGAGAATCATGCAAAAGTTTATGCTTGTTTGATTTTGGTTTAATTGTTTAGTTTATATGTGTGATGTGGAATTCCTTCTTAAGTCATGACATAGAGTGTATAGAAATTGATTTGAGCAAGTGTTGTCTTTTTCAAATGGACTATACACTTTGCAAATCCTATAATTTTATGTTAAGAAAGAGGGAGAATCACATAACACATTTTATACTATTCAAAGCCTATAAATAATTATAAGAAGCATACTTTTCAATTGTGATGTTTGATTTATAAGTTTTGAAAAATAATCTAGATTTAGTAGTCATAATAGCCATTCATATTCTTACTTTAGTCAAAACATGCAATGACATAAAAGAAACATTTCATTTTAATTTGATTTTTAAAAGACATGAATGCATGATCTTCATATGACATACACATTTAGCTTGTTATGAAGGAAATAAAGTGATGAAAGCATGTAAATTCATTCACCCTAATTAATTCCTAAAGATAATCTTATGAAATAAGATTTATTTAAAGAATCAAAATTATTTCAAAGAGATTTTTGGTTTTGTTTGAGTTTGATTTGAATTTAGAAAATGTGAAATGGTTGCTAGTCCTAACCCATCTCCACATGTGTATGTTGTTTTAGTTTAATTTAGAACCATTAGATTAGTTTTATATTTTGTTTACGTTAAGGTGTACATTAAGTCCACTAATTATTATACACCACTTTAACATATTTAACCAAATAATTATGAGCCAAAGTATGACATAAAATCACAAGGAATTTAAATCAGTAATGCACCTAAGAAAGAAAGGGACTTAATGCATTTGGCTCATAATTAATGATTAATTAAGCTAAAGGGTTTAAGTTAAGTACTTTCATAACCTTTCCCATACAGATGGGTTAGATTTGATTTTCTTAAGCTACTTAGGTTATTGAACACCTAAGAATCTACCCAAGAAGGAATTAATTAAGTTCTGGAATGTTTTGATCTTAAAAGTTTGATTAATTAAGCCATTTAATTAAGTGATTAAACTATTTAATAAATTTGCATTTTAATTAGATTTTATCCAAATGAAATAAACTTAGGGAAAATATTGGAAAGAATTTCTAATCTCATTAAGTTGATTCCTTCTAAGGTGATTAACCAATTAATTATTTATTACTATTTAATAGGTTATTAATCACCAATTGATTAAGGGAGTAATTAGGAGAATTAAATTAAACCATTAATTAATTTTAAGAAAATCATGGGAGGTAGAGGTCATCCCATTAATCCTAGGAAATTTGGAATTAATCGTGATATAATTAGAGTAATTACCATAATTACATTTCCAATAAAACCCAAATTTCATAAAATTCACTATTCAAAATCCATCAAACTTAATTTTAGATTATTCCCTTTGAATTATATTCAAAATACATTTTATTTTGTGTTTTTCTGATTTTTTTTATATTTAGTTATGTTATTTTGAAGTTTCTATGTTTATTAGGTAATTAAATCCCTAATTATATGACTAATCTCGTGACACGCTAACGCGGCGCAGCTTGCTTTCATGCGGCGATGGGATTCATCATTTCTGTCACATCCCAATATCGCCTTAGTGGCGACTTACACACTTTCTCCCTGACCGTTCGTTCAAAGATCGGACGGTTGGATTAAGCCCATGGTTTTAAGGGATAAATCGAGGATCCTACATTTGATGGAACATCCATCCAAAATACGGTTGGATGGTCCATGATCCATCAGAGCTTGCTCCGAAGGACATTCATTTACTCTTTGGGAAAGATTCAAGCTCGATTGAGTTGATTGAGCTCAAACTTTACCCACACCATCTAGGAGGCATAAGTAGATCTAATGGATAATTTTACTTGGGATGAAAATTCCTTTAATAAAGGACCAAACACTTCCTATTCGAGGATATCACCAAAGCACCCCAGTAGCTTGTGGTGAAGCATTGGGTTTGAGAGATTGAGGTGAGTTTAGATCTCCCATGGACAAAGGTGCTTGAAGGATGAATTGATCTCAATTGAGTATTGGATGAGAAGGAAATTCCAATAGAGCTCCCTATTTTCGCCTTGAGAAAATTGAGAATGGAGTATTCCAAATGGCTCAGGAGGATTGGAGAAGCTTGAGGATGTTTGAAGTTCGCTAGCTTCAATTGAGTGTGAGTGTGTTGGATTGAAGTGAAATTAGGGAGAGCATATCTCCACTAGATGGATCGGATGGTCAAGCTATCCTTCCATTTTGATAAATTGATCTGATGCAATGGGTTTGTTAGGTCATTTTAGCTTGCACATGGTTGATGAGGGAGTGGAGAGGTTGCCATGTGCAAAATAAGGTGGAGGAATGATTCCCATGTGCTTATTTTCAAGTGACTTTGGCCATTGGCCATTGTCAAAAAAGTGTCCATGGAGTACACTAAGAGAGTCAAGTGGCCATGAAGAGGATTTGACCAAATTCCAAGTGAATTTGGCAAAATACACTTGACCTAGGGATAAAATGGTCAATTTGGTTGGATTTTAGTTTAAGTATGTTTGGTTTGATTGAAAAAAGGATTGGGCCAAGTTTCAATGAATTTGGAATTGATTTAATATGATTTGGCTCATGTACCCATTTAGGTCAAAATGGTCAACTTGGGTCAAGTTGACCATGGTCAAATTAGGTCAAACCAAGGTTGGGTCAAGTTCATATGACCATTTGAAATATTTTGGCATCATTGGTTTGGTTTAATTTGATTTATTTGGATTTGGTTCATTTGATTTCATTTAGGTCAAATGGGTCAAGTTGACCAATTTGACTCATTTGACCTAAAGTCATGGGTTGGTTGGGTTTGGTTGGTTATTTGAAATGATTTGGTATCTTTGTTTCCAATCAATTTTGGTTTTTGATTTTGGCTCAATTTGACCTTTAGGTCAAGGTTTATGGTCAATCATGTTGGGTATAGTTGGCCAATTGAGACTTTGGTCAATAAGTGATTTGGAATGAATTTGACCCATTGGTTTCAATCAATTTGGCCTAGATCAAGTTTTGACACATTTAGACTTTATAGGTCAAGTTGGGTCAAGTGGCCAATTGAGCTAGGTTAGGCTCAAATGATGATTTGGTCAAGTTCAAACATTGATCATGAATTGGTTTTGATCAATGGTTTCAATCAATTTGGCCTATAGTGAATTTTGGCTAGTTTAGGTTTCATTTTGGCTATGTGTTGACTTGTTCAACCCTTAGGTTTGACTTGGTTTGATCCAATTTGAGTGATTGATCATCACATGATGATTGTTGCTCACAATGTGAGGCTTAGGTGGGCTTAGTTCAATCCAATTTAGGTAGGATTAGAATTTGGCTCAAAAGGGTACTTTAGGTCACTTTGGATCAAGTGAGCCTAAGTGGGTCAATTGACTGATCAAGACATCAATCAAGTTTGATTGAACTCTCATATGGACTTATGATTGAAATATAAATCCATTTCTAAGTGATTTGGAGTCAAATGGGTTTTGATTTATTTGATAATTTCAAGTTCAAAGGGTGAACATGAGTTTGATTTGGGTTTGATTTTTTTGGATTTAGTTTTGAAGTGATGATTGAATTTTGTGTTTATATTTAGATTCATGATTAAGGATTGATTGAATCATGAAGAAAAATCAAGGATTTGGCATGATTTGAATTTGATTTGGCTAAGTTCAAGAGTTTGACTTGAAAGGCTTAAGTTGAATTTTGGTTGAATTTGCATTTGAGTTTTGAATTTATTTTTTGGTTTGATGATTGAATTTTATATTTATAATTAGATTCATGATTGAAGGTTTGATTAAATCATGAAGAAAAATCCGGTATGGCTTGATTTGATTTTGATTTGGCTAAGTTCAAGAATTTGACTTGAAAGGCTTAGGTTGAATTTTGGTTCAATTTGGGTTTGATTTTGAATTGATTTTGGATATGTGAATTTATATTTCATTTATATTTGTGAATATAAATGGGTATATAAATGGTTATGAAAAATTTTGAAGTTGAATTTATTTTGATTTGATTTAGGCTAAGTCCATAAGATGAAATTAAGATGGCTTAGGAAAGATTTTTGAATTTGGAATTCAATCATTTCAATCATTTGGAATTGATTCATGATTTGAGAAAATCAATCAAGTTGGAATTGATTTAAGGTTGAAAATCAATTAAGTTTGGAATTGATTTGAGCTTGAAGTTGATTTGATTTGGAGTTTTGAAAGAAGGAAGTGAGGATTCAAGCATGGAGTAGGCAAATTTTCCTAACACCTCTAAGGCATGACCTATTCATATGGCTAACTATTCTAAGTCTCTAGGTTAGGTCAAGTGTTCACCTAATCACTAAAGTGTCTTAAGACTAAGGAAACTCTTAGTGTCTAAGATGGATGGGTTGAGAGCTCATCCTAAACCGAGGTCAACTCCCCTCACACCATACACCATCATACGCCACAACCATTCCTCTGACGTAACAACAATATTCCTACCCCTTCACCCCCTTAAGGAGCTATTACCCACATATGATAGATTGAAAGCCATATTCATTCAAGAGGGAGGTAGTTAGAAAATCAAGAATCTCTTAAAGAAACGATTTTCTTTATCCGAGATCAAGAGGCGGAGGATGCGTAAGAGTAATAATTCTAATGATGGCCCCTACCAGCATGATTAGTGAGGATGTATCACATTTAAGGATTGTCTTGAGAATAGCTACAAGTCGCATCGTAGTTATCCCCAAGGAGTTCTTGGTAGAACAACCTTCTAGTTCTATTAGGGTAATTCTTGGGAAACTGTGATGCTCTTAAGAAGGTTGGGATATTGCTTTATGTTGAACCTATAAAAAATTATTTTCTAAAATTAAGAAACTCTCTTTGCATGTGTGAGGTAGCTCAAACCTCTAACACCAAGGAAGGTTTGCAAGTTAAAGATAACTTGAAGAAGGTGAGAGCAAAGCAGTCCCCACCTTAAGGGATAGTTCAGAATGCAAACTCGAGTCCAAAGACTCCATCCATAGTACTACTACTTCTTCTTCCACTAGCTCTTCTTGCCAGAGCATTTTATCCAGACAAAGGCATTAAATCCCTTACCCCGCTTACTTTATTAGATTTTATCAAATTACTGAAAAAGAAAACAATGAAGAAAGCTTTCACTTACTTCTAGTCCACTATGCTCTAGATTTTATTCCTCTTGAAAACTCTCCAAGTCTAGAAAATAATAATGATAGCTCTTCATTCGATCCACTCTCTTGATTGAATTGAACTTTCAATCAATCGCCTTTAGATTGTCTTGGAGTCAATTGACTAGGATCTCATAGGAGAAGTTGTAGGTATGCTAGATGAGAAGGTAGAACTTTCCACAAATTCATCATTCAAGAAGTCAGTCAACCTACCAATGGCAAATTTCTACTTCTGTAGCACCTCTTGATAAAGGTACAAGGCATTGGTTCCAAGTAGATATCCCTCCACAGATGCTCCACCATGGATATGCTTGTGGAGGACCAATTCAAGGTTGATTACAACATTCTAGCATATCTTAGAAAGTTTCAAGCTAAGTTAAGCATATATGGCCTTATCTTATCCAAAGAGATGAGGGAATCTCTCCAAGGCTCTCCTAGATCTAGAGATATGCTTAGCTTCATCGCTATTGAAGAAGACACACATAGCCCAAAGTCTTAGGAGTTATATTTAGTGATGAAGACTTGTTTTGAACAACTAAGCACAACCGCCTCTTAAGATGGACGTTGATATGGATATTGAGTTTTGGTTCACCAAGGTGCATCCCAACATTATGATTTTAAGAACCCTAGCCTACTTGGGATCTCTAAACTACAAAGGAGAGGATGATGTTGAGAGGATTCAACAACAAGGAGGCCTTGCTCCATAATGTTGCCATTAGATAGATGATTAGAAGAAAGCCAAGTTTCATATCATGACTCAAATACATCTTTCAATGCTTTTCTTGGGAGACTATAGATACATGAGAACAACACAAATCTATCCTCTCTAACATGAAGTTCATGAGAGGTGGTATTGAATCATAATGGAGATCTCAACCCCTTCATAGTTCATGAGGTTAAGATATATGAGGATGTAGCCTATTTTCTTTCCAAACCAACAAGTCCATTCTTACATCTAGTCAAGATCCCTAAGAGGGACAAAACAAAGAAAACAAAAATAAAATAAATATAAAAAAAAAGAAAAAGAAATAGAAAAAGAAAATAAAATAGAGAGACAAGGACTGAGTGGAAGATATAAAGTCCGATATTATATTTCACTCACGTTTACTCCATTCAACATATGGGTAGGATGACCCAACCTCCACCTGCAAGCAGAGGACAATTTAAAGGCAACCCCAGGTGGAAAGCCTCCCCTATTGGCAAATAAGAGGCATGTCCAGCCATCGAGTACCCTGCTATCCACATAGACTTAGAATCTTGTTCGAGGATGAGTATTATGTACAAGATAAGCTCTTCTTAGGAGCAGATCCAGGTAACGCTTGGAGCATGATAGTGATGAAGATCAAGCTCCAAAGCAAAACATAAATATATCCAAGTCCATAGAGAAAGTCAAGAGTTTGGGAACTTATTCTAACCCCTTCCTAGAAATTTGAGGGTTTGGTAGTCAAGGAAACCCCTAAGTCATCCACATAAGGAGAACTTAGAGGTTCTATTTAGGAGCATCATCCTCAAGTCGGAAAGTTGTTATAGAACTTGAGGATGATTCATATAAATATTTAATACAATTACCTTTTGATTGGTATTTGCCTTGTGTTCTTAATTTAGAAAGAAGGGATTAATCCCACATACTTGGTCAAAACATGTTTGACTACTTTGAAAGGTTATGGGACAACCAAAGTAGACATCCTCAAGTCAAAATTAAAGATAAGGGTCCTGATGATGAGTCATCACCAATAATTTGGAATGACAGTTCTTTTCAAATCATGCTAACTCATAGGGAGGTGTTTAGAAACTTTAAATGATCTAAATGATCTTGAAGTCAAAGATGCACCACCGAGTTCAAGAGGAGATCAACCATCGATGAGCTCAAAGAAATAAACTTAGAACTAATACAATCCAAACCAACATACATCAATTCTTTATTGAATAATTTTAAAACCGATGACTTAGTTATCTGAGTTTAAGGACTACTTCATATGGAGTTATGAAAAGATGCCCAATTTATCTCGACATAGTAGTCCACAAACTAAGAGCCTAGTGCTAACTATCAAGCAAGCTCTAGATGAATGCGATTAGACATTGAACAAGAAGGTCATTTCAAGTCAAGACGATCGATGTTGGCTTCATGGGAAGAAAAAGATCCTACTTGGTTGGCTCGCCCTAGTTAAGAAAAGAATGATCAAATTTGCATATGTGTTAATTTTAGGGATCCAAAAAGGCATGTCCAAAAGATGAATTTTCACTACCACTAATTGATGGAGGATATTGCCTCATCCGATAGCCTCTTTCATGGATGGCTCATTTGGTTATAACCAAATAAAATGGCCCCTAAAGATGATAGAACACTACGTTTTGAACCTCGATTAGAATCTTTTGCTATAGGTCATGTCTTTTACCCTTAAAATGGCATACATTATGGTGTTTATTTTAGAGATGTGGAACTCTATGCAAATCTTAAGGTGTACTTATTGAAGTGATCGATACTACATCAAAGAATAGTGTACTATCCTAAAAGATAGAAGTCACAACCCCACGATGGACATTATAATCGGGACTCTTAAGGCATGATAGGTCGAATGTATGAGCTTTTTCCTACTTTACATGGATGGAAAAAGCAAGGTTTATTTAAACTAGGTTGTTTCACAAGCCCCATAGTTAATCATCTAAGGATGATGAGTTCCTTAGGAATACTCTTGATTAAAGTAGTAATTATTGTCTCCAAAGATTCAAAGATAGGACTATCAATAAATTGGCTATGTTTGGAAAATAAAGTGGGATAGATCAAAGAGAGACTTATTATCGAAGCCAAAGGTGATGAGTAGGGAATGCTCATGATACTAAGAAACCTAGTAAGCATTCCAAACTATCCTATCGGCTTTATATGTTTGAAGTTGAAGAGATTGATTTTATTAAAGGTGTCATTTTATTAGAAAACTTGGACTTCTAATCTCACAACACAAGATTGTGAAAATGCCTAAGAGGTGAGGATTTGAGTTCATTAGGAAATAGCTACCTCGAATCTTAAATCTAGGAGCTTTAGCAAGGTCCAAAATACATCCTAAATCTAATCTAAGATGGGTATATGGTTTACCTCCAAAGAGAGGGTAAACCAAATATCTACTTATAACCACCTTTAAATAACTCTTCCTATACTTTAAAATCATGTGCTCAAGTCATGATTTATAAGATGGTTAAGTTGTTATTATTAGAAAGAAAAATAAGGTCCTTAAACCCACCCTATAAGAATAGAGCGTGAGTGGTATGAACGGACTTAGTCTAATGCAAATCTTTTATATTTTATTTATATTTGACACTTCATTTTGACAAAGGCTTTGGGATTTTGTATGCCTATATGCATGCAAAAATTAGATTATAAATCAACAAGAATATGTGTTTTCCACCACAAGGGAAGCCCTCAAAGGTCAAGCATTTCCTATGCAAGGATGAAAATCCCTATTTTCAAGAGCAAATAATATGATATGCATATCAAAGCATTCAACCATTCGAGGGGTTGCTAAATCTTTTAATTATCTTAATTTTGTCCTAGGCTTTATGTGAGGTTATGAGTTACTTAGAAATTTAATTATGAGTTGTAGTTTGGTAGAAAATTTATTTTTCTCTAAGAGCTTAATCACATCCCTACCATACAACAAACACCGTTATAAAGAAACTATGAAGAGGCATGCCATTTCTAATGCACAAGCTAAACATAATATCAAACATTTTATAACTATCGTTAAAGAATAAAAGGAAAAGGTCGGGTACAACTGAAAAGAAAAGTGGGTAGTGAAGCTCTACCCTTATACAACCTATATTACAAAAGAATAATTATAATTATAAATGATAAATGTCTTTATTCTTCATTCTTCATTCTTTAGTTCTTTCCTCCTTTGACTTGATTTGGATACTTCAAAGTCATCAGGCCTCCTGACAAAGCCTTCTAGCCAATCCTATCTCCATAACACTAATTCTAATTAATTACAATTATATTTAAATGGAAAGAGAAACTATATTTTTAAAATAGAGGTTAGCTAAATATACATTCCACCTAATCAATTATATTTATAAACCACTTAAAAACAAATAACTTGGATTATGCTTAGAGCTTAAGAAACAAATGAAAGCATTTATATTTATTTTTAGTGGACCCTTTAGCATAATTTGTAGAAACATGATTGGCTAATAGCCTAACATCAGTGAGACATACATCCTGCAAGAGATAAAATAATACATCACAAAACAAAACATACATCAAACTATGCACCATCTAACATAAGGCTAGAAGTGGTGACTTAATCTATGTGTGTATTAAAGCTTTGTGGTATGTCTAACTAGACTTTAGAGTTAAGATTTTCTAAGTATAGAAAGATTCAATCAAAAGGGTGGTTTCAATTTAAGTGGTTTAGTTGATTTGCAAGGTTTTACTTAATGTTTTTTTTTCACTTGACCTACACAAAAATAACTAAGTGTTATAAAGAGAAGGAGAGGATCTCTCTCTACCTATAATCATTTATAAAGCCAATTAATTAATCAATTATCTTTAGTCAATGATTTATTATATATTTTAATTATTCTAGGTTTAGATTCACTTTGAATAAACTCATTCAATAAGAAAGGTATCTAAAGATTAATTGAAATGAACTACCATCATATGACACATGTTTGTTTATTTCTTTCCATCAAATATAACATGCATATGGTTAAGTCCTAAACATACCTATATATGAAATTTATATCTTAGCATACTTGAATGATGAAAGTAAGCAAATTCATTTGAACGATGCTTCATTTAGTTGAATTATTTTTCATATTATTTTAAAGCACTATCTAAATTCTTATACAAAAGCATAAGGAAAGAACTTCAAATTATATGATTAATCAATTCAACTAGTTGAACAAAGTATGAATGCATGTCTTTTAATAAAAAAGGGGATTTTCATTTATTACTCAAATGTACACAAGGTTTAAGTAGATGCGCCATTGTTTCACAACAAGAGAGTGAGGTAAAGACCTACTTCAGACTTCTTAAAGTCGCAATCCCTGATGTCGACTAATATATCCAATACTTATTATATACACATGAATGTACAAGCAACTATAAGAATGGGAATCATACAAAATTAGAATTTTATTTGATTAAATTATGATTTTCATCCACTAGTAGACAATATAGAATTTTAAGTAGAGTGCCTTTGTTTCACACGTGGGAATGTGATGAGACCAAGCTACTTAAAAGTCGCATCCCTGGATGTCCAAACTAATAAACTCACTATTCTTTTATATATATATATATATATATATATATATATATATATGAATGCAAGCAACCATAGAAATGAAAACTATACAAAAGTTGGATCCAATTTAATTTAATTAATTTTTTGTAAATGAATTAAATCTCTATCTAAATTCTAATATCAAAAATGCAAAAGAATTAAATCAAGCGTATGTCACCATTGTTCTACACTGGGAGTGAGGTAGGAACCTCCTTTAAAGTCTTGCATCCCTATGGTGATTAGAATTTCTATGGAGTCACCTTCTAAATTTGGGGAGAAAGAGAAGGCAAGAATATAGAAATTCATCCTTTTAGATGCCACATGATCCAAATATTTACTTATTGTGATCGCACGCCATCATCAAGAATAGTATACTATCTTGAAAGATAGAAGTCACTACCCTATAATGGACCTAATCACTTCAATAAGGACTCCTAAAGATGATGGGTCATATGTACTATTCTCCCTACTTTATATGGAAAAGTAAAGCAAGTTTATTTTAAATCGATTCAAGTTCTATGGGGCAAGCCCCATAGTTAATTACATCCTAAGAGATGGGATCCCTTAGTAATACTCTCAACATAATGATCATTGTATTCAAAGATTTTAATAGGAAAGGACTATCAATCGATTAGTTTATTTTTGAAGATCAAATGGGATTGATCAAGAGGGTGTTATTATCGAAAAAAAGAAAGATAAGTAGGTGCCCAATGCTAAGAAACCTAGCGAGCATCTCAAACAATCTTATGGTTGGGCTTTACATTTTAAAATTGATTTAGTTTGGTTGAGTTGCATTTTTCATTAGAAATTTAGACTTATGATCCCTTAACACAAGATTAAGGAAATGCCTAAGAGGTGAGGAATTATGCTTATGGCCCATGAAAGGGAGAAGCAACCTCAACCAAAATCTATGGAGCTTTAACAATGACCCAAAAGCACAACCTAAGGTGAAAATGGGTAATTGGTTTACCTCCATAAGAGAGAACAAACCATCCAATGGACTTACAACTCGGGCCACCAACTAATCCTCCTACGATTTTAAATATATGTAGGCAAGTCATATGCTTATACAAGATAGCTAGGTTATTATTATTTATTTAGAAAGAGACTAAGTCTTTAAATTCACTCCCTAAAGAGACTAGATCATGTAAGGACATGCTTCAAATGACCTAAATCTAATGCAATACAAATTTCATTTTATTTTTATTTTTGGACAATTATTTTGACTCAATAGGATTCATATGACTAATGCATGAGAAATCAAGTTATTGGACAAAATCAACGAGAAGGGATGAGGTGTGTTTCCACCATGGCTCTCAAAGGTCAAGCCAAGTTTTTCTAGCAAAGGTGGAAGCCCTCCAATCAAGAGTGAAATAAGATGCTATTGTATGATATTATAAAGAAAGTACTCATCCATCTAAGGGGTTACAAATTCTTTTATCTTGATTTTAAACCTAAGCTTTAGGTGAGGTTATGAGTTCTTTATTTTTATTTTGAGTTGTTAAGTTTGGTAAAAGATTTATTTTTCCTAAGAGCTTAATCCACATCCAGCCATACATAAAGCAATGAAGAAATTAAAAAAGATGCCACTTAATGCAAAAGCTAAACAAATCATCAATCAATTTATAAAGCTAATCACAAAGAATAAAAGGCGTTGTGGTGGACACCACCGACAAACTCAAAATAACAAATTGGGTAGCCGAAGCTCTACCCTTATACAACCCGACATAAATTAAATTACAATTAAGCAAAGAATTCATTTATGGGGTCTTCAAGCTTCACTTCTTCTTTTCTTCTTTTCTTCTTTCTTCTTTGGTTTCTTCTTTTGGATGGTTGGAAGGTGGATGCTCCAAGGCTTCACATGGTGCATATAGGTTCTTATAAATGCACATCCTAATCCTCATAACAATCATTCCAAAATCTTAATTGCATAAATTTACTTGAAAAGGAAAAGAATGGAAATCTAACTAACACCAGAAGAGATTAGCTAAAACAAACCACAAATCCCAAGCATGTATATTGGACTTATCACCCCACACATGGGTGACTAAGTACACTGGCCTATTCGATTATGCTTAGGGGTATAAGCACCGCAAGTAAAAGCATTTATATTTTTATTTATGATTCTTAAGCACAATCCCCTACATAAAATAAAGGTTAGACTAAGAGTGTCCTACCATTTATTCTATGAGAATGCATCCTAATCCAGTCTAAAACATATATCACAAAATAAAATAAACATCAAACCATGAACCACCCTAACCTAAAGCTAGAAGTGGTGACTTAGGCTAATGTGTGTGCTTTGAAGGTTTGTGTGGTATGCTTAGCTATGGCTTTAAGTTAGAATTTTCTAAGTGTGAAAACATGTCAACTTAGAGGAGGTTTCATTTAAGTTGTTTAATTAATTTGGGTTCATTTTATTTCATGTTTTGATTAGACTCAAGTGAATCCTACAATTAATTACTAAGTTATAAGAGAGAAAAGAGAAGAGAACTTCTTTCCTTTCCTAACCTAAGTAATTTCTAAAGTCAATTCATATTTTAATTTTATTTAGTGAATGTTTTGATTATCTTTTAATTAATCCAAAGTTTAGATGAACTCTAAACAAACCTATTCAAAAAAGAAAGGCATTTTAAGATTAAATAAAATAAACCAAATTCATAAAACATACATTACTTCATTTCTTTCCCAACATGTATATACATGAATGAATCCTAAGCATATCTATACACACAAATGAGAATATTTAACATACTTTATGATGCATGCTAAGTAATTCATTTAAGGAAATTTGGAAGTTTAATGCATGATTTTCATTAAGTAGAAAAGGATATCTTTATCCAATTTTCACATATACATATGAAAGTAAGAAAGGCATAAGTGAGTACAACCATTGTTAACTAGAGGTGTAAGGTACAAGACCTACTTAGGTTACTTAAAGCCTCAAACTTGGGGTTGTCCAGACTAATATACCACTTTCCTTAAATACAAACATGTGTACAAAAGAAATGAAATGGAAAAGAAAGAATGCAAAAGTTGTATTAATTGATTCATTTTATTTATGTCAATTTATGTACAAGCATAGAAAACCCTTCTTAAATGATAGCATAGATGAATAAAATATGGAATTAGGTAAGTGTTAGGTTCTTTTCAAATGAACCATACATCTTACCAACTCTATTCAAAACTATACCAACATAAAAAAAGAGAAGACCACACTAAGCACACTTATATTTTCACATGCAAGCTTATAATTAAAATATAAGTAATACACTTTCAGATTTGATAATTGATTTATATGTTTTGAAAATAATTTGAATTTATTAGTGATAATAGCCACTCATATTTCTACTTTAGCCAACACATGCAAATTTGACATAAAGTAAACAATTTCATTTTTTTTTTAATTTGAATTTGAAAATATGGATGCATGAAACCACATGACATACAAATTTAACATGTTGGGAAAGAATCAAGAAATGAAAGCATGTAAACACATTCACTTTAATTAAATCCTAAAGACATTCTTATGAAATAAGAAAGTTTAAAATAAATCAAAGATTTAATGTGATTTTGTTTAATTTTAAGTTTGATTTAATTTTGAAAATGTGAGTTGAGTTTGTTCCTAACCCATTCCCACATGTGTTTGATATTTTTGTTTAATTTTAGATGATTAGATTCATTTTATGTATTAATTAGGTTAAGGTATGAATTAAGCAAGTTAATTAACCCTTACCTACACCACCTTAGCATAGTTAACCAAGTAATTATGAGCCAATGAGATGACATAAAACCTCACAAGGAATTTAAACTTGCAATGCACCTAGGAAGAAAAGGGCCTAATGCAATTTGGCTCATGATTAATGGTTAATTAAGGGGTTTAGCTTAAGTAATTTCAAAACACCCTTCACACATATGAATTGGGTATTGTTTTCCTTAATTAAACATAAGTTTTAAACACTAAGCATCTACCCAAAGTTAATTAAGTTCAAGTTTTATAATTTTTAGAAATTAATTAAAAGATAATTAATGAATTAACCCTTAATTAAGAGGATTAAGGAAATAAAAGGGGTTTAGGAATAGCTTAGGGAAATACCACAAAAATATTTCTAAGCCTCCTATTCACTGGATCTAACCTTAATCAACCCTAATAATGAATTAAAACACTAATCACCAATTATCCTTAATTAGATTAAGAAAGTAATTAGAAAACACATTTGCAATTCCTAATTAAGCCTTGAATAAATCCCAAGAAAATTAAGGGAGGAGGTCATCCCCAAAACATACCCAAGAAGTTTGGGATTAATCGAGTTAAATAAGAGGTTAGCAAAATATGATTTCCAATAAAACCCAATATCGAGAAATGAATAATTCAAAATCCATTGAAATTATTTTAAAATATTCTAGGTGAATTATCTTTCTATAGGATTTTACCTCATATTTTTTTAAATTTTAGAGAGAGATATGAATTTTAGAGATTAGATTAATTAGCATTAATTAAATTCCTAAACTAATCCTCTCACAACACATGTGGCGGGTCGGCGCTTTACACGTGTCATACGAGCCTCCCACTTAAACGCCCCATCCAAATGGCGCCATGTGGTCGCGCTTTCATCCCGCCATGCTCAAAGATCAAACGGATCATCCCGGTTTATAAAGGATTATTAATTTCAAACATGGGAATAATCTCACCGTCCATCCAAAATCAATGGATGGCCAGATCTCCAGTTCTTCCCTTAGATCAATAGAGGGCGCCCATGATCTAGGGAAGATCCAGCTCGATTGAGCTTGATTGGAACAAAACTTTACCCAAACCATCTAAAGCCAAAGGAACTATCCAATGGTGGATTTTGCATGACTTGAAAATTCTTTCACAAAAGACCAACACCTCTATGCTACGTGGTCGAGAATTCCATACCTCAGGAGGTGATTACCGCTACTTAAGATCGATGAGGTAGCTTTGGAGATTAAGCCTGCTAAAATTTTAGCCTGGGTTGAGTGGATTGCTCTAACCAACACCACTTGATCTCCCTTGCGCTTTGATCCAATTGAGGCTCTGCTATGGGAACTCAAATGGATGCTTGAGTCCACTGATTGATCCTTAGAGGAAGTGTGCAAGAAGAATTAAAGTAATTTTGAGAGTGGAGAAAGTTGAAGATTCAAGTGCTCCCCTATTTTCAATGGAAAATTGAGAAGAAGCAATTTCAAATCCTCCTAGAAGCTTGAGGCTCTCTCTGATCTTTCTTAACACTCTCATGCTTCAATTGAATGAGAATAATGAATTCAAATTGAATTAGGGGAAGTATATCTCCCTATGGCAATCGACAATCGACACATCTCTTGCCATTTTGATCTAATTGACCACATTGGAGAGTTTGTTTGGCTATTATTTCTTTACACATGGTCAATTTGAGGCCTGGATTGCCAACCTCTCATGTGCTTCAAATTGGGAGGAAGGATTTGGAATGAGCCAATTTAACCCATGGGGTCGGTTTGGCCATGGGTCCATTTGGGCTAATCCAAACCCATTGGGTGTGCACCACTCTCCATTAGGTCCCTTGAGCGAGGAATGCCTCAAGTTGATATGAAGAGGGCATGACCAAATTACCCATGGATTAGTCCATAATTTGTTCTATGTCCTAGGGGTAGAATGGTCATTTGCTAAATTTTCAATTTGGATATGTTGGGTATGTGGAGAAACTAGGTTTGGCCAAGTTTCATGAGATTTGGAATTCATTTGATAAGGTTTGGCTTTGTTGACCCATTTAGGTCAAAATGGGTCAACTTGGGTCAAGTTGACCATTTGGTCAAATTGGGTCAAACCAAGGATTGGGTCAAGTTCATATGACCATTTCAAATGTTTAGGTGGCTTTGGCTTGATTTAATTTGATAGCTTTGAATTTGGCTCATATGACTTCATTTAGGTCAAATGGGTCAAGTTGATCTATTTGACCCATTTGACCTATTTGGGCTAGATCAAGGGTGTTTTGGTTTGGTTAGTCATATGGAGTAGATTGGTATCTTTGTTTCCAATCAATTTTGGTTAAGTTCAAATTTGGCTCAACATGACCCCTTTAGTCAAGTCTCAAGCTCAATTGTGCTAGGTTGGGTCTAGTTGGCCAATTGAGGCTTTGGTCAAGTTCAACAAATGATTTGGAATGAACTTGAGCAATTGGTTTCAATCAATTTGGCTTAGATCAAGTTTTGACACATTTTGACTTTTAGGTCAAGTTGGGTCAAGTGGCCAATTGGGCTAGGTTAGGCTCAAATGTTGACTTGGTCAAGTTCAAACATAGGTCATTAGTGAACTTAGATCAATGGTTTCAATCAATTTGGCCTATGGTGGAATTTGGCTATGTTAGGTTTCATTTTGGCTAAGTTAACTTAGTCAACCTTAGTTTGACTTAGTTTGACCTAATTTGATTGATTGATCATCCCATGATGATTGTTGATCATGATGAGAGACATAGATGAGTTTGGTTCAATCCAATTTGGTTAGATTAGAATTTCATAAGGGTACTTTAGGTCACTTTGGGTCAAGTGAGCCTAAGTGGGTCAAATGCTTGGTCAAAGCTTGATTTGAGTTTGATTGATCTTGTACATGGACTTATGATTGAAATATAAATCCATTTGCAAGTGATTTGAAGTCAAATGAATTTTGGTTCATTTGACAATTTCATATTCAAGGAAGAACATGAAAGGATTTTGGCTTTGATTTTCAAATTGGATTTTGATTTGGTGATTGAAGTTTGTATTTATACATGGATTCATGATTGTAGGGTTGATTGAATCATGAAGGAAAATCAAGAGTTTGGCTTGATTTGAAGTTGATTTGGATAAGTTCAAGATTTTGACTTGTTTGGGATTTGAAGGATTTGAGTTTGGTTTTGGAATTATTTTTGATTGTTTGAATTTAAATTTCATTTATATATGTGAATATAAATGAGTCATGAGAAAATTTCAAAGATTTGAAGTGATTTAGGCTAAGTCAATTAAAAGGAATTTAAAGGACTTAAGGAATTTTAAGTATTTTCTTTGAAATTTTGAGTTTAGTTTGATTGATTTGAATTTATATTTCATTTATATATGTGAATATAATGGAGAATATAAATGAGTTATGAAAAAATCCCATGAATTTGAATTAATTTGATCATGATTTTGGCTAAGTCCTTAAGAGGTGATTAAAGACTTAGGATAGATTTGGACTTAGATTTCAATCAGATTTCAATCACATGAGGTTGATTTGAGTTTGGAGAAAATCAAGTAAGATTGATTTAGTATGACTTGAAGGAAGGAAAGCGAGGAATGGTTCAAGCTAAGGGTAGTAGATTTTCCTAACACCCCAAGGCATGACTTAATCCTATGGCTAACTCTTCTAAGTCTCTGGTTGAGTGTCCAGAATCACTAGATGCATCTTAAGACTAAGGAATTCTTAAAGTATAAGAGAACTCCTATGTCTAAGATGGAGGTTGAGAACACATTCTAAAATGAGGTCAACAAAGAGTGCCCATAGGTGTGGTGTGACAAGGAACACCACATAGAATTGAAATGATCAACAACATGAAAGATCATAAGCACTAACAAAAATAATCTATCGAACCCAAGGTGAGAAAGAAACCAGAGTTTAGTGCAATGAGGCTCTACTTATGTCAAGGACATAAGAGAGAGAGAAGAATCCACTAAGGGATAGAGTATGAACCTTCCACTAGGGAAACAAGTTCAAGTCATCCACAAGGATGAGAAGTTTGATTTGATTTGGGTCTCACTATAAAAAAAAATTTGATTAAGTTCAAGGGAAGAGGGTTGAATTTGTTTCAATTTTGTTAGTTTGAATTTTGATGAGCCATGTTGGTTCATGATGGATGACCGTAGGAGCCACGGAGAGACCTAACTCGATTTACATCCAAAGGGTATACTAAACACGAGTATGACTAGCCAACCAAAGGATTCCTTTCAAGATGCAGTTGTAGAAGGAAGAAAGCATAGTAGACTTACATCCTCCAAAGTAGAGACCACTATCGCGGGCAATCTATTGATAATAACAGATTGAACCATCCAACTAATAAGTGAATGTGGGACTTAGATCACTCAAAGATAATCAAGACAATTTCATTTTCTTTAATTTTGTTTATTTTGATTTAGATGGATCCAATTGGTTTATGATGAATCAGCACAGTAAGAGCCATGAGACTTAACATTTAATTCCAAAGGGAGTAGTCTACCAACCACAAGGTAGACTATCCAACCAAAGGGTAATTCCTTTGGTATGCAAATGGTCAAGTCTTAAGAAGAAAGAGCAGAACTCACATCTTCTAAAAACAAACCACTGGGTGATCGATTGACAAGGCAAATGATGAACCCACCTAGGTGACTATTGAGTGAATACCACGGGGACTTAAATTAGCTCAAGGATAGTCAAATTAATTTTATTTTTTGATTTGTTTATTTTGATGGATTTCATTACATGGATCAAAGGAGGAGCTTTGTAGCCTAGACCTATCTCGAGATTTATTAAACAAAAGGGAATAGCCGATGGGAGAACTATCCAACCAAAGTAGTGCCTTTCGCAATGATCAATTCAAGAGAAGAAAGCTCGTGGAACTCACATCCTCCACTAAAAACCACTGGGAGATCGGGCTTTGGGCAACAAATTGAACCCACGGGTCGCCGTCATTGTCATAATCATACTAGAAAGAATGTGTCAAAGTCTTATATCTTTCTAAACGAATGACTATCGTGGTAACCTACTTATGGCAAAATAGAGTGAATTCCCAACTCGTGTAGCCACCAATTTCTATAGGAAGTTCTCGACACCGCCTCTAAAGATAGGATGCTCGCTAGGAAAAGGGGCCCTTTGCCTTGAATTCTAATCCACAAGAAAATTTTGTTTGTTTATTTGTTTTATCGTGGCCCTATAATTTGTGAGGGATCAAACTGAGAAGGAGCTTATATCGCCTAGACCTATCTCGATGATCAACCAAGGGAGAATCGCATCCAACATTCTCCAACCATATGAGGACTACTAAGAAAGGGGAATGTCCAATCCACAAAGTAACCCGGGTAGTGTATAGATGGCATCGCAAAGAACTTGATCAAAATAGAGCCCACAGGGATGGGGCTTCTAAGGGCTTAATCCAACACCCTAAAAGATGACATGGCTAATCATATATCCAATAAGTATTCTGTCCAACTCAAGGAGAAAGCTCGGACTCATATCTTCCAAGAGTGGTGTACCCACCGGGTGAGTCATTGTCGATAGCATGTCAACCAACCTAAGGTGCTTGTCTTTGTAATAATCACTAGAAGAAAGCTTGGGACTCACATCCTCCTATAATGAACGACATCGGGATAGTCTATCTTTAGCTCGATAGTGCTATCCAACTTAGGCTTACTTGAATGAATGCCACTGGGGACTTACAATAACTCAAATGTAGTCAAGAGGAAATGAGCCTGGGGACTTACCATAAATCTCAAATATACTCAAAAGGCGGTGATGGCTAGATCAAGAAGAAAGCACGGGACTCACATCTTCTTAAGCGAAGTCAATCATGAGGTAGGTTATTGACGGGCGAACACTACCAAATTAACAAGGCTGTTGATTTGCAATGGTCAAGTTAGAAGAAAGCAGGGACTTACATCTTCCAACAAATGACCATTGGGGTAACATACTAATGAGGTATGTAGACGCCTAGAGCAACTAATGAGTGAGTGTGGGCTTGATCCTACATCAAAATAGCTTGAGACAAAAGATTTGTGTTTATTTTTGTGCATGTGTCAAAAGGAATAGGATGCCTGGGGACTCTTACACCTAACCTAAACACGGGAATTTAATGAATTGGTGCCATGAGGCAAAACAGATTTCCACTAAGAAAGAATATCGGGACTCTTACACCTAACTCAATTGTGCTAATTGAAATAAGATGCCTCTAGTTCTCTTACACTAATTTAATAATGAGAGATTGTGTTTGTGTGAAAGAGGGATAGGATGCTAGAGGGAGACTCTTACACCTACCCTGAACAATCGATTCATAAGATAAGCAAACAACGCTCAAAAAAAGAGAAGATTTGATGAATAGAATCAAAATTTTGTTCTATTTATTAATGAATATTTTCAAACATGATTGGTTTCATGGGTAATATTTCTTAGATAGAGCCCATTAATTAAAGGTATCGGTGTTCCCCTTTATAATCAATAAGTCGATAAGATCATCCTTGGTGCCTTCTCTATGACATGTGAGCCTTCCCAAATGGGTTTAAAACTTGTCTCCCATCTTTTGATGGGCAACAATTGGTCTTCAGGACTAACACAAGTTCTCCTACTCAAAAAAGACCTAGCAGCACTGATTTGTGAGCTTGAATCATTTTGGCCTTGTACAACTTGAGATTCTAGCACCCATGTCTCCTCCAAACCTTGAGCTCTTCTAACCACAACTTTGCATTATGCTCTATAGTAATCTTGTTACCTAATGCTATCCTTAGTGATGGGAGTTAAACTTCTAAAGGAATAATGGCTTCGATCATACACTAAGGAAAATGGGATAAGAGGGATGTTCGATGTAGTGCGGTAAGCCCACAAGGCTTCAACCAACCGCTCATTTCATCATTTATTATCATCAAGAGTCTTCTTTAGTATCCGGATGAGATTTGTTGAATGCTTCGCTAAGCCATTTTCACTAGTATGAGTATCTCCAATCTATAATGTGTCTGGCAAAGTTGTTGATCAGTGCTTTTGAATGCACATTATCGATATAATTTGTCGAGGCACAAACCTATATACGATATGGTTCCTAAAATCAAGCACATGCTAAGCTATGATCTCTTACTAGGATGGCCTCCGCACTTGAGAAAGTAGCGGTCTAGATGAATCGATGCCCTTAAGAACGAGGATCGATCGACCTATAATGTTAGTACCCCAACACTCAAATGGTCATGAAGCTAGTGTAGGGTGTAGAATGTTGGGTGGTTGGTGGAGGACCATGACGTACGACATTGATGGCATCTCCTATCTCATCCATGCAATTTATAATCATTGAAGGCCGAGTATCCGTGTCGCTTGATCTTCATTCATCTTTGGACCGGATTGATGCGCTTGCATAGAATTGAGAGTACCTCAATTACAATATCATGCTTCATGTTTGTCCAAACAATGTAACCACATTTGGTCAAAGGATCGGAAGTACAAGGTGCCATCAACAAGAAGATAGAGAGCTGCTTCAATGATGTGATCTTTCTTGAGGTAGTTTACCGGTATTCAAGTAATCTATGAATGGTTGCCTCCACCCAACTCCTTGTCCATTTTGGCAATAACCTCCCCTTCAAGAGAAAGTCTCATGAGTTCAACATCATGGGATAGACTTATCTATTTTGGAACCTTAGAAATGGACTCATCTTCCGACATGCCAATTCTTTGGCAAGTTTGGCTAAAGCATCTACTATTAGATTCTCTCTCATGAACCTTGTAGATGGTGACTTCGAATTTGGGCCAACAACTTCATGGCATACTAAGTAATGACAAAGCTTGTTTGAGGACTGGCAGACCAACATTGATTACCAATTGAGAATCCCAAAGATGTTGATGCTCTTCACACCGATAGTGATGGCTAATTCCAAACCGAATCAAAGCCTCATACTCCTTTGTTGTTAGTGTAGGTTAGAAAGATAGTATAAGAATCTCATCATATCAATGATTAGAGTTGAGAACTATTCCTACCCCTACCTTTCCTAGAATAGTAGATCATGGTATTTCACATTTAAGAAAAGAAGCGACCATCAAAATACATCTCCCATCGAATTGCGCCTCCCTAAGTTCATGATTTGTTCATCGTGGAGATCATCAAGAGAATCAGTGAAGTGGGTGTCGCTAAGAAATTTGCTGTCCTTTACCGTGTGGAGGCTAATGTGATATCAAACTACATATCATGGACCAAACATGCCAAATGTCCGGATAGTGTTGTGTCATGAGGTATTATAGGATTTATTCGAGATCAAGTTCACCTTAATCAAAAGCATGTAGTGTTGTAGCTGAGAAGCAATGATCAAAGCTAGTAATGTTTCTTAATAGGTGGATACTTTCAAAGAAAAAGATTACAAATGAGGTAGTAGAGAGCTTTTCCCTTCATCATTTGGGCCAACAGCCAAGAGAGCCCAATGCATGTAGAGGATGAGTAGTCCGCCTAGAGGGCTACTAGAATTAGCTTCACCGTACTACTTAATGTCTTCAAATGCATGCTCACTTCATCCCACTTGATCTTGGCATCCTTTGACAAGTCCGAGAAAGGTTTGCATCTCCTGATATGGAGATAAAGCGCCTTAGACACGCTAGCCATCCTTTAAAGGATCTAAGTTGAGTCCAACTCTTAGAGGTGGCATTTCTAAGATAGCTTTAATCTTTCGTGATCTATTTCTATTCCCATGTCTAATAATAAACCCAAGGAATTTCCTAAAGCTTAATGCACACTTGAAAAAATTCATTTTAAGGTTATATTGTCTTAACCATTCAAAACTACTCTCAAGTCAAAGAGGTGGTCTTCCTTTATCTACTCTTAACTACTAGATCATCAACGTAACACTCAACCTGATGATGAATGATTTCGTTGAAGATGAGTGGTCTGATATGTAGCACCGATTTTATGGCGAAAGGCATGACCTATAAGAAGATTTTGATCGGGTTTAGAAAATAGTGTTTCTTTCATCTGGATACATCTTGATTTGGTTATAGCATGACCCATCCATGAAAGAAAAGATTGCATTAGATGAGTCAATGACCATTAATTCGGTATAGGAAGAGAAACTCGCCCTGACATGCCTTATTTAGGTCCCTTAAATCGATGCATATGCAAATATGGCCATTCTTCTTAATTGGGATGACACTACCAACTGTAAGATATTTTTCTTCCCGATGAAACCAAAGATCGATCGCTTTCTGACTTTAGAAATGACCTATTTTCAATTTCTAATTACATGTAGGAGCTTACTTGATAAGGGTAGCATTATCAATAGCTTATGAACCGCTATGTCAAGATAACTGCATTTCTTCATAATTCCATGAAGTAGTCTTTAAACTCAATCAGCCTAACTAAGTCATTGGTTTCTTCTTCATTCAACAACTAACCGATGTATGTCGCATGGATTTTCTCGAGGTTAATTCCTTTAAGCTTGACTATTGTGAATGAATCTCCTTCAAATTCTAGCCTCTTTGACTTGGAGATCATCTAGATCATCTCGAGGTTTCTAAACACACATTCTTAGAAGAGTTGGTGTTGTGTGAGGAGCCTATCGACTCCAAATGATTGGTAACAACTAAAGAATGTTCATCATTGAGGACCCACTATATCAATCAGTCCGCTCTTGATTGTGTTTCCATGCTGTATTTTTTCCATACTCAAGTACTTGACATGTGCTTGGACCATGGGTGAGGAACTAAACCTTTCTATATAAGACTTTGAACACAAGTGAAAGTAAAATTCAAATGGTAATTCCATTAATTCTTTAAAAGTATCCTTCTCAGTTTTACATCAACTTGTGACTTGAGGATGATGAGCCAAAGAACCTCTTCGCTTCATGTTATGGAAGACTTAGGGACTTCCTTAACTATCAAACCTTCAACTTTGAGATGTAAGTGAGGTAAGAGCTAAGGTTCCCAACTACTTCCTAATAGCTTCACATAAACCGATTGTCATTTTGCTTTGCTTGGAGGCCTAGTCTCGCTTTGTCATTGAAAGTTACCTCCAATGGAACCCACTAAGGGGTTGGATGGTATACTAATCACATTAGACTCATCCTCAAAGCTAGATTCCAAGTCTATGTGAATAGTGGTACTATGAACTGAACACAGTAAAGGCCAACTAGGGTCTCCCACCGAACTCCCTGCTTCTACCTCCTTGCCTAGTGGAGGTTGAGCCATCCACCCACATTTCCATATGATGGAATAAACTGTGATGAAATGTGATATGGATCTATTTCTTCTTCAAATCCCTTTCTTGTTCACTTGGACTTTTATTTTCCTTTTCTTTTCTCTTTTGGCTTTTCTTTTCTTCATTTTCTTTTCTTTTGTTTTTGCATTTACGTCCCAAGTTCACGAAAGGGTGTTTTAAGGAAGATAGTAGGTTGCATCCTCATAATCTCAACCTCTCTAACTAAAATGGCTTTTCATCTCCGTGACAGATTCAATTCCATCTTTCTAAACTTGATGCATGATGAGGAGGATGGAATGATCTTGTTCATGATGTATCCAAGGCCTACCAAGTAAAGTAGTGAATGAAGTATTTGAATCAATGATGTAGAACTTAGCTCCTTCCGCCTTATCTCCAAAGATAACACTATAGAACCCAAAGCTCACCTTGTTCATTGAATCCTCTCAACATCATCGATTTGAGTGTAGAGATGTCGATCCTTAGATACAAAGGTCTTAGACTCATAATGTTCATCGATGCAAAATCCATAAGAACTCTGCAAGTTAACTTGTCCATGAATGTGATGAGAGGGATGATGTAAGTCCCCGTAAGAAGGCCTTCATTGTGAAGGTGATCCCTAGGAGGCCTTCATCGTGGTTGTGCTAATAGGCTATCCGGTCGACACATGTGCCGGTGCCGCTGAGCTCCCTTTCCTAGAGTTGGCACTGCAACTTCAAACCTTCCTTGGTGTTGAGGTTTGATGACTTGACACCTGCAAGGAAAGCTTCTTGATCTTTTGATGATCTTCTTAGAGGTTTTGGATAGAAAATATCCCAACCTTCTTTAGTTTTGGTAGGATCACATGTATCCCCAAGGATTACCTTGATGGAACGGAAGGTTATTCCACAAGGTATTCCTGGGATAACTACAAAGACCGTCTTGAAACTATGTTCAAGCCTCCCTTGAATGTGAAGCAATCCTCCAAAACATGGGCTAGCATATTGGTAAGGGCAAAAGTTTGGATCATGTTTTGCCTACTTCCTCCTGCCTCCTAGGCTCGTAGCTAAAAAATCAAGTTTCTTTAAGAGATTCTTAAAGATCTTCGATTACCTCCCTCTTAAAAGAATAAGGTTTATTTAACTTATCTAAAAGCATATGTGGACCATAGCTACCCGACGGAGGGTATGCATGCCATACTGGTGGTATGGCTGCGATGGCTATGCCGGGCCGTGGAGGCCGCTGGGAGGGTAGGCCGCCTGGTGATAAAAGAGGTGGAGGCTGAGGTCATGGTCTCGACCGATCTCTAGCCGCTACTTCCCTTATCAACCGCTACTACCCCGCTTCTTCTCATAGACCTTTATGGCTTCGCTTAGGCAACTTATCTTAAAAAAAGGTAACTGCTTTCTCTCCTTATAGACTAGCCCTTATTGATTAGCTTCTCAAATATTTTTGATAGTGAAGCCCTTAAGAATGAAGGTGACTGGTCATATTCTTCAAGATAATCTCAATGGCATGTTTTTTAGATAGCTACAGTTCACACTTCATACTCGTGTTATGCCATCGAGAATATAATCAATAAGGGACTCATTCCGTTGTCCTATAATGAGATCACCTACACTAACTCTTTGATGAGCTCTAGCAAACCTCTTGATGAAGAGTTGCTCTAACTCGAAATGTCTTTACTGAATCATTGAAAGTTCAAGATACCAATCAAGCAATACCCAAGCTACCGACAAAGAGGCAAAAAAGCAAAGCATCGCCACCAGCAACAACGGCCTTGAAGTGTGCTATATTACCTTGGGTTTCCACCGCCATCAAAGCTTTTGAAGGAAGGTGGCATGAAACCCTTGGGATATAGGATAGCATCAAATCCGGGTAGGGTCAACCCTTTGGAACCGATCCTCCCGGCTTGAGCCAACGCTTCCTTCACTTGCCGCTCAACCATGGATTTTATGTCTTTCTTGTATGGAGGTACTTTTCACTACCTTCCTATACATAGTGCTACCTTGCTCAACATGAGGTAAGGTCTTGGATGGGTCCAACATGCACTAACTCTCAATCGATGTAATGTAGTAGGATGAACTAATGGGGCTTGTTTTGAAGCATCGCTGCTAACAAGTCATCTAACTGTGCCATCCTATCTATATGTTCATCCTTCTTTTCAACCGATGTCGAGGTGATGCTATTGGTGTCTTGATCAACTCATCACCTTCCCTCGAGAAGAGATCCTCTATCAACCATGTAGACTCTAGTGAAGTCTCCCAACAAGTCATCTTTGTTGGGATCTAAGCCGACTTTCTCTCATCTCACCAATCATACCCCAAGATCCTTCTTTTTTAAGATAATGAGCTACTATCTCGAGAAACAATCATCTGAATGGGGACAAATGATTTAGGACCGGTGTGATCACCCATGCACCGAGAGACACCGACCTCACCGCCATTGGAGAGTCAATCCTATGTGGACACTTTGGATGAATGACACTCCTAATTATGGCTATAAGAGGGGTAACAATCCTAGGATGTTCCACTATCACCGTGCAGGACTATAATCTTCAATATCTAAATAAATGTCACCATCTCCACATCCTAGCCGGGCGAGTTGGTGAAGGGACCACGATGCTTCGGGTCACTCCTTCCGCACTACCACGGGCAAAAGGTTGAACAGAGAGCTTGACCTCGCCACACAATGGGTGGTGTAGAAGGGTAGGATCCTCAACCATAGAATCACTAATGGGTGCGCTTCTCCCCAAATATGGCCTTCATGGCCTTTGTTGGAACAGAGATGCTACCCTAGACTAGTCATGGCGAAGAGGGATAGAGGTGGGGAGACACCCCTTCTCATGCATGAGCTGCCCTCCTATGATGACTAGTCCTAGTAAGAAGGATGCTATCGATGGTCGACGGTAGCACCGAGGAAAATTAATAAGAGCTAAGCCGCCGACGATGGTTAAACCTCACTCTCTGCTAGTAATATGTGTTGTATGGACCTCCTGCCCTCTCCTAGAAGATATGCTTCTCCACAGCAGGGGATGATGGATTAGAGATCAAAGAGTTCCGCACAGAATCCATAAGCCCGCATACTAGAAGATGACGGAGGCCATGACCTCTTGCTTCTAGTAACTATTGCGATGCCGCACTACTAGAGGAGGTGATGGTCTCCTAACATCCTCCCTATTTGACCCAAAGAGAGGATGGAACTAGTTCTGTAACGGTGAAGTAATAAGGAAAGTCCTCAATAGTTGAACAGCCGCCTCCATCTCCCTAGCGATCGGTGTGGTACCACTTAATCATGTGGTTCTTATTCCTTCGTTGTGTCCGAGGATGGGGAGGAGTGAGAGCTAGACCATACTCAAAAGTAGGGGAGGCAAGCCCCGAGACTGGGGGGAGCCTTACCCTTAGAGGGCAGATGAGAGGTACTACTCACTAGGGCAAAGCATGAGAAACCATGGGGCATACTTGAACCAGGGGCATTCCTAGTACTACTACCGCTAT
Organism: Cymbidium sinense; assembly: GCA_021442155.1. NCBI lineage: Eukaryota > Viridiplantae > Streptophyta > Magnoliopsida > Asparagales > Orchidaceae > Cymbidium > Cymbidium sinense. The sequence continues at coordinate 121,782,585 of CM038217.1, forward strand.
AAGTGTGGGACTACCACCACTTTCCTCTTCAATGAGGAGACATTAAGTCGGAGGGTAAATCAATCGATGACGCTTCGCCTGGGTCACCATGGTCCTACATCGTAGAGGGGAATTGCCTCACAAGTAATCCTCGATCCCTCAATCCCCTACACCAAAGTGGACCAAATGTGTATGGTCCTCGGGAAGTGGGCTTGGTCCAAAGCCAAATCCATACCATGAGGGAAGGTGAAAATGAACTTCGTGAATCGTCATCTCGAACAAGTAAAATATTGAAAATTGAACTGCCACTGCATCATCATGTAAGAATCTACAATAGAAATGAGCTTGGATCGATTTCTTTCTTTATAGATTTTGAATTTGAATTGAAAATTTGAAACCTCATCCAACAACTTGGAAGTGTTAAGTGGAGTTCAAATAGATTTGATAATTTGATTGAAAGAAGAATTTTCAATATGAATCCAACATCAACAAATTTAGGTATGTTGAAATAAGGATTCAAATATTTTGAGGATGCTTCCAGGTTTATGTTTGTTTGAATTTAAATTTTGATTTAGGACCCTTTCCTTTAACAAATTTGGGTATATTAAAGTAAGGGTCAAATTGATTTATTTTTTTTGATGATTTTGGAATTTTACTTAGCAAATTTGGGTATGCTAAGTGAAGTGTTTGAAAATGATTGTTTCTTTTGGTGAATGTTTTTTGATTTTGGAGAACTTTTGAAATTCCCACTTAGAAAATTTAGGTATGCTAAGTGAAGAAACCAAGTGAGTTTTATTTGATTTTGAAAATAGGATTCTTAGCAAATTAGTATGCTAAGAAAATCAAGTGTTTCATTTGTTTGTTGGATGTTTTGATTTTATTATTTTCTTTTGAAAAGTAGGATCCTTAGCAAATTTAGTTTGATTTGATTGAAAGTGGAGACTTTACTTTAGCAAATTTGGCTAAGGATGAAGTCCCACTTAGTTTTGTGAAATGGAAATTTACTCAAATGTATTTTAAAAATTTTGATTTTGAATTTGGAGACTTCACTTAGCAAATTTGAGTATGCTAAATGGAGTTCCAAATGTGTTTTGAAAATTTTGGATTTTAGATTTTGAGACTTCAATTAGCAAATTTGAGTAAGCTAAATGAAGTTCCAAAATGTGTTTGAAAATTTTATTTTGGAATTTGGAGACTTTCCTTAGCAAATTTGGGTATGCTAAATGAAGTTCCAAAATGTGTTTGAAAATTTTGATTTTGCATTTGAGCTTCAATTAGCAAATTTGAGTATGCTAAATGAAGTTCCAAATGTATTTTAAAATTTTGGATTTTGAGTTTGGAGACTTCAATTAGAAAATTTGAGTATGCTAAATGAAGTTCTAAATGTGTTTAGAATTTTGAAAGTATGATTGTTTAAGTTTTAGTTTTTGAAAATAGGACTCCCATTCAACAAATTTGGGTATGTACGAATGGGAATCAATCTTATTTTGAAATGTAAGGTTTTATTTTGTGTGTGATTATTGCTTTTGAAAGGGGAATTCCAACTTCATCAAATATGAGATATGTTTAAGTGGGATTTCCAAATGATTTTTTTTAGTTGAATGAAATCTTCATTTAATAAATTTGAGTATATTAAATGAAGATGTTCATATGTGCTTTTAAAAAGTATAATTTTATTTGAAAATGAAACTTCCATTCAATAGGTGTGAGTGTGTTGAATGGAAAGGTTCATGTGTGCTTTTGAAAGCTTCATTTTTTATTTTGAGTTTTAAAAGATGATCGTTCATTTAATTTTGAAAATGAAATCTTCATCAAGGTGAATTGAAGAAAGATGTTCATTTATGCTTTTGTAAAACTTTATTTTTTCTTGTGATTTTTTTTTTTGAAAAGATGATTGTTCATTTTATTTTGAAAATGAGATCTTCATCAAAATGAATTGAAAGAAGAAGCTCATTTGTGCTTTTGGAAAACTTTGTTAGTTGTATTTTGAAAATTCCTACATGTAAAAATTATGGGAATTGTTAAATGAGAGTGATAAAATTTTATGGAAAGTATTTTATTAAGTGCATTTTTGAAAGAGGTGTTTTTCAAAAGCAAAATATGGAAAATTTATTTTTGTCTTTATTTTTTAGGATGAACCTTTCCTTATCATAAAATGATAAGGAAGAAGTCATTAAATGTTTTCTTTTATTAAAATCTTTTAATTTTTTTACCCATTGGAGAACCATCGGGGTTTTGGACCAACACGAATGAGGTCCTAAAACCTAAAGATGTTGGCTAACCCGACTTAAGAATGAAATAACCAAAGTTCCAACAAAAGAAAAAGCCGGTCGATTCATACCAAAGTACAAACCCACTAAAGATACTCAAAGATAATGATCATTTACCAAAGATTGAGAGAGAAATAATCCCGTGGAGTCACCTAAAACTTTGTGGTGATTAAAATTTCTATAAGAGTCGCATTGAAAATCTGGGGAGAAAGAGAAGGCAAGAATATCAAAATTCATCTTTTAGGATGTCATGTAGATCCATAAATGTACTTATTTAGTTGATTGGGTATGTCATCAAGGAATAGCGCACTATCTTGAAAGATAGAAGTCACTACCCTTTAATTAAATCCTAAAGACGTTCTTATGAAATAAAAAAGTTTAAAATAAATCAAAGTGTATTCAATGTGATTTTTGTTTAATTTTAAGTTTGATTTAATTTTGAAAATGTAAGTTGAGTTGCTATTCCTAACCCATTCCACGTGTCTTTGATATTTTTGTTTAATTTTTAGATGATTAGATTTATTTTTATGTATTAATCGGTTAAGGTATGAATTAAGCAAGTTAATTAACCCTTACCTACACCACCTTAGCATAGTTAACCAAGTAATTATGAGCCAATGAGATGACATAAAATCTCATAAGGAACTTAAACTTGCAATGCACCTAGGAAGAAAAGGGCCTAATGCAATTTGTCTCATGATTTATGGATTAAGCTAGGGGTTTAGTTTATAATTTCAAAACACCCCTTCACAAATATGAATTGGGTTTTGATTTTCTTAATTGAACTTAGGTTCTCAAACACCCAAAGCATCTACCCAAAGTAGATTAATTAAGTTCTAAAAGTTTTTAGAATTTTTAGAAATAATTCAAAAGTAATTAATGAATTAACCCTTAATTAAGGGAGGATTAAGGAAAGAAAATAGGATTTAGGGAATAGCTTGGGGAAATACCCCAAAATTATTCCCTAAGCCTCCTATTCAGGGATCTAACCTTGATCATTCTTAATAGTGAATTAAAATGCTAATCCAACCTTAATTATACTTAATTAGATTAAGTGATAAAAAAACATATTTGCAATTCCCCAATTAAGTCTTAAATAATTTCCAAGAAAATTAGGGGAGGCATCCTAAAACATACCCATTAAGTTTAGGATTAATCAAAAGTTTAATTAAGAGGTAATTAGCAAAATATTATTTCCAATAAAACCCAAAATCAAAGAAAAGGATAATTCAAAATCCATTGAAATTATTTTTAAATTATTTTAGGTTGAATTATCATTCTATAGAATTTTACCTCATATTTTTTTGAATTTTATTGAGAGATATGAATTTTGAAGATCACGAGATCAATTAGCATTAATTAAATTCCCTACACTAATCCCTCTCACCACGCACACGTGGTGGAAGCGGTCAAGGTGCTTACACGCATCATGAAAGGAGCCACCCACTTAAACATCCCATCCGGATGGCGGGTGGTGGTGAGATGCCGATCCTTACCGCTCGATCAAAGATTGGATGGCGGATCATCTCAGCTTTAAAAAAGGATTATTAATTCTCAAACATGGGAATAATCTCGACCATCGTCAAAAATGTGTGGATGGATGGCGATCTTCCCGCTTCTTCCTAGGATCAGAGGTTGTCCATGATCTAGGGAAGATCCAAGCTCGATTGAGCTTGATTGGAACAAAACTTTACCCATACCATCAAAAGCTAATAAGAAACATATCCAACGGTGGATTTTGCATGACTTAAAATTCCTTTCACAAAAGACCAACACCTCCTATGCTAGTGGTCAAAAAATTTCATACCTTGTTAGAGGTGATCACTAGTGCTCGAGATTGATGAGGTAGCTTGCCAGTGGAGACAAGCTTGAAATTTTCGTGCCTTGGGGTTAAGTGGATTGCAGAGCAACACCGGTTGATCCCCTTGTGGCTTTGATCCAATTGAGGCTCTCCTTGCTGGAAAATCAAATGGATGCTTGAGTGCACTCAAATTAATCCTTATAGGAAGTATGCAAGAGGTATTGAAGTAATTTTGAGTGTGGAGAAAGTTGAAGATTCAAAAGAGCTCCCTATTTTTCAATGGAGAAAATCGAGAAGAAGCAATTTCCTCCTTAGAAGGCCCGTGAGCTCTCGATCTTTCCTAACACTCTATGCTTCAATCAAATGAGGAACGATGATTTCAAATTGAATTAGGGGAGTATTTCTCCCTCGAATCGGCACACCTCCCTTGCCATTTTGATCCAATTGACCACAGAGAGCTTGTTTAGGTTGTTAGCTTTTTGCATAAGGTCGGTTTGAGTGAATTTCCAATCAGATGTGCTTCAAATTGGGCGTGGAAGGATTTGGAATGAGCCATTTGACCCATGGGGTGGGTTTGGCCTTGGGTCTATTTGGGCAAACCCACACCCATTGGGTGCACCACTCTCCATTAGGTCCCCTTGAGCTATTAGGAAGGCCTCAAGTTGATATGAAGAGGGCATGACCAAATTACCCATGGATTAGTCCATAATTTGTTCTATGGTCTATGGATAGAATGGTTATTTTGTTGATTTTTCAATTTGGATATGTTGGGTATGTGGAGAAACTAGGTTTGGCCAAGTTTCATGAGATTTGGATTTCATTTGCTAAGGTTTGGCTGTTGACCCATTTAGGTCAAAATGGGTCAAGTTTACCAATTGGTCAAATTGGCTTAAACCAAGGGTTGTCAAGTTCATATGACCATTTGAAATATTTAGGTGGCTTTGGTTTGATTCAATTTGGTATAGTTTTGAATTTGGCTCATATGACTTCATTTAGGTCAAATGGGTCAAGTTGACCTAGACCCATTATGTGGCTAGTCAAGGGCAAGTAGGTTTAGATTTGGTAAGTCATATGGAGTATATTGGTATCTTTGTTTCCAATCAATTTTGGTTAAGTTCAAATTTGGCTCAACATGACCCTTAGGTCAAGTTGGGTCTAAGCTCAAGGCTAGGTTAGGTCTAGTTGGCCAATTGAGGCTTTAGTCAAGTTCAACAAGTGATTTGGAATGAACTTAGCCCATTGGTTTCAATCAATTTGGCTTAGATCAACTTTGACACATTTTGACTTTAGGTCAACTTGGGTCAACTGGGCCAAGGGCCAATCAAAATGTTGCTTTGGCCAAGTTCAAACATAGGTCATGAGTGAACTTAGATCAATGGTTTCAATCAATTTGGCCTATGGTGGAATTTGGCTATGGTTAGTTTCATTTTGGGCTAAGTGTTTACTTGGTCAACCCTTAAGTTTGACTTAGTTTGACCCAATTTGATTGATTGATCATCCTATGATGATTGTTGATCGAGAGAGGCATAGATGAGTTTGGTTCAATCCAATTTGGTTAAGATTAGAATTTGGCTCATAGGGTACTTTTGGTCACTTTGGGTCAAGTGAGCCTAAGTCAAATGACTTGATCAAAGCTTGATTTGAGTTTGATTGATCTTGTACATGGACTTATAATTGAAATATAAATTCATTTACAAGTGGTTTGAAGCTAAATAGGTTTTGGTTCATTTGACAATTTCATATTCGGAAGAACAAGAAAGGATTTTGTTTTGATTTTCGAATTGGATTTTGATTTGGTGATTGAAGTTTGTATTTATATATGGATTCATGATTGTAGGGTTGATTGAATCATGATGGAAAATCAAGAGTTTGGCTTGATTTGAAGTTGATTTGGAAGTTCTAAATTTTGACTTGAAAGGCTTAGTTAGATTTTAAGTTGATTTGAGTTTGATTTTGGAATTTGTTTTGATTATTTTAATTTATATTTTATTATATATGTGAATATAAATGAGAATATAATTGAGTCATGAGAAAATTTCAAGGATTTGAAGTGATTTGATCATGATTTAGGCTATGTCCATTAAAATGGAATATAAAGGACGGAATTTTGGAGTTTTGGATTTGAAATTTTGAGTATAGTTTGATTGATTTGAATTTATATTTCATTTATATATGTGAATATAAATGAGAATATAAAGAGTTATGAGAAAATCCCATGAATTTGAATTGATTTGATCATGATTTTGGTGAGTCCTTAAGAGGAGATTAAAGACTTAGGATAGATTTGGACTTAGAATTTCAATCACATGGGGTTGATTTGAGTTTGGAGAAAATCAAGATTGATTTAGAGTTTGACTTGAAGGAAGGAAAGTGAGGAATGGTTCAAGCTAGGGGGTAGATTTTCCTAACACCTAAGGCATGACCTATTCCAATGGCTAACTCTTCTAAGTCTCTGGGTTAGGTTGAGTGTCCACCTAATCACTAGATGGGTCTTAAGACTAAGGAATTCTTAAAGTCTAAGAGAAGTCCTATGTCTAAGATGGAGGGTTGAGAACTCATTCTAAAAATGAGGTAAAATTCCTGGATGTCCTATACTAATATACCCACTAACATATATATATATATATATATATATATATATATATATAATAAACCCACGCTATATATATATATTTAATGCGCACATACAATAAATTTAAAATTTGACACATTGAATGAAATGAATGCAAAATCAAGTGACATATAACACTTTAATATGACTGAAAGAAATAAAGAAACACAAGCATACAATCCCATTCAATCCAACTGATTCCTAATAATTACTTTAAATAAGCATATTTAAAATAAACCAAAATTTCTTAAAGACATTTTTGATTTCATGTTTGATTTGATTTATGAAATGTGAAAGAGGTTTACTAGTTCTAATCACATTCCCATTTGTGTGAGTTAATTTGATTTGATGAAAAGCAATTAGGTTGATTTTATGAATTTGTTAAGTTAAACATGGATTAAATTAATTAATTAACCCTTACCTATATCACGTATTAATTAAATAATTATGAGCTAATATGATATGCAACCACATAGAAAAGTAAATAGCAATGTTCCTATGAAATGAAAGGGGCCTAATGCAATTAGCTCATAATCATTAATTAAGCTTAAGGAGCTCACTTAATTACTCTTATGGTTTTCACACATGTGAGCTAACTATAATTTGATTAGCTCTCTTCGGTTCTTGAACACCCAAAAGCTACCCAAGAGTTGATTAAGGAAAATGGATACAATCAAATTAATTAAGTTCATTAATTATCTAATTAAATCTTAATTATCCTTAATCAACATTATGAAATTCACTTGGGGAAAGAGACAAAGAAGGAAGCCTAAGTCTCAAGCCTTAAATCTTTTCAATTAGTTAGTTAAAGTTTAGATATGATTTGGGTTTTGATTGATTAATTAATTAATTAATGATTTTATTTAATTAATTTTAAAGAAGGAATGATGAAGATTTAAAGAAAAGATTGGAAGAGGGTCCCAATCCATTTTCCTAAGTTTCTCCATGTTAATAGGTCATTAAGCTTAACTAATTAATTAATTTATTATTCATTTTCTTAATTATCATTAATTAAGGTAAGAGAGCAATTAAGGCTTAATCCATTGATTCCTTTAATTAATTATGCAATAAATCCCAAGAAAAAATAGGGAGGTAGAGGTCATCCCTTAAACTTCTCTCGAAAGTTTGAGAATTAGATAATTAATCGAGTAATTAGGCTAAGTTTTTTAACTAAATCATAATTAAGAAAAATTACTATTCAAATTTAATTAAAAATAATTTTAATGGATTCCCCTTTAAAATACCTTTAAAATGAGCCCTCATTTATATTTTTTTAATTACAATTGGAATTTTTAAAAAAGGATTAATTAACCTAATTAAAGCTTTAATCCCCACATACTGACGGCATGCTTTCCATGTGGAACGACTAATTGGCTATTTAAGTTGTCAAATCGGATGACCCGACACACGGTGGACGTTTTCCCTAGATCTAAGATCGGACCGATTAAATCTGCAGCTTTAGAAAGAAAAGCAAGGATTTTATGCATGATTTGATCATGACCATCCATTTTGATCATGTGGAATGGATAGTCGTGATCTATCCTCCGAGAGAGAGATGAAGATGGTCCATCATTCATTGCTTGATCTCGAGCTCACCCGAGCTTGAATGGAGATCAAATTGATCGACATCTTCAAGAGGAGGAGATGAACATCCAACAAGGAAATCTCATGGCATAGAAATTTTCTTCATAAAGGGCCAACCTATTTTAAGCTTAAGCTCGTTTCAATGGCATACTTCCTGAGCTTATGACCAACTTCCAATGATTAAAGAAGCTTCATTTGGTAGAAACGATGCCCTATTGACTACAGAGCTTTGACTTGAAGTGGATTGCCTGAATACTAAGATGGAAGTGGTGGCTTTGATTGGACTCCACCTTCCCCATCGAAGCTTGGGGATTCGCTCTCATTAGGCTCCAAGGATGGTGTGTGCAAAGTTAATTACACTTTGGTCAAGGTTTGAGCAAATGGAAATGATGGAGGCTCCCTATTTCGCTTTTTGTAAAATTGAGAGAGAGGAGAAGTTGGGGAGCTCAGAAGCCTTGGAAATCTCCGGGATATGCCTTCGCCTACTAGGTTGAATCAAGTGTGTCTCCTTAGTTTGAGTGAGAATGAGGGGTATACTCCTTCATTTCTTGGATCATGACTAGCTTTGTTTTTTTTTGATCAAATGGCTATCAAGGGCGTCGATTTAGAGAATCATGTTAGTTGGCTTCTTTTGAGTGGAGGAGGGTGAGAGTGGTTTCCAAGGGAGTATTGGGTGTCTTATGGCTTTCCAATAGGAATGGGAGGTGATTTCACCTCCCATGTGTCATGGTCGACCCAACCACCCTTGGGTCAGATTAAATAGTGTCCTTAGTGCCTAAGTGGACCAATGGATGGGTGCCAAGTGGCCAAGGAAGAGAAATGACCACTCCCAAGTGATTTGCCTCATGTGATGCTCTTAGCCCAAGGGTATATGGATCATTTGGCAATGGATTTGATTTGGGCAGATTTGGGATGACTCAAAAGTGGGTTAGCCCAAGTTTCAAGTGATTTGGAGTTCATATTATTTGATTTGGCTTAATTTGACCTATTTACATCAAATTTAGGTTGGGTTAGGTTAGGTCAAGTTGACCAATTAGTAAAATTAGGTCAAACCAAGGTTGGTTCAAGTTCACATGATTATTTGGAGTGTATTGGTATCATTAGTTTATTTCAATTTACTTTGGATTTAATTTTAGCTCATTTGGATTCATATAGGTCAAATGGGTCAAGTTGACTAATTTGACCAAATTGGCCAATTTGGCTTGTAGTTAGTTCAATTGGTTAATTGAAAATGATTGTAGGCTTTGGTTTGAATAAATTTGGATTTAATTTAGATTTTGGCCAATTTGATCCGTTAGGTCAATTTGGGATAAGTTGGGTTAGGTTGATCAATTGGTCAAATTGGGCTCAATTATGGCTTTGGTCAAGTTCAATAATCAATTTGGAATGAACTTGAGCTATTGGTTGCAATAAATTTGATTTAAGGTGCAATTTGACTAGTTTCATTTGGGCTAATGGTTGACTTGGTCAAAGGACTAGGTTGACTTGGTTTGACCCAATTCAAAATAATTGATTAACCTAGGATGATTGTTGATCATGATATGAAGTTTGGATGGGCTTAGTTCAATCCAACTTGGGTTGGATTGGCTCAAAAGGTCTTTAGGTTACTTTGGGTCAAGTGGGCCTAAATGGGTCAATTTTGGCTTGATTCAAGTTTAGTTGAACTCATATATAAGATTGAAATATAAATCCAACCTTGTTACCTCACATTTGGAGTAAGCTTTCAACTTCTTCATCTTAGACATATGACTCTTCTTAGACATTAAGAGTTCCTTAGTCTTAAGATAATTCTAATGATTAGGTGAACACTTAACCTAACTCTAGAGACTTAGAAGAGTTAGCCATAGGAATAATTCATGCCTTAGAGGTGTTAGGAACACTTGCCTACCCTATAACCCAATCCTCTTTCTTCTTTCTTTCAAATCAAACTTCAAATTCAAATCAACCTCAAATCATAATCAACTTCAAATTGAATCAACCTCAAATCTAAATTAACTTCAAACTCAAACCAATTCCAAATCAAATCTCAAATCAATTCCAACTTAATTAATTTTTTTAAACCATAAATCAATTTTAATGGATTTTCTCAAATCATGAATCAATTAAAGTTGATTGACAACCATGAACAATTTCAAATCCAAAAAATTCTTTCCTAAGTCACTTTGATTTCATCTTATGGACATAGCTCAAATCAAATCCAAATCAATTCAAACTCAAAAGATTTTCTCATAACTCATTTATATTCTCATTTATATTCACAAATATAAATGAAATTTAAATCCAAATATCCAAAACTAATTCAAAACTCAAATTGAGTCAAACCTAGCCTTTGACTAAGTCAACATTTGACCCAAATGAAACATAAACAAGTCAATATCCACCATAGGCCAAATTGATTGAAACCATTGATCAAAACCAATTCATGATCAATGATTGACTTGACCAAGTTATCATTTGAGCCAAACCTAGCCCAATTGGCCACTTGACCCAAGTTGACCCAAGTTGACCTAAAAAAGTCAAAATGTGTCAAATCTTGATCTAAGCAAAATTGATTGCAACCAATAGGTTAAATTCATTCTAAATCACTTGTTGAACTGGACCAAAGCCTCAATTAGCCAACCCAACCCAGCCCAATTGACCATGAACCCAACTAGACCTAAAAGGTCAAATCAAGCCAAAATCAAACCACACCAAAATTAATTGAAACCAAAGCTTGCACAACATTTCAAATGATCAACCAAGCCTAAACCAACCCATGACCTAACCTAACTAGGTCAAATGGGTCAAATTGGTCAACTTGACCCATTTGACCAAAGTGAACTCAAATGAACCAAAACCAAATATAAACCAAATTGAACCAAACCAATGATACCAAACCACTCCAAATGCTTTTATGAACTTGACCTAACTCATAGTTTGACCCAATTTGATCGATTGGTCAACTTGACTCAAGTTGACCCATTTTGACCTAAATGGGTCAACTTGAGCCAAATGATATCAAATCAACACCAAATTCATTGAAAATTGGCACAACCCATTTTTCAATCATTTTAAATCTAAATCAAAATAAAAGCCAAATGACCATTTTCCCTTAGGTCAAGGGTAACATATGAGCAAATTCACTTGGAATTTGATCATATTCTAACAAGACCACTTGGCATCCTCCTAGTGGACCATTTGGACACCAAAGAGGGTGGTGCACATGACCCAATGGGTTTGGGTAAGCCAAACCCAACCCAAAGCCAAACCCACCCCTCCACTTCTCTCCACATTGATCACCTCCTCCACTCATTTTAACCCATGTGCACCTCCACACTCCACTCCTCTGCCAAAACTAAACCACATGGAGCTCATAACAACCTAAACAACCCATTCCATGAGATTAATTTGATCAAAATGGTACCACCATCCGATTCAAGCATGGGGAGGTATACTCCCCTCATTTCATTCCAATTCATCTCTATTGCATTGATTGAGCTCGAGGATCAAAGGCAAGTCTCCATAAGCTTCCTAAGCATTCTCAAGCTCATTCAAACTTCTCCTTCTCGGTTTCCTTAAGACTAATAGGGGAGGTGGGAAGAAATTCCAACTTAGTCATCACTCCACCAAAGGCCAATTTCTCTTGCAAACACCATTGGGAGGCAAGTCGAGCTCACCCAAGGTGTTTTCTAGCAACCAAGCCACCTGGAAGAGGGAGTTAGACCAAAGCGCAAGCCATTGAAGCAAGCTTTGGTCAATTGGAAGATCCATTACAAATTGAACCCTCAAACCTTCAATAGGGCTTCCTCCACCACTAAGCTACCTCAATGGAGTGCCGATAGCCTCCATGAGGTATGCTTCAAAATCGAGCTTAAGTTCAAAATTTTTTGGTCCTTTATGAAGGGAATTGTAATCCCAGGATATTCCACCGTTGGATCTTCTTCCCTTGCTTCTAGATAGTGTGAATTCTAGCCCAATCGAGCTCAAGTGAGCTGGATCAAGCCATGGATGATGGACTCCGCCTCTCGCAGCGAGAGCATGGATGAATCATGGACCCCATCCCATGTCGGATGGACGGTCCCAATTAAAACACATTAGATCCAGTTATTTTATCCTTTGAAACTTTGGTTTAATCCCAACCATCCGATCTTTGATCTGACGGCTAACCAGAACTGCCTACCGACACGGCATAGGATTTTAAATAACTAATCCCATCACCACGCGGAAAGCATGTGCCACATCACGTCTAATGGTGGGATTAGTTATATAATTAGGGCTATTTAATTATCCCTTAATCACTAAAACTTTCTAAATTTATAATTAAATGTAGAAAAATTAGAAAAATGCAAACTCAACTTCATTTTAAAGATAATTCGAGAATCTAATAAAAATTATTCTAATTAATTTTGAATAGAGGATTTTCCTAATTATGGTTTAATTAAAAACTTAATAATTGCTCTAATTATTTTATTAATTAATTCCAAACTTCTCAAGCATGTTGAGTGGGATACGCCTCCACTAATTTTCTTGGAATTTATTAATTAGTTAATTAGGGAAATCAATCAATCAATCTAATTGCCTTCATAATGTAATTAAGAGTAATTAAGCATGTGAATAGTAGTTTAATCACTTAATTAAGATAATTAATCATTGTTTAAGTAAAGAGGAGGTTTATGGAATGGGTTTGGGTATTTTCAAGTCATTTCCTAAACCCCTCTCTTCCTTAATCCAAACATAATTAAGGATTAATCTACTAATGATCTACTTAATTAGCTTAATCAAACTTTCAAAATCAATCAACTTAATCAATCCTTTCTTTGGGTAGATCCTTAGGTGTTCAAAACCTAAGGTAAATTTAAGAAAATCATATCCAACTCACATGTGTGGGAGGTTATGAAAGTACTTAATTAAACCCTTTAGCTAAATTAATCAATAATTGTGAGCCTTGCATTAGGCCCCTTTCATTTCTAGAGCATTGCTGATTTAAATTCAATGTATGCACATCATATGTTGGCTCATAATTATTAGGTTAATTATGTTAAAGTGATGTAAGGGGTAATTAATGAACTTAATTCACACCTTAACCTAAACAAAACACAAAAATCAACTTAACGCTTTAAAAAATTAAACTAACACACACATGAGGGAAATGGGTTAGGACCAGAAACTTTTCATATTTCCTAAATCAAACTCAAAATAAAAATAAAATCTCTTTAAAAAATGTTGATTCTCTTCAAATGATCATATTTCATAGGATTGCCTTTAGGAATTAATTAGGGTGAATGAAGTTACATGCTTACATCACTTTATTTCTTTCCAAGCATGCTAAATATTGTGTGCCATATGAAAATCATGCTTTCATATCTTTTGAAAAATCAAAATAAATGAAATATTTCCTTTATGTCAAATTGCATGTTATGGCTAAAGTAAGAATATGAGTGGTTATCACTATTCAATCAAAAATTATTTTCAAAACTTATAAATCAAAGACTATAAATGAATGTATGCTACCTATAAGTATTTATAAGCTTTCATGTGAATATAGCTTAAAATGTGCTTTATGTGACTTTTTTCTTTTCTTAACATTGGTTTGTATAAGATTTGCAAAGTGTATAGTTCATTTGAAAAGAACATAATGCTTGCGTAAATTTATCCCTATGCACCCCCATGTCATGAATCAAGAAGGATCATCATATTGTATATCTAAATTATAAACAAAATCAAATGGAAAACAAAAATCTTTTGCATGATTCTTCATCCATTCATTTGCTTTTGTACATGTATTTAAGAAAAGTGATATATTAGTCCGGACATCCGGGTTATGAGGCTTTAAGTATCCCTAAGAAGTGTACCTTATACCCTTGGTGTTGAAAATAATGGTGCCGTACTCACTAATGTCTTTCATACATGTAAATGTGCATTGGATTAATAGATAAAAGAGCCCTTCTTTTCTACTTAACAAAATCATGCATCATGAAACATTCAAATTTTCTTAAGCAACATCTCTTAGTATTCACCATTAAGGTGTGTTAAACATTTACATTTGCATGTATAGATATGCTTAGGATCATTTCATGTGCATGCATGATACACATGTTGGAAGAAATAAATGGTTGTGTGTTTTGTGATAGTAATTCTTAATTAATCTTAAAATACCTTTCTTATTTGATAAGTTTATTTAGAGAAAATATAAACTTAGGATTAATTAAAACACATAATAAAACATTCACTAAAAAACCATTAATGAATCTACCTTAGAAATTACTTAAGGTAGGGAGGAAAGAGAAGTTCCCTTCTCTTTTCCTCTCTTACAACACTTAGTAATTAAGTGTAGGTTCATTCAAATCAAATTAAATAATCAAATAAAATTAACAAATCAACTAAATTACTTAAATGAATCCACCTTCTAAGTTGAATCCTTCACACTTAGAAAATTCTAACCTTAAAGCCTAGCTAAGACATACCACACAAACCTTAAATGGCACACACATTATGCAAAGTTACTATTTCTAGCTCTATGTTAGGATGCATAGTTTGATGCCGATTTTATTTTGTGATGTAATATTTTAGACTGGATGTTAGGGTGTAGGTGCATAGATGGATGATAGGTCGATCTTATTCTATTCATTATTTTCTATGGAGGATTGTACTTAAGGGGTCGTAATAAAAATATAAATGCTTTTGATGTGCAAGTTGCTTATACACCTAAGCATAATCCAAAGATAGGCGGTGGACTTGGTTACCCATGTGGGGTGCTAAGTCCAATTTATTTATATACATGCTTGGGATTGTGTGGTTTGTTTAGCTAATCTCTATTTTACGGTTTTAGTTAGATTTACTTTTCTTATTTTTATGTAATTTTATAATTAAGATTTGGAATGAACGTTATGGGGATTAGGATAAACATTGGTCATAAGACTATGTCTTATGCACCATGTGAAGCCTTTGGAGCAACCACATTCCAATCAAGCCCAAAGGAAGAAAAGAAGTAAAGTAAAACATGAACAAAGAAGAAATGAAAAATGAAGAATGAAGACCCCCATAACATGAATTCCTTTTTATTGTAATTAATTCTTTGTAATTCAGATTATAAGGGTAGAGCTTGGCTACCTAATTTCCTTTTGAGTGTAGAGGAGTCGACCATAACGGCCTTTTACTCTTTTCTAGCTTTATAAAATTGTTTGATGTTTGTTTAGCTTGTGCATTAAGATGCCATATTTTTCTAGTTTCTTCATTGTTTGATGAATGGCCCGGATGTGATTAGGCTCCTAGAGAAAAATAAATTTTCTATCCAATTAATCAACTCAAAATGAAAATTAACAACTCATAACCTCACCTAAAGCCTAGGTTATAAATCAAGATAAAAGATTTGACAACCTCTTAGTTGGATGTTGTATGTCTCACATCATGCATAAAAGCATCTTGCTTCACTCTTGCTTATGGAGGGCTTCCACCTTTGCCAAGAAACTTGGCTTGACCTTTGAGAGCCATGGTGAAAACACACCTCCTTCTTGCTGATTTTGGCCCATAACCAATTGCTCATGGCATATGAATCCCACTTGTGTCAAATAAATTGTCCAAAATGAAAATAAAATATAACAAAAAATTTGCATTAGATTTAAGTCATTAATCATGCCCTACATGATCTATTATCTTAGGGAGTGTGTTTGTCTCTTTCTAAAGAAACAACATCTTAGCTATCTTGCAAAAGCATATGACTTGCCTACATGTATATAAAATCATAGGAGGAGTTAGATGGCACCACCCCAAATGGTTGTAAGTCAAAACAATGTGGTTTATCCTATTTTGTGGAGGTAAACCATATACCCATTTTGCCTTAGATTTAAGTCATGCTTTGGCCCTCGCTAAAGCTCCCTATATTAAGGATCCGAGGTTATTGTTTCTCTTCTGCTATAAATAAAACCTCACCTCTTAGGCATTTCCATGTTCTTGTATCATGGAATTGTAAGTCCTAGATTAATAATAAAATTCAATTCAAATAAATAATTCTCTTCAAATTCAAAATATAAAGCCCAACCATAGTACGCTTTGGGATGCTTACTAGGCATCCTAGTATCATAAGTATCCCTTACTTATCTCCCTTTAGTTTCGATAATAACTCCCTCCTATTGATCAATCCCACTTAATCTTCCAAAATAAACTCATTGATTGATAGTCCTATCTTTGAAATCTTTGGAGACAATGATCATTTACCTTAATCGAGAGTATTCTTAAGGAATCTCATTCCTTAAGATATAATTAACTATGAGGGATTGACTCCATAGAGAACTTAACAAACCTGGTTTAAAATAAACATTGCTTTACTTTTTCATGTAAAGTAGAGGAAGAATCTCTAGTACATCAAGACCCGTAGGAATCCATATTAAGGTGATTAGGTCCATTGTAGGATGGTGACTTCTATCTCTTGAGATAGTATGTTATTCCTCAATATCGTACATCACCCTAATAAGAACATCTATGAATCTATGTGGAGTCCAACAAAGAATATGTTTTATTTTGACTTCATTTAATTCATTTTTAGATGAAGATTAGAATAAAAATAAAATCACCACAAACCTTAATCAATTTAGAGTTCAATGGATTTTGGCTCATTTAAAGTTTTCAAGTCAAAAGACTAACTTGGGTTTGATTTGGGTTGACTTGATTTGTCTTGATGATTGTAGTTTATGTTTATATTTGGTGAGTGACTGAAGGAATGATTGTGTCATGAAGAAACTCATAGATTTTGAGTTAGTTTCGATAGATTTGGCCAAGTCCAAGAAATTGGATAAAAGACTTGAATTGGATTTTGATTTAATTTTGGATTTGGTTTTGGCTATTGAATTTATATTTTATTTATATTTGGAAATATAAATGAAGATATAAATGGTTCATGAGAAAATCACTTGATTTTGGAGTGATTTGGAAGCAAATATGACCAAGCTTATGGATGTAGGTCAAAAGGGCTTAAGGAAAACCTATTTAGTTTGATTTGATCTTGGTCATTAGAGGGTGGGTTTTATTTATATTTGTGAATAAAATGAAGGAACAATTGATTTATAAAAAATCAATTAAATTTGGGATAATTTGGATTGTTATTTGGCTAAGCTTATGAGAGAGTGGTTCATAAGACTTATGAGGAAATTTCATCTTGAATTTGATTTGAGATTGATTTATTTGGTTTGAATTTTGGATTTAGATTTGGTAAATGATTGAAGGACTGAATTTATCTTTGAGAAAATTGATTGAATTTAATTTGTATTAGATTGGATTAAGGCTAAGTAAATAAGATGAAATCAAAGGGCTTAGGAAGGGTTTTGGATTCAATCATAGAGTTTATGGAGAAATCTTGAGCTTGAATTTGGTCATGGGATTGATTATGAATCTTGAAAATTTGGTTTGGCATGAATTTGTGGTTTGGTTTGAGAAGGAAAACATGGATTGGGTTTAGCCCAAAGGGTAGGAAATTTTTCTAAGTCCCTAAGGCATAACTTATTCCTATGGCTAACCTTTCTAAGTCTCTAGGCGTTAAGCATTCACCTAATCACTATAAGTGTCTTAAGATGAAGGAGCTCTTAGTGTCTATAAGATTCCTAGATCTATGGTGAGGAAGTTGAGAACTCACTCCAAAAGTGAGCTCAACAAAATATCGCCTAATAGGTGTGGTGTAACCGACGATACACACGCATTGGGATCCAAAGATGAATCTTCCTCTGGGAATTAGGTTCAGATCTATAAAGGATAAGAGTTTGAGTTGGTTTGATATGATTTGAGGATAAAAGATTTGCTGGGATTAGGATTTATAACGTGGGACAAGTGTGTGAACCTTCCAGAGGAAAGCAGGTTCGATTATCCACTAGGGATAGAGGTTTGATTTGGATTGATTTTATAAAGGCTTTACGGAGGAAAGATATGATTAGCACCTCACTAGTGTGAAATTTGATTTGATTTAATTGATAGGAATCCACTTGGGATGAGAATTTGATTTGTTGGCTTATGATTTGAGGCTCCAGGCAGAGAATATGATTTAGTTTTGAGCACACATCTACCGGAGATATGAGCTGAATCCATGGGGATAAGGTGGATTTAATTTGGACTCCACTAGAGGAGGATGATGGCTTTGTTGAAATGGACCTTTTGGCGATGGATCTACTAAGAAGGGGTTAATATCATTCTATACCTATCTTAGATTTGCAAATCTAATGGGATAGTCTACCAAGTGAGAACTAACCAACCTAGGGTGCCTTGGTGCAATGGTCAAGTTGGGAAGAAAGCTTATAGACTTATAACTTCCAATAAGGAACCATTGGGGTGATCGATTGATAGCACAAATCAAGTCTATAAGACTATTGAGCAATGCCGCGTGGACTCATATCAACATAAGAATAGTCAATTAATTTAATAGATGGACCCTATCGCGATGGACCTACTAAGGGGGCTAATATTAGCCCCTATCTTAGATTTACAAATCCAAAGGGATAGTCTACCGCCAATAGGTAGGATTATCTAACCTAAGGGGTGCCTTCGATGTGCAATGGTGAAGTTAGGAAGAATGCTTGTAGACTTATAATTTTCTAAATAAGGAACAACCGGGAGATCGGTTGATAGCACAAAAAATCAACCCGACCTAAGGTAACTATTGAGAATGCCACCGTGGACTCATATCGACTCAAGAATAGTCATAATTAATTTAATTTTTAGATGAACCCTATCAGGTGATGGATCTACTAAGAAAGGGCTAATATCACTAGACCTATCTTAGATTTACAAATCCTAAGGGATAGTCTACCGCCGTAAGGTAGAGCTAACCAACCTTAGAGATGCCTTTGTGCAATGGTCATGTTAAGAAAAAAGCTTGTAGACTTACAACTTCGATTAAGGAACCACCGAGTGATCGGTTGATAGCACAATAAATCAAACTCGACCTAAGGCGCCCATCGGTGTGCAACGGTCACGCAGAGAGAATGCATGATAGACCTATATCTCCCAAAGCAAAGACACCGGCCGAGGTATCTGTTGTGGCACAAGTTGAACCCAACATAAGGGTGAGAGGAGTGCCGCACGAGACTTGTCTTAACTCAAAAGTAGTCAAATGATTCGATAGGGAGTTTTCGACGCCTCTAAAGATAGGATGCCCGCTTGGGAAAAGGTACACGGGAGTTTTGCTTCTAATCCATAAGTGAAGATATATATTTTGTGTTGTTTATATGTTTGTGGATCCTATTGATGTGTGAGGGACCACACCGAGAAGGATCTTATATCATCCCAATCCTATCTCAAACTTACGACAAGGGAGAATATACATATTTGCATGATAAATTCTCCAACCATAAGGGTGGCTTCTAAGAAAGGGGACTATCCAATCCAAGAGTAACGTGTCTAAATGGGGTTGCTAAGGATGTGATCCAAATAGAGTGCCTGTGGGGAGGTGTCACTAGGGACTTTATCTAGAACCCTAAAAGAAAGCCTATAGGTATGTGGCCAACTCAGAGAAAGCTTGTAACCCTTACATCTACCGTGAGTGGTGTATCCACTCATCGCCATGGCGATAACCAACCAACCTAAGGTGTCCCTCATTGCAATGATTAATCTAAGAAGAAGGCTTGTAGACTTACATCTTCATATGAAAATGATCATCTGGATAGTCTATTGTCGGACATATACTTTCCGACCTAGGGTGACTACCAAGTGGGGAGTCCTTGTAAGGACTAGATCCAAACTTGAAGTAGTGGGAGAAAAGGTGTTGCTAGGGGACTTATCCTAAGCCTCAAATATACTCAACCTAGTTAGTGCATTATGTCAAGAAGAAAGTGTGTATACTTATATCCTCTTAAGCAAAGTCAACATGAGGTAGCTTACCGCCGTAGTAAGGTCTACCAAACTAACAAGTCGCTCGATTTACAATGGTCAAGCTAGGAAGAAAGCTTGTAGACTTACATCCACCGGATAAATAATCACTGGGTGACACACTAAGGTAGCATGTTAGCCCGACCTAGAGCTAATAATGAGTGAGTGTCACAGGCTTTATCCCACATCAACATAGCCCAAGATAAAAGAGATATGTTTATTTTTATGTGGTTATGTGTAGTTTGTGTTTGTGTGTAAAGGATAAGATGTTGCTCGGTTCTTTACACCTACCCTAAACACATCATGGCAAATTCACAAGCAAAGATATTTCTAACTAATATGAAGAGATGGGATTTGAGATTAAAGAAATTTTATTGATGATTGATTTGAAGTAAGATTTATGGATAGTATTTTTTTAGGTAGAGCCCCGATTGGAAGCATAGGGCACTCTCCTTATAGTTTATAAGATAATAAGATCCTACTTGGTAGGCCTTCTCTAGCAAAAGGGCCATCCCAAGTGAGTTCAAACTTGCCTCCCATTTTTTCAATGGGTAAAATTAGTCTTCTTAGAACTAAAATAAGCTCTCTATTTGAAAAGCTCTAGACGGACCAACTTATTTTGAGCTTGAATTTTTGGCTTTGTATAACTCGAGGTTCTCGCATGCCCGTGAGGCATCTCCCTCTAAACCTTGAGCTCTTCTAACCACAACTTTGCATTCTACTCTGTGATCTACTACCCACAAATTCTTAATGATTGGAGTTAGACTTCTAATGGTAGAACTACTGCACCCATACACCAAAAGAGAACAAGGTAGATTGAGTTGGAATTTTGTATGTGGTGTGTAAGCCCATAAAGGCTTTAATTGACTACTCATGCCACTATCATTTGTTATCGCTGAGTGTCTTCTAGTATTTTGATGAGAGTTTTGTTGAAGATTTTGCTAAACCATTTGCCCTTGGATAGTAAATGGTAGAATATCTCCAATCTATGCTCTATCTCCGTGCAAAATTATTGATTTTAGTGCTCTTGAATGTAGTATCATTATCGGATATAATTCATCGAGACACCCCAAACCTATATAATAAGTTCCTAAAAACTAGAGCATGTGTGAGTTGTGACCTCTTTGAGTGGGATTGCCTACCAACTTGGAAAGTAATGGCGCCTAGAATGAACCAGACTGGAAGAAGGAGGATCGATCACCCACTATGTCGCCCCCAACACTCAAATGACCATGAGGCCTATGTAGAATGTAGAATGTTGGATGGTTGGTGTAGACCACACCATGCACCGACATTAATGGCATCTTCTAGCTACATCCATGCGCGTGAACATCAAGGCGAGTATCCTAATCTTTTGATCTTGGCTTTCTGACAATCCATAAGCCTAAGTGTACCTCAATCACAATTATGGGCTTCGTGTTTGTCCAAACAACATAACCACATATGATCAAAGAACCACCTATACAAGGTGCCATCCATGAGAGCGTAAGAAAGGGATCTCTACTTCACGATGTGCTAGTGACTTATCTTGAGATAGTTTTCCCATATTTAAATAATCCATGAATGGTTGCCTCCAATCTAACTCCTCATCCTTTTGGCAATGGCAACCTCCCCTTCAAGAGAGAGTCTCGATGAGTTCATCATCAACAAGAGATAAGACTTGTCTATTTTAGACCCTTATTGGTATGGACTCATCTTCCACATGCCAACTCTTTGGCAAGCTTGGCTAATGCATCTACAACATTCTCTCATCGAGGAATCTTTTAGATGGTAACCTCTGGATTTAGTCCAATAACTCTATGGTGTACTTGTGGTAGTGATGGAGCTTAGGCTTTAGAACTTTGTAAGACCCAAAGGATTTAGGTGATAACTAATCGAGAATCTCCAAAGATATTGATATTCGATGCATAGTGTAATGGCTAACTCTAGACCAACAATCGATCCCCATATTCGCTTGTTGGTGCATGGATGATGATATAAGAATTTCATCACATCAACTGAGTTAGGAGAACTATTCCTATCCCCGCCTTTCCGGAAGAGTACATCGGGTTCTTCTCCTTTTGAAAGGAAGCCGCCAATCAAAATACATCTCCTAGTGGCTAATGTTAGTATCCCTAAGTTCATGATTTATTCATGAGGGAAGTCATCACTAAGGAAAAGAGAACTTGGTATGATGTTAAGAAATCGTTAGTGCTTATCCTTTCACCACACACGGACAAAAGTGATGTCAAACTATGACAAAATCATGGACCAATGCGCAATCATCCAAGATAATCTGTCATGAGATATTATAATGGATTGATTATAGAGATCAAGTTCATCTTATGAGAAAGCATGTAGCATTGTAACTTTTGGGATGCAAAGATTAATGCTTTCAATATGTGGGTAATTTACGAGGAGATGATGACTAAGATAGAGTATTCTCCTTTCCTTCACCATTGGTTTGAGCCAACAAAGTTCCAAGAGAATCACTAATGCGGTAGTATATAGTATCAATGGCTTGCCCGGATAGGTCGCTAGAATTGGCAGTCAGTAGTGCTTGATGTCTTTGAAGGCATGCGACACTTGTCATTCCACTAAAACTTGGCATCCATTTTGACAAGTGGTGAAAATGGTTGGTATCTTCCGATAGGTTGGAAATGAAGCATCATAGATACCAACCACCCTTACAATGATCTAACTTGAGTTAGGATTTTAGGGGTGGCATTTTAATATCGCTTGATCTTCTCGATCGATTTCTATTCCATGATGCCGACAAAAAATCCCAAGGAATTTCTAGAAGCTACTCTAATGCACATGTCGGGATTCATTTTAAGGTTAAATTGCCTTAACCGCTTTGAAAACTACTCTCAAGTCAAAGAGATGGTCTTTCTTTTCTTTACTCTTGACTACAAGATCATCAACATTCTACTAGTGATGAATGAGTTCATCAAAGATCCGAGTCATGGCCCTAGAGACGATATTTTTAAGGTTGAAAGGCATGATCTTATAGCAAAAGGTTCCATCGGTTCAAAAAGTAATGTTTCTTTCATCTTTATGGACCATCTTTATTTGGTATGTAACTGATGAGCCATCCATGGAAGAGAAACGCATGAGATTGGCAATATCCACTATCATTTCGGATTGGTAGTGGAAATTCATCTCTGGGCATGCCTTATTTAGATCCCTAAAATTAATGTATATGTGAATTTGACAATTCTATTTCTCAACTAGAATGACACCGCCAACCGGGTAGGATATTTTTCTTCCCTAATAAAGCTAGTATCGACGCTTTCTTGACTTTAAAATGACCTACAATTTAATGTCTAACCGCATGCATCCGTAAGCTTGCTTGGTAGGGCTAGCATTAGTTCTATTGCTAGTTTGTGGACACGTCGAGATAAATAAGGCATTTCTTCATAACTTCATGCAAAGCTTAAACTCAATCAATAGCCTAACTAAGTCATCAATTTCAATACCATTCAACAACAAACTGATGTATGTTGGTCATGGATTGTCTTGAGTTCCCAAGTTGATTTCTTTGAGCTTATTGATGGTTTATCTAATCTCCTCTTTGAACTCGGTGCATCCTTGACTTCAAAGTCATTTGGATCATCAAGTTTCTAAATACACCTCTTCATATGAGTTAGTATGATTTGAAAAGAACCTATCAAATTCCAAAGGATTTGGTGATGACTAGGCAATGGTTGTCATCATCGATGGACCCACTATACTAAATCCTAGTCCTAGTCTTGATTGAGGATGTCTACTTTGGTTATCCCATAAACTTTAAAGTTGTCTAACCTGTATTTAGACCAAGTATGTGGGATTAATCCCTTCTTTATTAAATTAAGAACACAAGGTGAATACTAATCAAAAGAAAATTGTATTAAATCTTCATATGAATCATCCTCAAATTCTAAATCGCTTCTTGACTTGAGGATGATGCTCCCAAAAAGAACCTCTAAATCTTCCCATCTATGGATGACTTAGGGCTTCCTTAACTACCAAACTCTCAACTTTTGAGAGGAAGGTTAGAGCTAAGGTTCCCAACGACCCGACTATCTCATATGCACTTGGATACATTTATGCTTTACTTTGGAGCCCAATCTTCATCACTATCATGCTCCAATGTCACTTCAAAAGGGATGAGAAGAGTTAGGTGTGCTAACCACATAAGACTCATCCTCAACTAGATTCTAAGTCTATATGGATAGCAAGTTTACTGGTGGTTGGAACATACCTCCAATTGGGTGGCAGGAAGGCTTTCCACCTTGGGGGCCTCTAAACTATCCTCTACCTCATCGGTGGAGGTCGGGTCATCCTACCCATATGTTGAATGGGGTAATGAACTGGGTGGAATCTAATGTCGCTCTACATCTTCCCCGAGTCCATGTCTCACTCTCTTTTATTTATTGCTATTTATTTTTCATTTTATTTTCATTTTTCATTTTATTTCTTTCTTTTTATCCCCTTGGGATCTTAACTAGATTTACAAGAATGGATTTATTAGCTTTGGGGAAGAAAATAGTCGCATCCTCATATATCATGACCTTATGAACTGTGAAGGGTGTGAGATCTTCTTTGATGCAAGATGTAATTCCACCTCTCACGAACTTCATGCACTAATGTAGAGGATGGAATTATGTTGTTTTCATGTATCCATGGTCTCCTAGCAAAATATTGAAAGATGTATCGAGTCATGATATGGAACTTGCCTTCCAAATATCTATCTCTAATGGCAACACTATAGAGCCTAAGGTCTTCTCTTGTTCATTGAATCCTCTCAATATGATCCTCTCTTTAGATATGTCAATCTTTAAGTAGGCAATGGTTCTTAAACTCATAATGTTGACCTATGCACCTTGGTCGTAACTCTTGATATCCTATATATGTCAACATCAATGTAAAGAGGGCACACTGTTCCTAAGCAAGTATTTATCATTGAATGCAACTCCTAAAATGTCCTTTGAGATGTGTGCCTCTTCTTCAAGACAAAGCTAAGCATATCTTTAGGTCAAGAAGGGCCTTTACTAGAGATTCCCTCATCGCTTTGAATAAGATAAGAGTTATATATGCTTAACTTAGCTCACAACTTTCTAAGATGTGTTAGACATTGTAATAAACTTTGACTTGGTCCTCCACAAGAAAATACATGGGTGGAGAACTCGTGGAGGGGATATCTCACCACTGGAACCAATGACTTGTTTACCCTTATCAAGAGGTGCAACCCTAGGAGGTAGAATTTTGCCATTTCAGGTTGATTTCAATGACTTCTTGGAATGATGAACATGTGAAAAGTTATATCTTCTCATCGTATACCTATAGCTTCTCCTATAGGATCCTCAAGTCATTGACTCCAAGTCAATCTCAGGTGAACCCAATTGATTGAAAAGGAATGTTTGATTCTAAAATAGAAGAGAGTGGATCAAATGACTAGAGTTATCATTATTATTTTCTAGACTTAGAGAGTTTTCAAGAGAAATAAAATCTAAAGTATTGGATAAGATGTATGTGAAAGCCTTCTTCATTGATTTCTTTAGGTAGAGGTACATGATAGAAATCCAACAAAGTAAGCGTGGGTAAGGGATTTAGTGCCCTTGTTCAATCGATAAAATGCTCCGCTAGTAGAAGAGGAGTGGAGGATGAAGTAGTAGCTACACCTGGATGGAATGCGGACTTGAACGGTGATTATGCTCGAACTATCCCGCAAGTGAGGTGATGTTACCGCTATCGGATCACCTTCTTCAAGTTATCTTTAGCAACTTGCAAACCTTTCATGGTGTTGAAGGTTTGAGCTGCCTTAAGCACTTGTAGAGAGAGTTTCTTAATTTCAAAACTACTTTTAGAGATTTGGGATAAAGTAATATCCCAACCTTCTTTTGTCTTAAGAGGATCGCAAGTTTCCCCAAGAATTACCCTAATAGAATTGGGTGATTGTTCTAGTAAGTATTCTTTAGGGATAACTACGGTTTGACTTGTAGCTATGCTCAATCCAACCTTTAAAAGTAATACAATCACCTAATACATGACTAACCATACGGGTAGGAGCAATAGTTAGGATCATTACTCTTGCCCACTTCCTCCGGCCTCTTGGGCTTTAGTGACCGAAAGTCGTCTTTAAAGATTCTTAAAGATTTTCCTAACTACCTCCCTCTTGAATGAATATGGCTTATTCAATCTATCAATAAGAGTACGTGGGTAATAGCTACTTGGAGGTGGGTAGAAGTACCCGGGTAGGCTACTAATATGGTGAGAATGGCCATTGTGGCGGTGGTGGCGATATGACAGCCGAGGTGGTGGTGAGGAGGTGGCAAAAGAGCTCACAGGTCTCTCTCATAGGACTCATACTCCCATCCACCACACAACTATCCCTTGCTTCTTCAACACCTTCGTGGCTTGTGAGATGATTGGAGAAAGGGTAACTATTTGGCTTCCTCTTGCGCTAGCCATCTTATTAATTAATTTCTCAAATGTCCCAATGGTAAAGCCCTTAAGCATGAAGGTGACCAGCCATGAATATTCTTGAGGAGAATCTCAATGGCATGCTTCTAATAACCGCATCTCAGTATTTCATGCTCGTGTTGTGCCACCTAAGAATATAATCAATAAGGGACTCATTAAGAACTTATGTCGCTATATAGAGGTTACCTACATCACTCTTTGATGAGCTCCAACAAACCTCTTGATGAAGAGGTTCTCCAACTCAATAAAAGTTCCTACCAAACCTTTGGGCGTTCGACATACCAATCAAATGCAACCCATGCTAGCGACAAAAGTTTGAACAAAAGTGTGTCACTACCATTGACATTGAAGCAACCGACTTAGAAATGTGTCATCAAAGATCTTGAAGGAAGGTGACAGAACCCTTGGGTTATTGAACTACATCAAATTCCACCCAGTATGATCTACCCTTTAGAATATGATGAGCTCCCCTGTGCTGCCCATCTCTTTCCACACTTGCTACTCTATCTTGTTTTAATGTCCTTCTTATGCATGGAGGTGTCATTTATGACCTTCTTATGCAAGCTACCAATGTCATCCTCTGAGTGCACCTAGGATGCTCTAAGGTATGTACCAACTTTGGATAGTCCCACTATAGGAGAAGAGTGAAACTAGTTGAGTAAATACTAAAACCACGCCATCAACTCCTCAATTTTCTTCCCCATCTTATTAATGTGATCATCCCTCTATTTGAGCTGGTGGAAGAGGTGTTGAGTCAAGAGAGAAGTGTCACCTTCCTCGAGCACACCATCTCGACTAAGTCGATCACGTTGTAAGGATCCCCATGTATCAACCATGTTAACTCCAACCGTGTCATCCAACTTATCATCTTCATCAAGATCAAAGTGGACCATATCCTCTTCCTAATCTGAATGGTCACTCTAAGAATTTTCCTTTTCACAAAGTAATCTACTATATCATCTATCGACGGTCTACTATGTCTAATTGGATAGGCATAAAATTTGATCGCTGTGTGGACCGTGCCCTCTACCTGCCACACTACCTACTATCAAGACTTCCTCACTAGGAGGATTAACTATCATGGGGACTATTTCTATGTCCACTCCTCTATCTCTGCTCACCGTGGAGGTGGTGCGACAATGATGCTCTTGGGTCCCCACTCCTTCCGACCATAGGTAGAGGGTCGAGCATGAGAGCTCGATCTCATCTCAATGGAATGGATGGAGCAGATCCTTGGGCCATAACCGGATCCCCGAAGGGATGGTCTTTTCCTGATGGGGCTTCAACCTTGGAGGGAATGGTAGATTCTACAAGCTAAACCTGGTGATGGTGGACGTGAGGGGAGCGTGTGATGGAAACATTGCCCTCAACCGGAGATCTCCTCCTGGTGACGTCGAAAGAATAATGTTGTCGAGTGATCATCCACAGTGGCAACGATAAGGAAAATCCATCAAGGCGAGAGAGGTCATCACTGTCATACCTCCGCCACTCTCTCCTACCTTCAGTAGATACCGAGCCTTCGTGGCTCTCTCTATATATATGGATCTAACCCCAACACTCCTAGGGATCATGGATCATAAATCAACAAAGTACCGGATGCCAAGGGTCCTTATGCTCACACTGCATAGAACAATTCTAAGTCTCGAGGGACCTCCGTGCTCCCTCATGGCTCATGGGTGGTGGTGGAGGACAAGTAGAATCCTCCAGAATCTCTCCATCTGAGGTCGAGAGGGGTGGAACCTACTACCACTCGGGAGTGGTCTCACTGGGGAGAACTCTCCTACATGTTAAGTAGCATCAAGCTCTCATGCAATCTTCTAATTTTATTACAAGGGTGTGAGTGAGCAAGGCAGAGGAACTAGTACCATCCTCAAAAGTGAAGGAGATTATCTCGGAGGCTAAGATAGCCTTCCACTTTAGTGTGAGCAATGAGGAGGTAGCAGCCTCCACCGGAGCTATGGCAACAATGGGCGGTACTAAAATAGCTAGCACTTACATACATCAATGGGCGTGTACTAAAATACCAAGCACTTACACCGATATTGAATGGGGTGGGTACCACTCCTTCCTCTTGGAGGAGGAGAATGGATATCCAATCGGATGAGTGGCGTATCCCCACCTCATCCCTCGCTAATGATGGTGAGGACCGCCTCAGTAATACGGACCCTCAAAGCCATGGCAAATGGATCAAGTGCGATCGCCATGGTAAGATTGGTCCGATCCAAGGCTAGATCTATATTAGAGGGAAAGTAAAGATGAACTTGGAGCCACATCTACAGACCGGAAGTTGGATGACTAATCAGACTGAAGTCACTACATTTGTTGAAACAAGATTAAGACCCATCGATGTTTATCTTCAATCACAAATTTCTATATCTTGAATTTGAACCCACACTTAAAAAATTTAGGTATGCTGGGGTTCATTGGATTTTGGAGAGATTTTTGATATTTGGAGGAGACATTGCCATATGATTTTGACTTTAGAACCCATACTCACCAACATAAGTAGGTTGGGTGGGGTTTAAATATTTGGAGAGACTTTTAAGATATTTGTATTGTGTATCTTCTTTGAAAATTTTGATTTGGAAAACCTTTACTTAGAAAATTTAGGTATGCTAAGAAGAGGTTTTGATTGTGTGTTTTAAAAAAATTTTGAAGGTATCTTTGCTTGTGATGATTGGTTATGTGTGTGATATTTGTTGACTTGAAAATGGGGCTTCTTACTTAACAAATTTGGTATGTTAAGTAGGCTAAATGTGTTTGATGTATGTTTGAAAATGAGACTCACTTAACAAATTTGGTATGTTAAATGAGAATCAAATGTGATATGATTTGTATTTTTAAATGAGACTCTCACTTAACAAGTTTGGTATGTTAAGTGGGACCCAAATGTGATATTATTTGCTTTTAAAATAGGACTCTCACTTAAGAAATTTTATATGTTAAGTGGGAGTCAAATGTGATATGATTTGAAAATGAGATTCTCACTTAACAAATTTGGTATGTCAAGGGAATCAAACATCATATGATTTGAAAATGAGATTCTCACTTAACAAATTTGGTATGTTAAGTTGGGATCAAATATGATTATGATTTATGAAAATGAGATTTTCACTTAACAAATTTGGTATGTTAAGTGGAATCAAGTGCTTATGATTTGAAAATAAGATTCTCACTTAACAAATTCGATGTTAAGTGAGAATCAAACATGATATGATTTGAAAATGAGATTCTCACTTAACAAATGTTAAGTGGGAATCAAATGTGATTATGATTTATGAAAATAAGATTCTCACTTAACAAATTTGGTATGTTAAGTGGAAATCAAATGTGATATGATTTGAAAATGGGATTCTCACTTAACAAATTTAGTATGTTAAGTGGAAATCAAATGTGATATGTTTTGTGAAAATGAGACTCTTACTTAACAAATTTTGTATGTTAAGTAGGAGTCAAACATGATATGATTTGAAAATGGATTCTCACTTAACAAATTTGGTATGTTAAGTAGGAATCAAATGTGATATAATTTTGTATTTTCTAAATGGGACTCTCACTTAACAAATTTGGTAGGTTAAGTAGGAGTCAAACATGATATGATTTGATGAGATTCTCACTTAACAAATTTGGTATGTTAAGTGAGAATCAAATGTGATATGTTTTGTGTTTTAAAAATGAGACTCTCACTTAACAAATTTGGTATATTAAGTGGAGTCAAATGTGATATGTTTTGAAAATGAGATTTAAAAATGTTTTGAAACCTAGTAAGCATCCCAAATTATCCTATAATTGAGCTTTATATGTTTTAAGTTGAATAGATTGATTTTATTAAAGTAGATATTTTATTAGAAAGCTAAGACTTATAATCCCACAACACAAGATTGTGGAAATGCCTATGAGGTAAGGATTTGTGCTAGTAGGTCAAGGAAATACCTACCTGATCATAAATCAAGGGAGCTTTAGTGAGGGCCAAAGTATGTCTTAAATCTAAGCAAAGATGGGTATATGGTTTACCTCCACAAGAGAGGGTAAATCACCAGTTGGACTTATAATCGCTTGGAGTGGTAGCTAGCTAACTCCTCCTATACTTTAAAACTATGTGGTCAAGTCATATTATTTGCAAGATGGTTAAGTTATTATTACTAGAAATAAAACTAAGGTCTTTAAACCCACTCTAAGAGACTAGAGCATAAGTGTATGAACAATGACTTAGTCTAATACAAATCTTTTCAAATTTTATTTATATTTGACACTTCATTTTGACAAAGGCTTTGGGATTTTGTATGTCAATATGCATGATAAAATTAGATTATTGACTAAATCAGCAGAAGAGGTGTTTTTTACCACAAGGGATGCCCTCAAAGGTCAAGAATTACCCTATCATTTAAGGATGGAAATCCCCTATTTTCAAAAGTGAAATAATAAGATATGCACGCTATGAAGCATTCAACCATTCAAGGGGTTACTAAATCTTTTAATTATCTTGATTATGTTCGAGATTTTATGTGAGGTTATGAGTTATTTAGAAATTTAATAATGAGTTGTAGTTGGGTAAAATTTATTTTTCCTAAGAGCCTAATCGCATCCAGCCATACAATAAACACCAATCATAAAGAAACTATGAAGAGGCTCTAATGCACAAGCTAAACATAACATCAAATATTTTTTATAACTACAAAAGAATAAAATGTTTCGAGTGCCATCATACAACCCAAAAGAAAAATGGGTAGCCGAGATCTACCATTATACAACTGGATTATAAAAGAATAATTACAATTACAAATGATAAATGTTATGGGGTCTTCAATCTTCATTCTATACTTCTTTCTTCCTTTGACTTGATTTGGATGTGCTTGCTTCAAAGGCATTACAAGGCCTCCCAGATAAAACCTTCTAGCCACTACTCATCCTAATGCCATAACACTAATCCTAATTTCTAATTGTGAAATTACATTTAAATGGAAAGAGTAAATCTAACTACACCTACAAAATACGGTTAGCTAAATATACATTCCACCCAAGCAATTATATTTATAATTTAGACTTAGCACACATGAGTAACCAAGCCTACCTATATCCTAACTTGGATTATTCTTAGGGGCTTAAACAACCTCTAAAGAGAGCATTTATATTTTTTTCAATGGCCCCTTTAGCATAATCCCATAGAAAATATGATTAGCTTAATATAAACATTGAGTCAGACAAGACATACATCCTAACATCTAGTCTAAAATAATACATCACAAAATAAAACATACATCAAACCATGCACCAAGGAAGATGTGTGCAACGTTAATTGCACTTTGGAGAATGTTTGAGCAAATAGGAATCAAAGGTGGCCTCCCATATTTTGATTTTAATGAAAATTGAGAATGGGATTTTTGGGAGCTTGGGAAACCTTAGAAATGGCTCTAGAATTCCTCTCCATGGCCGTGGTTGAATCGAGTGTGAGTGTCTAAGTTTCAGTGAGAATGAGGGGTATACCCCTCATTCCTTGGATCGACTACCATAGCTTATTTTGCTTCTTCTTGAACAATTGACCAAATCGAGGTTGGTGGAGGTTCTTGGGTGGTTGATGTTGGGTGGGTGTGGAGATGGTCGCCAAGGGAGGTGGTGCTTGTCCTTAGTGGTTTGAAAAGCTCAATGGGGATGGGGAGGTGATTTCACCTCCCCATGAGTCATGGCCAACCCAACCACCCAGTCGTCACCATGGTCCTGGTGCCTAAGTGGACCTATGACTAGGTTCCAAGTGGCTAAGGGGAGAAAATGACCCTATGTGCATGTGTTTTATCTCATGGGATGCCCTAAACTTAAAAGCAAAATGGTCATTTGGCTATGCTTTTGATTTTGGTAGATTTAGGATGGATCAAAAGTGGGTTAGCCCAAATTTCAAGTGGTTTGAGTTTATTTTATTTGATTTGATTTGATTTGACCTATTTAGGTCAAGTTGGGTCAAGTTGACCAATTGGTCAAATTGGGTCAAACCAAGGGTTGGGTCAAGTTCACATGACCAATTGGAGTGTATTGGTGTCATTAATTTGATTCAATTTTCTTTGGATTTGATTATGGCTCATTTGGGTTCATATAGGTCAAATGGGTCAAGTGGCCAATTAGGCTTGGTTTAGCTTAAGTGACAATTTGGTCTTGTTCAATCATTGATAATGAGTGAGTTTGAATTAATGGTTTTAATCAATTTAGCATATGATGGATTTTGGCTAGTTTGAGTATCATTTGGGCTAAATGTTGAATTGGTCAAAGGCTAGGTTTCACTTGGTTTGACCCAATTTAAGGCAATTGATCACCTTAGAGTGATTGTTGGTTATGTTGTGAGGTTTGGATGGGTTTAGTTCAATCCAATTTGGGTTGGATTAGAACTTGGCTCAAAAGGTCCTCAGGCCACTTTAGGTCAAGTGAGCCTAAATGGGTCAATTGGCTTTATCACTTGATTTTGATCTAGTTGAACTCACACATGAGCCTACGATTGAAATATAAATCCAATTATAATTAGCTTGGAGCCAAATGGGCTTTGGTTCATATGATAATTTTAAGTCAAGAGAGGTTAACATGGACTTGTTTGGGTTGATTTGGGTTTGGTTTGACAATTTTGGTTCATGTTTATATTTGGGTCAATGATTGTAGGAATTATTGAATCATGAAGAAATCCATAAGTTTTGAATTGATTTGGGTATCATTTAGCAAAGTTCAAGAATTTGGCCAAAAGGGCTAAAATTGAGAATTTGATTTGATTTGGTTTTGATCATTTGGAGTTTGGAATTGATTTATGATTTGTAATTTGATTGGAGATTGAATTTGATAATTGAGAAAATCAATTGTATTGTGGTTGATTTGAATTTGGATAGTAAGTGTCCATAAGATAAAATCAAAGGGCTTAAGAAGGGATTTGGAGATTGAATTTAATCATGGGTTTCAATTAATTGATAGTTGGATTTGATTTTAGAATTTGGATTTGAATTTGAGATTTGGTTTGGAAGAAGGAAGGATTTGGTTTGGACCATAAAAGTCTTTCTAAATCCCTAAGGCACAACCTATCCCTATGGCTAACTCTTCTAAGTCTCTAAAAGTATGTTAACCTAACACTATAAGTGTCTTAAGACTAAGGAACTCTAGTGTCTATAAGAGTCCTAGATCTATGATAAGAAAGTTGAGAGCTCACTCCAAAGTGAGGTCAACACCTCCCAATGAACAAATTGTGAACTTAGGGGAATAGAATTGCCACCGGAAGATGTATTTTGATGGTGCAACTTCATTTCAAAAGGGAGAAGAACCATAATCTACACCAAGAAAGAGGTAAGAATAGTTCTCTAACTCTAGGCCTATGGTGAAAATTTTCTATTAAAGTAGTAGGAGCTTCAAATCTGGGGAGAAATGAAAGAGGCAACACTAACATTATAAAATTCATCTTTTAGGATGCCTCAGATCCATAGATGTGCTTATTCTGTGATCAGTATTAATCAATGGATAGTGTATAATCTCGAAAGATAGAAGTCACTATCATTTAAATGACCTAATCACCTCAATAAGGACTCCTAAGGACATTGGTCTGCATATGTACCGAGATTCTTCTCTACTTTACATAGAAAAGTAAAGGTGGTTTATTTTAAATTGGGTTTGTTAGGTTCTACAGCAAGCCCATAAATTACATTCTAAGGGAGGGATCCTTAAGAAAACTCTAGATTAAGGTAAATGATCATTGTCTTTGAAGATTTCAACTATCAATCGATTAGTCTATTTTTTGAAGATCAAATGGGATTTATCAAAAGAGGGAGTTATTATTGAAGCCAAAATGGAAGATGAGTAGGAGATGTCCACAATGCTAGGAAACCTACCATCTCAAACTATCCTATAATTACATTTTTGAAGTTGATTTAGATTGTTTGAGTTGCATTTTTTATTCAAAATTTAGGACTTAAGATTCCTTAACACAAGAAGGAAATGCCTAAGTGGTGAGGAATTATGCTTATGGCCCACAGGGACAAAGCAACCTCAAAACCTAAATCTAGGGAGCTTCATGAGGAAGCACAACCTAAATCTAAGACAAAAATGGGTAATTGGTTTGCCACAAGAGAGGACAAACCACCCGATAGGACTTACAACCGCCTGGGGTGGCCGCCAACTAACTCCTCCTATGATTTTAAATACATGTAGGCAAGTCTTTATGCTTATATAAGATAACTAGGTTATTTATTTAGAAAGAGACTAGTCCTTAAACTCACTCCCTAAAGAGACTAGATCATGTAAAGGGGCATTCTTCAAATGACCTAAATCTAATGCAATTCAAATTTCATTTTATTTTTATTTTTGACAATTATTTTAACTCAGCTAATGGATTTTATGACTAATGCATGAGAAATAAAGTTATTGTTTGAAATCAATGAGAAGGGGAGGTGAGTTTCCTCCATGGCTCTCAAGTCAATCCAAGTTTCTTTGGCATGGGTAGAAGCCCTCCAATCAAGAGTGAAATAAGATACACTTGTGCATGATATTAGAAATGCTCATCCAACTAAGGGGTTTCTAATTCTTTTATCTTGATTTTAAACCTAAGCTTTAGGTGAGGTTATGAGTTGTTTAATTTTAATTTGAATTGTTAGGTTGGTTAAAAGATTTATTTTTCTCTAAAGAGCCTAATCCTCATCCAGGCCATTCATAAAGTGAGGAAGAAACTAGGAAAACATGCCACTTAATGCAAAATCTAAACAAATTATCAATCAATTTATAAAACTAATCGTAAAAGAATAAATGGTGTTGTGGTGGAACCACTACACAAACTCAAAAAAAAAAATCAAATGTTATACAACCCGGATTACAAATGAATTATATTACAATTAAGCAAAGGAATTCATTGTTATGGGGTCTTCAAACTTTATTCTTCTTTCCTCTTCTTTTCTTTCTTCTTTCCTTCTTCTTTCTTTCTTTCTTCTTTCTTTCTTTTCTTCTTTCTTCCATTTGGATGGTTGGAAGGTAGATGATCCAAGGCTTCACATCGTGGTAAGATAGGTTCTTATGACCAATGTTCATCTAATCCCTATAACAAATCATTCCAAAGTCCTAATTGCATAAATTTACATGAAAAGGAAAAGTGGAGATCTAACTAACACAAAAAATAAGGTTAGCTAAAATAAACCACACAAATCCCAAGCATGTATATTGGACTTATCACCCCACACATGGGCCACTAAGTCCACTTGGCCATTATGGGTGTATACAATAGCATAAATAAACATCAAACATTGCGCTTACAACCTAAGCAAATGACTTAGGCTAATGTGTGCTTTGAAGGCTTGTGTGCTTAGATATGGTTTTAGGTTCAAATTTTCTAAGTGTGAAGAACATGTTCAACTTATATGAGGATTTCATTTAAGTTGTTTAGTTATTTTGGGTTAATTTTATTTCATGTTTTGATTTGGTTCAAGTGGATCCTATAATTAATTACTAAGTTATGAAGAGGGAAAGGAGAAGGAACTTCTCTTTCCTTCCTAAGTAATTTTTAAAGTAGATTCATATTTTGGTTTTATTTAGGAGAATGTTTTGATTAAATCTTTTAATTAATCCTAAATTTAGATAAACTCTAAATAAACCTATTCAAAAGAAAGACATTTTAAGATTAAATAAAATGAATCAAAATTCACATAACACATTACTTTATTTCCTTCCCAACATATATAACATGCATATGGATGGACCCTAAGCATATCTATATATACAAATGAGAATATTTAACATACTTTATGATGCATACCAGTAATCCATTTAAAGAAATTTAGAAGTTGAATATGCATGATTTTTCTTAAGTAGAAAGTTTTCCTATCCAAATTTTCACATACACATGAAAATAAGAAAGGCATAAGTGAGTACATCATCATTGTTAACTGGGTGTAAGGTACAAGACCTACTTAGGCTACTTAAAGCCTCATACCTCGGGGTTGTCTAATATACCACTTTCCTTAATACAAACATGTGTTTAAATAAATGAAATGGAAAAGAATGCAAAAGTTATTTAATTTGTTTTGTTTATGTAATTTATGTATATAATTAGGTAACCCTTCTTAAGTGATAGCATAGGGATGAATAGGATATGGAATTAAGTGAGTGTTGGTTCTTTTCAAATGAACCATACACATCACCAAATTCTATTCAAAACTATTTCAACATAAGAAGGAAAGGAAACCTATGTTAAGCATACCTTTATAATCTATCACATGCAAACTCATAATTAAAATAAGTATACTTTCAGATTTGGTATTTGATTTATATGTTTTGAAAATAATTTGAATTTAGTAGTGATAATAGCCACTCATATTTCTACTTTAGCCAAAATGTGCAAATTTGACATAAAGTAAACTATTTCATTTTAAAATTTGAATTTCAAAATTATGAATGCAGACATCACATGACATACAACTTAGCATGTTGGGGAAAGATTCAAAGTAATGGAAGCATGTAAACAAGTTCACTTCACTTAAATCCTAAAGACATTCTTATAGAATAAGAAAATTTAGAATAAATCAAAGTGATTTTGTTTAGTTTGAAGTTTGATTTAATTTTGAAAAGGTGAATGAGTTTACTATTCCTAACCCATTCCACATGTGTTTGATATATTTTTTTAAATTTTTTAGATAATTAGATCCATTTTTTTTATAAGTTGATTAGGTTAAGGTATGAATTAAGTAACAAAATTAACCCTTACTTGCACCACCAAAAGAATTAACTAAATAATTATGAGCCAATGAGATGACATAAAACCCAAAAGGAATTTAAATTTGCAATGTGCTTAATAACAAAGAGACCTAATGCAATTTGGCACAATTAAAAGTTAATTAAGCTTTAGCTTAAGTAATTTCAAAACACCATTTCACACATGTAAATTGGGTTTTAATTTCCTTAATTGAACTTAGGCTATTAACAAAGCATCTACCCAAAGTATATTAATTAAGTTCTAGAACTTTTAGAATTTTAGAAATTGATTAAGGGATAATTAATGAATTAACCCTTATTTAAGAGGAGATTAAGGAGAGAAGAGGGGATTTAGGAAATAACTTAGGGAAATGCCCCAAAAATATTCCATAAACCTCCTACTTACTAGTTATGACCTTAATCAACCCTAATCATAAGCTCAAATCACTAATCATACCCCTTAATGCTTAATTACATAAGGAGGAAAATTAAGGAAATCATATGCAATTTTCTAAGCCTTCAACAAATCCTAAGAAAATTAGGGGAGAACTCATCCCCTAAAACTTACCCAAGAAATTTGGGATTAATCAGAGGCTAATTAAAATGTAATTAAAAAATAAACTTTCCAATAAAATCCAAATTTAGAAAATCATAAGTCAAAACTCATCAAAATTAATTTTAACATATTAGGTTTAATTATCTAACCATAGAATTTTACTTCACATTTTTTGATTTTTTACAAAGAATTATGAGTTTTGGAAGATCTCTAAGTGAATTAGAATTAATTAAAGCATTTTATTAATCTCTAATCCCGGCTCACGCATGATGCATGGATGGTGGTTAGCATGCTTTACACACATCGCATGAGGGGATCACTTAAGTCATCACATCACCGGTGGTGCACACGCGCTTTAATCCTCCTGGTCTGATTTGATGACGGCGGGATCTCCGTGTTTTAAATCGGATAAAAGATATCTAAATGTGAATAATCTCGCCGTCCAACTAAAATGGGTGGATGGATGGTGAGATCATCCAAGTTCTTCCCCTTGATCAACAGACCATCCATGATCAAGGGAAGATCTAACTTCGATCTAGCATGGAATCAAAACAAATTCAGCCACACCATCTAAAACGAGGCAAATCTACTCAAAATCGATGGGGTGAAAATTTCTTTCACAAAGCTCCACACCACATTGAGTTTAATGGTCAAAAATCCCATACCTCATGGAGGTAATCAGGTGCTCGATTCCCTTAGAAGCTTCTAGTTGAAAAAGCCTTCGAGTATGAGCACTGAGGTTGAGTAGATCAATGTATGGACCAACTCCTCCTGCTTGAGCTTGACTTTGTTCCAATTCAATCCTCCTTTGCCTTTAGAACTTGGGAATCAACTTGGGTGTGACTTGATCACCAGTGTGCTTGCAAAGGAATTGGAAGGAAATGAAGTGTGGAAGATGTTGGCAATTCAATTGGCTTCCCTTATTTTCGCTTGTTTGAATAGAAATGGGAGAATGGAATAAGCTCTAGGATGCTTGCTATCACTCTTTGATGGCTCTTTGGTCTCACTAGCACTCAATCAATTAGGGAATTATCCCTTTGAGTTTTTTTAGGGGAGTATATCTCCCCGCTGAAGGATTGGAAGGGCATGTGCATGCAATTATGATCCAATTGAGCTTAGGTTGAGGTTTTTTTGATCAGTTAGGGGTGCACATGGTCGATTTGAGAGGTGGACCAACCTCCCATGTGCTTGAATTTGAGCTTGAGAGGGAGTTTGAATTTTTAATTTTGAACCATAGGTGAGTTTGGTCTAGGGACCAAATGAGCGACAAACCCATTGGATTGGGTGCACCACTCATCACTAGGTCCCCTTGAGCTTTAGGAAAGCTTCAAGTCATTATGAAGAGGGTATGACCAAATTACCCATGGGTTAAGCCAAAATTTGTTCTATGGCCTAGGGGTAGGATGGTCATTTTGCTATTTTTTTTTTACTTTGGATGTGGAGAAACTAGGTTTTGCCAAGTTTTATGAGATTTGGAATTCATTTGAGAGGGTTTGGCTCATGTTGACCCATTTAGGTCAAAATGGGTTAACTTTGGTCAAGTTGACCAATTGGTCAAATTGGGTCAAACCAAGGGTTGGGTCAAGTTCATATGACCATTTGAAATATTTTGGTTTCTTTGGTTTGGTTCAATTTGGTTTAGTTTGAATTTGGCTCATATGACTTCATTTAGGTTAAATGGGTCAAGTTGACCTGTTTGACCCATTTTGACCTGACCCATTTGACCTATTTGAGGTAGGTCAAGGGTAGGTTTAGGTTAGGTTAGTCATATGGAGTGGATTGGTATCTTTGTTTGAATCAATTTGGGTTAAGTTCAATTTTGGCTCAACACTTTTAGGTCATGTTGGGTTTAAGGTCAATTGGGCTATGTTAGGTCTAGTTGGCCAATTGAGACTTTGGTCAAGTTTAACAAGTGATTTGGAATGAACTTGACCCATCGGTTTGAATCAATTTGGCTTAGATCAAGTTTGACACATTTTAACCCTTTAGGTCAAAATGTCAACTTGGGTCAAGTTGACCAAATGAGCTAGGTTAGGCTCAAATGTTGGCTTGGTCAAGTTCAAACATAGGTCATGAGTGAACTTAGATTAGTGGTTTCAATCAATTTGGCCTATGGTGGATTTTGGCTATGTTATGTTTCATTTTGGGTTAAGTGTTGACTTGGTCAACCCTTAGGATTGTTTTGACCAATTTGATTGATTGATCATCCCATGATGATTATTGATCATGATGAGAGATAAATGAGTTTGGTTCAATCCAATTTAGTTAGGATTAGAATTTGGCTCATAAGAGTACTTTAGGTCACTTTGGCCTAAGTGGGTCAAATGGCTTGGTCAAAGCTTGATTTGAAGTTGATTGATCTTGTTTATGGACTTATGATTGAAATATAAATCTATTTGCAAGTGGTTTAAAGTCAAAATTTATATCCATTTGACAATTTCATATTCAAAAGAAGAAATGAAAAGGGTTTTGGCTTTGATTTTGGAACTAGGTTTTGGTTACTTGATTAGAGTTTGGATTTATATATGAGCTCATGATTGTAGGGTTGATTGAATCATGAGAAAATCAAGAGTTTGGCTTGATTTAAAATTGATTTGGCTAAGTTCAAGATTTTGACTTGAAAGGCTTAGATTGGATTTTGAGTTGATTTGAGTTTGATTTTGGAATTGGTTTTGATTGTTTAAATTTATATTTTATTTATATATGTGAATATAAATGATAATATAAATTGATCATGAGACAATTTCAAGAATTTGATGTGGTTTAATCATGATTTGGGCTAAGTTAATTAAGAAGGATTTAAAGGACTTAGGAAAATTTTTAAATTGGGAATTTAATTTTGGATTTTGGTTTGATTGATTTATATTTATATTTCATTTATATATGTTAATATAAATGAAGATATAAATGAATTATGAAAATCCCATGATTTTGAGATGGTTTGATCAAGATTTAGGATAATTCCTTTAATGGAAAATTAAGGGACTTAAGAAGATTTTAAATTGGGAATTTAATTTCTTGCCTTTGATTTGATTGATTTATATTTATATTTCATTTATATATGTAAATATAAATGAGAATATAAATGAGTTTTGAGAAAATCCCATGAGTTTGAATTGATTTGATCATGTTTAGCTAAGTCCATTAATGGAAAATTAAGGGACTTAAGGAAAATTTCAAGGATTGATTTTAAATTTTGAGTTTAATTTGATTGGTTTGAATTTAATTTATTTATATTTATATTTCATTTATATATATGAATATAAATGAGAATATTAATGAGTTTTGAGAAAATCCCATGATTTTGAAATGGTTTGATCAAGATTTGGTTAAGTCTTTAAGGAAGATTAAGGACTTAAGAGAGATTTGAACTTAAGAATTTTGATGGATTTTGATCATGGGCTTCAATCATGGATTTCAATAATATGGAGTTGATTTGGATTTGGAGACAATCAAGTAATATTGATTTGGAGTTTGACTTGAAGGAAGGAAAGTAAGGAATGGTTCAAGTTAAGGGTAGGTAGATTTTCCTAACACCCAAGGCATGACATATTCCTATGGCTCTTCTAAGTCTTCTAGGGCTAGGTAGAGTGTCCACCTAATCACTAGATGTGTCTTAAGACTAAGGAATTCTTAGAGTATAAGAAGAATCATATGTCTAATATGGAGGGGTTGAGAGCTCATTCTAAAAATGAGGTCGTCGCATGTGATGAGATTCTCATATCATCTATCTCATGCACCAACAATGAAGCCAAATATGATGCTCGATTGCCTCTTTAGCCATTATACTATGCATCCGTAGTATCAACATCTTGATTCTCAATTAGTTATCAACCAAATTCTTTGGGTCTTACATGGTTCAGCTAAGCTCCATCACTACTACAAGGACACTATAGAGTTGTTGGCCTAAATCCCGAGAGGTTACCATCTACAAGATTCCTCAATACAAAAATATAGCATGAATTAAAGCTTGCCAAAAGTTGGCATGTCCAAGAAGAGTCCATACCAATAAGGGTTTAAAATAGAAAAGTCTTATCCCTTGTTGACAGAACTCATCGAGACTCTCTCTTGAAGGGGAGGTTGCCATTGCCAAAAGGACGAGGAGCTAGATTGGAGGCAATCATTCATGGATTATCTAAATATTGGCAAACTACCTCAGAGAAATCAGCACATTAGGTGAAGTAAAAGCCCTTTCTACGCTCTCAAGATGGCACCTTATCGGTGGTTCTTCGATCATATGTGGTTACATTATTTGGACAAACATGA
Source organism: Cymbidium sinense (assembly GCA_021442155.1). NCBI lineage: Eukaryota > Viridiplantae > Streptophyta > Magnoliopsida > Asparagales > Orchidaceae > Cymbidium > Cymbidium sinense. The sequence goes on from CM038217.1 coordinate 121,824,614, forward strand.
AGCTCATAAGATCATGATTGAGGTACACTCGTTTATGTGGAGCGCACCAATCCAATCTGAAGATGATCGAGACTATACTACTAGCCTTCGATGATCACGAGCATGGGCGTGGAGAGATGCCACCAATGTGTCGTGCAGATGGTCTTACCAACCACCCAACATTACATTCTACATTGGCCTCATGGCCATTTGAGTGTTGTAGACATAATGGGTCCAATCAATCATCCTTCCAAGGGTCATCTGATCATTCTGCCACCGATAACTTCTAAGTGGGTGGAGGTCCACTCAAAGAGATCCCAGCGATGTGCTTAATTTTTAGAACCATATCGTATATAAGTTCGAGGTGCCTATAAATTATATCCGATAATGGTACATTCAAAGTACTAAAATTAATATTTTTCATGAAGACACATATATTGGAGATACTCTACCATCTACTACCCAAGGAAAAAAAAGCATAAGCTTTCAACAAAACTCTCATCCAAATATTAAAGAAGACACTGATGATAATAGCTTTAAAGTATGGCAGTTAGTTAAAGCCTGGCTTAAGCATCACATATCTACCCCATTCTTCTAAGTGTATGGGTTTTTATCTTACAATGAAGTCCAACTCCCATCATTAAGGATAGTAAGTAAAATCACAATGAACCATAATACCAAGTTGAGGTTAGAAGAGCTCAAGGTTTGAGGAGAGACGCCCGCATGCCGTAACCTCGAAGTTCTATAAAGCTAAATGATTCAAGCTCATAACAAGTTGGTCCGTCCTAGAGCTTTTCAAGTATGAAAGCTTATTTTAGTTCTAAAAGACCAATTGTTGCCCATCAAAAGATGGGAGGCAAGTTTGAACCCACTTGGGAAGGCTTTTTTGCCATAGAGAATGCCTACCAAGGAGGATCTTAGTATAAATTGTAAATGCACCTTATGCTTCTAATCAACTAGCTCTACCTAAAAAAATATTATCCATGAATCTTATTTCAAATCAATTATCAATAAAACTTCTTTCATCTCAAGTTCTATCTCTTTCGTGTTGAGGAATATCTTTGTTTGTGAACCGCCATGATATGTTTAGGTAGGTGTAAGGAACCCGTGACGCCATATCCTTTAGTGACACAAGACTAACACAAACTACACACAACCACATATAAAATAAACACATCTTTTATCTTGGGCTATTTTGATGTAGGATAAAGCCCCCATGGCACTCACTCATTAGTCGCTTCTAGTCACATGCTATCTTCTGCCATCCCCAGTGATTATTTTCTAGAAGATGTAAGTCTACAAGCTTTCTTCCAAACTTAGCCATTGCAAATCGATGAGCACCTTATTGGTTGGGTCCATCGTGATCGATAAGCTACCTCATGTTGATTTTGTTTAAGAAGATGTAAGCCTACATGCTTTCTTCCCTGAACTAGTCATCATGCACCGACTGGGTCGGGTTTATTTGAGTCTTAGGATAAGTCACCTAGTGGCTCCTTTCCTCCCACTACTTCAAGTCCGGGTCCAATCCTTACCCGGACTCGCCACTTGGTAGTTGCCCCAGGTCGAATAGTATCTCTAATACAAACAATTGATGATCATTTCCGCCTGAGGATGTAAGTCTACAAGCATTCCTCTCAGATTGATCATCACAAATGGATGGGTACCTTAGGTTCATTGGTTATCGCCATGTTGACATCGACCTACCCTGGATACACCATTGTGGTGTAAGTCTACAAGCTTTCACTAGAGTTGGCCACGATAATTCACCTCATTTTTAGGATGAGCTCTTAACCTCTCCATCTTAGACATAGAACTCCTCTTAGACACTAAGAGTTCCTTAGTCTTAAGAAACTTCTAGTGATTAGGTGAACACTCAACCCAACCCTAGAGACTAGAATAGTTGGTCATGAAAATAGGTTATTCCCAAAGGCATAGAAAACTTGTCACCCCTGTAGCTTGAACCAAATCCTCACTTCTTTCCTTCAAGTCAAATTTCAAAACTCAAACCAAACTCCAAATCAAACTAACTTCAAACTCAAATCAATTCCAACTTAATTGATTTTCTAAAATCATGAATCAATTCCAAATGATTGAAATCCATGATCAATTCTAAATCCAAAATCTTCTCTATTTTGATTTCATCTTATGGACTTAGCTCAAATCAAATCCAAATCATCCCAAATTTAAGAGATTTTCATAACCATTTATATTCTCATTTATATTCACAAATATAAATGAAATATAAATTTAAATAACCAAAACCAAACTCAAAACTCAAATCAAATCCAACCTAAATCCAACATAAACTCTTTCAAGTCAAATTCTTGAACTTAGCCAAATCAACCTCAAATTAATTCAAACCTTTGATTTTCTCTCCAAACAATCAATCCTTCAATCACAAACCAAATTCAATCATAAACTTCAATCATCAAACAAAACTAAATTCAAAACCTCAAGCCCAAATCAAACTCTTGTTCATCCTTTGAACTTGAAATTGTCAAATGAATCAAAACCCATTTGACTCCAAACCACTTGCAAATTGATTTATATTTCCCATAAGTCCATATGTGAGTTCAACCAAACTTGAATCAAGCTTTGATCAAGTCAATTGACCCTTAGGTGCACATGACCCAAAGTGACCTAAAGTATCTTTTTTAGCCAAATTATAATCCTACCCAAATTGGATTGAACTAAGCACATCTAAGCCTTACATTGTGAACCACAACCATCATAAGATGATCAATCACTCAAATTGAGTCAAACCTAGCATTTGACTAAGTCAACATTTGACCCAAATGAAACATAAACTAGCCAAAATCCATCATAGGCCAAATTGATTGAAACCATTGATCAAAACTAATTCATGATCAATTATTGGACTTCACCAAGTCATCATTTGAGCCAAACTTAGCCCAATTGGCCACTTGACCCAAGTTGACCTAAAAAATCAAAATGTGTCAAATCTTGATCTAAGTCAAATTGATTGCAACCAATGGGTCAAATTCATTCTAAATCATTTGTTGAACTTGACCAAAGCCAAAATTGGCCAACTAGACCCAACTTAGCCCACTTTAATTTAATCCAACTTGACCTAAAAGGTCAAATCAAGCCAAAATGAAACCAAACCAAAATTGATTAAAATCAAAGCTTGTAAAATATTTCGATGACCAATGAAACCTAAATCAACCCATGACCTAACCCAATTGGGTCAAATGGGTCAAATTGTCAACTTGACCCATTTGACCTAAGTGAACTCAAATGAACCAAAACCAAATACAAATCAAATTGAACCAAATCAATGATACCAAAATATTTCAAATGATCATATGAATTTGACCCAACTCGCTTTGGCCTAATTTGACCAATTGGTCAACTGTTGACCCATATTGACCTAAATGGGTCAACATGAGCCAAATCACATCAAATCAACTCCAAATTCCTTGAAATTTGGCCCAACCAAATTCAAACTATTCCAAATTTGCCCAAATTAAAATCAAAGCTAAATGACCATTTTACCCTTGGTCAAAGGGTAGCCTTTGGCCAATTCCACTTGAAATTTGGTCAAATCCTTTTCATGGCCACTTGGCATCCTCTTAGTGATCCATTTGGACACCAAGGAATGGTGCACATGACCTAATGGGTTTGGGTAAGCCAAACCCAACCCAAAGCCAAAATTGACAACCCAATGAAAAATTCTCCACATAATCCTTCACATTCCTCATTTAACACATGTACAACTCCTCCACTACACTCCCCTACCAAAACCAATCACATGGCACCTCTAACAACCTAACAAACCCATTCCATGTGATCAATTTGATCAAAATGGCATGTAAGCTCACCCGTCAATTCATGTGGGGGAAGATATGCTCCCCCTAATTTCATTCCAATTGAGATGACTTGCACTGATTGAAATAGAGACCTAAGGCAAGCTCCCCTTTTCTCAAGCAATCCCCAAGCTCTTCTCATTTCCTCTTCTCGATTTTGCCTAAAAAATAGGGAGGTAGAATGAAATCCAAACTCACTCACCCTCCATAGAAGTTCAATTCCTCTTGCAAGCACCATCAAGGGACCCAATCGAGCTCACCCAAATCAAATCCCAAGCATCCAATCCATGGGAAGGAGGAGTTTGCAAAGCCATTGAAGCTCACTTTGGTCAATAGGAAAATCCACTTCATCTCAAGCCTTCAAACCTTCAACGGGCTTCATCTCCATTACAAAGCTATCTCAATGTTGGGAGCACCGGGTGATAGCCTCGTGAGGTATGAATCAAACCGAGCTTAGGTATAGAATTCTTTGGTCCTTTGTGAAGAGAAGTTTAATCCCAGAATTCCACCATTGGATGTCTTTCTTCTTGCTCTCTTAGATTATGTGGGTTGAATCATAGCTTAACTGAGCTCAAGTGAGCTCGGATCAAGCCATGGAGGATGGACGCCTCCATCTCCTGCAGGGTGGGGATGAATCATGCACCGCCCATCCCGTGTTTTGGATGGACGGTCCATTTATCCGATTAGATCCAATTAATCCTTTAAAACTGGGTTTAATTACGGTCCAAGGAGAAAATAACGCTGGTTGACGCAAAGATTTGATTTAACTACTTAAATAACCAATCCTTCCATGCCACGGAAAGCGATGCCGCATTAGTGGTCCACGTGGGTCCAACAAGATTAGGTATAATTAGGGATTTAATGACCTATTAATCACAAACTTCAAAAATACATAACTAAATATAGAAAATCCAAAAATGCAAACTCAACTTCATTTTAAAGATAATTCAAAGGGAAATAATATAAAATTAAGTTTAATTGATTTTAATAGTGACATTTACTCAATTTGAGTTTTATTGGGGATGTAATTATGTTAATTACTCCTTAATTATTTTAATAATTAATTCCAAACTCCTAGGGTTAATTAGTGGGATGACCTCCGCTTCTCATGATTTTCTTGGAATTTATTATTGGATTAATTTAGGTAATTGCTTATTTCATCTCTAATCATTCTCTTATTCAATTAAATGATTAATTAACTTATTAAATGGTGATGAATGAATTAATTAAATTTGTTAATCATCTTGAAATAGTGGATAGACTTATGGAATGAAATTAGATGCCTTTTCCAAATTTTTTTGCAAGTCTATTTCATTTGAATGAAAACCTAATTAATTTACAAATTGATTAATGATTTAATAATTTCATTAAATAGCTTAGTTAACTAAACTAAAAAATAAAAAATTAATCCAAAACTTAATCACTTAATCAATCCTTACTTGGGTAGATACTTAGGTATTCAATAACCTAAGTAAGCTTAAGGAAATCAAATCCAACCTACTTGTGGGTTACGAAAGTACTTAATAAAATCCTTTAGCTTAATTAATCAATAATTATGAGCCAATTGCATTAGGCCCTTTCTTAGGTGCATCGATCCAATGTGGTTGCATATCATATGTTAGCTCACAATTATTTGAATAATTATGTTAAGGAGGTGTGTAAGGGATAAGTAATTGATTTAATTCACACCTTAATCTAAACAAAATATAAAATCAACTTAATGGTTCTAAAATTAAACTAAAATAACACACACATGTGGGAGATGGGTTAGGAACAAAAACCTTTTACATTTCTTAAAATCAAATCAAACTCAAAATTAAAACAAATTCTCTTTAAACAACTTTGATTCACTTTAAATGATCTTATTCCATGTGATGGTCTTTAGGAATTAATTAGGGTGAATGAAGTTACATGCTTACATCACTTTATTTCGTTCCTATCATGCTAAATATTATTTTTCATATGAAATCATGCATTTATGTCTTTTGAAAAATAAAATAAATGAAATGTTTCCTTTATGTCAAATTGCATGTTTTGGCTAAAGTAAGAATATGAATGGCTATTATCACTACTAAATCAAAAAAATATTTTCAAAACTTATAAAATCAAAGATTACAAATGAAAGGTATGCTACTTATAATTACTTATAAGCATGTGAGTATAATATAAGATGAACATTATGTGACTTTCCTTCTCTTGTCTTTTAACATAGTTTTGATTAGGATTTGTAAAGTGTATAGTTCATTTGAAAAGAACACAACACTTGCTTAAATCTATTCCTATTCATTCTTAAGTTATCATTTAAGAAGGAGCTTCATATTTACACAAATAAATTAAACAACCAACAAATCAAACAAACATAAGCCTTTTGCATGATTCTTTTTCATTCATTTCTTTTTGTACATGCACATATATTTAAGAAAAATGGTATATTAGTTTGGACATCCCAGATTGAGGTTTAAGTAGCCCTAAGAAGGTCTTGTACCTTATACCCTTGGTATAGAAAATAATGACATCATACTCACTTATGTCTTTCATACATGCAAATGTGCATTTGATTTATGGATAAAAGCGCCCTCGCTTTTTACTTAACAAAATCATGCATCATAAAATACTAAAATTTTCTTAAGAAACATCTCTTAGCATTCATCATTAAGGTGTGCTAAATATTTGCATTGCATGTATAGAAATTCTTAGGATCATTTCATGTGCATGATACACATGTTGGAAAGAAATAAAGTGTTGTGTATTTTGTGATAGTAATTCACTTTAATTAATCCAAAAATGCCTTTCTTATTTGAATAGGTTTATTTAGAGAAAAATCTAAACTTAGGATTAATTAAAATACATAATAAGATATTCACTAAAGAAAAATCATTAATGAATCTACTTTAGAAATTACTCAGGAGGAAAGAGAAGTTATCTTCTCTTTTTCTCTTTACAAGACTTAGTAATTAAGTGGTTCATTCCAACCAAATCAAATCATCAAATAAAATTAACAAATCAACCAAATCACTTAAATGAAACCACCCTCTAAGTTGAACCTCTCACACTTAGAAAACTCTAACCTTAAAGCCTAGCTAAGACATGCTACATAAGCCTTAAATGGCATACACATTAGGCTAAGTCACCATTTCTAGTCCTATGTTTGCTGGTTTGATGCCCCGATTTTATTTTGAGATATAATATTTTAGTCCGGATGTTATGGTGTAGACCGAATGGTAGGATGATCTTAGTCTAATGATTATCTTCTATGGGGGATTGTGCTTAAGGAGTGATGTAATAAAAATATAAATACTTTTGTCGTGTGTTGCTTATACCCATAAGCATAATAAAAATAGGGATGGACTTGGTTACCCATGTGTGGGGTGCTAAGTCCAATTTATTCATATACATACTTGGGATTGTGTGATTTGTTTAGCTAAATCTCTATTTTATAGGTTTTAGTTAGATTTACTTTTTCTCACCTCTCACACTTAGAAAACTAACCTTAAAGCCTAGCTAAGACATGTTACACAAGCCTTAAATGGAACACACACATTAGGCTAAGTCACCATTTCTAGTCCTATGTTAGGGCTAGTGGTTTGATGCTGATTTTATTTTGTGATATAATATTTTACCGATGTTAGGTGTAGATGTGTAGACTGAATGGTAGGACGATCTTAGTCTAATGATTATCTTCTACAGGGATTGTGCTAAAGGAGTGTCAGTAATAAAAATATAAATAATTTTGTCAGGTGTTGCTTATACCCATAAGCATAAAAAAATAGGCCGATGGACTTGGTTACCCATGTGTGGAGTGCTAAGTCTAATTTATTCATATACATACTTGGGATTGTGTGATTTGTTTAGCTAAATCTCTATTTTATAGTTTTAGTTAGATTTACTTTTTCTCATTTTCATATAATTTTGCAATTAAGATTTGGAATGATTGTTATAGGGGATTAGAAGAACATTGGTCATAAGACTATATCTTATGTACCATGTGAAATCTTTGGAGCAACCACATTCCAACCAACCAAAAAAAAGAAAGAAGAAAGAAGAAAGATGAAATGAAGAATGAAGAATGAAGACCCCCATAACATGAATTCCTTTTTATAGTAATTAATTCATTTGTAATCCAGTTGTATAAGAGTAGAGCTCACTACCCAATTTATTTTCGTGTTTGTGCAATGGAGCTCGACCACAGAGATCTTTTATTCTTTTGTGCTAGCTTTATAAATAGTTTGATATTTATTTAATGGTGCATTAAGATGACATGTTTTTCCTAGTTTCTTCCTTGCTTTGATGAATGGCCTGGATGCGATTAGGTTCTAAAAAATAAATTTTGGTCTGATCCAATCAACTTCAAAACTAAAAAATTAATAACTTCACCCTCACCTAAAGCCTAAAGTTATAAAAAAGATAAAAAGATTTAGCAACCCTTAGTCAATGTTGTATGTTTCACATCATGCATAAAAAAGCATTGCTTCACTCTTGCTTATGAGGGCTTCCACCTTGCTAGAAACTTGGCTTGATTTGAGAGCTATGGTGGAAATACACCTCCTTCTTACTAATTTTGGCCCATAATCCAACTTCTCATGCATTAGGCATATGAATCTCATAGCCGTGTCATATGAATTGTCCAAAATGAAAATAAAATATAACAAAAAATTTGCATTAGATTTAAGTCATTAATCATGCCCTACATGTAGTCTCTTAGAGTGTGTTTAAGGACTTAGTCTTTTCTAAATAAATAACAACTTTATCTTGCAAAAGCATATGACTTGCATACATGTATTTAAAATTGTAGGAGGAGTTAGTTGCACCACCCCAAGCAGTTGAAAGTCCAATAGGTGATTTATCCTCTCTTGTGGACGTAAACTAAATACCCATTTTTGTCTTAGATTTAGTCATGCCTCGCAAAAGCTCCAGATTTAAGTTTAGAGGTTGCAACTTTCCTTTGAGGGCCAAAAGCATAAATCCTCACCTCTTAGGCATCTCCATGATCTTGTGTCATGAAATTGTAAGTCATAGATTTCTAACAAAAATTCAACTCAATTAAATAAATTACTTCAATTTCAAAATATAAAGCCCAATTATAGATAGTTTGGGATGCTTACTCGCTTCCTAGTACTCTAAGCATCCCCTACTTATCTTCCTTCGATAATAACTCCTCTCTTGATCAATCCCACTTGATTTTAAAATAACCAATTGATTGATAGTCCTATCTTTGAAATCTTTGGAGACAACGATCATTTACCTTAATCAAGAGTATTCTTAAGGAATCTCATTTCTTAGTGTGTAATTAACATGGGGCTTAACTCCATAGGAAACTTAACTCAGCTTAACATTAACCCCGCTTTACTTTTCTATGTAAAATAAGGAAGAATCTCGTACATCAAAGACCAATAGTCTTAGAGTCCTTATTAAGGTGATTAGTCCATTGTAGGATGGTAACTGCCTCTCGAGATAGTACATCATTCCTCAATATCATACTCGATCACTCTAATAAGAACATCTATGGATCTACGTGGTGTCCAACACAAGAAGTGTTATTTTGTTCTTCATTTATTTTTCTCAAAAGATAGATGAAGGATGAAAATAATTCACCACATAGGCTTTCTTTTATATGGATAAATCCTCCTCCCTATGGGCACTCAATTTGGAACACATCCTTATCGACCCCATTTAGACACTACCTAGTTTACTCATGGATGGGACAGCCCCCCTTTCCTAGTAGCCACCCTCTGGTTGGAGAATTTTCTTATGATATGCAAATTCTCTCCTTAGTCCAGTCTCAGATAGACTGATAAGCCTCCTCGGGTGGTCCCTTGCACACCAATAGGGTCCACACAAATATATAAACAAAACTAAATATATATCTTCACTTGTGGATTAGAGCAAAACCCCGCAGCATCTCCTTTTCCCAAGTGCATCCTATATTTAGGTGAAGAAAAACTCCCAATGAGAATCGCCCTGACTACATTTGAGTTGAGATAAGTCCCCGGTTGGCACTCTCAGTAGCCCCAGTTTGGTGATTTATTGTGCCACCAATAGGTCACCCCGAGTCATCCTTGCTTTGGAAGATGTAAGTTTATCACGATTCTCTCCAACATGACCGCTGCACACCGAAGGGCGGGACGTTTGATTTATTGTGCTATCAATTGATCACCCCAATGGTTCCTTATTTAGGAAAGTTGTGAGTCTAGAAGCTTTATTCTTGACTTGACCATTGCACACCAAAGGCACCCCTTTGATTGGTTAGCTCAACCCCACGATAGACTATTCTATTGGATTTGTAAATCTAAGATAGGACTAAGTATATTAACCCCTTCTTAGTAGATCCATCACACACAACAAGGCCCATCTAAAATGAAATTAATTCTAACTATTCTTGAGTTGATATGAGTCCACAATGGCATTCACTCAATAGTCTCCTTAGGTTAGTTCGATTTGTTGTGCTATTAATTGATCACCCTAGTGGTTCCTTATTTAGAGTTATAAGTCTACAAGTTTTCTTTCATACTTGACCATTGCACACCAAAAGGCAACCCTTAGGTTGGTTAGCTCTACCCGCTGATACACTCTCCTTGGATTTGTAAATCTAAGATAGACTAGGTTCATATTAACCCCTTCTTAGTAGATTCATCACCACAGGTCCATCTAAAAAATAAAATTAAATCGACTATTCTTGAGTCGATATGAGTCCATAGTGGCATTCACTCAATAGTGGCATTAGTCGTTTGATTTATTGTGCTATCAACCGATCACCCCAATGATTCCTTATTTAGGGAGTTGTATGTCTACAAGCTTTCTTCCCGACTTGACCAATGCACAATGAAAGGCATCCCTTAGGTTGGTTAGCTCTACCCTAATGGTAGACTATCCCTTTGGATTGTAAATCTAAGATAGCACTAGTCGATATTAGCCTTTTATTAGTATATCCATAGCACCGATAGGGTCCATCTAAAAAAATTTAATTATGAATATTCTTGAGTCGATATGAGTCCACAAAGTGGCATTCACTCAGTCACCTTAGGTCGCTTTGATTTATTATACTAGAATCATCACTCTAGTGGTTCCTTATTTATGGAGTTATAAGTCTACAATCTTTCTTCCTTACTTGACCATTTCACATCGAAAGGCAACCCTTAGGTTGGTTAGTTCTATGAAATATAGACTATCCCTTTGGATTTGTAAATCTAAGATAGACTTCGATATTAGCCCCTTAAGTGAATCCATCATACACACGAGTGGTCCATTTTATCAAAATCACAATCCTTCCCTAGTGGAATCTAAATTAAATCCATCCACCGCTATCCCTAATACATAAACTAGAAAATCCATATATTGAACCCATCTTATCCCCAAAGTGGATTCAAACTCATATCTCAAGCAGATGTGCCCCCAAAACCAAATCACATCCTCTCCCTGGAGCCTCAAATCATAAGCCAACAAATAAAATTTTCATCCTGGATGCCCAAAATTAAATCTATATCCATGGTGGATAATTTGAACCTACTTCCTAGTGGAAGGTTCATGCACTCATCCCCATGGGTTATAAATCCTAATCCCCAATTTCCTCCCTAAATCAAATCAAACCAACTCAAACTCTTATCCTCTACGGATAATCTAAACCGCTTCCCAAGTAGAAGGTTCATATACTTGATCCCTCAAGAGATCCATTCTTCCTCTCTTATGCCCTTGGCATAAGTTGAGTTGCATTGCACCAAGATCTTTATTCCATCTACATCTTAGGTTTGGGTAGATCATTTCTATTAGTGCTTTTGAACATTGTTGATCATCTTGGTCAACACCAATGCGTATGGTGCACCTCGCTTGTTACACCACACCTATTAAGTGCCCTTTTGTTGACCTCACTTTTGGAGTGAGTTCTCAACTTTCATTATAGACCTAGGACTCTTGTAGACACTAAGAGCTCCTTAGTCTTAAGACACTTCTAGTAATTAGGTGAACACTTAACCCAAGCCTAAAGACCTAGAAGGATTAGCCATAAGAATTGGTCATGCCTTAGGGGCTTAGGAAAACTTTACCCTATGGCTTAAACCCAATCCATGCTTTTCAAACCAAACCTCAAATTCAAATCCAAATCATAAATCTAATTCCAAATCAAATGATGGAAACCCATGATCAAATTCAAATTCTAAAACCCTTCCTAAGCCCTTTGATTTTATCTTATGGACTTAGCCTTAACAAAATTCAAATCAACCCCAATTCAATTGATTTTCTCAAATATCCATTCAATCTCAATCAAATTTCAACCCAAATTCCAACTCAAGTGACTAGAACCCAAAATCAAAAAATTCCAAAATTCTTCCTAAGCCATATGAACCACCTTCATATGCTTAACCAAAACCCCTTTAAACAAAATCAAACTTGGTTGATTTCTTTATAAATCAATTATTCTTTCATTTATATTCATAAATATAAATAAAATCCAAATTTAAATGATCCAAATCAAATCAAACTAAATCAAACCAAATCAAGACCTTTCTTGAGCCATATGGACTTACCTCTATAAGTTTAATCAAATCCCAACCCAAATTAACCCAAACTCAATTGATTTCTTTATAAATCAATCATTATTTCATTTATATTCACAAATATAAATAAAACTCACCCTCCAATGACCAAAAAATAAATCAAACTAAATCAAATCCCTACTTAGGCCCTTTTGACCAACATCCTTAAACTTGGTCAAATTTGCTTCCAAATCGCTCCAAACTCAAGTGATTTTCTCACAAATCATTTATATCTTCATTTATATTCATAAATATAAATGGAATATAAATCCAAATGGCCAAAGACAAACCCAAATCAAATCAAATTTCCAATTTTAGCCTTTTAAGCTAATTTCTTGAACTTGGCCAACCGATCCAAATCAATTCAAAACCCACGGATTTCTTCATGAATCAATCATTCTTTCAATAACTCACCCAAATATAAACATAAACTACAATTATAAAATCAAACTCGTCAACCCAAGTCAAGCCCAAGTTAGCCATTTTCACTTGAAAACTTCAAATGAGCTAAAATCCATTACACTCCAAATTGATTGTAGTTGGATTTATATTTCAATCCATGGCTCATATATGAGTTCAACTAAACTTGAGTCAAGATAAAACCAAACCAATTGACCCATTTAGGTCTACTCAATCCAAAGTGACCTAAAGGACCTTATTGAGCCAAATTCTAATCCCACCCAAATTGGACTAAACCAAGGTCATCCAAACCTCATATCATGATCAACAATCATCCTAAAGTGATCAACTACCTTGAATTAGGTCAAACACTTGGTCCTTTGACCAAGTCAACCTTAGCCTAAATGAAACCCAAACTAGCCAAAACCCGCCATATACCAAATTGATTGAAACACATTCATAATCAATGATTGAATATGACCAAACTCTTAATTAAGTCAAACCAAGTACAATTGACCATTTCACCTAAGTTGACCCAATCGCCTAAAAAATCAAAATAGGCCAAATCATGATTTCACCCAAATTGATTGTAACCAATGGCTCAAGTGCATTCCAAACCATTTATTAAACTTGACCAAAGCCATGAGTAAGCTCAATTTGATCAATTGGTCAACTTGACCCAACTAAGCCCAAATTGACCTAAAAGGTCATATTTTCCAAAATCTAAATTAAACCCAAATAAAATCAAACCAAAGTCTACAATCATTTTAACTATCCAATTAAACATGAACTAACACTTAACCCAACCCAATTTGATCAAATTTGTTAAATTGATCAACTTGACCCATTTGACCCATTTGATTTTAAATGAGCCAAAATCAAACCTAAGCCAAATTAATCAAAACCACTTGAACCAAAAATATTTAAATCATCATTTAAACCTAACTCAAGCTTTTATCTAATTTTACCAATTGGTCAACCTAACCCAACATGAACCCATTTGGCCAAATGAAACCAAAGCACCCAAAACCAACCCATGGGACCCTGGGTGGCTGACCAAACTTGACCCAAATTGACCCTAGGTTAGCCCAAAATCATCCCAAAAGTAAAGTGGACCCCACCCAAGGGAATTAGTTATTGGATACACCTCATTTGCATTGAATTCTCTCCATAAGAAGCAAAGTCACTCTCCCATCACCATGGACCCATCTAATTTCTATATGAAGCACACCTAAGCCTCCGCCCACCCTAGAACAACTAAGACTCACCATGGACCAAAGGGGTGAACCAAGTCACGCCCCTTCGAACAGCACCCAAAGGACCAAGCAAACTCAATCCCCAATATCTTACCTGGCAGCCTACCATAACTTCCTCCACTCGCATGCCACGTGGAGTCGATGGTGACCCTCTACAGTCATGGCGGTGAATCGGCTGAAAATCGTGATGGATCCCATCCATCCATCAAGCTCAATTGAGAGGTATACTCTAATTCTCATAGAGATTGACACAATTCAAATTCACTAAGCTTCCCAAGTGTTTTCAAAATCCTGAGAGCCTCCTCAAGCCTTCCCGAAGTTTCCTTCACAAATTCTCCATTCCCATGTGCCAAAATAGGCATCCCTCCTTTGATTCAAACTCATCTCTCAACCAAACTTCAATTAAACTCACACACACCATCCTCGTGTGTTGCCATTCAAATCTTTTCTCGAGCTCCAAATCCATTTCAAGCACAAGTTTGATCCAGATCAACACTCAAAGGGAGGACCTTGGTCTCAGAGAAATCTACCTCAAATCAAAGCTCATGCACTCAACATTTTTATTTCTACCAAACGAGGCTTCCTCAATCGTTTCCAACCGATCAATCATGAGGTATGCCATTAAAATTGATCCTTGAAAGAAAATGTTGGTCTTTTTTCAAGGAAAACTCGAAAATGTGTTGGTCCTTTTCAAAGAAAACTTTCATTTGATCGCATATTAGTGGTTGGATCCTTGTGGATCGCAATGGTGTGGGTTGAGTTTGAAGTGGATCCAGATTGGGTGAGCTCGATCGAGAAATCCATGGTGGATGGCCTCCGCTGTTCACCATAGGAGGATGGATCATGGCTTGTCCGCTTGCAGATTGAACCGAATCGTGATCAAATCACATTTAGATCCCCTATTTTCTCCTTAACCGAATTCAATCATGGTCGTCCGATCTTAGACGGCCTGTGGAAAGCGCCGCTCACTCGCCTACCTAAATATAACAACTTAAATAACCTATCCCATTACTCCACGGGAAAGTGCCACGTTAGCAACCATGCGTAATCGATGGGATTAAGGTTTAATTAGGCCTATTTAATTATTTTATAAACTTTCAAATTTTATAACGATTGTAGAAAAATTTATAAAATAAAAATGAGAGCTCGCTTTTAAAGGTATTTTAGAGGACAATCTATTAAAAATGTCATTAAGTGATTTTGAGGTGATTTTAGCTTAATTAGAGTTTAATTAAAAGATAATTAGCCTAATTATTCTTTGATTAAGCATCTAATTAACTCCAAAATTTTAGAGCATGTTTAGGGAGACCTCTCTCTCCCTTATTTTTCTTGGAATTTATTGGATGCTTAATGAGAGAAATTGGTTAATTGAAGCTTAATTATCCTCTTAATTTAATTCATGATTAATTAATGAAATGAATAGTAAATTAATCCATTAATTAAGCTTATTGCCATCTATTAATAGTGAAAAGTCTTGGGAAATGGTTTAGGTTTACTCATTATGACCATTTCATTAAGCCTCTTCATTTGTTTCAAATTAATTAATGTTTAATTAATTAATTAGCCACTAATTAATCAATTAAAAGAAAAGGGAGTCTAATTATTTTGAATTGATCGCAAAATGACTTATGGATTAGGATTGAGGCCACTTCCTTGATCTCTTTCCCTAAGTTAACTTCATTATCCTAACTAAAATGTAATCAAAAGATTTAATTAACCCAAGGGCTTAATTAAATTATTTTAAATTCCAATTCATTCCTAACTTTGATTAATCAACCTTGGGTAGTTCTTTAGATGTTTAATAGTCTAATGAAATTTAATGAAATTATGATTAGCTTACATGTGAGAAAATCATAAAAGTAATTAAACAAATCCCTTAAGCTTAATTAACTATTAATTACAAGCTAATTGTGTTTAGGCCCCTTTCATTTCTTAGAGCATTGCTAATTTACTTTTCTATATGGTTACATCTCATGTTGATTCATCATTATTTAGTTAATTAACTTAAGGTGATGTAGGTAAGGGTTTAATTAATTTATTTAATTCATACCTTAACCTAATTAAGCCATAAAATCAATTTAATTATTTTCATTAAATGATTGACTCACACATGGGGAAGGAAATTAGATTAGCAAACCTCTTTCACATCCCTTAAATCAAATCAAACATGAAATTAAAAAAATGCTTTAAGAAACTTTGGTTTATTTTAAATAAGCTTATTTAATGTGATTATCCTTAGAATTAATTGGATTGAATGAAATTACATGCTTTTGTTGCTTTATTTCTTTCCAATCATGTTAAAATATTGTATGTCACTTGTAGTCATGCATTCATTTCTTTAAAAAATTAATTAATTAAAATGATTTCCTTTTATGTCAAATTTGCATGTATTGATTTAATTAGAAATATGTGTGGTTATTATCACTATTAAATCTCAAATATATTTTAAAAGCTTGTTAATGAATAATAATATAAATTGTGACTTTAGTTACATATACATAGGAGGTGCATGTGAATATAAGCTTAGTGTATGAAGTGAAGCGCCTTTCTTACATCCATATGTCGAGCATAAGTTTTGAATGTTAATGAGTATATTAGTCGGGACATTTCGGGATATACAGATTTAAGTAGCCAATGACCCTACCTCACCCCCCCTAGTGTAACAATGGCGACATACCCATTTGATTTCATTCTTAAGCATCTTGACATTAGAATTGGGATAAAGCCTTAATTCATTTACATAAATAAATTAAATTCTACTTTTGCATGGGTTTTTCTATTCTTATAGTTGTTTATACATCCATATGTATTTAAGAATAGTAGTATATTAGTCCGACATTCTAGGGATGCACGGCTCTAAGTAGTTCTAAGGAGGTTCTTACTCACTCCCCCCCCCTAGAGTTCTTTTCTTATACTTTTGTATAAGAATTTAAATAGACCTTTAAATTAATATGATAAAATAATTCAACCAAATGAAACATCAATTCCAAGTATATTTGCTTACATTCATCATTTAAGTGTGCTAAGATACAAATTGCATATATAAGTATGTTTATTACCTAAATGCATGCTATATATGATGGAAAGAAATGAACAAACATGTATCATGTAATAGTAGTTCATTCCAATTAATCTTAAGATGCATTTCTATTGAATGAATATAAAGTGGACCTAAACCTAGGACTAATTAAAACATGTAATAAGCCTTTCATTAAAGGGAATCCATTTAATTAATTTTCTTTAGATGTGACTTAAGGTGGGGGATAAAAGAGAGTGTTCCTCTCTTTCCTTCTCTTTAAAACACTTATTATTTAGTGTAGGTCAAATGAAACAAAAGAAAACACTAAGCAAAAATTTACAAATCAATTAAACCATTTAAAGTGAAACCACACTTTATAATTAAATGTTATTTATACTTAGAGAATGATAACTCTAAAGCCTAGTTAGAACATACCACACAAGCTTTAATACACATACATTAGATTAAGTCATCATTTCTAGCTTTATGTTAGGTGCATGATTTGATGTATATTTATTTTATGATGTATTATTGTAGATTGGATGTTATGGTGTATGCTTTGTAGAGTAGATGTTAAGATGTGATTAGCCTAATTATGCCTTCTATAGAGATTGTGCTTAAGGGTGCTTAAAATAAATATGAATGCTCTCTTTTACAGATGCTTAACCCCTAAGCATAATCTAAATTAAGATAGGTGAATTTGGTTACCTATGCAGGGTGCTAAGTCCAAATTATACATATAACTACTTGAGTTGTATGATATTTTTAGCTAATACTTATCTTGTAGATGTAGATAGATTTACTTTTCTATTTTTGATGTAATTTTGCATTAGGAATTAAGATTAGTGTTATGGGAGATGGGATGAGGCTAGAAGGCTTTGTCCGGAGGCCCCATGATGCCTTTGAAGCAAGCAAATCCAAGAGGAATGAGAGAGACATGAAGAAAGAACATATGAAGACCCCCAATAACATTTATTCATTTGTAATTATAATTATTCTTTCATATACGGTTGTATAAGGGTAGAGCTACCCATTTCTCTTTCCAGTTGTAGGCATCTCGACGACCACCTATTATTCTTTTACGCTGGGTTTATAAATTATTTGATGCTTTGTTCGAAATTGTGTAATAGAAATGGCATGTATTTTCCTAGTTTCTTCATATATGGTGATTTAATGTGGCCTATATTCGACAGGCTCTTAGGAAAAAATTAATTATTTTATCCCAACTATAACTCATAATCACATTTAAAGCCTAGGTATTAAATCAAGATAATTAAATAATTTAGCATCCCCTTAGCTGATTATTGTATGCTTGATATCATGTATATCAACTTGTTTCATTCTTGCTAAGAGAGGTTCCCATCTTTCCAATGGGGAAGACTTAACCTTGAAGGTCTCCTTTGTGGTGGAAAACACCTATTTCTCTCTAATTTAGCCAATAATCTTATTTCATCATTGATTTAGATATATAAAATCCTATAACCTTCGTCAAACCAAGAGTTCAAAATCAAATAAAATTGATAAAATTTGCATTATACTAAGTCATTATTCATACCACTCATGCTCTAGTCTCTCGTGAGTGGGTTTAAGGACTTTAGTTTCTTTCTAAATAATAACAACCTAACCATCTTGCAAAACATATGACTTGACCACTTGGTTTTAAAATGTAGGAAGAGTTAGTCGCCAATCCAGCATTATAAGTCCAAATGGGGTGATTTACCCTTTCTGATTGAGGTAAACAATATGCTCATTTTTCACCTTAGATTTAGACGCTTTTGGCCCTCGCTAAAACTCCCTAGATTTAGGATCCGAGATTATTGTTTTCTCTAGCTAAAAGCATAAATCCTCACCTCTGGTATTTCATAATCTTGTATTTTGGGATTATAAGTCCTAACTTTCTAATAAAATTTCAACACAAATATATAATTCTCTTCAATTTTAAGTATATAAAGCTCAACCATAGATAGTTTGGGATGCTCACTAGGCTTCCTAGTATCATGAGCATCCCCAACTCATCTTTTTTTTGGCTTCGATAATAAGTCTCTCCTTTTGATCTATCCCACTTGATTTTCTCAATATAACTAATTTATTGATAGTCCTATCTTTGAAATCTTTGGAGACATGCTACTTTAATCTAGAGTATTCCTAAGGAACTCACCCTCCTTAAAATGTAATTAACTATGGGGCTTGCCCCATAGGGACCTTTAGAACCCGATTTAAATAAACCCTACTTTATTCATCCATGTAAAGTGGAAAAAATCTCGTATATTCAAGACCCATCATGTCTTAAGAGTCCTCATAGCGATTATGTTCATTATAGGGTAGTGATTTCTATCTTTCGAGGTAGTGCACTATTCCTTGATGTCGACCGATCACCTCAATAAGTACACCGACCGCATGTCACCCCATATACACATATTTAAAAATAAACACCACAAGTAGATTTATCCTTTATAATTCTATGACGTAATTAACTTTTCATATTTTATTAAATTAAAAATATTATAATAACATCATTAGATTTTTAAGTTTTGTTAATAATGAACTCGATTCTAAGACCAAACAAGAAATCAACCCGATCATCCTCGGACACTAAGTTTAAGCATTCAAAGATATTGTTAGCCCATGCGTATTTTTAACTTAGTTAAATTTTTAATTAATGAAATCATTGATTTTGAAAATCATAATTAGAATGAGAATTTTCTAATTTTTGGATTGAAGGGAGCTACATAATTTGTGCAAATTTTAATTTAGTTCTGTAGCCAGAAAGAATTACATATTCAGTTAAGGGCGCTTTTAAATTATTTTAATATCTTATTAGATCCCTTGGAATAATAGTTAATTACTTTCTTTTACAAAGTTGATTAGTCTTTGAGTGTTCAATAGACTCTTATTTATATCTATTGATAATTCTAAAACTTATCACAAACTTTATTTAATTTTTCTTAATCCAATTCAAGTATTTAATAAGACTAATAATATGCTTCAAATATTTTCCAAGAATTTAATGATTATGCTTATTAGCAATCATTGATCTCATTAAAATCTCTTATGGATTCTTTGATTTTCTCCAATTCATTTGGAGTGAATTATGATTTGAAAACTATATTCCAATTCCAAGAAGATCTTATGTGTTCTTATTGGATATTCAATTAGATCATCTTCTAAATCCATTGAACCAGATATTGAAGTGCAAATTTTTATTTATTGCCAAAATATTTGTTTCACTTCAAGTTCATAAATCTATTTGAGATCAATCCATCTTTTCTTTATTTGAAATATAATCTTTAAATTCATTTCAAATTCATTCTCATTTATAATTCAAAATTTAATTTGATATTAATTTTATTTTAGCAAGTTAGCTGCTATTTTTTAACGTGAATTTTATTTGCAAGTATGAATTTTAGATAAAATTTTGGCAAGATTTCTAGTATTACATCCCCCGCATGAGCTACATCAAAACTATTTTGGTATATCTCACGCCCAATGAGCATGACGGTTGGTGTTTTAAAGTACTACGAATTTCAATCCCGCTATGCCCTAATGAGCATAACGTGCCTTCAATCACCAAATAAAAGCAAATATATATATATGTAACTTCTACACATTCAAATTTCAGCTTTAAATTGTTTATTTTTTAGAGCTTGATTTCTTTTTAAATGAATTTTGGCAAAGATTTCGTAGTATTACTAGCCATCCCCATATATATATGTAACTTCTACATCAAAACCATTTTGGCATATATGTCATGCCCCATGAACATGATTGATATTTTAAAGCAACTCTGTCAATTTCAATCCGCTATGTCCTAATGAGCATAATGAGCCTTCAATCACCAAATAGAAAAGCAAATATATATGTAACTTCTACACATTCAAATTTCGCTTTAAAGTAATTTGTATTTTGTAATGAAGGAATTTTGCTAAGTCCATGGAGTTGGGTCATGTTGAGTTTGGATTTTGATTTGGTTTGATTTAGTTTTGATGATTTAAATTTATATTTAATTTAAATTTGTGAAGATGATTGAAAATATGATTCAATTGTGAGAAATCAATTGAGTTTGACTTGATTTGGATTAATATTTGGCCAAGTCCATGAGATAGGTCATATGGCTTAGAAGGGTCAAAATGACAACATTTCTTAGTATTCAATTGTCCCCAAGTGGCTACATCGTAATGTCCTACCCGCCACACCTCGATGCGATGGTTGGTATTTTGAAGACCTCATGATTTTCATCTTATCACACCCTAATGAAGACGTATAGGTCTTCAAACATGCATAAAGAAATAAATGTATATACCATATACACATTCATACATTTTATACATCCACAATCAATATTAAATTTGCAAGAGTTCAAGAAAGAATTGAATAGAGATTATGGATTATTTGGGTTGAATAGATGGGGAAGATGCCGAACCGAGAGAACCCGCCGATGATGGAGTTCCCTCTCATGACAAAGGAATTGGACTCCAATCAAAGAGGAGATAAATAGGAGGAGATAGTAGGCTAACCGCATGATGATGACGGAGTTGCCTCTCAACGAGTGGTTCAGAGGAACTAGATGGTTGACTATACTCTAGCATAAAGGAAGGTGAGTGCGCCGCTTATGAGGGGGGAGTCAGGGTTGCGATCGAACTAATGAATAGGAGAGGATGTTCTTGGCAAGAGGCGGTTTTGCTGGGTGAGGGGAACCCCTTCGGTTTTCATCATAAGTGGTTATTTGATTTGTTATAGGTATAGGTACAAGTGTTTGACTTCTGAGGTCATGTTCTGTTGGGAAGACAAGTCCTCTTATGTTAAGCTAATTGAGATGTTTCTACAATAGTCTCTACGGGCGCCCTTCCATATTGGTAATAGTCTGCATTCGCACACTTTGGTTGTTCAATTTTTTTCTGTTCCTCCAATTCCTGGGTTTTATTTTTAGAGCAGTTGATGTGCAACCAAGTTCATGTTGTGCTGCGTTTAGTCTGTCTTTGCCCAGGTTAAGCTTCGCTAGCATTTAAGAGTGAGTCTGAGCAAGCTGCCAGTTTTGCTGATTGAGTTTTGCCACCATCAATCGAGGATTTTGCACCTCTGTATTTCTTTCTACAAGAACTCTCATCAGAACATTATTTTCCTTAAGAAGCTTGGCGAGGTATTCGTTGATCATCACGGGAGATCCTGCCTTCCCATTTCCATGATCATCATTGACAAGTCCATCACCGAAATCGCCCATCGACAAGTTGGTTATATCAGAGAGCCTCTTCCTTCGTAAAAGTGCAGTCTTATGCTCCGGGTGAAATACCTTTGGCTCCACGAGAAGTGTTGATGTCCATCGTCAGGAAGCAGGCTTAATCTATCAATAGAGATGAAGAAAGAAGGTCCGAACAAATCCCAATTCTTTTCCCGAGCCACACAGAAGAGTAGAGCTGGTGGTGCGGACGAACAAGAAGGAGAGGGAACGAGTGTTAAGCAGAACGTCTGTGAGGGATCGGACGAGAATCAACGAGGTTCCTTCGGATTGAGAGAGAGGCTGAGCCGACGAGAGAGCTGAATGGATGCCTTTTGATCCAGAGGGATCGAGGGAAAGAAAAGGGGATTAAGACCCCAATTGCCTAATTAGTTTATTTCCTTAAGAATTTAGGTAGGATTTTCAAATTTTTGGACCAAATTAAGGCTGTTTAGGGCTCAATTTAGTCTCACATCAATTTTGAAATAAAATTGTGTTTACCATATTGAAAATAATTATCAAAAGTTTTCATATCTTTATAGATTGGTGCATTGAGAATTAAAATCTTCCAAATCAAACCTAAATAACATATCGTTTAGGTAAATTTGATATTTTGGATTCAATCGTAATCCGCTTTGCAATCAAAGCCATTTGGTCAAGTAATAATCGACCCGGATCAATTTCGCTCAAAAGTGCATTATCACTCACCGCCACATATCTACGCAGACTGCTCAATTGAGAGCGCAGCTCATGTGATAGCGATGTTTTTTAACTAACGCGATCAATTTCATGAACGGATGTCGTTTCAGATAGCTTCAAAATCTCGATATGCGTATGCTGCAACGGATCTTTTTCGACGGCCGACCATGAAATGTGCAATATATATATTATGATTAATTTTGATGTTATGAACGCTGACGAAGTCTCCGATCGATATCGCTGACCGATTTTCGCATTTCTAGTGCATTTCTGATTTTGTTGTGATCCAAAGTCTAATTTATCTTCAGTTTCGACTTAATTTACGATATACATGAAGGTCAACACTTGCATGTAAAATTTAGCAAGTTTTTTTTGGGTATTAATTCAAGATTTACAATTCAGAATAACATGTAAACTGGATCATCTCTAAGTGCTTTTTTCATTTATGAGCAAATCAGTTCATCATGCGAAAAAATTTCTTCTACATAATAACGCATCATTCTTTGAGAGAGAGAATGAATTACTTCTTTTGTAGTTCACATTGCAATCCTTTCATTGTTTCTTTGCTTTTGTAAGATCAAAGCTGAATCTTTTCTATATACACTTTGTCTAAGATTGTCAAAATGAAATCTGCTTTTGTTATACACATTACTGTTTGCTTTTGTAATACACTTTAGCCCCTACTTCCATCACTTCAGTAATCAATCAAAGATTTTAATTGTTAAATCATGCTTCTTCTTCTTTAATTTATGTCCACTCTAATCCTACCCACTACGTAGCGGTGACGACTAATCGCGAGCCCAGAACCCCAAAGCATTTCTTTCACCATTTCTAATGACCCATCGAAGGACCATGGACTGTGAGAAAAGCGTCAGCCTCAAACCAGCTGAGCTAAGGGTGTTAAACCATGCTTTAAATTTGTGATGTAAAAGATTGATTGAAATGGCTTGTATATTATTGTGTAATTTATCTAGATTAAGTTTGTGATTTAAAATGCCCCACATCATTTTTATTTATGGAATAACGTTATGTGGTTGTAATTATTAGTTGTACTTGCTTTAATCATATTAAAGTCAAAATAGATAATTAAATTAATTTATTATTAAAATATTTTTATAGTGTGGAATTCAATTTCGTTGATTTTGAAAGAAATTTAAACTGGCTTTGTGAGGAGAAATAATAATAATACTAATAATAACAGAAATTTATGCACATAATTCTTATGCATTTATATATCTAACACTTAAATTTTTAATATTTATAAGTATAGCACCTTTATATACTTTAAAAGATGAATTTTACTTCAAAAAATTAAGAAAAGTACTATTTTATTATAATAATAAAGAATTAAGTGCTATATATATAAATATTTATATTTGAGTGTTAAATATGTAAATATATAAGAATTGTGTGCTATGTATGTAAATGCTCTTAATAATATGGTATTAGCAACTCTTCTTGACAACAAAGATAGAATAAGAGTTTTCACTTGGAAGTTAGTTCTAGAGGTTGCAACTTGTTGGTCTTAGGAGAGACCAACTAGTGGCACAACCTACCATAATATTATGATATTTTTACCTCCATTGTATTGCAACTTATCAATATCATGATGTATATTCAAAATAAAGAGTATATTAAATGGGTGATGCTTAAATAGAAGTAAAAGGGTAAAAGCAAATTAAATGTTTATCATTATCATAACAACTATGACTCAAGTATATAAGCTTACAAAGAAAACATATACAACATTTGATGGAGATTATAAATAATTAGAATTAAGCATGATCACTAGAAGCGAGGAGTTGAAGAAGTATGGCTTGGAAGCTTTAAGAAGCTCACTTAATAAGAGATAACAAATTTTTTTGTCTACATTAAAGTTTTATCTCTTGTATAATAATCATGGCTATATTGTAAACAATCAAAGAGTTCTAAAACTCAATTTAAAAGCTAATAAAAGAATGTCACTAAGGAATACCTTGCACCATTGTGCCAATAAGCAACTTATAGGAATTATAGATAATATTTTATTAAAAAATTGATGTAATCAATATCATGCATGCATCATTGGGAATATGATCTAAAGAAACATGGCTTAAAAGTCTTAAGAAGCTCACTTAATAAGAAATGAGCTCTTTTGCTTCTTCATTAACTCTACATGTTAGCTTTTAGCCAATGACTTAGCATCATAAATAAATCTAAGATTGTCTAGATCCTCATAAACATCATAAGCCTAGTGAATGCTCTCTTGACTTTATTAAGAGAATGGGATGCAAAACTAGAAATTTGAAAAAAAACCCCTTAATATCATTTTAAAATTTAAAATGTTCTCTATAAAGCAATTTTACTCCTTTTAAAATTTTTCTTAATTATGCTCCTTAATTAAACCTTTTCTAAAATTTTGTTTATTTTAAAACTTATTTTACATTTGAAATTCTTATGACTTATCATGTTTTATGCCAAAAAGTCCCTTGATTTCAATTATGTTGAGCATTCCAAGCATTTCTCCTTGAAATCTTTAATTTCAAGCACTCCAAGTCTCCAAAGGCTTCAAATCTACAAGAATAAATTTTATATATACATAGTTTGGGGCTCAAGCTCAACTATAAAAATATCTTTTGTTAACAAGATTCAAGAATATCTAAAAAAATATGATCACCATATATACATACGACATCAATAATTTTGAGAAATCGCCATCTCTAAACCTTTAAGACTTAAGAGGGCAATAACACAAAAAAATGTCACCAACCGTATGGTATACATTGATCATTTCATCATTGTTATCATTGCCCCTAAACCCTAAAAAAGCCTACATGTAAATTCAATATTTCATTGACATGTAAGTAAATTGTTTAGAAAAAAATGCATACCGAGACCATAGTAAATAGCCAAACGGCTCAAACCAAAGAAATGCAAGATATCTAGCCAAACCACTAAGAATTATAAAACATACCAAGGAAAACAAACCAACTTTTCCAACATAAACAGCATCTTACATTATCATATTGACCAAAAAAAATAAGCAAAACTTACCAAAGTCCAACATAACCAAGCCAAAAGTTTGTGTTTCACTTGTAAACCAAGAAAATATAACCAAGCAACATAACCCAACATAACCAAGCAAAACTTGCCAAATTCCAACAAACCAAGGCAAACAAACCAACTTTTTCCAACATAACAACCAAACAAACTTATTGTCATATCGACCAAAAAATAAACAAAACTTACCAAAGTCTAACATAACTAAGAAGTTTGTGTTTCACTTGTAAACCAAGCCAACATAACCAAGCAAAACTTACCAAAGTCCAACAAACCAAAGAAGGCAAACAAACCAACTTTTCTAACATAACAAAAACAATGACTTACATTGTCATATTGACCGAAAAAAAGAGCAAAACTTACCAAAGTCCAACATAACCAAAGTACTTACATTGTCATAAACCAAGCCAAGAAGTTTGTGTTTCACTTGTAAATTTTTTTAAATCTATAAAATAAATGAATAATTAATTATTCTAATTAATAAGATTGAAAAGAATAAATAATTCTAGATTTAAGCATAAGAAATACCTTCATCAAATTTGTCAATATCATTAATATTTTCTTCCACATTTCTGGATTAACGGTTCATTTTACTCGATCCAACTTGCACATATTATAGCTTGTGCAATCTTTGGGGATAATAAACTTCTAAATGCATCAAGAATTGATCACTTGTACTAAAAATTGATTCTGAGGCAACAATAGAAATTGGAAAAACTAAAACATCAGATCCATGTATGAGAGAATAGGAAATCTTGGTGTATTAACCTTCCACCAATTTAGAATATCAAAATGATCTTTCATTACTTGATTCTCACCAAATACTTATCTAGATTTATTATCTAGATCATCCTTGCCAAAAATAGATCTTTTGAATTTCTCTATCATTGAATATCTTCTCCCAAAAGATTATAGTTGTACAACACTGAGACTCTTCGTGCAAATTTTGTTTCTCAGACCACTTTCTACTTGGCTTTCATCAAGAATTTTATTTTGTAATCATGAAACATATCATAACATAATGATCTAATAAGTTGTGTCGAAACACCATCGGACCCTTCATACATATCCATAACAAGAACTCTACATAACGTAGCTTGAATCGGGATCTAAAACAAGAGCAAGATATATATTCAAATTCATTTTTTATGCTACCCTAATATTTAGCAAATTTTGCAATCATTTTGGAAGCCATATTTCTCACATTTGGATCACCATCCATTTGCCAAATTTGAAAAAGACAAAAACTTTTGCAATTTCATGAAAAAAGTATTTGATGTCATATACAAAAAATCAAAATTCTTAAAGTGAGCTCATTAAATTTTTCCAAGAAAGGGAACAATCTTCTAACATTATTCCAATTATTACACTTAAAACACCTTTTACATTATGACCTTCATCATCTTCCTTCTAGTTCGATTTAAATTGAGTGTCAATCTCCTCATATATTTCAAAACTCTCTCCAACTTAATTTCTGACTTAACATTAAAATGTGGAATTCCATCTAGTAGGAACATTTAAGCATAACATGCTTTTAGTTTTATTTTTCTATTTCAATGCATTCTTTAAATTTTGTAGCCTTGCGGTGATTAACGAATGTATTTTATCGCTCCTCGAACATGATGGATAGATTCACATATCTCTTTCACCCCATCTTGCACAATTAAGTTAATAATGTGAGTTATGCATCTCATATAAGCGACCATCAAGAATACTACCTCCTCTTACCAAAATTTTTTTCTGGTGTGTGATGATGCCATTATTTGAACTTGCATTATCAACTATCACAAGAAAATTGCATCAATCCCCAAACTATAAGGCACTTCTCAACTTGTTGCCCAAGTAACTCTCCCCTGATTATAGATAGGACAAAAGTTTATAACTCTTTATTGAGTTTCCAATCATCATCATAAAATGTGCGGATACACATATAGTTAATTCTTGAATGGATGTCCAAGTATCGAGTAAGACAAACTCTATGGCAAGACTTCTTGAATAGATGTTTTAAAATTACTCTCTCATCGATAAAATTGAAAGAAATCACGTGTCAATGTCCATCATGAAGGTATTTGAAACATTGGACAACACCGAGACATGAAAGGTTTAAACCCCAACCATCTACATGCTTGAAGGTAATTCATCGAATAACCATCATTGCTAAAGCTTTTTTATATTTTCTTGGTCAAATCTCCATGCCTTAAGGCTTGCACAAAGCTCTTCACCTTTAACACCAAACTGTAATGCTAATTTAGTTTAATTTGGTTCATTATTAAGAGAATTCTTTTGACAAAGAAAGATGTGCCCATAAGTTGAAGTGACACTAATCTTTGGATCACCGTGATGACTTTCTCAATAATTACATTTGCTCATTTTTCTCCTTCCTCATTAGTATATCTCACAAAGTGATCCCAAACCTCGATCTAGGTTTAGAGTTTTTCTTTTTCTTTGCAATTGGTGGTTTCTCATTATTTACACTCATCTCTGTAACTTGAACTTGTTGAGTAGTGGTCATAGCTTTGGAGGAACTAATAATATTTGAACTATCTCCAATTTGTGACATGTTTCTAGACTCTAAAAAATCTAAATAATAATGAAAACAAAAGTAAAGCATGCTTTAATAAATTACATCGACAAACTTATTTCAATTAAAGAACAATTGGATACTATAATATTGAGAAGAAAAATGCATGAATCGTATAATTGAATAGTGTTATTTCATGTTTACAAATTACAATTCTCAATCAATTCCACCAAGTAATGTATCCCAAACATTATCATATAATGTCATATTTCAACATTACATTAAGTATTGTTTGCATTAAATCCCAAATAATATTACTTGCATAGCATAAAAAATACTAAGAGGAAAAAAATAACATCATAAGGCTTACATTATAATTCATAAGGCTTATATGGTAGATTTAATACTTAGATGCTTGTATGGTAATAAGAAAACAAACAAGTAAGACATACAATGCCACTAGTAATAGATGCTTGCATGGTAGGATACTAGGATTTAATGAGTCTTTCAGCCTTTCCAAAAAAAAATTAGGAAAAATTCTATGCGCTCTCGACTTAATTACATCATAATTCACAATGCTTTCAACCTTTCACAAAAAAAATAAAAAAATTCTATCGCCACCAAGAACCCAAAGAAGAAACAAGAAAATTAGTTATTCATTCTTATAAGTTCCAAGTTCCATCACAATTATAAAATCCAACCACTCAAGACCCAACTGAGTCAAATCGCAACTCCCAACTAACGAAATGCATAATACATATGTATATGTTTGAAGACAACTTCATTCAAGCTTTATAAGTCATGGGCTGAAAAAATTTTGTAAATATATGTTTCAATCAATGAGAACACAATAAAATAAAAGAAAAGCATTTTCCACTCATGAAGTCATCCATATTTGAAAACATTAGCCAAGAGTCCATAGTATTACCAATATACCTTGCATAAATATCATGGATCCATGGTAAAATATGTGCGCATAGAGATAGAGAGAGAGAGAGAGAGAGAGAGAGAGAAGGTAAAATATGTGCAAACATTTTGTCTCCATTAATTCAAATTTAAAATATGTGCAAATAGTAAATAATTCAATCACTAGAAGTAGAAACATCAAACATCAACTCCATGTCTTTTCAAACCCTAGCTCCATCAAAATTCAAAATCAAAATTGATAAAGAAATAAGGGAGCGGTCCAAGCGGAAGACAATCAACAACTAACAATAAAGATAAAGCCACAACCCAAGACACAGCTCACAAAGATCGCCATTAACAACCACAACAAAGAATAACAATGGTGATGAGGAGGAGATGGGATCATGGGGATTTAGTTCTTACCTCTCAAAGAGACTTAGAGTCAAAATCGACATGAAGATAGAACGTATAGCCAATGGGAAAAAACTAAAAAGATAGGAGTTTGAATGAAAGTCCGAAAGTTGAATGCTAAAATCGAAATGCCGTAACCCAGTCAATGTCAATTCCTTATGCCCTAACTCCTTTAAGGAATGAAATGTCAATCGGGAAGGTTGATTCAAGAGTCTTTTGACCTCCACATGCGTCATAAGTCGAATTAAGCCGACAAGTCTAATTCGACGGATGTAAGAGACGTGCATA
The DNA here is from genome assembly GCA_021442155.1 of Cymbidium sinense. Taxonomy (NCBI): domain Eukaryota; kingdom Viridiplantae; phylum Streptophyta; class Magnoliopsida; order Asparagales; family Orchidaceae; genus Cymbidium; species Cymbidium sinense. Next base: position 121,854,695 of record CM038217.1, read on the forward strand.
AATCGGGCTCAAAATACACTCGATATCTAAAATGGTAAACAACTTCCAATCGATGAACGGACTTCACCGTTGAGTTGAACATCAAAATTGATGTAATATAAATATTACAAAATCTAACGATCAATCGATTAAGTCTTGAGCTATAAATGTGTCAACATGCATATCGAGTCGGTGAAAGCAACGATATCCCAACGATCTCCGCTTTGCAAACCGATCATGCGTTAGCTTCAAAATATTTAATACTATCAAATGAGATAATTGCTTATGATTGCGGATGTAATAATCAATAAAAAGATGCAAAATTGAGTAGAAATGCACTAAAGTCTCTCGAAAATGATCGAAACAACCTCCGATCGAACGAACTTTATCGTTGCATTGAATGTTGAAATTCATCATAATATAAATATTATAAAATCCAATGAATAATTGATCGTCAAGCTATTAAAGTGTCGACGCGGTATATCAAAGTCGAGAAGCTACAACAATATCCAAATAATAATCTATTCAGAAATTGATCATACCATTAGAATCAAAATATTGAAAACTATCAAATGAGACTATTCACGCTTAATTCGACGAGTCCATGCAAATTTCAAATAATTTGAAATGACAACGATAAATAAAAGTCAAAACACACTGACGCCACCAAAATTAACTCAAATAACCTCGATCGATGAACTTCCATATCAGATAACATTGAAACTATTTAGAATATAAATATTGCATGACTGATCAATGATCAAGTGATCGAAGTCGCCAAATACGCTATACACATATATCGATGTCGCTTATGAGGATCAAACGACCGCTCATAAAATTGATTGCACTATTAAACAAAATCTATCAAGAAAGACTTTTCACACTTAATTGATAAAGTCGCATGAAAATCGAGCGCAGCTGATGTATTTTGATAAAACTCATTATCGACCAACCAAAATCATGGTAAAACGTGATCGCAGCATCAGATAACAACGAAATTACCTTCAATTGATATATATATATATATATATATATATATATATATATATATATATATATATATATATATATATATATATATATATATGACTATAATTTACTAGCATAAAATTCAAATTAAAATCATTTAAATCAATTTAAAATTTATTAGAAATCTCTAAATTATCTTTCATGCTAAATCGTTTCCCTATTTTCAATTTTCTGATCAACTGCAAAAAAGGAAGAAAAAAGGAGGTGGTTCCTCTTCTCTCACATTCCCACGTTCTGCCCTTTCTTGCATTCCCTCTCATGATCAAAATCCCTCTGGCACACAAGTAATCCTCCCCTTCTCAATCCTCACTCACTGCACATCCCGCGTCCGACACATAGTTCTGTCGTGCCGCTATGTGTGTCTTCTGCCGGCTGAACTGAAAACTGCACCTGCGGACAAACCCACGTCCAGCCCGCCGGTTGCGTCTTGTTCTACGCCAGTCCAGCCTGCGTCCGTGAATCCTCCACATAACCACGCGTTTCTGCCTGGCTCATGAAATCGCTGACCTGTTTCCGTAAACCGTGGTCTTGCAGCAAAACTACGCCGCTGGTCCATCTTCCGCATTCTCGCACCTCCGCCGCCACCACCTGCCGCTGCCGCTCTGGCCTGCAATCGCGCAAATCCTACAACCCACTTTGTAACCGTCCGCGACCTGCCTTCCCAGTCTGGAATCCCACGGCCCGCCAGCCCACTACCTTCATACACTAGCCTTTTCCTACAGCCCACTACTGTTTAGGCCCATTCCTCTAGCAAACTGCAGGCCTGCCGCCCACAGCAAGCTAATTTGGCCATCCGTCTCATTTTTGCTTCATCGTAATCAGAAGAATATCCGAGGAATTCTTCTCTTCGATTTTCGATCGATTCCTTCAGAAAAACCCGTCATTTTTTCCTCATGCATCGGAAGAACATCACAAGAATTCTTCTTTCATTCAGATCGCACTCGTTTTATTTCCAATTTTCACTTCATCACAATCGGGGAACAATATCGTCAAGAGAAGAATTCTTCTTTCGGTTTCTAGGCCACACTCCTCACTTGTATGCCTAATTGCATACCCAACCTGTTCTACGAGTATCAAAGACGCTAAAAATGCATCAACAAAGATCTATGAATGTGTATATATATACATGCTTTCTTTGCAAGTTTGAAGATCTCGCTTGCTCAAGAGGGTGCGACAAGATGAAAACTAGATATCCGCAAGACACGCCAAGAGGCGCATCGAGTAACACCCGTTATGTCGTTCTAGAAATCTAAATTTTGTCTTATACTTAGAAAAAAAAAGAGGAAGGGGATGAACATATATTGCAGATATGTCTTCTTTCAGTCTGGCCTACATGCTCAAGAGGCAAATGAGATAAAAAAATGGTCAAGACACCACTCCACGCCAATTGCAGAGAAAGCTAAAATACTCAATGCACACAGGATGACGGAGGTTTTCAAAATTGGCCAAATCTTTTGACTTAGAAAAAAAAGGAGAATCAAATGAACCGACTTAAGAACGCTAAGTAAGAAACCCGCAAAATTAATTTTAAACTAAAAGCATCAAACAAGAAAAAGGTGAGAGTCTTTTAAAAAAATTTTGGAAAGAATATAACATTTATTTAAAATCTAAGTGAAATTTGGGGAGGCTAATATTAAACTCACAAAATTTGGGAAGGCTAATATTAAACTCACAAACTTTAATCAGAATTCTCTACTTAAATTAAAGATAAAGTGAGTTCTCACAGAAATTCCTCAAAATTAAATAAGCTTTAATTGGAATTTGGGGACTAATGCTAAACTCATAATAAACTTACAATAAACTTAAAGTCTGGGGATGAATTCAAACCGGGTTTAATAATTCTTATATGAATATGAGGTGGTGATTACTATGCTATAATAAGCATAAGTAGCTGAGCAATAAACACAAATCGATAATTTTATCAAAATTGATGTAAATTATAATCAATTGGGAGAATTATAAAAACTCAATAAGTAAATTATGCAAGTAATATTTTAAACTATATAAATCAAATTCCTTCTTTACCATCGATATGCAATCCTTTGTACAAAGCACGTAGTGATACTAAATCAAAATCAATAAAATCATGGGCTTCCTTTAATCAAAATTAAGAATTTCATTCTAATTATGATTTTAAAATCAACTAAAATCACTAATTAGGTGAAATTATCTAAAACTATAAATAACGCATGTTCTAACATGGGTTTCAAGTGCAAATTTTAATGTTTGAAAAGACTACTTGTGCTAAATTAGATAAAAAAATGAAAATACAAAATCAATCTCATAATTCAAATAAAATTACCTAAATTACTAATACATACAACCTGAATCTAATGTTAAAATTCAAGTGTTTGAGGATATTGCGTGTTTCCATATTTTAGTGCGTTAACAAAACCTAAAAAATCTATAATAAGAGTTACAAATCAAGAAAATATCCGAACCGATTCTATCAGTGACAAACAGATCTAATCATTAGTAAGTAGAGTTGACAAGATCTAAAGCTCTTAAATTTATTCAAATTAATCAATTTTTCAAATCAAATTAAGAAAAATAAATCAATCTCAAGATAAAATTAAAGTCTTAAATACATCCCAGATGCCCCGCACTATGTTGAATGGTTAAATTCAAGTGTCAAGGATGTTGCATAGTTGTTTCGATTTAGTCTTAGACTTGCACGGTTAACAAAACCTAAAATTTATAATAAGAGTTTCAAATCGCTGAAACATCAAAAAATTGATTCTATCGATGACGTAGATCTAATCCTCTATTAATAGTTAAACAGAGTTGGCATCTAAAGCTCTTAAACATATTCAAATTAATCAATTTTTCAACTCAAATCAAAATCAATCTAAACGCTTAAATGAAACTTTATCATTAAAACTTAAATCAAACTCAATCTATCCACCTTCCACAACTATTTATCGTGATGATAAATTAAGAAAACTAGCTCACAATGAGCCAATGTCAAATCAAGTGATCCATTATATTCACTCTCAATCAATCTCACGCTAGTAAGAATGTGGCTCGTGTCCTCCTGGCTCAGCCGACTCCACTGAAGCGTTATGACCGAGTCCTCATCGATGGGTTTGGCCAAGCTCCATTATATTATCACGATCGTAGCTTATGCCCCCAATGGCTCTTGAGTTGTGAATCATGATATACTTGATGTGGCAAATAGCTCTCACGCGTAGACTTAAGTGTCTCCTTAGACAACACCACCCAGTTCAAGGATTTTGAATGACGTAACCATGTGTATGAGGATCCTTCATCAAGTTCACTACCTCCTCCGACCAAGTAGACTAGGGATCGAATGGCCGGGATGATGGAACCATGGGATCTAGATCGGCATGTCATCATTCCCCAACCATCCGATTTTGAAATGATGAAATTCATAATCTAAATGCTCACGCTACTATATGCCACGCTTCATCTAATGACTAACCTTAATTGAAAGTTCTCTCACTTATTGGGAGAGGTAATTAACTAGGGCTTGTGCCTATAGGAAACATGTAACTAGATCTAATGTCCTCACCAAAATGAGGGTGAAATCCGGTAGTGTCTTATCTACTATTCCATCTCGCCTTCTAAAATTACAATGACAATTGAATCAAATCACACTCTTCAAATTCAATATTAATATAATTTGTCGAGAGATGGTGAATTTTCTGAGCCCACGATTTCGACTTTGGGACAGATTCTCTTTCCATCTTTGGCTATATATGTTATAGTAGCAATAAAATTTTTTGAAAATTCAAAACAAAATGAGGATTTAAGTGTGTAATAAATTCAATATGAGGCTCTTTGTAGAATGAATCATTCAGAGTATATCTTTATTACACCATTATTTATTTTGTAGTAGATCTTGAATGTATGGGGTGAAATAATAATTGCTAATTACTAATCCTCCTCTTTCACTTTAATGGATCTACAAAGCACTCCTTTCATCGCTCTAGTAGGTGATGTGAACATCTACACTAGCCAACTCCGTCATCAACATTGGAGATGTGGGGCTACCATTCAATTTTGGCTTAAATTTCCGGCTATCGTAGTTGCAACTCACGAAGTACCCACGTGGTATATCCGTCAGGCCATCTTTGGAAGGCCTCAAGTTCTGAAGCTCCTCGCCATATGCGCGAGTTCAACTGACCAACCACTATCAAGGAGTTCTCCAAGAGAACTTTTAGTTTTCAAAGACTAGGTCAATCTGAAGCTCCTGATGAAAAGAATCATCAATGGACAAACTATGTCTTTAATTCCTCATGGTACAGACGCTGAACCTTTTGTACGAAAAGCATGATCATGAAGCTTCCTCATGAGGGAAAATTAAGAAGAAGAAAGAAATGAGGGCTCGAGATCCCCTTTGAACAATCTAGTGAATAAGCAATACTATGCTGAGTGAGTATTCCTCCCCACAACACAATCTAAAGTGGGTAAATAGGAATAGCTCTCGGAGAAATAAGCATCCTTCCGGAACCAACCATGTCAAGCTCCACCACCATAAGAGACAACTGAAACACTATCTTCGGGATACATAAAGTTCTCAAAGTAGCCGGATAGAGGCCTAATGAAAAGAAGATTTAGGCATGTGGTGATGAAAATAAGGCTCCACCAAGAAAGTTTCCATCTCTTATGGTAACTAGCCATGAGCCCTATGCTTGCATGGTGAGCATCGGGTATGACACTTGGCGTGTCCAAGAATCGTCGAAGGTCCGGTGAAAGGATAAGCAAATATGAGGCCAAGGCCTTGTAATGAAACTTTGAGTAATATAAGAGGTGTGACATCGATACATACTCAAATCCACCTCAAAATCAACTCATCTGGATACCCAAAAGAAAGGATATCACGATGAAAGATATGATGGTCGACACCCCAGAATCCTCAGGGGATCCCATTGTCGATCAATTTCACCTACAATAGAAGGTTGATGTTGATCATGGTCCTTTAGAAGAAGTGGTTTGTTCCACATTGAACCGGAGATCCACGAAACGTCGATCAAAATTCATGTGCAAGAAGAAAATAATGAATAAGATTCTATGGAAGTGGAAGTTGTTTATATGGTTAAAGATAGATGAACTCCCACCACAGGCACCATCGTGACATAAATCAGGAATCAACTGAATTTGATCTTATGAAGAAGAGTCTTCACGCGAAGAAAATAGAGGATGGATCTTCAATCTTTTGTTGAAGATGAAGAAGAAGAAGAATGAGAAAGAGATCATGGGTGTGAAGCTGTCTATATGGTTGAACCAAGAAATGATCACTACGCTTTTATAATCGTCATTCAACCCCAACAATAGCTATCTCTACAAATACATAAGGAGAAGGGCAATCAAGTTCTCCCCTAAAATGAGCAAGGAATAGAACACAATAAGAAATAGAAGAAGAGGAAGAGATCACTTGATTGGCGTCATGGCGCTAGCTAGAGAGCAAAGAAAATCGTCAAATGGAGGTCAAAGATAAGAAGATTGCACACTTGGTACCAAAATGAATGATATGATGGTACAAATGAACATCATGATGGAGATGTTGTAAAGAATATCACATCAAATCACTGTCTTGTCTACTAATCAATGATAATAAGCCAACTATACCACACCTTGTGGTACCTCAAGCTCTATAATACGTACTACATGAAGTGAGGAATAAAGTTAACCCACTACCTCTCTAGCCAACAATTCAAAATCGCTAGCACACTAGAATAACGGTAATTAGAAATAATAATCAATGAAAAGATAAAGGTAGTCATAGCCTCAGGTAAAAGAAAAATGGTGAGTAAGTCGCCTTACCCGGTGAATATGATCAAGTGTCATACAGAAAGGTTACTCGGTCAAAATTTAATACTTTCGTGGCTTGGTAATCCAAAGCAACATAGCCCAATTTAAGGCTACTTATGGTAACACGGAGGGAACAATACTTTTTTGTCAATTCATTAGTAGCTTGACCTTTTACTTTCAGTGGTATGCAAAATTGTCAAATGATTAGTTAAAACTTTTTGCTGAATTAGAGACTATATTTAAGAAGAGGTTAAGGAGAGAAAATCACAATCGTGACCTTGCCTTCGAAAGGAGGAAAGATGGGTAAGTGATAAAATTCATAAGTCATTAGAACCTAAGTATGAAGTGCAACCAATAATTAAGAAGATCTAATTACTAATGGGCAATATGGATGATAAAATGGCACCATTTTATGCATGGCATCGATTGCAACATTCCAGACTTACTTAGGGGGGGCTAAATTTCAAAAGTTGAATCGCCTAAGTCGTATCGATAAAAAGCAAGAGAAACAAACCTTCAAACTCAAGAAGAAAGAACAAATTCATGCCGCTTCTATAGCTCAAATGGAAAAAAGCGGGTGATATATAATGTGGATAAAGGAAAGCGACCAATGTATAATGATGATAATGGTAAAAGCCTTTATTCTAATCCACAAAATTGGTATTAGGAGGCAATGACAAACCCAAACTTTTCCAAGTGGTGGGGGGCGTCAAAATAAGCACAAGAGATGATGAGCGAATGGCCATCTCTTAAGGAAAAGATGAATAAAGAATATTCCTTTAGAAGAAGATGTGGCTAAATTATTTTGCAAGCAGTCGGCTACAATTACTAGAAATTAAAAGGCACGAAGAAGGCGATCATGTCAATAATCCAAACTACTATCCCTATCATGATGATCAGTCATCTATTCAAAGATTGGCTAGAAAGGAAGTATCGATGAGGTGAATTTACACTATTTCGGTGTTCTAGTCAACCTAAAAGAGAGTCAAGGATGATTACGTCCTCTTCCATATCATCCAAAGAAAGACAAAGGAGAAATCAGTTCAAAGTGAAGAATGGCAAATAGTGGTCTCCAAAAGAGCATGAAAATATTGAAAGCTAAAGGCGTCTAGTGTGTTGGAAATCACCACTTGAACCTATATTGGACTTAAGAGAGATGCCTAAACCAAGTATTTGGGCTTCTCGGTGGCATTCTAATAAGGCTACTTTATCACGCATGAGAAGCGATCTACTAAATGCAGCCTCATAAATCAAAGAAGTTGGCTAGAAAAGAAAGATCAAGAAGAGAACTACAACTCAAAAGATCATTAACAATCTAAAGAGTATCACCCAAGACAACCATTTAGGCTTATAGACTTCATGCCTAAACTTCACATTCTTGAATCGGATGAAGAAGATAATGGTGAATCTTGTCCATAGAGACATGTTTGAATCATCTGATGATGTCAAATATTCTTCAACATCGGTTACTCAAATGATAAGGGTAGTTAGACAAACTCGACTAACATCAAAATTTTATCGAAAGCAAGAAGAGCACGAGGAACTAATGTCTGAATTTTGTTTAATGACTCAAATAAGATAATAGTTAGATGAAGATCTATGTTTTCCGATGGAGAGAAGAGTCAAACTCATCGATATCATCGTATGGAGCGATGATGTTGAAAAATGAGTCTAACCCTTTTGGCCAATCTTCGAATAAGAGAAAATTTGAAAAACTACATCTTGAAGAATAAAGTGTGATTCAAGTTCAGTTGAGAAGTGGTAAAGTCTTACCACCTTCATCAAAGAAGGAAATGCAAATAAAGACAAAGGCAAACAAATTGAAGTCAAGATATCATTCCAAAAATCTAGAAAGCTAAATCGGCGAGAAGATAGATTATAATATTTTCACATCAGAAAGATCACTGGTGAGTGTGTATGAGGCTCTCTTGATGTCAAAAGACCTCAGAAACTTTGATACAGCTCTCAAAGATCCAGAGTTATGAAGCTTACTTTGAAAATATATGAAGCATTACAACTCAAGATCTCCTAATAATCATATTTTTTGAAGAAGATCTTATGTTGGGAATGGATCACAACCATCCTCTTTTATGTTACTAGAGAGTGATAGCATCTCGATCATGAATATTGATCCGGTTCTTCTATCAATCTTATGAGTCTAAAGGTATTAAGAGGATTATCACATCCAACATCTTGGGAGAGATAAATTGATGGTTCATGATTTAATGAAAACTGTTCTTTTATTCTCCACTCAAATTCAAGGATTTATATATAGAAGCCAAGTTTCATGTAATCGATATTGATACATCATTTAGAGCTCTCTTGGGCGTGGTGGCATGAATGAGTATGGTCCCATCAACTACATGCATCAATGTATGAAGTATTTGAAAGATGGAGAAGAATTAGAATTCGGTAACTACAATCATTCTCCATCAATGAAGCAAAGATCTATGAAGATGCAAAGTACTTCATCTTCAAAGAGCCTAAAAAGCAGAACCTCTTGAAGTAGCATCCACTTGAACTAAAAGTAATTTCACAAAGTGAAAGCAGAAAAAGGAGGAAGAAAGAAGGCAATACTCTCCCTAAAGCACTTGATTGCACCTAAATCAAGAAAATCAATTCCTCATTTGGGAAGTGACAGAAGAAGGAGAAGATATTCCACAAACCTAAAGAACTTATAAGCTCTCAAGAAAAGCAGAGTATGAAATAAGTGATTGATTCGATTAACAATGATTTTGAATCTACTTATGGAAATAGAGTTGATGGTGCATCAAGGAGGATAGCTCACTTGGCGAGTCAAATGACTCACTCAAAATTATACCCATCCTCAGTGCTTCAAAGAAATCATCCTTTGAGGTTCATAATATTGAAGAATTGATAACATTTTTTTGCCACCATTGAGTGAGAGTGGACAGAACTCTATTTTACAAATCTAAGAGTCTCACCTCAAGATTTTGACAAGCTACAAGAAATTTGATGAGATAGTACCAACAAGAATATCAATATACTATCCACGTAAATTGAAGAATGATGCATAAGCTTGGAATTCATATGGAACTACTAAACATAGGACTCAAGTCTTTAACAAGATGTGGAGCCAAAAGAAGTCCTCAAGCATCGTGAAGAAGTGATAAGTTTATCACTAAAGGTCGGGTTCATCCATAAATCTCATCAAAATAGAGCATGTTATAATATAATAGAAGCGATAGAAACTCATAGTAGTGAAGATGATTCTTATGAAATTCTTCTTAAAATGATGAAGAGCCAAGCCACACCTAAGAACTTGAAGATGGTGGACAAAATAGCTACTATGGATGAACTTAAAGAAATCAACCTAGAGTCATGATCCCGTCCAACTTTCTTGTTAGTACCATTATGCGATGAGAAAGTTGAAGAGCTAAAAATCTACTTTGTGAATTAGGAGATTGCTTTACCTGGACATATTCGAAATGCCAAGCTTATCCCGATATAATTCATAAATTAGCTATTAAACTAGATGCAATGCTTGTTAAGCAAGCTCCTAGCGAATGAGATTGGAGATTGAATAACGGTAATTGCAAAAACTAAAATCTGTCAAAGTAGGCTTCATCCGGGAGGAAGTATTGGATAGCCAACATTGTCCAGTTAGAAGAAGAAACGGTCAAATCCATCTTTGCATTGACTTGGGACCTAAATAAAATGCCCAAAAGATGACTTTCTACTTCCAATATCGAACTACTAGTGGACAACACCTCCAACTATGACATATTCTCATTCATGGATGGATCATTGGGATACAACCAAATCAAAATACGAAGATGAAAAATATACATCATTGAACTATTGGTATCTATTATTACTATGCGGCTTGAAAATCTACATACCAAAGAGCCATGACATATTTTGATGAGTTGATTCATCAAAAGGTGGAATGTTATGTTGATTTGGTGAAGAGCTTAAATTGTGAAAATCACTTGAAGACTTGAGAATTACTAGAGAATCGATAATATGATCTCAAGATGAATCCTCTAAAATGTGCATTTGGGGTATCCTCAGAAAATTTTTTGGGTACATTGTACGTCACAGGTATTGAAATTGATCTGCTAAAATCAAGGCAATCATGGAGATGCCTCCACAGAAGAGTTTCGTCACTCTTTATTTACAAAGATAGCTTGCATTCATCTGTGATTTATATCAAACTTATCAGGATGTCAACCATTTGCAAGGTTAATGAAGAAGGATGTCCATTCAATGGGACAAAGTGCTAAGAAGCCTTCAATAGCATTAAAAGCTACATGTTAAATCCACCAATCCTTGCACTACTCACGGGAAGCCCCTCATTCTATACACATTAGAAGAGTCTCTGGGGATTATTGGCACAACACAATGAAGAAAGCAAAGATGCTCTTTATTCAAGGTGATTGGAGCGAAATGAGATACTCTCGATAGAAGCAATATTTAGCATTGATCTTTTATAGTCCAAAAGCTTTGTCATTATATGTTATCTCACAAGATTACCTCATCTCAGATCGATCCAGTACTTGAAGACAAGATCAGATTGATCTCTCTTGGCAAGATGGGCGTATTGCTTTACAATTTGATATCACATATATTCTAGAAAGTAGTGAAGGGACAAGTCTTAGCAGATTTTCTACACATCCTATCTCTGGACTCTTCTCTTAATGATGATTTGCCCAATGAGAAATTATGCTCATTCATGAAAGAAAAATCATAAATTTGGGAAATATACTTTGATGGAGCCCTCACGATCAAAACAAGTCCAACATCTAAATTTCCCAAGAGCAAGAGTAGAATCGACATCATCTTCATAACACCGTAAGGAGGGATATGGATTGATCGAGCCAAGAACTAATAATGAAGGCGAATATGAAGCATTAGTGAGGTCGGAAGAAATTTATTTTTATAGACATTCAAAACTTGCATATTTTTGTGATTCTTATTATAAATCAAGTACTTGGCATCTATAGAATTAACAAGCTTGAGTTAGCTTTCTATCACAAGAGTTCTTGCTTATGAAGCGGAATACTAAATATAACGAGTCTCGATTGAGAATAGTAAAGCTAAAATTTTAGCTAAGAAAATGGTAAGTATGAATGGTGATTATGTCATGATCGACATATTTACTCGATGAGTTCTAGAGATAGTAAAGTATCAATCCCCACAGGTAGAGGGTTACCAAATCGACCCAGTGGGATGCAACCCGGGTTGCTCCTCATACTCCCAAAATCAACAAGAAGTTGTACCAAGAAGAGCTAAGAATGACATTGCCTCAAAAAAGTGGTTTGTTGTAGAAGAGTCACATGATTGGAGGAAAGCCTTCATCGACTACTTTAAAGAAGGCAAATTACCAAGTAATAAATCCGATAGCTCAAATAAGAATGCTACGCTATGCTTTCATCATACTTTATATCATAGATCCTTTGAACAAATGTGGCTATGATGCCTAGGTGTAGATGAAGGCAAAGTGATGGTTGAAGTTCATGAAGGACTTTGTGGTGCACATTCAGTCCCAAGATGGTAGTAAAGAGAAGTGTCATGGGTAGTACATGGCCATCTATGGTGAGAGACTATATTAATCATGCTAAGAAGTGTCATGAGTGTCAAGTACATGGGAATATCATCCATCAACCTCAAATTTATTACACCCAACAATAGCATCACGGCCATTCGAATGAAGAGGGTAATTGGACCAATTGATCTATTGTCGGTGGACATCGCTTCATCTTAGCGGCGACTATTTCTAAGTGGGCTAAGCTACCCCATTTAAAGAAGTTACTACCGTCGGTGATTAACTTCTTCATGCATAATATAGTCTTTAGATTTGGAGTGCCATGCTAAATAATTTTGATAATGGCACAACTTTCAAAAAATGTAAAGATTTATAAACTCGTCGATCGACACAAAATTGATTGGCGATACTCTTGATATACAATCCAAGAGTAAATGGTTTGTGAAGGCCTTCAACAAGATATTAGTCAAACTCCTCAAGAAGATTCTCACAAAAAAAGAGAATGGCATACCAAGCAAGTAGAGGCTCTATGGGCATATCAAACTACCTACAAGACCTAAAGCCACTCCCTATTCATTGGTATTTGGGCTGGCGGTTCTTCTCAGTTGAGTTGCCTTCCCTTGAGTAGCCATCAATACAATCTAACAAGATCAAAATGCTCATCGAGAATGGAGGAACTTGACGCTTGATGAAGTTAATTACAAGCTCATCAAAATCACGGAAGTTTATCGAGCAAAGATGTCTAGGGCTTTTGACCATACGGTGTGGCCTCGAACATTCCAAAAGGGGATTGGTCTTGAGAAGACCAATTATTCTAATCAAAATTTGGTGGCAAATTTGAGTAATTAGGAAGGCCCTTTTGTCATTGAAAAAGTGTATCAGGAGGGGCATACCAACTCATCAACCTAAAAGGTGAAAGACCGGTCTGCCAATTAATGGACTTGAAAAAGTATTATACTTGATGACCACATTCTCGAGGTACAATATAAATCCCCTATAAGATAGGGGGCATTTTTAAGTATATTTATTTAGGTTGGCATCATCATGCGAGATCCCTAAATAAACATACTCAGATGAAGAACTTTTATGAAAATTCTCTGTTACATAGAGGCATTTTTAGATTTTTATATATAGATGAAATCAATGTTGTATGTTAAAATCCCCTTTAGAGTACATCAATTCAAATATTGATGTATTTGTGTATTTTCATCTTGAAAATTCTCTAAATGTACTTTAGAATTCCCACAAGATAGGGGCATTTTTTTAGTTTATATCAAGTTTATTTGAGTAGACATCGTGCCATAGGCGAGATCCTCAAATATATTCTTATTAGGTTGACATCGAGCTTTATGCAAAATCTTTGAATATATCATAATTATCATTGTTAAGTTGCATGTCCGAACAAAAGAATATTTTATGCATGAAAAGACAACCCTAAATCAAAGAAATTTATCTTCAAATTTGTCAAATTGGAGATCAAGTCAAAAGAACTCTCGATTTGGGAAGCTTCAATTAAGTTGGAGAAACATCAACCTCACATCCTAAAGTCTAGAGTAGGTTCTAAAGGTCGAACTCAACAAGCCCAAATATATGAGTTCTTTGTGCTCTCCTCTCAACAAGCGAGAAAAGGCCATAGTGAAGAGCCTCCTCAATTCAATGGCGATAGGTTTCAAACTGTGATCCGTAGTGATTACAAGCAGATAAGAGATCTTCTCTCGATCGATAGATCAAGGCAATGGAAGGGCTCAATTGCACTCAAATCAATCTTCATATTACCGCAAGTGATATTTCAATCTATTCTCAAATGATCTAAGCTCAAAGCACATATCAAACCCTATCTCATCATCAAGTTAAAGCAGAAAGCAGGATGGGAAGCAATTTCATAGTTCAATAAAGCCGATGGGTAAATAAATTTTGTAGCATTTATTGTCATTTAAAGCACATGTTGCTAGACTAATAACTCAACATTGAGACTTATATAAGGGAAGGTTGGGACATCTATATGTACCCTTCAAAGCAACAAGCAGGGGTTCATGGAGTGCATACACTTCTTGACAAGTCAATAAGGACAAATGGTCAATCCTTCATCAAGTACATCAAGCTCAAAGCTAGGACAAAAGGAATTTTAAATCAAGCATGGATAAACCAATTTCCTAATGAGTCCTTCATTAAAACAAGCATCAATTCTTCCATCAAACCCAACCAAGCTAGGATCGAAGAGGCTCAAATCAATGACATAAAGAAAGAGATCTCAAGAAAGCTATTGAAGCATATAGTATATGGTGCAAGAACTCTTATCTATCCGACAAGTTGATTACGACAAATCAATCCCGTCATTTAGCATGTCACGAATAAGCATACATAATAAATCAATCAATAGTATTCAATCGGCGAAATGATCCAAGTTCTTTGGCCCCAAAATCAATCGATTTTCAATGGTGACTGCTCCATGAATCACATTTATTGGGGGGCATTTGTTGACCTCACATATATTACATAAGTTGAAGCAAGTCCCATTGATGGGCGTCGGAGCGAAATATCGGGGATCAAAAATGCCGGGCGATGGTGAAATGACCTCCGTCGATGCGAACATCGTTGCATTAAATGTTGAAATTGATCAAAATATAAATATTGCAAAATCTAATCAATCGATTAAGCGGCTCGAATATGACATATCGCATTGAAAAGTGATGATGTCACGAATGATCTTCGTTCATGAAAATCATGTCGTTAGCTTCAAAAATCTAAAACTATCAAATGAGACTATTCACGCTTAATTGACGATGTGCAATTGTCAAATAATCATAATGGCGGCGTAAATTGAGGTGAAATGCACTAAATGTCTTTGAAAATGGTGACCTCCGACGATAAACTTTCATTGCATTCGTTATCAAAATTGATTAGAATATAAATACATTATGAGAAATTGATTAAGCGAGCTATCAAAGTGTGATGTAAAGTCGAAGTTGCAATAATGTCCGACGACCTCCATTCTTGAAGCGATCATCGTTAGACTTGAAATATCAAAACTATCAAATGAGAATTCATGGCAATTGAACAATGTAATGAATATTTTGAAATAATAATCTGGGCAAAATCAACTCAAATGACCTCCGATCGATGAGCGACTTTGTCATCATGTTCAAAATATCAAAATTGTATATATTACATTGACTTGATGATCAGTGATCAAAACGATCAGTCATTATCGTCTGCGTATATATCAATCGGACGCAAGAATAAACGGCGCCGTTCGAGAAATTGATTGCGTTTTAGCTTCAAACATCAAATCTAGTAAACATTTTCTCTCAATTGGATGAGTCTGCGAGAAAATTGAGCGTCGAAAGCGGCGGCGCATTTTGAGTAAAAGGACTGATTGTATTTCGAGCCAAAATTGAAGCAAATGCATTCGTTGAAACACGATTATCTTAAATTGATATATATTAACTATGTGAATTTATCAACATAAAATTCAAATTAAAATCATTTAAATCAATTTAAAATTTATTAAAATTTTTAAATTATCCTCATGTTCAATTATTTCTGTCGTTCAGCCGCGTTCGCGTCCAGACACCTGGTTCGCTGAGCCGCTGCGCTCTCACTTCACTGGCCGAACCGCAAAACCGCACCTGCCACCCACAAATCCGCATCTAGCCCACTGACCCCGTGTCCGTTCCGCGCTGGCCCAGCCTGCGTTCCGTGAATCCACCACAAAACCGCGCTCCGCCACTCCGAAACCGTTAACCTGTTTCGGCAAACCCGCGGCCCACTGCTGCAAAACTGCACTGTCGGCCCGTCTTCACGTTCCGTCTCTTGCCGCTACCTCCGCTCTGCCACCACTCCGGCCGCAATCACACGCCTGCAACCCAGTTCCGCAGCCCGTGACCTTCCTTGGTTCGTTGAATCAACGGCCCGCCAGCATGCACCTCCTGCCAGCCACTGGCCGTCTTCCAGCCCACTGCCCGCCTCCTAGCTCACCAGCCCGCTGTTCCGGCCCATTCCTCCAGTCATAAAATTGCAGCCGCCGCCAAAGTTGTTCCAGCCATCCTGCACCCCCTTCCTGATTGGAAGAATATCGTGATATGAATTCTTCGATTTTTCAGCATTCGCTTCTCTAATTTTTTCGCCGCGAATCGGAGAAGAATATCGTCGAGGGTGAATTCTTCGATTTCCGGCGCACTCGCTTTACCCCTTTTCACGCATAATGGAAGAACATCGTCAGCGAATTCTTCTTTTGATTTTGGTATCGCACTCCTTGCTGCATTCATTCATACCGCTTGTTCCTCGAGCATTACAGCCAAAAAATCGTCAAATATTTGGGATCGTGAATGAATGTGAATATATATATATATATATGCAGGTTTGAAGACGTCTCAGAGTGATGAGATGAAAAAATAGGTTATGGTGTCATGACTTCAGCTACTCAGCCAGAGGGTGTAGCAGTAAGCAACACATGTTAGATGTCATGTAGATAAAATGTTTGTCGAAATTTTGTCTAAATTCTAAACTTAGAAAAAAAAAAGAGAAAGGATGAATATATATTGCATTATATGTTTTCTTTCAGTTTGAAGGCATGTGATTAAAGGACGAGATGAAAATCATGCGGTGTCGAAGACACCACTTACTCGAGAGGTAAAGCCAAAATATCGATATATTACACGGGATTACGTGAAATTGCATTAAATCTTTTGACTTAGAAAAATGGGAGAATGAAATGAATACTTAAGAATCTTAAGTAAAGAAATATGCGTTAATTTTAAACTAAAACAAAAAAAAGAGAGTTTTTAAAGAAAATTTTGAAAAATAGAACATTCATTTAAAATCTAAGTGAAATTTGGGTAAACTCACAAACTTTGGGAGGTAATATTAAACTCACAAACTTTAATTGTAATTTTCTAGCTTAAATTAAAGCGATAAAGTAAGGTCTCTTTTCTTGATTCTTCAAAATTAAACAAACTTGGGACTAATCTATAATAAACTTACAATTAACTTAAAGTGGGATGTATCCAAATTAGGTTTAATAACTCTTATCTGAATATGGAGGTGATTACCATGCTTTAATAAACATGTAGGGAGCAATAAACATTGAAATCGATATAACTTATCAAAATTATTGTAAATTAAACATAATCAAGTTGGGAGAATTACAAAATTCAACAAGTAAACTAAGTGCAAGTAATTTTAAACCACAATCTAAATCAAATGTCTTCTTTGATCACAAACCTTTGAGCAAGCAAATAGAGAAATAAATCAAAATCTATAAAATCATGGGGCTTCTTTTAATCAAAAAATTAAGAATTTCATTCTTTATGATTTTCAAAATCAACAAAATCACTAATTAAATTATTAAAACTATAAATGCATGTATTACATAGAGGTTTCAAGTGCAAATTTTAATATTTGAAAAAAAGGCTGCTAAATTGGGATAAAAAAATGAAAATATAAAATCAACCTCATAATTCATAAATAAAATTACCAAAATTATTAATATATGATATACTACTGAATGTTAAAATTCAATTATCGAGGATGTTGCGGGTTATTTTCCTGTTTAGTCTAGGGGTCAGTTAAACACAAAACCTATAATAAAGTTTCAAATCAATAAAATATTTGAGAAAATGATTTCGGTGATAATAGATCTAATCCTCATTAGCAAAAGTAGAGTGACTTAAAAAGCTCTTAAACATATTCAAATTAATCAATTTTTCAAATCAAATTAACAAAAATCTAAAATCAATCTCATAACTTGAAGATAAAATTGCCAATTAAATACACTGCATGGGCCTCGACCTATGCTTAAATCAAGTGTCTCGGGATATTGTCTTTGGTTATTTTCGATTTAGTTTTAGTAGGGTTAACCAAAACCTATAATAAGAGTTTCAAATCATGAAATATTTGAAATAATTTTGTCAAATGATAGTAGATCTAATCTTTATTAGTAGCTAAAACGAGTTAGAATCTAAAGCTCTTAAACATATTCAAACTAATCAATTTTTTTCAAATCAACTCAAAAATACTTAAATGAAACTCTATCATTAAAACTTAAATCAAATCAAATCAATCCACCTTACTATTTTGTCGGGGGTAAATTAAGAAAACTCAAATCAAATCAGTGTTATCTATGTTCACTCTCAATCAATCTCATTAGTAGCGTGGCGTCCTTGTGTGACTTGGTAGGCTCCGATAGGATTCACCAAAGTCCTTCCTAGTTTTGTTTGTCGGGCTCCATTATTTTGATCACGGCATAGCTTGTATGCTCCCAATGGCTCTCTTTGAGTTGTGAATCATAGGTATATCTGATAGCTCCCTAAAGTAAAAGACTTAAGACAAACAAACACCAGTTTACAAGGATTTCTTGGGCCGTGTGTTCTTTATGAGGATCCTTCCCGTTAGATTCATACCTCCTCCTGGCCAGGATGCGCGATAATGACCATGGGATCTTGATCGAGACGTCATCTTTCTCCAATCATTTGAAATGATGAATTTCATAATCTAAATTCGCTCCATATCTTTGCCACGCTTTTAGCGATCTAATGACTAGCCTTCAGTTCTCTCTCACTTATTGGGAGGTAATTAACTATAAGGCTTGCTATAGGAAACCTAGAACCGGATCTAAAGTCTCACCAAAAGCGAGGGTGAAATCTCAGGTGTCTTTACGATTCCATCTTTTAAAAATTATACCAACATGAATCAAACCACTCTCTTCAAATTCAATATTAATATAATTTGTCGAGGTGGGTGTGAATTTTTTTGAAATTAAGTCTCGAAAAGTTACAAGTATATTGTATATGGCATCGACTCAAAGCGTCAAGGACTCGACTCGGCGAGTCTCTGGCGGCCAGCGGGGCTATCTCATTAAACACTTAATCAATTTTTTTCTTAACCAAAAATTTTTTAATTAAAATCGAACCAAAAGTAGCACAAAACAATTTCAACCGAAAATAATAAATATGAAAACCGAACCAGATTAACCAAATAAGTTGGTTCGGTTGATTCTAAGTTCCAACTAATGCACACCCCTAAACATAAGTTGTAAAAATAGTGAGAAAATCAACTCTTTGAAATATTACTCTAAGGGTTCTAAATATTTTTTTATTCAAATAAAAAATTTTTATTCAAATAACAATAAATTCTTATGAATAAATTTTTATAATAAAATTCTTTGACAGCAACTAAAAACTGCCCCAAATATACCTTAAATCAAGACAAATATCTACCTCTTTTGTATCTTCTCTTAAATCATATCTTAAATTAAACATCAAAAGATTAACTCAGAATGGCCTTGCTGGCTTCTCTAGCACTGCAGAGAAGAAAACCTCCTCTCCATCTTTATCCAGCTTGGGCACCCACCTGTGCTTCTTATACCTCAGCATCCTGAAAGCATCCAAATAATCCTCCAATCCCTGCTCTTGCAGAAGAAGCCATCAATCCATAACAACCCTCCAGGCCTCAGAACTCGATCCCAATCATACAGCACGAAATCGAGCAGCATAAAATCGATCCATCCATCGAGAAATCGGGTGCTGTGAATCATGTCGAGAGTGTTATCAAAGAAAGGAAGCCTCTGATTCACAGTCAAGTAGAGAGGAACAAGTCCTCTCAAAGCAATCATCTCGCTGAAAGGAGCACCCAGATTTATAGTTGCAGAGATGATTGTAACGTTAAACTCCCTCATCCTGGCAGCAAAGGTCCCCGTTCCTACACTGAAGTCCAGCCCAACTCTGATCTCTCCTTGCTTGATGCTTAACACATCTTCCATGGGAAAATCAGAGTTGTTATTTTGCATCCACCTCGGCCACTCATGGTGGGTGAGGTTGAAGCAATCCGAGCATTTGAAGAAGCCTTTGCCTGTCCGATTCGCGGCGAGGCAGGCGAAGTTCTTGCAGCGGTAGCCGCTCCAACGGACGTTTTTGTCGTCGGGAAGGTTCCAGATGGATTCGTTGATGGGAAGTGGCTTGGAATATAGCTTGGGAGCTCTGGCGAAACACCTTCTTCTTGGCAAGGGTCGCAGCCATGAACCATTAGTCTCTGAACTTGTTTCCAGTCATCCTTGCAGAAATCACCAACATCATAGTCCATGAACTCTTCGAGCTCTTGTTTTGTTTCAGAAGCAGCCATGGCCTATGCTCATGAAGGTCCCATTGGCTCCCATGATGAAGTTCTGCTTTCCGAGCCTGTTGGGTTTAATCCTGGCATATTTTCTGATCTCTTCTGTGAGGAAGAAATCCGCGGCTTCATCGAGTGTTATTCGATTGCTTCTTGATAGAGGATGGATCTCAGTTGCTTGAGTTCTTTCCTGCTGACAAAGTTCTTCTCTCTCTTGAGCAAGTGATAACTTCACTGATCCTATAAGGCCTAAAATCTCTGAAAGAAAAGCTGTGTGTTTGAGCCTGGCATCTTTGAGCTCATAATGCTCATCAGAACCCATTGCTGGAGTGCCAAAGCTTTGATCTGATCCATAAGTTTCTCCATGATGGTGTCTAAGAGCTGGATGGAGCCTCCTCGGCCTGCATTTTGATCCCCGTATGTGTTGGTGAGAGGGGATTCTGGGGATAGAATCTGAAGAGAGTGAGTACGCTGAGAAAAGTGCAAGAATGGACAGGAAGAAGACGGAGGAATAAACTCCATTCTTGAGTCCAAACCTTGCGAAATGATTCAGGTCTCTCATTTCTACTGTATTGGTCGGTCTTCAACTGAAATTATAAAGAAAAGGTAAGTTTCGGATCTAAAAACTAGCCTAGTGGATTCAGGTATATGAACAAGATACCAGCAAAACCTTCTTGGTGAGAAAGGAGTTCGAGAGCTAAGATTGAGGAATAATGAGATATAAAAATCGAAACAGCAGCAGGATTAAGGGGAAGAGATGGGACTACTTCGAGATGGGAGAATTGAATTAATGGCTTTGTGACTTTTATATGGATAAATCATCGTTTATTGCGAGAAGAAGCGATCTCAAGATTGACTCCCTGAACCAATCTCGTATAATAATAATCCTGGTGGCTAAAATAAGTTTAGAAGCGTTTTTTTTATATATATATATATATATATATATATATATATATATATATATATATATATATATATATATATATATATATTATTTATTATTTTTTGCAATATTTTAAAAAATAAATAGTAAAGTTGACTTAAAATTTTGTTAAATTTTCAGGAAGAAAAAAAAAATAGATTTCGCATATTTATCTAACAATTGCTAATTCTCTGCTTAATTTTATTTCTTTTACTTTCTATATTTTATTCCATACAATAACATTAATATCTAAGTGCTTATAACTAACTTCATCATGAAATTTTTAAACTTTTAATGAATTATTTTTCTCTTATTTACTTAAAATGAAAATTGCATATATATATTCATAATTCTCTACAATTGAGGTAAATTTGGGATATTTTTATTTTATTTAATAGATTGCCATTATAATTTTATGTAACTATAATTTATTAATATTTTCCTTACGGCCATCTTAATTATTTGTCTATTTTATTCTAATTTTTTTGCTACACAATATCGTAGAAGTTCAAATATGAATTGGCACAATTTTGAATACGAAGTTAGCTGAGAAAAGAAATTCACTCAAAAAATTATCTATTTAAAGTATTTTTAAGATTTACTTTAAATAAAGAATGTTTTAAGTAAAGGTGTGTCTCATGAATTCGCAGACTCTATTAAATTTTAAGTATAATTTTATTTAAGCGCCCTGCATTACTGATCTTCTAAAATGCTGAAATTAGATAACTTTTAATTATTTAATGGAGTTGTAATTTTTTTCACAATAGTTTATTATTAAAATCATTTACAATGTAAACTTTATATTGACTAATGTAAAAAAAAAAGAAAGATTATATACATATCATTAAATTTTTATAGATTTAAATATCTAATACTTTATTTTTTTTATTTACTTATATAACATTATAGTAATTAAATGATATAAATATATATTATAAAATATCAATTTTATTGCAACCAAATTAATATTAGTAATATTTTATTATTATTTAACAATTGAACTATTATATAAATAGAAAAAAAAATATTATATTTTCAATATATAAATATAAAATTATATACCAAATTCTACATTAATGGCTATTTGGTTTTGATGTACTTTATAAGTTATTAGGTTTTATCTCAATTGGTATTATCATTATTTATTTAGAAGCTTTTGTGGTTCTTAGTTTATTTGGTCTCTACCTTTAATTTTTAATTTTGATACTTTTTTTCTTCAAAATGTCAATACAGAACACTTGAAAAAATAGGATTCAAGTTGACTTGAATAATATTCGAGTTGGGTTCAAATCAAATTCTTTTAATTTTTTAGTTATTCAAATGAAAATGACTCAATTTTATCCCACCAAATTTTATCAATTTGACTTCAACAAAGCTTGAAATTTTACGTAAACTCAAATATGATAAATGTTAATCAGATCAAGTTAGTTAATCAAGTTTGTTTATCTAGCTTGGGTGGTTTTAACTCGTATAATATTCAAGTTGTGTTCAAGTTCCAATTTTAAATTAGTCAATCAAATTAGACATGAACGACTCGATTCATGAAGGTAAATTGACACCTTACTTCTTATCATTTATATTATGTGTTGGTATTTTATGAATTTAAGCATCTAATTTTTCTTTTAGTGTCTAATCATGCTTTTATATATGCCCATGTTTTTGATATTCGTGAATATATATTGTATTTGGTTGAGCAGAATATTCATTCCTATCATTATTGACAAATGATGATAATTATTATATTATTATTATTATTATTATTATTATTATTATTATTATTATGATTCTCTCTCAATCAAAATTTTTTTTCGCATCTATGATGAGAACACAATTATAAATATGAGGTTCAATCAAGATGTTCAATCAAACAATAAATTGACTATAACCTTAGCAAATATCAGATCATTTAATTATCTATCCTTATCCTTGAGGTAAATCTTATCATATCACCATTTTATAAGTTATCACTGAACTTTTCATGACATTTTTTGGGAGTTTTATTTTTACTTTTGAGCTTTGTGTCTTTTCTATAGCAATTATTGCTAGTATTTTTCAGAGGCTTTAATTTTTTTTCCTTAATCTGATATTCGCCTTATTGTAATCCTTTTATAACTCATTTATAATTAATAAAATTGAGAACTCCCCATTATCTGTCGATACGTTAAAATCTAATTATTGAATGCTTTTTTTTTTTTTTTTGGAGTAAAAGGTGAGAGGTTTGCTCAATTTCATTTCAAAAGTAAAGTTACAAATCAGAAACTGTGTAATAAGAAAAGAAAATAAGAGATAAAAGAATCTTCAATCTCATGCCAGATCAAAATAAAATAAAACATAAAAGAGGCAGAAGATAAGACTCTATTGGACTCAGAGTTATATAGTAATAAAATTAGTGAAACATTTAATTATTGAATGAAAACCTTTTCCGAAACAAGTCCTCAGCTTAATTGCACAGCAGAAAAATCACATCAGCAGCCTCGCCATGGCCACCAGAAACCAAGACGCCCAATTTCCTTCTCCTTCTGCCAACCTCCCATCCGCAAAATGCTCGCTGCCGCCGCCGCCGCCGCGACCGACTCAACTCCTGCGCCTCCCCTTTCATATAGCATCGGTGGCCTTAGCACCCCACTCCTCCTCGGCCTCGCGCTCTTCATGTTCTTCATCATCACCTTCTTCCTCGCCTTCTTCTTCTGCTACCACATAACTCTCAATCCCCGTTCCCAAAGCCCTAATCCTAGCCCCGACCAAGCCGTCGCCGCCGCCCGCCCGTGTAATCTTATCCATAGATGGAGAATATCCGGAGCAGCGCGGTGTTCCCTGGCGACGAGAAGGTTATTAGTTCATATCCGAAGTTTTCGTTCTCCATCAATGGCGGCGGCGGCGAAGGTTGTGCTCGATTTGCTTGAATGAATATAAGGAGGGGCAGATGCTGAGAAAAAACCAGAATGCCCACACTGCTTTCACATTCTGTGTATTGATAGCTGGCTCCAGCGGCACGGGACGTGTCCGGTGTGCAGATCGTCGCCGGCGCCGACGCAGTTGTCGACTCCGATGACGGAGGGCTTGTCGCTGTCGCAGGATTCCGGCGAACACCTTCGAGGGTGAGATTTGTGAGAATGGGATTTCAGCTTTTTTTACCGATTGGGTCACCAAATCTATACTCTCTACTGTCCGTCTCTACCATTCTTGTCAAATTCAAAGTTGATAGTTTTGGGGAAATTAAATATATAACAGTCATAATATATGATTATTTCTAAAATTATCCTCTTCTTACTTTCAATTTTAAATTTTATCTATTTATTAAATTTTATAATAAAATGTTTAGCTAGTATTTTCATTTTTATGAAATTTTAATAATTTAATCATGATATGTAAAAAATATATATGAATTTAATAATTAAGAAAATAATATACTTATTAGATTTATAAATAGACAACACTTGAGCCATTTTTTATTCATTGATATTTTTCTTAAAAATTTGAGTCAAATTGCTCCTCTGTATGGAATCATTTTCTTTCTGATTTGTTTAAAAAATGATGAATTGTAGGAATAAAATTATATCAGAATACACTGATATAATTTAAAATTATAAAATAAATATTTAAAATTAAAATATATTAAAATTCTCTTCTAAAATAAAATTAATCTTTGATATTATATTTTATTTCTACTTAAATATTTTAATTTTGATTATAAAATATTGTCTTTTCATGTAATTCTTAATATTTTATTTTATCATCTTAAAATGAATTATATCAAAATATTTTAATATTTTTTATAAATTATAGTTAGTTTCTAATTAATACTTTTAGTGCAATTGTAACTTGCAAGAAATATGTATGATTCAATCAGCCATTTATGAATGATCCAGTATGGATTCTTTCATTCTTTGTATCAAAATGTACTGTAAGTTGGCATTTATTGTAAAATGGAAAATGGTTAAGGTAATTATAAATACGAAAGTAAATAAACTATTTTGCAATTAAGAATAATTAATCTTGACCTTATGCTCGAAGGACAGCTACAGTATTGACCGCTAAGGCTCGAACCGTTGCTTCAAACTGCGTTTTAAAAAACCTTCCAATTAAAACCTCCTATCACCTCTAGAGATTTTACTATGATCCCAACTTAATTTTTCTGTACTAAAAAATAGTTATGAAGATAATACAAAAGAAATTATTATTTGATAGCTTTTGATCGTCATCGTAATTATTATTTGATAACTTTCTCATTATAAATTTTCAAAATGTGACCAAAGTACAGTACCAAATGATACTGCAGTACGATATATAATGCATCACATCGCCGCTATGCCAAATAGGATCTTTGTCATTAGGGTAAACTTTTGACATACAACATTTAAAATTTCAAATATATCATATGTATAATTTTTTTTCTTAAATTTAAATGTAGAGATTTACAAACATACCACATTAAATATTATTATTTACATATTTTAAAATCTCAAAGTTCAAATTGACTCATCTAATACTCAAAATTCTCAAATACATCAAATCTATCTCATTAGATTGTTGTCGTTGACCCATGCCTAAGTCCGCTCTCTTCCCATCCCACTTCGTCCAAAAATATAATATTTTTATACATAAAATATATTTTAATTTGAAAAAAATATTAATAGTAATATTTTTATGTGATATTAAAATTTAAATATTACATAAAAAATATTTGTAGTTGATTCATTTGTGCCTAATGTGAATTACTAAGTGCAGTTAAATATAAATTGCAATTGAATTGGTAGTCACATTTATACAAAGATAATACTAAAAATTTCAATAAATTATTTCTTTTTTCTTTTTATATTTACTTTAAAATAAGTTTTATTTATGAAGATATCTTCCCTGCAACAATATAAAATATCCATGCACTTCTCATGCAAAATCAAAGGTTATGAACGATTTCTCTATAAGAAATCAAACTTCTAATCTATTTTAAATGAAATTGAATCAAGCCCACCTTAGAAAAGGCTTGATAGGTGTAGCTTGGGTTTCAATTAGAATTTTTTATTTTTATATATATATATATATATATATATATATATATATATATATATATTATATTCAAAATATGACTAGTCAAAACAAATCTTGATGTCGGCGATATGATTTTGAGTTAAAACCAATTGATCAAGCTTAAAATACCATTGGAATCTTGGGACATCAATTAAATCCCAAAACAGCTCTCAAATATAGAGTGTTTATAGTCAAATCGGCGTCTGAGCGGATCTAAGCCTAAGATCTCATAATTCGACTTCATTTGGGCATCCAAATGCTCAAAATACATCAAATAATCAAAGGAATCATCCCCAGCGTCGATCGAGGGAGTGGTACAGCTTTACATGAATGGGCTTTACATGAATTTACAAGAGTGCCCCTCCTCCCATCTATAAATAGGTCTTCATTCCTCACATGGGGGGCAGTGAAGAAGAAGAGAGGAGGCTGAAACAAGTGAAGAAGAGAAGGAGCAGAAAGGAAGAGTCAAGCAGGAAGAAGAGGAAGAGAGTCCGAGCAAGGAAGAAAAGGAAGAGTCAAGCAAGGAAGAAAAGGAAGAGTCCGAGGAAGAAGAGGAAAAGCCCAAATGAGGAGGGAGAGAGAGAGCTCTCAAGCTTGAAGATCCTCCAAGCAGACCCCAAGCAGACTCCATCGGCACCATCAAATCATAGCCACCGTGCGTCACTAATTGTCCACCGAAGTTACCTCACATCTCCACCATCAGTACAATTACAATGGTGTTACAGTTGTTATTCCTCCCTCATATGCAGTCAGTCATCGGGAAGACTTTGTACTCAAAAGATACATAGTGGAAGCTTTTCTTAGGCTAGTGGTTTTCCCCTCTTTTGAGGTTTTCCACGTTAAAATTCAGGTGTCTTTTGTTCTCTCTTTAATTACATGTGTGTGTCTTTGGACTTCCTGATAAGGCTAAGGCGTAAACTTTCACTCTGCTGGTTTATCAAGCCAGTTTGGCGTGGGAAGAAAAACCCTTCAACCATAATTTTCATGAACATCCGCGTTATGGCCAATGCACAACCTTCCCTGGCGGCTCAGCTCAACTCGTCATTCTCAAAACCCATCCACGAACCAAGGGCTAAGTTTTGCCTCACTCCCCACGATAGGCATGACCTTGTTGAGGCGCAGAATCTCTTTGGAAGATGGTGTCGCGAATGGAGGAGTCTCAAAATAAGATGATCCGACTTTGCAAGGACTACAACGGCCCACTACGGAAAACATATCTCCCCAAGATCGGTCGTTGCGGAAGAGGTCAAATGCTAATCCTCCCACAGAGTTCCTCGCATGGAGACCGTGACAGCAATCATCTTCATCCCGCTTATTGCATGGGAGCTTCACCCCCAGGCTAGTCATTCTTTGACATCAATTCCGTGGGTTTCAAGCTTAAGAGCATTGATTCTGATGGGGCAGCGACCCACGAACACATCGACCATTCTGGGACTATCATGCATATCCAATGAGCTCCTGCACACTACTTTGTGGGGTTTTCCGTTCGAGGGCAAGCTCGCTTGGTTTTACTCTCCTTCCAAGGGGATCCATCCATACTTTTGAACTTCAAGGTTTTGTGGAGCAGTTCATTGCAAAAGGAGAATCATTAAAGATTCCTCCCATCTTTCCGACGTTCAATGAGCGAGGGTGAATCACTTAAAGAATACTTCCAGGTTCTCCTTAGAAGCTCGCCAAATACAGGAGTAAACTCTATTAAGAGGAGTTTTTCTTGGAGACTCCGTCAGGGCCTTTTACTCATCACTCTTGCGGGACATCGGTCCATATGGACTTAGTTCATCGTGTGGAAGCACAAATCTTGTTGATGAGGCTATTAATGCACATCGCGAACAATTTGGATAATCTGGACCAAGGAACATAAAATAAAGGCATCAAAAGAAAACGACAAGAATCCCAACCCCTCAACTCATCAGATAAGCAAGTCACTCAAATAACAACCTGCTACAGCAATATTGCCTTCATGCTCGAACAGGAAACACCAGCAAACTTCCGGATCTTCCTGCTTCATCGGAAAACACTCGACAAACAACCTAGATGTGGACTTCCGCGACCTCCACGGTTACGCCGCAAAACTTCGGTCGTCCAGGTCATCCGGGACTTCCGACCTCTTGCGGTTAATGTCATCAAGCAAAGCTTCGAACAACCCGGAAAGGTCAAAACGTCTTGGTGGACTTCCGCGATCTCTTCCATACGGGTTAATGTCATCGAGCAAAAGCTCGACAAACAACCCGGAAAGGTCAAAAGTCCTTGGTGGACTTCCGCGGCCTCTTCCATTGAGGTTAGTCGATGAATAATATTCGACCAATAACCTGGAAAGGTCAAAACTTTGTACCCACTCACAGGTTAATGTCGCCGGATAACACTTTGACAAACAACCACCGGATGGGTCAAAATCGGATTCAATTCACCTCTTCCATGCAGTTAGCGTCGAGTCACACTCGACAAACAACCGGATAGGTCAAAATCCTCGGATTCAATTCAACCTCTTCCATACAGTTGCGTCGCCGAGTCACTCGACAAACAAACCGGATAAGTCAAAATCACCATCGGTCATCCCGCCAACTACGCGATTCGCCGACTTGGCCACCCGTGGGTAACCACTTCATGCGGTTGCGCTACGCTCGGTCGCTGGCAAACCATCGCCACAATCTCGGTCATCTCCGGCACCTCGCGGTCACCACCATCTTCGCGGTCATCTCGCAGAATCTGGCGTCGATCGCCAGTCGACTAAATCGCGGTTATCTGCCAGGCCACCCGTCGCTGAGCCACCATTCTGGTCACCGCGTCGACTACCGTCGTTGGTCACTGCCGCCATCGCCGCGATCATCCGCGTCGTCGGTCATTCCTACTACAGGCTCGGTCGCGACCATCATTACGGTCGCCGGTTCGACCACCCCGTCTTGTACGGTCGCGTCCGCTTGCCGCGATTATAGGCCATCTCCGTGGTCACCACCATCGTCGTAGGTCCGCTACGCCATTACAATCTTGGCCGGTCACCCATCCGGTCATCCTCGCCATTCTGCGTCGATGCCGCGACCTGCGCCAATTCGTCGCGAATACCCGTCGACGCCACCATCGTCGGTCACCACCACGACTACCATCGGTGATCGCAGCCCCCGTCATAACCCTGGCTCGCCCGGTCGTGCTTCGTCGATCCGCGCCGTGAATCCAGCCGGTCTTCGCACGCCGTCATTTAAGTCGCCCGTCATCTGCGCAACTGGCGCCGGTCGCCGCGGCCGACTACCGTCATGCGGTCGCCTTTGCGCGCCGCGACATGCCAATCTTCTTTGCTCGGTGCATCGACCCTGAATCTCGATTCGTTTATTACGTCGGTATGCCAGATCACCGGTGCCGGTCATTTGACCGTGCCAGCAATCTTCGCCGATGCTGGTCGCGCGTCGACTACCGTCTCAATTAGTTGTCGACCACCGTGCCGCCACCATCACCGACTCGTCGTCGGCCGGTCGCCACCGATTCGGCATCTCGCCGGTCACCACCATCGTTCGGTTATCCTCACGACCGTCGGCGGCCCGCGATCGCCGAGCATTAGTCACCGTCTCGGTTATCGTCTCGATCACCTCAATCACGGATGAACGGCCGAGGTGCGGAACACGGCTATCTGCGGTAATGATCGCTCAACGGACGGTCAAGCAGGGCGGTAAATCACGGTATGTACGGTGGACTTGATCGCCTCAACGGACGGTCACGGGTAAACCAGAATCCACGGCGGTATGTAGTGGGCCTTGATCGCTTAACCCGGACGGTCCGTGAGGTCGGTAACCGGACATATGTACCATGGGCCTTGATCGCCTCTAACGGGGCGGACGGGCCGGTGCGGCGACGTATGCATGTACCGCGCCCTTGTCTAACGGACGTCCGGCGAAGCGGAACCCGACATATATGCTGGCCTTGATCCTCTAACGGACGGTCAAAGGCCGTAAATCGGAACCATGGCGAATATCGTAGGCCTTGATCGCCTCTAACCGGACGGTCGACGGCGATCGCCGGAACCGGCATATGCCATGGGCCTTGATCACCTCCCGGTCGGCGAGGCTGGCGGAACCCTCGTATGTAGTGATCGTCTCTAACGGACGGCGAGGAGGTAAGAACCATGGCCTATATCGTGGGCCTTGATCGCCTCTAACCCGGTCAGGCGAAGCGGAACCACGATGTATATGCGTGGGCCTTGATTGCCTCTAACGGACTCCGGAGTAGCCGGAACTTCCCGGCGTCGTGGGCCGCTACCCAACGGTCCAGGCGGCCGATGGCGAACCGGCGTATGCGTGGGCCTTGATCGCCTCCTCAACGGTCGGCGGCGTGGCAGAACGACGGATGCAGTGAGCCTTGATCGCTCTAACACGGGCTGGAGAGGCGGTAGCGGAACCACGGCGTATGTATGGGCCTTGATCCTCCCCCGGACGGTCCGACGAGGCGGTAAATCGGAACCGACGTATGCGTAGGCCTTGATCGCCTCAACGGACGGTACGGTGCGGAACCAATGTGATGAGCCTTGATCGCCCTCAACACGGCGAGGCGGTGGCGGAACCCGATGTATGCCGTGGGCCTTGTTTGCCTCCAACCGACGGTCCGGCCAGCGATGCGGAACTTCGGCGTCTTGGGCGCGGCCGCCTCAACGGGGCCGGTCGCGAACCCGTCCACCGTATGTCTGGGCGGTCGCCTCTCACATCAGCCGGCGTGCGCCGGAACCACGTATATGCAGTGGGCCTTGATCGCATCTAACAGTCCGACGAGGCACATGGCCGGAAACCCATGTATGTGCAGTGGGCCTTGATTGCCTCTAACCGACGTCGACGAGGTGCGAACCATATCGTGGGCCTTGATCACCTCCCCGGAAGGTCCGGCGAGGCGAACCGGAACCGATGTTATGCGTGGGCCTTGATTGCCTCTAACAGAACGACGGCGGAGGTAAGCAGAACTTCACGTATGTGCGTGGGCTTGACCGCAACGGTCCGACGAGGCGATAGCGGAACCACGGCGGTATGATCGCGTGGCCTTGATCGCCTCTCGGACGGTCAGGCCGTGCTGGAACTCCACGGCGTATGCCGTAGCGATCGCCTCTACACGGGTCCGATGAGGCGTGCGCCGGAACCCACGGTATGTCGTGGGCCTTGATCGCCTCCTCACGGACGGTCCGAGGTGGTAATCGGAACCACGGCGTATGTGCGTGGGCCTTGATCGCCTCTAACCCGACGGTCCGGAGGTAAAGCTGGAACCACGTATGTCTTGTGGGCCTTGTTTGCCTCCTCGACGGTCCGAGCGACGAGCGGAACTCGGCGGTATGCGTGGGCCTTCGCCTCTAACCGGACGGTGGCGAGGCCGGAACCGCCACGGCGTATGTCGCAGGTGCGCTTCCTCACGGATGGATCGACGAGGCGTAACCGGAACTCCACATTATGCCGGGCCTTGATCGCCTCCCCACAGACTGACGGCGAGGTAAGCGGAACCACGACCTATGCAGTGGGCCTTGATCGCATCTAACCCCGGTCCGGCGAGGTGGCGGAACCACGACATATGTCCAGGTGGGCCTTGATCGCCTCCTTGATCGCCTCTAGATCGCCTCCACGCCTCTTAATCGCTTCTTGATTGCCTCCAAAGGACCTCACTCAAGAAGAAAGGGAGAGGGAAAGGTGTGCCTCTCTCTCAGTATTTATAACCACCAGGGGTAAAAGGGTGAAACCTCTCAAAAATGGCTCAAAACCTTTCAAATTTTTTGGTGGACCCTGGACCGACCCGACCCAGTGCATGGAGTGCGTGACCTCTGGCCTATTCGGCGGTCATTCACCCGGCGTCAGCAGCGACGAATCCGCCGCGACCCGATCGTCGGAATGACGCGACCACGAGCAGATCCATGAACGACGCTGACAGTATGAGCGTGACCCGTATGCGCCAGCGCCAGCCGTGTAACCACCAGCCGCCGTTCCAGACGGCCGTCGCGGCCCATGATCCGTAGCGTGTCGGCCGCCAGCCTCCCCAGCGTTAAATTTGCGCCTTCCGAGATTTGACCGATGGGCGACCATCATTTCTTGTAACCATGGCCAGCATGGCCCTCGCCTGGGACGCCCAGTCCTACGAAAACTTCCAATTCGTTATTTTCGAGCATTTGACACATATATTTTGGATGATTAAGCTAATGTCATCCAAAAATAGGCAACCGATATGGCTCTCAAAATATTAGTCAAAGCACAAATCTTGATGTCGGCGATATGATTTTGAGTCAAACCGTCGAGATCAAAAAATATCATTGGAATCTTGGGACATCAATTAAATCCCAAAAGCTCTCAAATATGAAGTATTTATAGTCAAATTGAGCATCTCGACGAGCGGATCTAACGAGCCTAAGATCTTATAATTCTTCATTTGGGCATCCAAATGCTCAAAATACATCAAATGATCAAAGGAATCATCTGAGTCAGTCGAGTAATGCAGCTTTACATGAATTTACAAGAGTGCCCCTCCTCCCATCTATAAATAGGCCTTCATTCCTCACATGAGGGGCCAGTGAAGAAGAAGAGGAGGCTGAAACAAGTGAAGAAGAGAAAGGAAGAAAGGAAGACAAAAGGAAGAAGAGGAAGAGTCAGAAGGGAAGAAAGAAGCAAGGAAGAAAAGGAAGAGTCAGAGCGAGGAAGAAGAGGAAAAGCTCAAGTGAGGAGAAAGAGAGAGCTCTGAGCTTGAAGATCCTCAAGCAAGATCGCACCCCAAAGATCGCTCAGCTCGGCCATCAACTACGCCACCACCGTCGTCACTAATTGCCGCCTCCCACCGGAAGTTACCGCATCTCCACCATCGATTAATAATTACAACGATCATTGTTATTATTCCTCCCTCATATGCAATTCTGTAATCCATCATCGGAAGACTTTGTACTCTCAAACAGATACATAGTGGAAGCTTTTCTTAAGGCCGTGGTTTTCCCTCTTTTCGAGGTTTTCCACGTTAAAATTGCAGTGTCTGTTGCTCTTTAATTACGTGTGTGTCTTTGGACTTCACACAAAAGGCGTAAACTTTCACTCTGTATCAGCAACATATATATATATATATATATATATATATATATATATATATATATATATATATATATATATATATATATATATATATATATATGTATATATATATAGTTATAACATAAAAAATGTGAGGGTTGTCATAGGGCAAATAAGAAATAAAAAAACCACAAATGTGCCATTTAAATCATCTCAAAAAAAATTTTAAGTTAGTTGGTGGTATTATTCGACTCATTTAGTTAATAACATTTCTATGGTATTTGTTATGTAATGAGTGGGCAATTCATGGCAGTTCATGGCTCAAACTATCAACCACCAACTACCCATAAATTTCTACTCTTTTATGTATGTGCTTTAGAGAGCAATGTTCTTGCTACATTTATAATCCTAAAATATATTTATATAAAAATTAAAATAAGGAAGTATTTAAATATTTATGCAAGAAAATTTTATTTCTTAAATAGCCTCCCTTTAACTTTAGAGCATTTACATTTATAACACACAATTCTTATATATTTAACACCTAAGCATTCATGTTTATATAAATAGCACTTAAATCTTTAATATGATATCAAAATTAGCATTATCATTAATTTTTAAAAGTCAAATGCACATTTTATACATAAGAATGTTGGGACATCAATCGAAACCAATTTAGAAGATCTAGAGCAAAATTTTGAACAAAAGTAAACAAAACACAAGATTACAAAAGATACCATATTTGATGTAAAAAACCGAGAATGGAATAAAACCAGAATCAAACCACACTAATAACTCCATTATGAAAAAAATGAGTACAATAATACAATTAACACTTTAAGTCTCTCTAATGCATACACTCTTCACTTCCTCTCAAGAACTATAGCTACCTAAATATGAATTACGCTTTATAATGCAATGTGAACTTTTTCATATATGTCGGTATTCGTCACCAAGTTCTTCGCGTTCTAGCATCACGGTAGAGTTATTGTAGAGCTATGATCGCCACTCTATCTTATGGCTTTGAGTGCTTGTAGTCCTAACGTTACCCGCAACATCGAGGCACTAGCTTCTTTATCTTCTATTGTAAATCCATGGATCTCGGCTACAACATTATCATCTTTACATCGAGCTACTACATTTTATCTCTAAAGCTATGACCTTCATATTCTAGCTGAAGAGCTACAAATGCAATGTCGAGGTGCTATGCACAAAAAAACATTTTGGGGCACCAAACCCTAAGGTGCTTGACCTCCATATGTGTGCATAAGTCAAAGTCAAGCCTACAAATCGAATTGATGGACTTAGGAGGTGGCATCGCAAATTCAGCTCAAAATGCACCGGACATCACTAAAATGGTTAAAATGACCTCGATCGATGAGCAGACTTCACATGCGTTGACGTCATTGATCAAAATATGAATATTGCAAAATCTAACGATCAATCGATTAAGCTCGAGCTATCATGTCAGCGTGTATCGGAGTCAGAAGCTGCGGCGACATCCTAACCTCGGTTAATAAAATTGATCATTCCATTAGCTTTAAACATCAAAAATATCAACGAAATTGTTTCGCCAATTTGGATAAATGCATTGTGAAAAAATCGAGTTATAGCGCCGAAATGCACAAGTTACCATATCCTCCTCGATGGATGAACTTCTCCATCATGTTGAGAAGTCGGCGTGGAATAAATATTGCATGACTTGATGATCGAGCAAACAGTCGTCATATATCATATCAGTTAGGAGGCACCGACATAATAAAACGATCTATGTTTGAAATTGATTATGTCGTTAGCTTCAAAACAAAAATCTATCAAATAAGACTATTCACTTAATTGACAAGTCTGCGCATCAGAAAGCCAGCGTGCGCATTTTGAGTAAATTGACCCAATTTGACGACAACCAAACGGCCTCCGATCATGGATTGTGTCATTACGTTGAATATTACCTTGAATTTATATATATATATATATATATATATATATATATATATATATATATATATATATATATATATATATATATATATATATATATATATATATATATATATATATATATATATATATATATATATATATATATATTAACTATGTGACTTTATCAAAATTCACACTAAAATCGTTCAATCAATTTAAAATTTATTTAAAATCCTAAATTACTCTCCTTGCAACCATTCCCTCCACTCTCTTCTTGCGCACAAAAAAAAACTCACGACTCTCCTTCAACTGACCAAAGAAAACAGATTCCATTTTCTCCTCCCCATTTCCAAGCTCAGCACAGTAATCCTCTCTCCCCTCTCACTTCCGTTTCCAGACTTACATCTGCATCCCACCGCATGATCCCAGCCTCAGCCTCAAGCTCTCCATCTCAAGCAGGTTGATCCCTTAGCCCGCATCCCACCTGGCCAACCCGTTCAAACCCATGCTCATCGGCCCATCAGCCTTCAAGCCTCAGCGTTCCTCGGGGCTCCGCTCGAAAAAACACGACCTCCACTCCCCTGCGCTTCTCCATGCCTCTGCCGCCATCGCCAGCCTCCGCTCTCTGCGCGTCAGCGCCTCAGGCCACAACCCTGCCTCCCACAAGTCGCACTTCTCCGATATGTGTCGTTTGCTATCCGCTCCTCTTCCACTCACAATCCAAATTTTGCCCGTGCCCGAGAAGAACATCTCCGATCTCTTTATCCTTCCATTCTTAGAGGGAAGAACATCGTCAAGAGGGTGAATTCTTCGATTTTCGCATGACTCTCTTTATCCTTCTAATTTTAAGCCGGGAAGAACATCGTCAAGAGCGAATTCTTCTTTGATTTTTAGCATCGCATTATCCTTCCTCCTCAAATTTGAGCGGGAAACTCGTCAAGAGGAGTTCTTCTATGGTTTTTTAATTACTGTTCCTTAATGGGCATTATAGCCATGAGAGAGGAACATGTGGGATCTATGATTATGGATATATATATATATATATATATATATATATATATATATATATATATATATATATATATATATATATATATATATATATATATATATATATATATATATATATATATACTATATATATATATATGTTTGTATTTCTTTAGGGTTTGAGAGGCCAAATTGCTCAGAGGGAGGCGAGATGAAAAAACGTTGGTGTCACAAGACACATTCGCTACTCAGAGAAGGGGCTTCGAGTAGCTAATATCCATTAGATGTCACTCCCCAAGGCGAAAATCTTTGTCAAAATTTTGTCTAATTTCAGGACTAGAAAAAAATAAGGGGATGAATATATATTGCATTTGTCTTCTTTCAGATTTGAAGGCCTTGTCATGCTCAAGAGGGTGTGAGATGAAAACCCAGTGTGGTGCATGAGACAGCTTACTCTCGAAGCGTCAGAGTAAGCCAAAATACCCCAATGCAGCCCCACATGGGGATGCCAAGGTGCAAAATTTAAAAAAATTCAGACTTAAATAAATTCAAATGGAATTACTTAAACTTAAGTCAAATAAAAGAATATATGATAAATATGAAGATAAATATTAAATTAAAGAGAAATAGGGGAGCCTTTAAAGAAAATTTTGGAAAGAATGGAACACTCATTTAAAATGCAAGTAAAATTTGGGAGGCTAATATTAAACTCACAAACTCTAATTGTGATTTTCTGGCTTAAATCAAGTAATGAGTGAGTTCTCTTTTCTTGTAAATTCCTCAAAATTAAATAAGCTTTTAATTGAAATTTGGGAGACTAATACCAAACTCATAACAAACTTGCAATAAACTTAAAGTCTAAGGATGAATTCAAATTGGGTTTAATAACTCTTATCTGAATATGGAGGTGATTACTATGTAACTAATAATGAGTGACTAAAGCAATGAACACGAAATACATAACTTATCAAAAGTGATGCAAATTGAACATAATCAAGTTGGGAGAATTATAAAAACTCAACAAGTAAACTAAGTAATGTTTTAAACTACAATCTAATCAAAATCAAAATGTCTTCCCTCCCAGTTGCAACTCTTTGTACAAGCAGAACGATACTAAACTAAATCAAAATTTATACTTTCTTGATCAAAATTAAGGAATTTCATTCTAATTATGATTTTCAAAATCAATGATTTCATTAATTAGATGAAATTAGCTGTATAAACAAATGTGCGGATATAGAGATTTAAAGTAAATTTTAATATCAAGAAAAGTGCTGGAATATATTAAATATTAATCTAAAAAAATCTAATAAGATATTAGGTCAATTTACAATGCTTTCATAATACCATGATTCTTTGTACAAACAAGGAATTAAACTAAATGTTGCATAAATGAAGGAGCTTTCCTTCAATACAAAATTAAGGAACTTCATTCTTATGATTTTCAAAATCAAAATCACTAATTTGGTGAAAGCTATAAATATCTACATGTCGACATAAAGATTTCCGGTATAAATTTTAATGTTTGAAAATACGGGATAAGTTGGAATTAAATAAAAACGAAATCAATTCATAATTAAGAAATAAACACTACATGAAGTCTTAAATACACCATGGGCCTCGATACTATCGAGTGCTTAAATTCAAGTGTCTAAGGATGTTGCTTGCGGGTTGCTTCTTAGTCTTAGTGGGTCCGTTAACAAAACCTAAAATCTATTATAAAAATTTCAACTTAGTGAAATATCAGAAACTAATTATGTCATGTGATAGTAGATCTCTGTTAGAAGCTAAACAAAGTTGATAGGATCTAAAGCTCTTAAACATATTCAAATTAATCAATTTTTTAAATCAAATTAAGTATCCTTCTTAAATGAAATTCTATCATTAAAACTTAAATCAAACTCAATCCATCCACCTTATCTTTTATG
The DNA here is from genome assembly GCA_021442155.1 of Cymbidium sinense. NCBI lineage: Eukaryota > Viridiplantae > Streptophyta > Magnoliopsida > Asparagales > Orchidaceae > Cymbidium > Cymbidium sinense. The sequence continues at coordinate 121,892,885 of CM038217.1, forward strand.
GTGATAAATTAAGAAAACTCTAGCTCACAAAAGCCAATGTCAAATCAAGTGTTTATGTTCACTCTCAATCTCCAGTAAGGATGTGGCGTGTCCTCGGCATTGCTTGGCGATAGGCTCCAGATGTAGTCTGAGTCCTCGATGGTGGTTTGGCCAATCATGCTTCATTATATTATGATCACGATCGTATGCTCCCCAATGTCTCGCCCTTTGAGTTGTGAATCATAGGGTATACTTGATAGGCAAATAGCCGTAAGGTAGACTTAAGTCATCTCCTTAGACAAACACCACAGTCTACATAAGAATTTCTTGGGCGGTAATCCATGTGTTGTTGATAAGGATCCTTCATCGTTGGGTTGACTAGTAGGTAGGGTAGGATGGCGGATGATGGAACCATGGGATCTAGATCGGCACATCATCATTCCCCAATCATCCGGTTTAAAATGATGAATTTCATAATGTAAATTTCAAAACTCTACATGCTAATATGCTATGCATTTAGAACCTAATGACTAGCAATCGAAAGTTCTTTCTCACTTATTGAGAGGGTAATTAACTATAGGGGCTTGCTATAACTGAACTAGATCTAAAGTCCTCAAAATGAGGATGAAATCTACTATTTCATCTGCCTTGAAAATTACACCACACACTTCAAATCATACTCTCTTCAATTCAATATTAGAGAGGTGGTGGCAAATTTTTTTGAGCCCCATGATTTCGACTCCTTGGGGATGATTCTCTTTCCATCTTTGGCTAGTCATATATGTGTTATAGTAGAAGATTTTGAAAATTCAAAATAAAAATGATGATTTAAGTGTGTAATAAATTCAATATGAGGTTCTATGTAGAATGAATCATTCAGAGTATATCTTTATTACACCATTATTTTGTCTGCTCTACATCTTGAAAGTATGGGGTGAAATAATAATTGCTAATTACTAATCCCCATCTTTCACTTTTACAAAATGGATCTACAAAGCACTTTCATTATTATGAGGTGCGAACATTTGCTAGCCATCATCAACAGAGATGTTGAGCTACCATTCAATTTAATAGCTTGAATTTCTCTTATCATATAACTCAGAAAATACCCACTTGGTACATTCATCAGAGGCCATGTTGGAAGGCCTCAAGTTATTAAAGCTCCTGTATGTGCCAACCAGTTCAATGACCCTTGTCAAGGAGTTCTCCGATAGAGAACTTTCAAAAGGCTAGGTCAATCGAGCCCCCATGATGAAAAGAACGTGTGGAAAGCGTCTTTAATTCCTCGTGGTACTGATGCACCGATTGAACCTTTTGTTTGAAAGCATGATCATGAAGCTTCCTCATCAGAAGCAAATTAACAGAAGATAGGGAAGAAGGAGAAATGTTGGTTGAGGGCTCAGATCCCCGAATGACCTAATGAACAAGCTGCCGAGTGAGTATCCCTACCCACAATAACTTTGATAACTTAAAGTGGGTAAAAGGAATAGCTCTACTAGTTAAGTAAGCGGTCTTTCTAGAAGAACCAACCATCAAAGCTCCACCACCAAAGGAGGACAAAACATGCACCGGGGATACATAAAGTTCTCAAAGTAGCGACATAGGCTAATGAAAGAAGATTTCAAAGGCTTGTGGTGATGGAAAATCGAAGCTCCACCAAGAAAGTTTCCATCTCTTCGTAACTAGCCATGAGCTTTACATGGTGAGCATCGAGCATGACACTTAGACCGCGTGTCCAAGAATCCATTTTGAAAGGTCCCAGAAGGGTAAGCAAATATGAGGCCAAGACCAGTAATGAAGTCTTGAAGAATGGAAGAGTGTGACATCAATATACTCATAAATAGCCTCAAAATCAACTCATCAAGTGGATACCCAAAGAAGGGATATCATGATGAAGATATGATGGTCGACACCAGAATCCTCTACGGATCCCATCTTCGATTAGTTTCACCCCAGAAGGTTGACTTTGATCATGGTCCTTTAATAGAAGAAGTATTTGTTCCACACATTGAACCGAGATCCATTGAAATGTCGATCAAAATTCATGCAAGAAAATAATGAAGAGGATTCTATGGAAGTAGAAGTCATCTATATGGTTAGAGATATAGATGAACTCTCTCGCCACATCATCGCATGACGATCAGGAATGAACTGAATTTGATGCTTATGAAGAAGAGTCTTCGAAGCAAATAAAGATGGATCTTGATCTTTGCTAAAGATGAAGAAGAAGACTAGAATGAGAGAGTTATCATGGGTGTTAAGGTCTATATGGTTGAACCAGAAATGATCGATATACAACTTTTATAATCACATCATTGTTCAACTCAATACCCTACAAATGCACAAGGAGAAGGGAAGTCAAGTTCTTCCCTAAAAATGAGCAAGGAGCGGAATAAGAAATAGAAGAAGAAGAAGAGCTCTTGATTGATGCCATGGCTAGAGAGAAAAAGAAATGCCAAATGGAGATCAAAGATAAGGAGTTTGCATAGCTTGGTACCAAAATGAATGATATGATGGTACAAATGAACATCATGATGGAGATGTTGAGAAGAATATCACATCAAGTGCACTTATTTTGTTTGCTAATCAACAGACGTTAATATACAACTTCTATACCACCATTGTGGTACCTCAAGCTCTATAATACATGCTATGCATGAGAGGAATGAAGTTAACCCACTACCTCTCCATCAAAATTCAAAATGGCTAGCACACACTGGTAACAACTCAAGCGGAAATGATAATCAATGAAAAGATAAAGGCTCATAGCCTTAAAAGTGAAAAGGCGGTGAGGGTTGCCCTTACCCTGAATATGATCAAGTGTCATACCGAAGGTTACTCAATGCCAAAATTTAATACTTTCGTGGGCTTGGTAATCCAAAGCAACATCTAGCCCAATTTAAGGCTACTTGTGACACAGAGGAATGAGAATGCTCTTTTCATCAATTCTTAGTACCTGTACTTGAATGGTATGCGAATCAAATGATTTAATTAAAATATTTTGCTGAATTATAGACTATATTAGTGAAGAGGTTCACGAGTAAGAAAAATCAAAATCGGCCACCTTCTTTTTTAAAAGGAAGAGTCAATGACAAAATTCATAAGTCATTGGCACAACAGTATGAAGTGCGAAATTACAAAGAAGAATATCACGATCTAATTGCTAATGGGCAATATGGATGATAAAATGGCATCATTTCTATGCATGGCGTCGATTCAACATTCGAACTTGCTTTCGATAGGGTGGCTAAATTTGAAAAGTTGAATGCCCTAAGTCCAAGTCTATAAATAAAGCAAAGAGAAACAAACCTTCTCAAGAAGAAATGAAATTCATGTCATTTATAGTTCAAATGGAGAAAAAAAGGGTGATATATAATGTGGATAAAGGAAAGTAGCCAATGTATAATGATGTTAAGGGAAAGAAGCACATTTATTCTAATCCACAAAATTGGTATTAGGCAATGACAAATCTCAAACTTTTCAAGTGGTGGGAGCGTCCAAAATAAGCAACAAGAGATGATGAGCGAATGCGACCATCTCTTAAGGAAAAGATGAACAAAGAATATTCCTTTAGAAGGGAGATTGTGGCTAAATTATTTTGACAAGCGGTCAAAGTTGGTTACAATACGAAATTAAAAGGCAAGAAGAAGATAATCAAGTTAACAATCCAAATTATTGTCTCATCATGAAGATCTCATCTCAAGATTGTTATGTCTTCAAAGATTGGCTAGAAAGGAAGTATCGGCGAGGTGAATTTACTATCCACGTGTTCGTCAACCCAAAAAGAGAGTCTACAAGGATGATTACATCCTCTTATATCATTCAAAGGAAATAAGGAGATTAGAATGAACAATAGTCTCCAAAAGACCATGAAAATCTTGAAGCAATAAAAATGTCCTAGTGTTAAGTGAAATCACCACTTGAACCTATATTGGACTTAAGAGAGATGCCTAAACCAAGTATTTGGGCTTCTCAATGGCATTCGATAAGGCTACTTCATCATGTATGAGAAGACTATGCAGCCTCATAAATCAAAGAAGGCGGCTAAGAAAAGAAGATCAAGAAGAGAACTACAACTCAAAAGATCATTAACAATTTAGAAGAGTATCACACCAGACAAGACATTTTAGGTTTGCAAACTTCATGCCTAAACTTGCATTGCTAAATGAAAAAAGATAATGGTGAATCTTGTAGAGATGTATTGAATCATGCATGATGTCAAAATGTTCTTCAGCATCGTTACTCTAAAATGACAAGGGTAGTCGACAAACTTCGACCAACCCATCAAAATTTTTATCAAGAAAGCAAGAAGAGAGAGAAGTTAATATTTTGTTTAATGACTCAACAAGACAATAAGTTCGATGAAGATCTATGTTTTCCGATGGAGAAGAGTCAGACTCATTGATATCATCATATGAAATGTATGACATTGAAAAATGAGTCTAGCCAATCTTTCGAATAAGAAGGAAACTTGAAGAAACTACCTCTTAAGAATTTGATCAAGATAAGGTGATTCAAGTTCGGTTGAAGTGATAAAGCCTTACCACCTTCATCAAAGAAGGGATATGCAAATAAAGATAAAGGAAAATAAATTGAAGTCAAAGGATATTATTCCCAAAATCCTAGGATAAAGCCTAAATCAAGCGAGGATAGATTATAATATTCTATCACATTTGAAAAGATCCACTGGCGAGTGTATGAGGCTCTCTTGATGTCAAAAGACCTTCAAAACTTTGATATAGGCTCTCAAAGATCCGAGAGTTATGAAGCTTACTTTGTTAAAGATGCATGTGAAGCATTCAAGATCTCCCAATCATATTTTTTGAGGAAGATCTTATGTTGGGAATGATCAAACCTTCCCCTTTATGTTCTGCAGTGATGGTATCTCGATCGTGAATATTGATTGATCCAGTTCTTCTATCAATCTTATGAGTCTAAAGGTATTAAGAGGATTATCACTTGATATCCAACATCTTGGGAGAGATATGTTGATGGTTCATGGTTTAATGAAAAGGACATAAAACTCGGGTTCTTTTATTCTCAAGTTCAGATTTATATATAAGCCAAGTTTCATGTCATATCATTTAGAGCTCTCTTGGCATGGTTGCATGAGTATGGCATGGTCCCATCAACTATGCATCAATGTATGAAGTATTTGAAGATGGAGAAGAATTGAGAATTCTGGTAACCTAAAACCATTCTCATTAATGAAGCAAAGATCTATGAAGATGCAAAATATTTCATCCTTAAAGAGCCTAAGCTATGAGAGCCTCTTGAAGAGTTCCACTTGAGGAACTAAAAAAGCAATTTCACAAAGTGAAAGAGTAAGAAAGGAAGAAGAAGGCAATGTCGACTCTCCCTAAAGCACTTGATTACACCTAAGTCAGAAAATCAGTTCTCATTTGGGAAGTGAAGAAGGAGAAGATATTCTTGTCCTAATGGAACTTATAAGCTCTCAAGAAAAGCATAATATGAAATAAGTGATTCGATTGGACTATGATTTTGAATCTAAGAAAATAGAGTTCAAATGGCATCAAGGAGGATAGCTCACTGGCGAGTTAGATGACTCACTCAAAATTATACCTATCCATGTGATTCAAAGAAATCACTCCATTGGAGGTTCATGATATTTGAATTGATAACATTCTATGTGCCACCATTGAGAGAGTGGTGGAATAGGAACTCTATTTTATAAATTTGAAGAGTCTCACCTCACAATTTGTACTCAACATGAAAATTATGATGAGATAGTGTAACAAGAATACAAATATACTATCCAAAATTAGAATGATGCATAAGCATGGAATTCATATTGAGGCTACTAAATATATAACCAAATCTTTAACAACATGTAAAGAAGTCCTCAAGTATCATGAAGAAGTGATAAGTTTATCACTAAAGGTTTAGGTTCATCCACAAATCTCATCAAAATAAAGCTTGTTATAATATAGAAGAAGATGATTCCATGAAATTCTTCTTAAAAATGATGAAGAAGTAGAAGCCACACAACTTGAAGATGGTGGACAAATAGGTACTATGAATGAACTTTAAGAAATCAACCTAGAGTGGATGATCCCATCCAACTTTTTGTCTGCCCTTACGATGAGAAAGTTGAAGAGCTAAAAATGCTACTTTGAATTCAGGATTGCTTTGTGGACATATTCTAAAATGATAGGCTTATCCCGATGTAGCGGTTTATAAACTAGCTATTAAAACCGGATGCTCCAGTTAAGCAAGCTCCTAGGTGAATGAGATTGGAGATTGAAGAACAGTGTAGAAACTAAAAGCTAATCGAGGCTTCATCCAGAGGAGAAGTGTAGATTGGATAGCCAACATCATCCAGTTAGGAAGAAGAACAAAATCCATCTTTGACTTCCGAGACCTAAATAAGGTGTGCCCAAAATTGACTTTTTTCCAATATCGAACTAGTGGACAACACCTCCAACTATGATATGTTCTCATTCATGGATGGATCATCGAAATAACCAAATCAAAATGGCACGATGAAAAAAACATCATTCGAACACCTATTGGCATCTATTGCTACAGTCATGCCATTTAGCTTGAAAATATGAGCTACATACCAAAGAGTCATGATGCATATTTTTTGATGAGTTGATTCATCAAAAGGTGGAATATTATGTTGATGATCAGTTGTGAAGAGCTTAAATCGTGAAAACCACTTTGAAGACTTGAGAATTGTATTGGAGAATCAAAATATGATCTCAAGATGAATCCTCTAAAATGTGCATTGGGGTATCCTATGGAAAATTCTTGTACATTATACATGTAAGAGGTATTGAAATTGATCCTACTAAAATCAAGGCAATTATGGAGATGCCTCCATGAAGAGTTTGTGTCGACTTTGTCCTTTACAAGAATAGCTGCATTCATCAATTTATATCAAATCTATCGGATGTGTCAACCATTTGCAAGGTTGATGAAGAAGGATGCTCCATTCAAGTGGGTGAGTGAGAAGTCTTCAATAGCATTAAAAGTTACTTGTTAAATCCACCAATCTGGCCCTATTCACGGAAGCCCCTCATTCTATACATAGATGGATTAAGACTCCTTTGGAGCATTATTGGCACAACACAATGAAGAAAGCAAAGAGAATGCTCTTTATTATATCGGTTGAACATTGATCGAGCAAAAATGAGATACTCTCAATAGAAGCATTATTTAGCATTAATCTTTGCGGTCAAAAGTTTCATCATTATATGTTATCTCACAAGATTACCCTCATCTCAAGATCGATCCAAAGTACTTGATGACAAGACCCGGATTGGAGGTACTTAGCAAGATGGGGCAATTTTGCTTTACAATTTGATATCACATATGTTCCGAAAGTAGTGAAGGGACAAGTCTTAGCGATTTTCTAGGACATCATATCCCTGGGACTCTTCTCTTAATGACGATTTGCCCGATGAGCAAATTATGCTCATTCATGAAAGAGAAAAATCACAAATTTGGAAATGTACTTTGATGGAGCCTCATCGATCAAACAAGTCCAACATCTAAATTCCCAAGAGCAAGAGCGAGAATCGATATCTTCATAACACCGGAAGGAGGGATAATGAGGCGATCATATGGATTGAGCCAAGAACTAATAATGAAGGCTGAATATGAAGCATTAATGGCGGTGGAAGAAGCTATTTTCATATGCATTCAAAACTTGTATTTTTTGGTGATTCGACTTATTATAAATCAAGTACTTGGCATCTATAGAATTAACAAGCTTGAATTAGCTTTCTATCACAAGTTCTGAGCTTATGAAGCGATACCAAATATCACTAACTCGAAGTCTCTCGATCGAGAATAGTAAAGTCGATTGCTTGGCAAAATTAGCTAAGGAAATGACAAGTATAAATGGTGATTATGTCATCATGGCATATTTACTCGATGAGTTCTAGAGCCAATAAAATATCAATCCCCATAGGTAGAGGGGTTATCAAATCGATGATGGATCAAGTTGCTCCTCATACTCCCAAAATCAACAAGAAATTATACCAAGAAGAGCTAAGAATGACATTGCCTCGAAAAGCGGTGAAGCCTTTACGGTAGAAAAGTCATAATTGAGGCAACCCTTCATTGACTACTTTAAAGAAGACAAATTACCAAATAATAAATCATTGGCACAAATTGAGAAGAGGATGTTACTTATGCTTTTGTCAACAACACTATATCATAGATCATTTAAGCAAATGTGGCTACGATGCCTAGATGTAGATGAAACTAGCAAAGCAATGCTTGAAGTTCATGAAGGACTTGGTGATGCATCGGTCAGTCCCAAGATGGCGGTAAAGATCAAAAGGATGGGCTATTATTGGCCATCTATGGTGAGAGACTCAATCATACTAAGAAGTGTCATGAGTGTCAAGTATGAGAATCTCATCCATCAACCTCTAAATCCATTACACCCAACAATAGCATCGGCCATTCAAATGATGGAGCACATATGTAATTGGACCAATTGATCCACCATCGTTAGGTGGACATCACTTCATCTTAATGACGACTATTTCTCTAAGTGGGTACCCCATTTAAAGAAGTTGCTATCGAATGATTAACTTCTTCATGCATATGGTTTATAGATTTGGAGTCGCTCCAAATAATTTTGATAATGACAAATAACTTTCAAAGTGCAAAGATTTATAGATTCATCGAGCAACACAAAATTGATTGGTGATACTCTTCAATATACAATCCTAGAGAAAATGGTTTGGCGAGCTTTCAACAAGACATTAGTCAAGCGCTCAAGAAAATTCACACCAAAAATAAAAGAATGGCATACCAAGCTAGTAGAGGCTCTATGGCGTGTCGAACTACCTACAAGATGCTAACTAAAGCCACTCCCTATTCATTGGTATTTGGGCGCAGTTCTTCCACTTGATGTTGAGTTGCCTTCACTAGTAGTCATCCAAGTACAATCTAACGAAGATCAAAATGCTCATGTGAGAATGGAGGAACTTCGGCGTGCTTGATGAAGTTAGATTGCAAGCTCATCAAAGTCTATCGAGCAAAGATGTCCGCTTTTGACCATGCGACCTTGAACATTCCAAAAGGAGAATTGGTTGGTCTTTGAAGACCAATTATTCTAATCAAAATTTGGTGGCAAATTTGAGCCTAACTGGAAGGCCCTTTTATCATTGAAAGTATACCAAGGAGGGGCATACCATCATCACCTAAATGGTGAAAGACCAATGCCAATTAATGGTCGATACTTGAAAAGTATTATACATGATGACCACATTCTCGAGATATAATAGAAATCTACAAGATGGGACATTTTTTAGTATATCTATTTAGTTAGCATCGTTCATGAGATCCCTAAATAAATAATACTCACTCGAGATAAAAGATTTTTTTGAAAATTCTTATTACAGGGGCATTTTTAGATTTTATATATAGATGAAATAATGTTACATGTTAAAACTCTCTTTAGAGTATATCAATTCAAATATTGATCTATTTGTGTATTTTTTGTCTTGAAAATTCTCTAAATATACTTTAGAATTCCCCAAGATAGGGGGCATTTTTTTAGTTTATGTTAAGTTTATTTGAGTTGACATCGCCATAAGATGAGATCCTTGAATATATTATTCAGTTGACATCGAACTTTATGTGAAATCCACGAATACTACATTATTATTGTTAAGTTGTGAGTCTTGCAGAATAAAAGAATCTATTTCTACACATAAAAAGGTCCTAAATGTCAAAGTTTATCTAGATTTGAAAATCATGGAGATCAAGTTAGAAAAAAACTCTTGATTTGAAGCTTTTCAATTAAGTTGGAGAAACATCAACCTCTACATCCAAAGTCTAGACACAGATGGGTTCTAAAGGTCAAACTCAACAACTCACAAATGGTTGAGTTGCGATGCTCTCCTCACTCAACAAGCCGAGAAGGGCCAGTGAAAGAGCCCGTTCGTCGGTCGATGATAAAAATACCAACTAGCTTAAGTTGAAGACTGAGTAGGTTCTAAAGGTCAAACTCAACAAGCCCAAATATGGTCGAGTTCTGATGCTCTCTCTCATAAGCCATGAAAGGCTATAGTGAAAAAAGCCCACTCTTTTTAATGATGATAGTCAATCTCAAACCATCCATCTTAGTGATTACAAGTAACCGGATCCAAGAGATCTTTCTACTTGATTGATAGATCAAGACAATATGAGAAAATGCTCAATTCGGCCACCTCAAATCAATCTATATTGCCAAGGTGATATCTCAATTTATTCTTAAATGATAATCAAGCTCAAAGCAGATCAAAGCTAATCTTCTCATCAAAGCTACAACAAAGGCGAAAGCAATTTCCATAGTTCAAATAAAGGCATTTGCTAAAGGAATTTTATGATTATTCGTCTATTAAAGCACACATTGCTAGGCGATAACTCAACATTGACCCTATATAAGCTGGAAGGCAATTATGTATGCACAAAATCAATAAACTAGAGCACATGATTCATGGTGTAAATACACTTCTTGACAAGTCAATAGAGACAAATCGTCATTCCTTCATCAAGTGTCATTCTTGTTGGGGGAAGAAATCAAACCAACCATAAATAAATGATTCCCATGGAGTCCTTCATCAAAATAAGCAAACTAATTCCTCCATCAAACCCAACCAAGCACAAGCTAGGGTTGGAGGAGACTCAAATTGTAAAACATAAAAGAAAGAGATCTTCACCAAAGCCATTGAAGTAGAAGTAGATGTGTAAGAACTCTCTATCCAACAAGTCAATTTTGACAAATCGGTCCATCCGATACTTAGCATGTCCAAGATAAGGCATCATCGATGATAAATCTATCAAAGCTCCATAAGCTACTGCGGAAATGATTCAAGTTCTATAACCAACCCAAAAGGTCAACCAATTTTTAACAAGTGTGACTCACTTCATGCAAATCACATTTGTTGGGGCATTTTTTGACCTCCATATGTGTGTCATAAGTCAAAGTCAAGCCTACAAATCAAATTTGATGGACTTGAGGTGATAGTGCAAATTGAGGCTCAAAATGCACTAGATGTCACTAAATGGTCAAATGACCTCGATGATGAATGGACTTCGACATGTTCGAGAACATCAAAATTGATCAAAACATAAATATTGAAAAATCTAAATCAATCGATTAAGTCCTCAAGCTATCAATGTATCGGCATAAAGAGAAGCCACGATAATGGAATCCTTAGTTCATAAATTGATTGTCATTAGCTTTTAAAACATCAAAAACTATCGAGACTATCCACACTCAATTTGAATAAGTTTGGCAAATGTCAAATAATGAGATGTGGCGGCCATCGAGCTAAATAAAATCAGATGTCATCAACAAATGACCTTCAATCAATGAGCGGACTTCCATTATGTTTAGAAAATCATGATTGATATAAATGCATGACTTGATGATCAACCAAGCAAGAACTTCGAGTCATCAATGTGCATGCATATTGAAGTCGGAGGCACATCAAATGATCTTCGTTCATGAAATTGATTGTGTTGTTAGCTTTGATATTAAAATCTATCAAATAAGACTCTTCGCTTAATTACAAGCAAAAAATTGGTCAAAGTGGCGGCGTCATTTTGAGATTGACCAATTTGATCAACTCAACCAAACTATGATCGCATTGCATTTGAAACATTGGAGTTACCTTAAATTGATATATATATATTATGAGTTTATCTGCAAAATTCACATTAAAAATTTAATCAATTTAAAATTTATTTAAAATCCTAAATTACCCTCCTCATGTGCAATTGTTCCCTCCAATCTCTTCCCTTAACCACACAAAAAATTGCTCTCTCCTTCAATGTGGAAAAAAAAAACATGGTTCCATTTTCTCCTCTCCATTTCACGCTCTGCGGTAATCCTCTCTCCCTCTCAACTTCCATTATTCTGCCACTGCACGAACCCGTCCCCATCTGCAATCCATCCGTTCTTCTGACCTGTCCGCGTCCTCTGCTTCACCACTGAGCCCTCTGCAAACCGCATCTCGTAGCCCGCCTCACCCGCTCACCCGCTGGCTCGCTCTGCCATTTTGAACTCGTCCCCAGCCCATCCAGCTCCTTCCTCTCCTGCTCCATCCCATCGTTCCACCTGAGTTGCCTCCTGGCTGCACGACCCGCAAAATCGTAAAATTGCATGGCTCAATCGCCCCTGCCACGCATCCGCCATCCCACCACCTCCGGCCCACCTCCGCAAGGTCTGTCTCTGCGCTCCTGCCACGCATCAGCCCTGCGCTACAGCCTGCAAAAATTTCATGGCCCACCTCCCACAAGCAACCCATACCTGATATCCGACCCACGTGCTGTTGTTCCGTTGTCCGCCTTCCTGTAGAGTCTGCAACCCTTCCACTTTTGCCACCATAAATCTGGTAAATAACATCAATTACGAGAAATTCTTCTTCGATGACGGTTACATTCCTCAGTTATCCTTCCACGAGATCACAAGAACCGAAGAATATCTTTCTTTCGATTTCAGATCGCGACTCCTCGCTTATCCTTCCATTTAGATTCGCAAAACCTGAAGAACATCGCCAAGAGCTTAATTTTATTTCGATTACATTATCTCCCTCAAATTCCCTCACCACCTGGAGAGAAGATCAAAGAGCCTCGTTTTCTCCAACCTTTTCTTTCTTTCATAAGAGATATATAATATATATATATATATATATATATATATATATATATATATATATATATATTATTATAAATACACGCTGCTTTTCAGAGGGCTTTGTAGGGCTTTCGGCCGCGCTCAAGAGGGCATGATGAGATTAAAAACCTGCATCACAGACACTACTATGCTCAAGAGGCGCATCGAGTTGCAACATCCGTTATGTCGCCCCCTCAGACGAATGTCGATGAAATTTTGTCTAATAACTTAGAAAAAAAATAAGAGGGGGGAGGGGATGAATATATATTGCATTTGTCTCTTCTTCAGTTTGAAGGTCTTGTCTTGCTCCATAGGGTGAGACGAGATGAAACTAACCACAAGACAGCTACATGCTCAAGAGATACCCAGTAAGTCGAAATACACGACCCCTACATGGGGATGAGAGGTCGCCAAAAATTTAGACTAAAATTACTTAAACAAATTCAAATGGGAATTACCTAAACTTAAGTAAAAAAATAGAATATATGATAAATATGAAGAGAAATGGGGAGCCTTTAAAGAAAATTTTGGAAAGAATGGAACACTCATTTAAAATGCAAGTAAAATTGGGGAGGTTAATATTAAACTCACAAACTCTAATGATTCTATGGCTTAAATCAAAGTAATGAGTGAGTTCACTTTTCTTGTAAATTCCTCAAAATTAAATAAGCTTTAATTGAAATTTGGGAGACTAATACCAAACTCATAACAAACTTGCAATAAACTTAAAGTCTAAGATGAATCCAAATTGTGTTTAATAACTCTTATATGAATATGGAGGTGATTACTATGCTAACTAATAAGCATGAGTAAGACTAAAGCAATAAACAGAAATCGATAACTTATCAAAAGTGATGCAAATTAAACATAATCAAGTTGGGAGAATTATAAAAACTCAACAAGTAAACTAAGTGCAAGTAATATTTTAAACTACAATCTAAATCAAAATTCCTTCCTCGCCACAGATGCAACTCTTTGTATAAGCACAAAGGCACAATACTAAATCAAAATCTATAAAAATTATATGGCTTTCTTTGATCAAAAATTAAGAATTTTATTCTAATTATGATTTTCAAAATCAATGATTTCATTAATTAGATGAAATTAGCTTAAGCTATAAATACCTACATGTGCTCGGACATAGAGATTTAAAGTACAAATTTTAATGTCTCAAAAGTGTAGCTAAATTGAAATATATTAAATATTAATGTGAAAAATCTAATAAGATATTAGGTCAATTTACAACGCTTTTATCGCCACTAGATCTGCAATTCTTTACAAGACAAGAATATTAAACTAAATCGCACAATGAAGGAGCTTTCCTTCAATACAAAATTAAGGAACTTCATTCTAAATTATGATTTTCAAAATCAATAAATCACTAATTATGTGAAATTAGCTAAGCTATAAACACCGTGTGCTCATAGAGATTTCAAGTGCAAATTTTAATGGTGCAGAAGTTAGAATTAAATGAAAATCTAAAATCAATTCATAATTAAGAAACAAATACTACATAAAATCTTAAATACACACATGGGCACACTATATCGAGTGCTTAAATTTTTGAGGATGTTGCATGGGTTGCTTCCGTCTTAGATTGGGTTTAACAAACCTAAAAATCTATTATAAAAAATTTCAACTTAGTGAAATATCTCGAGTTAATTCATGTGATAAGATCTCGATCCTCTATTAAGCTAAATAGAGTTGATGGGATCTAAAGCTAACATATTCAAATTAATCAATTTTTCAAATCAAATTAAGTAGCAATGAAATTATTTAAATGAAAATATATCATTAAAAACTTAAATCAAATCCATCCACCTACCTTTTTGGGTGATAAATTGAGAAAACTCTAGCTCATAAAGAAGCCAATGTCAAATCAAGTGTTCTACTATGTTCACTCAATCAATCTCATACCAATGTGACCCATCTCCTCGATTATTTGGCCATAGGCTCCATAAATAAAGTCATCCACGTGAGTCCTCGATCGGGTTATTGGCTAGTCGCTCCATTATATTACGATCACCAGTACTCGTATGCCCTGGCTCGCCTTTGAGTTGTGAATCATGGGGTATACTTGATGGGAAAACAACCTCGCCTAAGGTAAACTTAAGTATGTCTCCTTAGACAAACACCTCCCCATCACATGGATTTCTTGGATGACGTAAATTTTACCGATAAAGATCCTTCTATCATGTTGGGTCGACTACCTCATATTAAGTAGACTAGGGACCATGATAACCCGGATGATAACCATGGGATCTAGATCGAGCATGTCATCATTCCCCAACCATCCGGTTTTAAATGATGAATTTCATAAATCTATATTTCAAAACTCTACATGCCGCTATCATACGCCATGTATTTAACGACTAATGACCTTAATCAAAAGTTCTTTCTCACTTATTGAGATAGGTAATTAACTATTGGGGCTTACGCCTATAGGAAACTTGGAACCAGATCTAAAGTCCTCACAAAATGAGGAGAAATCTCTGGGTAGTGTCTTATCTACTATTCCATCGCCTTCTAAAATTACAACAACAGACACCTCAAATCATACTCTCTTCAAATTCAATAATTTGCCAAAAGGTATGGTGAATTTTTTGAGACCAGTCAACTTGCCCCCACACTACCAAGCTTAACGTGAAATTGATGAAGCCAACATTAACTCTCCGATTGATCAACAAAAGTAGGCTCCACATAATAAAAGAAAAAGTGTGGTACTTATAAATATCAAACTTTATGTTTGATATGCAAATCCATAAGAATCATTTATTGTAAGTTTACTTTAAATTTATTATGAGATCTTTTTCTTGTAACTTATTTGAGATTCAATGGTATTTAATAAAATTTGAATAGATATCTTATAATATTTTATAGGATATTACTTGATTTGGGGCTTTAATCAAATTTCTAAATTAAACATATAAACACTTTATATATGATGTTGAAGACATCCTCTCTTATATGAACAACACAAAGTATTAGAAGATGATATATCTTGTGAATGACAAGACTTAGGAAATCAAGAGTTGACAAAACATGAGAAGTGTGGTTGATTTGACAATTAGAAAGTCGGGTTTTGTTTTGATTCAACCGGGTGAGGATTTAACTTCGTGAAGAAGAAATAAGATAATCATAAGCTCTTTGTATTTGGCTTTCCTCAACTCCTATTTAGCATTAGTGATGTCAATTTCGCCCTTTATAATTCCACACCATAACAATAATATGTAGAGCGTTGCTCATCGCTAATTCATCTAAAATTTATCTTGGGAGACAAACCAAGTAATATTTAGGTCCTAGAGTTGGGATAGATATATCATATCAAATTTATTATTAAAGTTCTTATTTTATCAATTTAGAACCAAGGACAAATCAATTTTTTTATGCTAATAGTCTTTTTCTTTTTAAGTATTTGATATTGGATAAAATTCAAAGCCTTACGTCTTAATATTTGGTTATTATATAATAGCTCACTTCATTAGTTATTCGATTTCTTTTAAATATACACATCATAAAGTATTATACATAATGAGACTAAAATCTTTTGAACTCATTCTAGAAGTCATTTACTCTTGAACCTTGCTCAACTATGGTACAAGTCACCCAAATACTTAGAAAAAAAAAAATCATATGGACCACCCCATCAAAATCAAAATATTAGTTTTGATATATCCCTCTAAAATTTATAAATGAAGCACAAATCTCAAATTAAAGCATGTATACAATCAAATAAAATGAATCGAGATGAGTTCAACAATGCTAGATTCAGATCGAGCAAATGAGCTCAAATCAAGTCCAAAAGCTATATATGAAAACTTTGAAACACTACCGATGATCAAATGACTTCCAAATTTGATGTGCTTATAGTCAAATCAACTCGGCAGGGACAATCCAACAAGCCTAAGATCACTCAAATTAAAGATCATTTGGATGGTCAAATCATTAAAACACTATTTATGATCAAATGAATCAATATTCACCGTCAGATGGACTTTTTTGGGATTTTTGGCTACAATGACTAAAATACTCCTCGATAATCCTATAAATAGGACCCCATTCTTGTCATGAAGAGAGAGAGCTAGAAGAAAACTTGGGAGAAAGCTAAGAGAGAGCTAGAAGTTCAAAGTTCATCATCACCATCATTACCGTTTCACCACTGCCGTCCGACTACCACCAACAAGCGTTACATCCCAACTACCACTTGTGATGTTTATTTTGGGATGTGGGACACCATGCATCTTAGGTACTTATTGAAGTGATGGGTATGACATTAAGGAATGATGTACTATCACGAAAGATAGAAATCACCACCTATAATGAACCTAATCACTAATGACTCTAAGGCATGATGGGTCTTGAATATACTAGATCTTTCCCCACTTTACATGGAAAAGTAAAGTAGGGTTTCTTTAAGCCAGTTCATTAAGTTCATGGAGGCAAGCCCCATAGTTAATTACATCTAAGGAATGAGAATTCTTTAATACTCAATTAAAGTAGAATTAGGGTCTCCAAATATTTCAAGGTTAAAGACTATCAAAGATTGGCTATTTTAGAAAATCAAATGGGATAGATCAAGGAGAAGACTTATTTTGGAATCCAAAGGGAGAGGAAATGCTCATGATACTAGGAAGCCTAGTGAGCATTCCAATACCCTATATTTGGGCTTTATATTTTGAAATTGAACAAG
Organism: Cymbidium sinense; assembly: GCA_021442155.1. Classification (NCBI taxonomy): domain Eukaryota; kingdom Viridiplantae; phylum Streptophyta; class Magnoliopsida; order Asparagales; family Orchidaceae; genus Cymbidium; species Cymbidium sinense. The sequence goes on from CM038217.1 coordinate 121,910,203, forward strand.
AGTTGATTATTTGAGTTGATTTTATTGTTGTGGCTTATAATTCCACAACATAAGATTGAAAATGCTAAGAGGTGAGGATTTATACTTGTCAAGGAAACAACCTCATTCTAAACTAAGGAACCTTGGTACAAAACAAAGGCATGACCTAAATCTAAGGAAAAATGGGTATATGATTTACCTTAACAAGAGAGAATAAATCCACCCTGACTTATTACCGGGAGTGGACCAACTAACTCCTCCTACGCTTTAAATCCATGTAGGCAAGTCTTATGTTTTTGCAAGATGGCTAGTTGTTCAAAAGAAAACTAAGTCCTTAAACTCACTCCTAAGAGACTAGAGCATGAGTGGTATGAATCCATGACTTAATATAATGCAAATTTTATCAAATTTATTTGATTCTTTTGGACTTTATTTTGAGGCTATGGGATTTTGTATGCCTAAATGCAGAATTTGATTATAGGCCAAATCAAGAGAAAGGGGTGTCTTCCACCAAAGGCTCTCATAGGTTAAGCCTTGATTCTCTAGCAAGGATGAAAGCCCCTCTTAACAAGAGTGGAAGAATATGACATGCATATTATACATTCATTCATCTAAAGGGGTTGCTAAAAATTTTATTATCTTGATTTAATTCTAGGCTTTATATGAGGTTATGAGTTATTTTAAAATTTTAGTTATGAGTTGTTAATTGGGGTAGAAAAATTAATTTTATCCTAAGAGCCTCAGCACACATTCAAGCATCAATCATAAAGAAACTATGAAAAATATGTTGTTCTAATGCACAATCTAAACACAACATCAAACAATTTTATAGATTACCATGAAAGAATAAAAGGCCATTCAAGGGTTTCATACACCCAAAAAAGAGAAAAATGGGTAAGCTCTACCCTTAAACAACCCGGATTACAAAAAAGTAATACAGTCTTCTTTCTTCTTCATTTCTTCATTCTCTTTCTTTTGATTTGATTTTCTCCAAAGGTATCACAGGCCCCGTGGACTAAGCCTTCACCAATCTCATCCTAATTCCTAATGCAAAATTACATCAAAAATAGAAAAGTAAATCTAGACCAAAACAATGTTAGCTAAACACACCATAACCCAAGTAATTATATGAATAATTTGGACTTAGCACCACACATGGGTAATACCACCTTCTAACATGGGTTACGCTTAGGGGCTAAGCAACCCGCAAAAAGTATTTATATTTTTATTATAGGCCCCTTAAGCACAACCTCTCAGAAAATATGATTAGCTAATAATGGGCTAACATCCAAATGAAATATACACCCTAACATCTAAAATATTACATCACAAAACAAAATAAAACATCATACATACAACGCCTAACTTAGCACTAGAAGTGGTGACTTAGTATTCTAATGTGTGCTTAAGGCTTGTGTAGCAAGATTTTACTAGCTTCTTAGTTTAAGTTTTAATTTGAGTTTGAGTTTAAATTTTACCTTTGGGTGATTTCAATTTAAATGATTTAATGATTTACTTTCATTTTTATTTTATTTGGTTAAAGTGATGTTTAAGTTTTCAAGAATGAAGTAGAATGAATTCTTATATGAACTCACCATATTCAACATCCTAACTCCCAAAAGAGTATAAAAGATCCCAAATATCTTAATTAGCCCATTTTAATTTATGTAATTGATTTGATTTGATTTATTTGATTTGATTTTAATTTAGAATTTGAGTTTGTTTAAGTTTGATTGATTGATTTTGGATTAGAAGTTTTAGTTTAATTACATCTTGATAATTCAATATCCTTATCTAATGAAGTTTAAGTTTGTTTAAGTTCATGTGTTTTTGGTTGATTAATTTTAGATTAGATGTTTCAATTTAATTGAATCTTGATAATTCAATATCCTTTTGAATTAATATTTAACTTTTCTTTGATCATATGTGATTTAACTTTATGTTTATTTAATTCAATTGTGGTTCATTTATTTATATTTTGATTGATTAATTGAGATTTTATTTTGATTTTAATTGGGTTTGATTTGTAATAAGGATTTTATTTTTAATCACATCCATTTGTCATGTTCATCAAAGTTTGGTTTGTATTTTGATTTCATATTGGATAATTGATTAGTTTATCTTATTTAAGTAGTTGAATGAGATTTGATTTGATTATATTAAATTGATGAGAGACTTTCTTAATTTAGTTTAAACTAATTTAATTTGATTTGATTAGCTTTATTGGTCTTGCTGTTCAATGTGATTATGTGATTAGTTTAATTAAGAAGTGTATTTATGTTAATTATAAAGGTTTCTTTAATTTTCAATTTGGTTTCATATTTGTTTAGACTAATGATGTAATTAATGACTTAATGGTTTAGGTTTAATTTAAGTTTTGGTTGTATTTAATTGCATTTTGATTGATTAAACTTAAGTTTAATGTGATTAATTTATTAATTAATTAGTTTGTTTTAAGAGGTGTAATTAATTATTAAATTAGATAAAGATTTGTTTAATTTTAATTTGATTTCATATTTATTTGGATTAATGATGCAAATTAGTGAGTTAATGATTTAAGTTTGAATTAGGATTTGATTAGCATTTAATTACATTTTATGTTTGTTAAGATTAAGTTTAATATGATTAATTTAATTAACTTAATTAATTTATTTAGGTGTGATTAAATTAATTAGTAATTAAGTTTTGCTTTATTAAATGTGATTTATAAAATTAGTTTAATTTATTAAGATGATGGATTAATTTATTAAGTTTGCATTAATTAGATGTTTGATTAATTAAGTTTAATTAAGAAAATTTAGATTAATTAAGAGTTTTGTTTAATTGAGATTAATGAATTAATGATTTAGGTTTAATTTAGGTTTGATTAGTGTTTAATTGTATCTTAATATGTTTAATTAAGTTTAATTTGATTAATTTGATTAACTTAATTAGTTTACTTGAGGGTGATTATTAAATTTAAAGGGATTGATTTAGCTTAATTTTAAAGTTAGCTTTAATGTAACTTATTTAAATTAATTTGATTAATTAAGGTGATGGATTAATTTATTAAGTTTGCATTAAGATGTTTGACATTAAGTTTGATTAAGGAAAATTAAATTTTTAAATCATTAGATTAATTAAGGTTTATTTAATTAGAGATTAATGACTTAATTTCCCACATGTGAGTGATTTGGTTTAGTTAAGTATTTTCTTTAAGTTTGATTTGATGAAAGGATTATTGTTATTACCATCATTGTTATTAAGTGAATTAATTGTTTATTTCATTTCAATTAAGTTTGATTATTTATGATTAGAGTTTTATTTGATTTGATTCATTTATTATGTTTGTTTGGTTTCATTAACATGTTTGATTTAGTTATTAGGTTGAAAGATTTTAGTTAATTAATTATCTTATTCCAAATGGATGTGATTTAATCATATATTAATTAAGTTTACTTTAATTTTATTTGGTTTAATTGATTAGTATCAAATGATTAAAGTTTCTAAATTTGTTGAATTTTGGGTTTGATTTAAGATTTAATCTTTAATTGAGTTTTATTAACTAAAGGTTTAATCATATTTAATTTAATCTCTTTATAAATGATATTTTTTGATTTGAGGTTTGATTAATGTTTGCTTAAGTGTTATTTCATTTCTATTTTGATTTAATATTTAAATTATTTTAGATTATATTTTAATTAACTCCTTAATTGATTAAACTCTAATCATAAGTGTTTATTTGGGGTTCATTAAGATTCAAGATCATATTATTTTCTTAAGAGTCCTAGATGTCAATTGAAGTGATTTAAGCCATTTTGAAGATTTTGTAAAATTTTTTTGAATTTTTATTTAATTTATTTTATTAAAATGGATAATTTGAACTTCAAAATTTAATTTCTCTTAATACAAAAGTCCTTTTACTTGAAATTTTTAAGTTTGTTTTAACTTTAATTCAATCATTAAAAAATTTCAACTTAATCGACTTATATTTTGGTCAATTAATGGAATTTGATTTTCACTAAAACCCAAATTAAGCTCACAATACTTAGAAATTTGGGGATTTTGGTTTGTTGGATTCCTCTGGAAAAATGAATCCAACGAGCCTTTGTTTGTAATTTTGGTTAAATATTTTATTTTACGTAAATTTTTAAGTTTTAGTTATTTAAAATTATTATTATTTTTTATATAAAAAGAAATGCGCTGGGTTCGCGCCGGACGCTCAATCACGGACGGCCATCGACGATGATCCGAAGCGGATCATCACGGCGTCGGCGATTTGAGCGGCCCGATCGTGCATTCGACGGACGGCCGTGATTGTTTAGCTATCCGCTTGATTCGGCCATCCGCAAGAATCGCGCGGACGACGGCCCAAATCGCACGCCATTCGGGCCGCGCGCATCCACGATGATCGATCCCCGATCCGAATCAGAATGACGTGTGGCGCCGTGGTGAATAGTGTTTTCGTGGGTTTTGAAAAAAGAGGGTTTCCAAAACTTGTCCAAATGGACTGTTTGCACCGATTTGCATCGAAAAAATTCTATTTCTAATTGGAATGATTTAAAATGAAAATGTCGATTATCTAAACTCCTAAAATTGAGAAAATTAATACAAAATAGAAATCCTAAGTATACGGTTTGATAAAATTTACCTCAACGGGGATGATTTTGGTGGTGAAGATCCGATGAGCTCATGTATGTGAGGAAGCTTTGGAGTGATCCCCTTCTCTAATGCCTTCTCCCATGTCTACCGCCTCTCACGGAAAGCAATTACATTTTTTTTGAGCTCAAAATGGCTAAAAGAAGTGAGGATGGGTTCCCTTTTTTTGGGAGCTTTTGAGCTGAATGGTGGTGGAGGAAGAGATCTAAAGCCTCATCTCCTCCTTTATAATGGCAAAAATTCAATATTTTTTAAATTTTTTGGCTCCAAATTGATTGTCATCTTGTTGGGTGATTGGGATGATGCTGATTGAAAGACTTTGATTTGCTCCAAAGTCCTCTCTCATATGATGATTTATTCAATACAAATTTAAGATGAGTTAAGTGCATGTGATGGGGAATTAAATGAGGTAGAATCTAGGGAGGATTCATGAGGGGTTTAAATGGGTTTATTTTTGGGCTAATCCCAAATGGGTTTGGGTGTTTGATTAGCCCCAATGGGTTTTGGCTTGGTTTCATGGAATTTGGCCCAATTTGGGTCATATGGGTCATTTTGGGTCAAATTGACCCATTTGACCAAAATTGGCCAAATTAGCTTGGGTTATGGTTGATTCATGTTCAATAATGAAGATGAATGTGGTCTTTGGTTTGAATTAATTTGTATTTAATTTGGGTTTAGGCCAAATTGACCCTTGACAATTTGGGGCAAAGGTCAAGTTGACCAATTGGGCTTGATTGCAAATTAGGTTTAATTATTACTTGGCCAAGTTCAAATTCAATGAATAAAATTGGTTTTGTAATCAATTTAGGTTAGATGATTTTACATGATTTGGTCCTTTAGCCAACTTGGGTCAATTTGGATCAAATAGCTTGGTTTACCCCAATTGAAATCATCCTAGGTGATCAACAATCATGGTGGAAGAATTTGGTGAGCTTAATTCAATCCAATTTGGGTTGGATTAAGTTGGCTCAAATGGGTCCTTTAGGTCACTTTGGGTCAAGTGGACCTAAGTGGGTCAATTGGTTTGGTTTGGTTTGATTCGTTTAGTTGAACTTATATATGAGTTTTAGAAATATAAATTCAACATAATCAATTTGAGTCTAAGGATTTTCATTTGAAATTTTCAAGTCAAAAGGCTAGGTTGGTTTGACTTGGGTTTTGATTTGATTTGATGATTGTAGGTTTCATTTATATTTGGGTAGATAATTGAATGAATGATTGATTCAAGAGAAAATTACTTGATTTGATAGAATTTGGCTAAGTCCAAAGAATTGGCTTAAAGGGTTTAGATTGAGTTTGGATTTGATTTTCGATATAGTTTTGGTCATTTGAATTTGGATTTCATTTATATTTGTGAATATAAATGAAGGAATAATTGATTCATAAAGAGATCAATTGAGTTTGATTTGATTTAAGGGAGTTTTGGCTGCTTATGAATGGTTCATATGGCTTAGGGGTTTGGATTGGAATTTGATTTTGGGTTTCAAACATTTGAGTCAAATTTTGAAATGATTAAATTTGAATTTGAATTTGAGATTTGGTTTGAGAATTGATTCTAGTTTGATTTGAGAAAGTGTATCTAGATTGGGTTTAGGCTATGATAATTTCCTTAAACCCAAGGCATAGCCTAATCTTATGATTAACACTTTAGGTTAGGTTGTTCACCTAATCACTAGATGTCTTATGACTAAGAAAATCTTAGTGTCTAGAAGAGTCCTAAGTCTAAGAGAGGAGGTTAAGAGCTCACTCAAAAGTGAGGTCAACAAAAGGACCCCAATAGTAATTGATAAGGCACACATATTGATCAAAATGATCACAACATCAGAAGATTTAAAAATAATGGAAGTGATCTATACATACGAAGGTAGATAGATCAATCTTAGTATGCATAAGGGCATAAGAGAGCAAGAAGAATCTAAGGGATTGAGTACATGAACCTTCCTCTGGGGAAACAAGTTCAAGATGGGGATACATCGTTTTGATTGTGAATATGATTTATTTGTGTATCCATAGGGATAAGAATTTGATTGATTTCTGATTTGTATGATTAGACTCCACTAAGGAGGTTGGTTTAATTTGTCAGGGAGAAGGGTTCTAATAAGGAGGCATATGCACTGATTAAATTTGTTTGATTTAGATCTAAGCTCCACTAGAGGCTAATTTCATTTGTGCCCCACCGGAGAGAGAAATTTGGTTTGTTTGATATATTTAATTTGACTCCACCGGGAGGTTGTTTCAAATTTATTTTATTATGGACCACAAGGGATGGACTACACTAAGAAGGAGCCAGGGGCCTTTAGATTTATAAGTCAAAGGGGTAGTCTACCGCCATAAGGTAGGACTATCCAACCTGGGGGTCACCTTTGGTGCAATGATTATGGGAAGAAAGCGTAAGACTTACATCTTCCAAAGCAAGGAAAAGTCACTTGGGTGATCTATTGGATGAGCAACACATCAACCATAGATAATGAGTGAGCCTTGGGGTCTTACCTCAATAAGAGTAGTCCGATGATTTGATTTATATTGATTTGATTTGAATTGATTTAATTTGGTGTGTTATGTTATGGACCTGCGCGCGATGGATCCAGAGAAGGGGTGTTACTTATCTCATTTAAATAAAGGGTAGTCTACCCCAAGGTAGGACTATCCAACCTAAGGTTTCCTTTGGTGTTACTAGGGAAGAAAGCAAGAAACTTACATCTTCAAAGTAGGGATCACCATTGGGGTGATGATGGCACAAGATCAATCCCTACCTACTATTTGAGCAATGCCGGACTCATATCGACTCAAGAATAGTCAAAATTACTTTAATTTTAGATGGACCCTATGAGATGGATCTACTAAGAAGAGCTAATATCGCCTGACTATCTTAGGTTTACAAATCCAAAGGGATAGCCTACCAATCGTTAGGTGAGCTAACCAACCTAATGTTTCGATTTGTGATGGTTAAGTTAGAAGAAGTGGGACTCACATCTTCCTAAACAAGGAACCACTGGGTGATCCGTGCAACAAATCAAACCTCACCAAAGCTACGGTTTGATGGTGTTGGAAAGAATGCGTAATAGACTTATATCTTTCAAAGCAAAGACAACACCGGAGTAACTCGTGGTGGCACAAGTTGAACTCGACCTAAGGGCAACTTGAGCAGTGGGGATCTTACCTCAACTCAAGAGTAGTCGATGATTAATTTGATTTGATTTAATTTAATTTAATTTTATGTGTGGACCTTGTTGGCTGATGGACCCATGAGAAGGAGCTATGTCGCCTTGACTCGATTTACAAGTCCAAAGGGTAGTCTACCCACAGGTAGGACTATCCACCTAAGGGTTGCCTTTGGCAGTGCAATGACTGTACAGAAGAAAGCAGTACTTACATCTTCCAAAGTAGGGATCAATTGGGGTGATCTGCTGATGGCACATCAATCCCGACTAGGGTGACTATTTGAGCGAATGCCGTGGACTCATATCGACTCAAGAATAGTCGATTAATTTAATTTTAGATGGACTCTGGTTTGCGATGGATCTACTAAGAAGGAGTTAATATCTACCTAGACCTATCTTAGGTTTACAAATCCAAAGGATAGTCTACCGTAGTAGAACTAACCAACCTAAGGGGTGCCTTTGGTTTGCAATGGTCAAGTTAGGAAGAAAGGGGACTCACATCTTCCTAAACAAGAAACCATTATGGTGATCGATCACTGCATAAACCGACCTGGGCTGCCCGCCGGAACAACGATCATGTCGGAAAGAATGTGTAATAGAATTATATCTTTCAAAGCAAAGACAATGACCGGGTAACTCGTTGGTGGCACAACAAGTTTAACCCGACCTAAGGGACTAGAGTAGTACCGACGGATTTATCTCAACTCGTAGTCGCAATTCCTATAGGGAGTTTTGACTCTACCCTAAAGATAGGATGCTTGGGAAAGGGGCCATTGGGGCTTGAATTCTAATCCACAAGCAAATAATTTTTTATTTGTTTAATTTATTTTAACATGGACCTTGTATTTGTGAGATCAAACGAGAAGGAGCTTATTTCAGACCTATCTCGAATCGAACCAAGGGAGAATCACATCTTGAATAAATTCTAACCACAAGTGGCTACTAGGAAAGGGGACTATCCAATCCAAAAGTAACTCGGGTAGTATCTAAATGGGTTCTCAAAGGATGTGATCCAAATATAATGCCCACAGGGAAGGGCCGCAAAGGGGCTTGATCCAACACGAGAAAATGACATGGCCATCATATATCATAAGTATTCGGCCAATCATGGAGAAAGCGGACTTACATCTGCCAAGAGTGGTGTACCCACTAGTGAGTCGCCGTGATAGCAACATCAACCAACCTACTGGCATCGCTTGCAATAATCTGAAAGAAGGTAGCATATCTCTAAAGTAACTACTTGGAATAGTCATCTTCGTGACAGTAGGGCTTACCGAGTGAATGCCAGGGACTTATATCAACTCAAATGTAGTCAGGAAAGGAGCCTGGGACTTACCCTAAACCTCAAATATTTGACTAGTTAGATCATGATGATTATTTTAAGAAGAAAGTGTGGGGACTCACATCTTCTTAAACAGGATCAATCATGAGGTAGCTTATCGGCTTAAAGACTACAAAACTAACAAGGCCCTCGTCAATTTACAATGGTCAAATTAGAAGAAAGCATGGACTCACATCCTCCAACAAATGACCACTGGTAATCTAAATCAAACTGTCTAGGCCTAAAGTGAGTGCTTGGGGGCTTGCTCTTACATCAAAATATATAGAAAGATATGTTCTTGATATGAATGAATAGGATTCCAGGGACTTACACCTAAACCTCGGAAACTCGACCTAGTAGTATGGTGGCTAGTTCAAGAAGAAAGCACTAGGGACTCACATCTTCTTAAATAAATCCAACATAAGGTAGTTCAGGTAGGGTAATGAAGACAACCAAATTGACAAGGCGCTCATTGGTATGCAATGCTCAAGTTAGGAAGAAAGCAGGGACTTACATCCTCCAATGAGTGACCATTGGGGTGATCTTTTTTGGCAACAAATCTAACCCAACCTAGAGAAAAATGAGTGAGTGCCAAGGGGGGGCTTTCTCTCACATCAAAATAGCAAATAAAAGATATATTTTTGTTTGTGTTTGATATGAAGGAATAGGATGCCACTAGGGACTCTTACACCTACCCCAAATATATATCTTGATGGATTCACAAAAAGATATTTCAAACACGAAGAAATGAAATTTGAGATGAAAAGAAATTTTATTGATAATTATTTTCAAACAAGATTTATGGTATTTCTTTAAGTAGAGCCCATTGATTGGAAGCATCAGCTCTCCTTTATAATTTATGAGTTGGTAAGACCCTCCTTGGTAGGCCTTCTCTATGGCATGGGCCTTCCCAAGTGGGTTCAAACTTGCCTCCCATCTTTTGATGAGCAACAATTGGTTTCCTTAGAACTAAAACAAGCTCTCCTACTTGAAAAGCTCTAGGACGGACCAACTTGTTATGAGCTTGAATCATCTTGGCTTTGTATAACTTCGAGGTTTTGGCATGCCCAGGCCTCTCCTCCAAACCTTGAGCTCTTCCAACCCAAGTTGGCATTACGCTCCATTGTGATTTTGCTACCCATGGCTATCCTTAGTGATGGGAGTTTGACGGCCCACTCCATACACTAAGGAGAATGGGGTAGATTGAGTTGGAGTTCTATGTGGTGTGGTAGCCCACAAGGCTTCAACTAAGCTCATGCCATCATTGTTGTCATCTCTTCTTTAGTATTTGAATGAGGGTTTTGTTGAAGGCTACTAACCCATTTGCCTTGTAGTAGATGGTAGAATATCTATCTATGTTGTGTCCAGCAAAGCTATTGATTTTAGTGCTCTTGAATGCCATTATCAATATAATTCATCGAGGCACCCAAACCTATATATGATATGGTTCTCAAAAAATTGGAGCACAGTTGTGACCTCTAAGTGAGATTGCCACCCACTTGGAAAAGTAAGTAGCCTAGAATGAATCGATGACCTTTGGAAGAAGGAGGATCGATCGACCCACAAATGTCGCACTCAACCAAAATGAAGGCCAATGTAGGATGTAGAATATTGGGAGGTTGATGTAGGACCACACCATATACGACATTGATGGCATCTCCTAGCTAATATGCACCGATCATTGAAGGCCGGTAGTATCTAATCTCTTGATCTTGGCTTTCATCTTCACCGTGATTGATGTGCCCCACATAACCCCGAAAGTGTACTCACTATGCTCGTGGTTTGTCCAAACAATGTAACCACATATGATCAAAGGACTTCGATAAGGTGCCACAAGAGTGTGAAAGATCTCGCTTCACCCGGTGTGCTGATTTCTCGAGGTAGTTTGCCTACATTTAAATAATCCATGAATGGTTGCCTCTGCTCCTCATCCCATAATGGCAACCTCCCCTTCAAGAGAGAATCTCTCAAGTTCAAAGATCAAGGGATAAGACTTGTCTATTTTGGACCCTTATTGGAATGGACTCATCTCGACATGCCAACTCTTTGGCAAGCTTGGCTAATGCATTTGCTATGTTCTCTCCTCAAGAATCTTGTAGATGGTAACCTCGGGATTTGGGCCAACAACTCCATAGTGTACTTATGGTAATGATGGAGCTGCTTTAGAACTTTGTAGGACCCATGATTTGGTTGATGACTAACCGAGAATCCCCAAAGATGTTGATACTGGATGCATAGTGTAATGACTAACTCTAGACCGAATCAAAGCCTCATATTCGCTTCATTATTGGTGCATGGATTGGACAAATGATATGAGAATCTCATCACATCGGTCCGAGTTGGGAGAACTATTCCTACCCTGCCTTCCCCGATAGTAAGTTATGGTTCTTCTCCTTTGAGAGGAATAGCACCATCAAAGTACATCTCCCGCATGAACACTAGTATCCCCTAAGTTCATGATTTGTTCATAGAGATCATCATTAAGCGAGAATCGCCAGGGAGTGGATGTGCCGCTAAGAAATCCGCAAGTGCTTCCTTTATGGCATTGAGGGGTACGAATGTTATGATCAAACTCAAATAAAATCATGACCAACTATGATAGGTGTCTACGTCATGAGATATTGCAGTGATTGACTCTAGAGATCAAGTTCACCTTATGAGAAAGCATGTAGTGTCATAGCTTTTGGGATGCAAAGATTAAAGCAAAGGTTTTCAATAGGTGGATAGTTTGCTCGGGATTAGGTGATAAGATAATAAAGAGCATTCTCCTTTTCATCATTGGTTTGAGCCAACAAAGTGTCATCCTAATGCAACAAGATATAATATGAGTTTGCAGATAGCAAGACCGAGGTCATCGATATTGCTTGATGTCTTCAAAATATGCACTTATCATCCCATTTGAACTTGGCATCCTTTTGATAAGTGCCGAGAATGGTTGGCATCTTCCGATAAGTTGGAGATGAAGTTTAGACATGCCAACCGCCTGGAATGACCGAAGTTGTTAGGCTTTTAGGTGGTGGCATTTCTAATATCGCTTTGATCTTTTCGATCGATTTCAATTCGGTTGGACAACAAACCCAAGGAATTTTGAAGCTACTCAATGCACACTTGGGGTTCATTTTGAGGTTGTATTATCTTAACCGCTCAAAACTACTCTCAAGTCAAAGAGATGGTCTTCCTTTTCTTTACTTTTGATAATGAGATCATCATGTAGCATTCAACTTGATGATGAATGAGTTCATAGAAGATTTGAGTCATGGCCGATGTATGTCACCTTCATTTTAATAAAGGCATGACCTTATAACAATATATTCGATCGAGGTTCAAAAGGCAAGTTTCTTTCATCCTGGGGCCATCTTAATTTGGTTGTAGCCGATGACCCATCCATAAAGGAGAATACGCATGAGATGAGGCAATGTCCACCATTAATTATGTTTTCATCCTTAGATCCCTAAAATCAACATATGTGAATTTGGCCATTCTTTTCTTAACTGGGATGACACCGCCAACCATGTAGGATATTTTTCTTCCCTAATAAAGCCAAAGATTGATCAATTTCTTGATTTCGTGTGACCGTTGTTCAATGTCTAATCGCATGTATCTAGGAGCCTTGATAGGGTTACAGTTCTATTGCAAGTTTATGGACGCGAGATAGACCGCATCTCTTCATAACTCCATGCAAAGCAATCCTTAAACTCAATCAATAGATCACTAAATCATTGGTTTTTTTTCATTCAATAGAGAACTGATATATGTTGGGTGTGGATCTTCTTCGCCTTAAGTTGATTTCTTTGAGCTCGTTGATAGTTGATCTGATCTCCTCTCAACTCGTGCATCCTTGACTTCAAAGTCATTTAGATCATGAAGTTTCTAAGCACACCTCCTCATATGAGTTAGCATGATTTGAAAAGAACCTATCAAATTCCAAATGATTGGTGATGACTAAGCAAGAATCTCATCATCAATGGACCCACTATCAATCCTAGTCCTTGATTGTGAATGTCTGATTTATTTGTCCCATAACCTTTCAAAGTAATCGACTTGTGTTTAGACCAAGCATATGGAATTAATCCTTTCTTTGCTAAATTAAGAACACAAGGCTAATACCAATCAAAAGGTAATTCTATTAAATCTTTATATGAATCATCCTCAAGTTCTACATCGCCTTCTTGACTTGAGGATGATGCTCCAAGAAAGAACTTCAACTTTACATTTATGGAAGACTGGGCTTCCTTAACTACCAAACCTCAACTTTTGTGAGAAAGTGGGTTAGAGCTAAAGTTCCCAACCGATGCTTCAATGTTTCACATAGACTTGGATACACTTATGCTTTGCTTAGAGCCCGGCCATCATCATCGTCCTGCCAACTATCACTTGCATGTGGATCTAGTCCTGAAGTGCTAGCTTGTACTTAATCATATATGACTCATCATCCTAACTAGATTCTAAGTCTATAGATAGTAGGTGTAGTCCGGTACAGGACATAACTCTTGGATGGCCAATAAGGAGGTCTTTCATCCCTCAGCATGTCTGGATCCCTTCCTCCTCTGGTGGAGGTCGAGTCATCCTACCCATATGTTGAATGGAGTAATGAACTGGGTGGAATCTAATGTTAGCTCTACTTTCTCCTCCAAGTCTATTTCTCGCCCCTTTATTTTCTTTCTCATTTCTTTTCTTTTCTTTTTCTTTTCTTTTTCTTTTATTTTCTTTTTTATTTTCTTTTCTTTTATTTTGAACTTTTACCCAAGTTCATGAATAGACTTGTTGATTTTGAGGGAGATAGTCCTACATATATATTCGACCTCATGAATTGTGAATGGCTTAAGATCTCTGATGCAAGATTCAATCCCACCCCTCATGAACTTCATGCACCGGTGTAGAGAGGATGGAACCACATTGTTCTCATGTATCCATGGCCTCCCAAGCAAAGCATTGAAAGATGTATCCGAGTCTATAATATGAAACTAGTCTTCCAATCATCTACTTATAATGGAAATACTATAGAGCCTAAAGCCCTCTCACCTTGTTCATTGAATCCTCTCAACATCATCCTCTCTTTGAAAGTTTGAGATGTCAATCCTCAAGTAAGCAGGGTTTTAGACTCATAATATTCACCGATGCACCGTCAACAAGAACTGATATCATGTATCTTCCAATATCCACCGTAATGTAAAGAGGGTGGTTGTGCTTGGTCATTCCTAGAAGCAAGTCTTCATCATAATGTAACTCCTAGAGTGTCCTCTAAACCGCAAGCCTCCTCTTCAAGAGCCAAGCATATCTCTGATCAAGAATAGCCTTAATTGAGATTCCCTCATCTCTTTGGATAAGATAAGGCCATATATGCTTAACTTAGCTAGCGCCTTTCTAAGATGTGCTAGGACATTATAGTCAACCTTGGCTTGATCCTCCACAAGCATATCCATGGGTGGAGCATCTTGTGGAGAGGCTATCCGCTTTAGAACCAATGATTTTCTTACCCTTATCTCGAGGTACCACCCTGAGGTAGAACTTTGCCACGTGAAGGTTAACTTGGACCTCTTGAATGATGAATTTGGAAGTTCTACCTTCTCATCAGTGTACCTGACTTCTATATGGGATCATCGAGTCGGATGACTCCAAATCAATCTCAATGGGTGAACTCGAATGATTTAAAATGGAAAATCCATTTCTAAATTAAAAGAGAGAATGATCAACTAGATCATCATTATTTTGTAGACTTGAAGAGTTTTCAGAGGAATAAAATCTAGAGTAAGTGGACAAGATGTAAGTGAAAGTTTTCTTGATTTCTTCTAGATGGAGGTACATGATAGAAATCTAATAAAGTAAATGGAAAGGGTATAGTGCCCTTGTCCAGATACAATGCTCTGGCGCGAAGAGGAGCTAGTGGAGGAAGAAGTAGTAGCCGCAATGTGGATGGAGTGCTGGTTCAACGATTGTGCTATGCTATCCCGCAAGTAAGGTAGCACCGCTGGTCGACACCTTCAAGTTGTCTGCAACTTGCAAACCTTCCTTGGTGTTGGAGGTTTGAGTTGCTTGCACATAAAGAAAGCTTCTTGATCTTAGAGACCACTTTTTAGAGGTTCGATAAGACAATATCCCAACCTTTTATCTTAAGAGGATCAGTATCCCCAAGAATTACTCTTATAAAATTAGAGGGTTGTTCTAACAAGTATTCCTTGGGGATAATAATAGCTCGACTTATGTGCTCAAGCCGCCTTAAAGGTGACACAATCCTCCAAGACATGACTATGACCATACGTGGTAGGGTAATAGATCATCACTCTTGCCCACATCTTCCTCTGGGCTCGTAACTGAAAGTCGTGTTTCTTTAAGAGATTATTAAAGATCTTCCTAACTACCTCCCACTTGAATGAATATGGCTTATTCAAATCGACAAGGGTGGGTGATAGCTACGGCGATGGGATAAGTACCGCCGTATATATTATGGAGGCGGTGGCCGCGTGGCAACCGTGGTGATGTTAGCTGAGGTGGTGGTGAGGAGGTGGCAATGGAGGATGTTGTGCATGAGGTCTCATATTGAGCTCTAGCTAGCTTCCCTTTGTCTCGACACTACTACCCCCCCGCTTCTTCTCAATGCTTTCTGCTTGGGCTTGAATGATTAGTCTTGAAAAGGTAACTGCTTGTTTCCCTTGTTAGCCACCTTGTTGATTAATTCTCAAAGGTTTTGATTATAAATCCCTTGAGCATGAAAGCAACCGCCATGAATATTCTTGAGAATAATTTCTATAGCATGTTTATACCGTGGTTCATATTTCATACTGTGTTTCACCACCTAAGAATATAATCAATAAGGGACTCATTTGGATTTTGTTGTGCCACAACGAGGTCACCCATACCTTTAGCAACAAACCTGAAGAGGTTCTCCAACTCAACAAAACTCTTCACCGAACCATTGGTAGTTCAGTACAATAAAATGTAATGCCTCAACAAAGAGATGAAATAAGTGCATCCGCCACCAAGATTGCAAAGATTTGGCCTTGAAATATGCTATATGTCAGGGTTCCCACCGCCATCAAAATTTGAAGGAAGGAGGCAAAAAACCCTTAGATATTGGACACATTCCCAGTAGGTCTACCCTTTTGGAATGAGCCACCTCGAGCTTGTGCCAACGCATCCTTCACTTGGTGCTCCACTAATGATATCTTTTTTCTTGCATGGAGGTGTTGTTCACCACCTTCATATGCATGCTACCACTATCTCCATGGGAGATGTACTCTTGGGCGATCCAAAGATGCAATAACCTGGTGGTCGGCCTCTAAGGGAGTAGTCAGAATGATGGAGCTTGGCCTTGAAGCTAGATCGCTAACAAGTCTTCAACTCTTTTCTCCATCTTCCTATGCTCATCTCTCTCTCGCCTTTGATGAAGGTGTTGGGTTGAATGAGATGTGTCTTCTTCATCAACTACAATACCCCTCTGACTATGTTGATCCCTAAGGAGGGAACCCCTAATGTCGACCATATGGACATTCCTCCAAGAGATCATCCATCTGATCAAAATTGACCCTAGCATCCTCTTCATTAGAGCAATCATCCCGTAGAGTTCCTCTTCGAAAGTACTAAGTGATGATCTCATCTCAAGAGTAGTCTAGTCGTGTGAGACAAACACTCATCGCTTGGTGGAGGGCTACACTCACAATAAACACATCGCATTGCTTGCCGTGCATTTCATCGCCTCTAAGAGGACTGTGCTCACCGATAGTATGCCGATCACGCCCACCGCTTAACACCGACCGTAAGAGGATCTACCGTCATGGACACTACACCTATATCCTCTACCCTTCGCCACCGATGTTGCAGGTGGAGACTGCATTGTGAGTGGTGATTGACCACGGGCCTTGGGTCATCATTCCTTATTTTTATAGCTAAGGGGAGGTCAACAGCTTCGACCTCACCTCAACGGGTGGAGTAGATGGAGTGGGATCCTGTCAGGATCACCAATGGTGCGGTCTTCCCCGATGGGGGCTTCGATCTTGCTGGAATGGGGATGTCATGGATAGTAATGGTGGGCGTGAGTGGAGCGGTGCGGTAGCATCGACCGCCCTCGACTATAGGCCTACTCCTCTTATGATGAGTAGCACCGAAGGATGTCAATGATCGTGTAGGCCATGATCAGAAAATTTGTCGAGCGGAGGCCACGCCTAAAACCTCGTCATTCCCTCCTACCATCGCCGATGAGCCTCCAAGACTCTCTCCTGATCGACGACTCTCCTAGGGATAACTATCCTCATCAGACTGACTGAAGGCCCATAGCTGCCAACTGGTGTAAGACATCCTGAGCCCATAGGGCATCTGGCTCCCAGGTGCTAAAATATGCCGGTGGTGGAGGTAGTGCAACAATCCTCCAGTCCTCCTCCTCTCCATCCGAGGTGAGAGGGGAGAAACCTACTACCACTCAAATGTGGAGAGGTCTGTGGAGATCCCTCCTCGCCCACATGGTGTCCATCTCTCTCTCCACTCAGGATGCCGCTTGAGCTTACCGCTCTTATTATGTGTTGTGTGTATGTATGTGAGCGAGCTAGCACCCACCTCAAATGTGGAGGAGACTATCTCAGCAAGATAGTCTTCCCCTTTCAAGAGTCCAAGGAGGGGGTAGTAGCCCTTGCTAGAACCAGGTGAGTAAGAACCTGAACAACTGATAGAAACTCGGGGTAGCAAGAAAATACCTTCCTCTTTAGTGGAGAAACTCAAAATCGATGGCATATAGAATCAAAGATGCCCCCCCACCACCTCCTCCTAACGTGTGAGGGTCGTCCCCTCAAGAAATCCTCACCCCTCAAACCATGGCCCAAGTAGATGACCTTGGTGGATCTAGTGGTAGAGAGACAAGCCCAAGGTGGCTAAGTTTAGGCCATTGGGAAGGAAAACACAAGCTTGTTGGGAGCAATAGATGTGATTGAGGAGAAGAATTGATTGCACCTAAATCGCATTATTGAAATGTAGTGAGACTTGCCTTGATATTCACCTTCAATCATTGATTTTAAGATTTGATTTTAATTTGAACCCATACCAATAAAATCTTAAGGATGTTAAGTGGGGTTCATCAAAATTGAGAGATTTTAGATTGAGAGTCTTTACCATTTGATATCGATTTAGAACCCATACTCAACCGACAGGTATGTTGAGGTTCTAAAATTTGAGGAGAGATTTTCTTGGAGATATTTGTATTTGTGCATCTTGTTTGAAAATATTGATAGTTTGAACACCTCTACTTAGCAAATTTGGTATGCTAAGAAGAGGTTGTGATAATGTGTTTGAAATATTTTGCTTATGAAGATTTGATTGTGTGATATTTTGAAAATGGGCTTTATTTAACAAATTTGGTATGTTAAGAAGATGTCACATGTGTTTGATTTGTGTTTAATGATGAGGCTTTCACTTAATAAATTTGGTATGTTAAGTGAAAGTTAAATGTGATTGTGAGATAAATTTGCCTTCTTTTGAAGATGGGAGTCCCACTTAACAAATTTGCTATGTTAAGTGAAAGCCCCAAATTTGTTTGAGATATATTTATTTTCTTTGAGGATGAGACTCTCACCAAATTCAATATGTTAAGTGAAAGCTCATGTGGTTTGACATGAAAAATTGGATCCTTACTTAACAAATTTGGTATGTTAAAATGAGGATCAAATGTATTGAAAGAGACCCTCACTTAACAAATTTGGTATGCTAAGTGAAAGTCAAATGTGTTTATGATTTTAAAATGAAACTTTCACTTAACAAATTTGGTATGTTAAGCAAAAGTCAAATATGCTTATGATTTTGAAAATGAAACTCTCACTTACCAAATTTGGTGTTAAAGTCCTTTCGATTTTGAATGAAACTCACTTAACAAATTTGGTATGTTATGAAAGTGTGTTTCTAATTTTGAAAATGAAACTCTCACTTAACAAATTTGGTATGTTAAGTGAAAGTCAAATGTGTTTATGATTTTTTTTGAAGATAAACTCTTACTTAACAAATTTGGTATGTTAAGTGAAAATCAATGTGTTTATGATTTTGAAAATTAAACCTCACTTAACAAATTTGCTATGAAAGTCCAATGTATTTATGATTTTAAATGGAACTCTCACTTAACAAATTTGATATGTTAAGTCAAAATCAAATGTGTTTATGATTTTTTTTGAAGATAAAACTCTCACTTAACAAATTTGGTATGTTAAGTGAAAGTCAAATGTGATTATGATTTTGAAAATGAAACTCTCACTTAACAAATTTGGTAAGTTAAGTGAAAGTTGAATGTGTTTATAATTTTGAAGATGAAACCCTCACTTAACAAATTTGGTATGTTAAGTGAAAGTCAAATGTGATTATGATTTTTTTTTTTTGAAAATGAAACTCACTTAAAAAAATTTGGTATGTTAAGTGAAAGTCAAATGTGTTTATAATTTTTGAAAGAAAATGAACTTATTTAATAACTTAGGTATGTTAAATGTTGTTCACTTTGTTCTTATGATTTTCAAAAAAGAGTTCTCATTCGATATACTTGGACATGTCAAATGAGCTCCCAATGTATTTTGAAGTTCAAGACTTTGCAAGAAGGAGTATCACAAATATAAATAGAATTCAATTTGCTCTACCTTCTCCAAGGAAGGGGAACTCCCATTTGACAAATTATGTTATGGGGGGTTCAAATATGTCTTGACTTCTCTTGTGTGTGTATGGTTTATTTCTTTTGAAAAGAGTGGAAACTTCAACTCTAGCACATGTGAAGTATGCTAAGTGGAGTTTCAATTTTATATCATGGTTTTATTTGAAAATAGAATCTCCATCCAACAAATTTGAGTGTGGGGATAGCTATTTCCAAAGAAAATGTGCTTTTGAGAATTAAAATTATTGATTTTGATTTTTTAAAAAAAGGAACCTCCATCATCAATTTGTTAAACGAGGTTTGGTTATATGTGTTTTGTGAAAATTTCTTATAAATTTTGTGTACAGATCCCTTATTATGTGGATTTTGAAAAGTGCTTTTGGAAAGACATGTTATTTTGTA
Organism: Cymbidium sinense; assembly: GCA_021442155.1. Lineage (NCBI taxonomy): Eukaryota > Viridiplantae > Streptophyta > Magnoliopsida > Asparagales > Orchidaceae > Cymbidium > Cymbidium sinense. The sequence goes on from CM038217.1 coordinate 121,930,313, forward strand.
GAAGAGTTATCTTATTGTTCATGGGATGAACCTTGCCTCACCATCTAATGGTGAAGAGATTCTTAATTTTGGTCATCTCCTGTTTGATTAATTTTAATTTTCACCTATTGGGAAACCCAATAAGGATTTTAAGACCTACATGGAGTGAGGTCCTAAAACCTATGGATGAGCTTTGCTTAAGGATGAAATAAGCTAAGAGCCAACGAAAAGAATGATATCTGCCTATATAAAATATAACTCCACATCCATGCTTGGAGACATAATTTTTTACTAAAGATGGAGGGACTATCCCCAATGGTCGCCAAAAATGTGGTGTTTATTTTGGGATGTGAGACACTATGTAGATCTTAGGTACTTATTGAAGTGATCAGTATGACAATAAGAATGATGTACTATCCAAAGATAGAAATCACCACCCTATAATGGAATTAATCATCTAATAAGGACTCAAGGCATGATGGGTCTTCAATATACTAGAGATATTTTCCCTACTTTACATGAAAAGTTAAGTAGTGTTTATTTTAAGTTGAGTTCAAGAAGTTTTCTATGGAGGCAAGCCCCATAGTCAATTACATCCTAAGAATGGAAATTCTTAAGAATACTCGATTAAAGTAGACAATTAGGGTCTCCAAAGATTTCAAGGTTAAGACTATCAAAGGATTATCTATTTTAGAAAATCAAATAGATCAAGAAGAAGACTTATTTTTGGAATCCAAAGGGAGAAAGTAAGAAATGCTCATGATACTAGAAGCCTAGTGAGCATTCCAATCATCCTAGTTGGGCTTTATATTTTGAAATTGAAGAGAGTTGATTATTTGATTTGACATTTTATTACTGGCTTATAATTCCACAACATAAGATTGTAGAAATGCCTAAGAGGTGAGGATTTATCTGAGCCAAGGAAAGCCTACCTTGGATTCCTAAACTAAGGATCCTTGGTACAAAATAAAGGACCTAAATCTAAGGAAAAATGGGTATATGATTTACCTCAAGAGAGAATAAACCACCCATCCTGGACTTATTATCGCTAGAGTGAGCTAACTCCTCCTACACTTTAAATCCATGTAGGCAAGTCTTATGCTTTGCAAGATGGCTAGTTGTTCATTTATAAAGAAAACTAAGTCCTGACTCACTCCCTAAGAGACTAGAGCATGAGTGGTATGAATCCATGACTTAATCTAATGTAAATTTTATCAAATTTATTTGATTCTTTCAAACTTTTATGTTGACACGCTATGGGATTTTGTATGCCTAAATTCATGAGAATTTGATTATAAACCAAATCAAGAGAGAAAGGGGTGTCTTCCACCAAAGGCTCTCATGGGTTAAGCCTGATTCTAAGTATGGAAGCCCCTCTTAACAAGAAGAATATGACATGCATGATATTATACATTCATTCATCTAGAAAGGTTGCTAAAAATTTTATTATCTTGATTTAATTCCTAGGCTTTATATGAGGTTATGAGTTATTTTAAAATTTTAATTATGAGTTAATTGGGGTAGAAAAATTAATTTTATCCTAATAGCTAATCGCATCCGCCACACATTCAACCATCAATCATAAAGAAACTATAAAAAATATGTTGTTCTAATGCACATCTAAACACAACATCAAACAATTTTATAGATTATCGTGAAAGAATAAAGGTCATCTGCCGAAGTTCACCATACACCAAAAGAGAAAAAGATGGGTAGTTGAGCTCTACCCTTATATAAACCGGATTACAAAGTAATACATGTTATGGGGGTCTTCTTTCATCATTTTTCATTTCTTCATTTCATTTCTTCATTCTCTTTCTTTGATTTGATTTGCTCCAAAGGCATCATGTGGCACCCCAGTGGACTAAGCCTTTGCCACTACTCATCCTAATCCCCATAACACCAATCCTAATTCCTAATGCAAAATTATATCAAAAATAGGAAAAGTAAATCTAGTTGCACGCAAAACAAATGTTAGCTAAACACACCATGCAACCCAAGAAGTTATATAATTTGGACTTAGACCCACACATGGGTAACCAAGTCCACTGTCAACATGAGTTATGCTTAGGGGCTAAGCAACCGCAGCAAGAAAGTATTTATATTTTATTATACGCCCCTTAAGCACAACCCCGAAAATATGATTAGCTAACGACCTAACATCCAAATATGAAACATACACCCTAACATCCAAATTCTAAAACATTACATCACAAAACAAAACACAACATCATACATACAATGCCCCTAACTTAGCACTAGAAGTGGTGACTTAGTATTCTAATGTATGTGCTTAAGGCTTGTGTAGCAAGACTTTACTAGCTCTTTAGTTTAAGTTTCAATTTGAGTTTGAGTTTAAATTTTACCTTTGGGTGATTTTAATTTAAATGATTTAATGATTTACTTTCCATTTTTATTTTATTTTTATTTGGTTAAAGTGATGTTTAAGTTTTCAAGAATGAAGAGTAGAATGAATTCTATTTGTAGATGAACTCACCATATTCAACATCCTAACTCCTAAAGAGTATAACTAAGATCCTTAAATATCTTAATTAGCCCATTTTAATTTATGTAATTGATTTAAATTGATTTAGATTTGATTTATAATTTAGAATTTGAGTTTGTTTAAGTATTTGATTGATTGATTTTGGATTAGAAGTTTTAGTTTGCATCTTGATAATTCATTATCCTTAATATCTAGTGAAGTTTAAGTTTGTTTAAGTTCATGTGTTTTTTGGTTGATTAATTTAGATTAGATGTTTCAATTTAATTGAATTTGATAATTCAATATCCTTTGAATTAATATTTAACTTTTCTTTGATCATGCTGTGTGATTTAACTTTATGTTTATTTAATGATTGTGGTTTATTTATTTATAGTTTGATTGGATTAGATTAATGAGATTTTATTTTAATTTTAATTGGGTTTCATTCTTTGTAATTAGATTTTATTTTTCATCACCATTTGTCATGTACATCAAAGTTTGGTTTGTATTTTGATTTCATACATTGGATAGTTGATTAGTTTATCTTATTTAAGTAGTTGAATGAGATTTGATTTGATTGTATATTAAATTGATGAGAGTCTTTCTTAATTTTGTTTAACTGATTTAACTTGATTTGATTAGCTTTATTGGTCTATGGGTTTGCTTAGGTTCAATGTGATTATGTGATTAGTTTAATTAAGAAGTGTATTTTTAAGGCACTATAAAGGCTCGCTTAATTTTCAATTTGGTTTCATTTGTTTGTAGACAATGATTGAATTAATGACTTAATGGTTTAGGTTTAATTTAAGTTTTGATTAGTATTTAATTGCATTTTGATTGTTTAAACTTAAGTTTAATGTGATTAATTTGATTAACTTAATTGGTTTGTTTAAGAGGTGTAATTAATTATTAAATTAGATAAAGATTTGTTTAATTTTTAATTTGATTTCATATTTATTTGGGTTAATGATGCAATTAGCGAGTTAATGATTTAAGTTTGAATTAGGATTTTATTAACATTTAATTGCATTTTATGTTTAGTTAAGATTAACTTTAATATGATTAATTTAATTGACTTAATTAATTTATTTAATAGTGTGATTAAATTAATTAGTAGTTAATTAAGTTTTAGCTTTGGATTAATTTTAATGTGATTTATAAAATTAGTTTTATTTATTAAGATGATGGATTAATTTATTAAGTTTGCATTAATTAGATGTTTGATTAATTAAGTTTCATTAAAGGTCAATTAAAATTATTAGATTAATTAAGAGTTTGTTTAATTGAGATTAATGAATTAACAATTTAGTTTAATTTAAGTTTTGATTAGTGTTTAATTGTATCTTAATTATGTTTGATTAAGTTTAAGTTTAATTTGATTAATTTGATTAACTTAATTAGTTTACTTGAGGATTATTAAATTTAAATAGGGTTTGATTTAAGCTTAATGACTTAACTTTAATGTAACTTATTTAAATTAATTTGAATTAATTGATGGATTAATTTATTAAGTTTGCATTAATTAGATGTTTCACTAATTAAGTTTGATTAAGGATAATTAAATTTTTAAATCATTAGATTAATTAAGGGTTTGTTTAATTAGAAATTAATGACTTAATTTCTCACATGTGAGTGAGTTGGTTTAGTTAAGTATTTTCTTTAAGTTTGATTTGATGAAAGGATTATTGTTATTACCATCATTGTTATTAAGTGAATTAATTGTTTATTTCATTTCAATTAAGATTATTTAAGATTAGAGTTTTATTTGATTTGATTCATTTGTTATGTTTGTTTGATTTCATTAACATCTTTGATTTAGTTATTAGGTTGAAAGATTTATTAGTTAATTAATTATCTTATTCCAAATGGATGTGATTTAATTAAGTTTACTTTAATTTTATTTGATTTAATTGATTAGTATCAAATGATTAAAGTTTCCTAAATTTGTGGCATTTTGGGTTTGATTTAAGATTTAATCTTTTAATTGAGTTTTATTAACAAAAAGGTTTAATCATATTTAATTTAATCTCTTTTATAGATGATATTTTCTGATTTGAGGTTTGATTAATGTTTGCTTAAGTGCTATTTCATTTTGATTTTGATTTAATATTTAAATTATTTTTAGATTATATTTTAATTAACCCTTAATTGATTAAACTCTAATCATAAGTGTTTTATTTGGGGTTCATTAAGATTAAAATCACATTATTTTCTTAAGAGTCCTAGATGTCAAAGGAAGTGATTTAAGCCATTTTGAAGATTTTTGTAAATTTTTTTTGAATTTTATTTAATTTATTTTATTAAAATGGATAATCAAATTTCAAAATTTAATTTCCTAATACAAAATTTCTTCTTACTTGAAACTTTTATGGTAGCTTTGTTCTAACTTTAATTTCAATCTCAAAATTTCAACTTAGACTTATATTTTCATTCAATTAATGGAATTTGATTTTCACTAAAATGATTAAGCTCACAATACCCAAGAAAATTTGAAGATTTTATGGATTCCTCTCGGAAGTGAATCCAACGAGCTCTTGTTTGCAATTTTGGTTAAAAAATTTTATTTTCTATGAATTTTAAAGTTTCGGTGATTTAAATTATTATTATTATTTTTTATATAAAAAAGGAAATACGCGTGGGGTGGAAGTGACAAATGACCCGCGGATCAACGCGGATCTAGAGGCCGATCGAACGATTCGCTGATTTGAGCCATCCGATCGCGAATCGCACGATCGGACGCTAGATCATTTCGCTATCCGCTCGATCGCTACCAGGTCGTCGATCGATAATCGCACGACGGATGGTCCAGATTGCATCACGCGTGAAAAGCCCGGTCACGCGGATCCACGCACATCCGAGCATTCAAATCTTGCGAATCAGGGATCGACGGTGAGCCGGTGGTGAGGAGGGTATTTTTGGAAAAAAAAAAGAGGGTTTATAAGCCAAAACTTGTCCAAATAGAGGCACCATTTTCCCCAAAAAAATTTTATTTCTGATTGGGATGATTTAAAATAAAAATGCTGGATTATCGGAAAATTCTAAAATCATGAAAAATTAATACAAAATATGCAAAATCTAAGGTTGTCGCTTTGATGAAATTTACCTCACCGAAATGATTTTCGGTGGCGGAAGATCCGGAAGAAGCTCATATGTATGTGAGGAAGATTTGGAGTGATCTTTAGCCATTGCCTCTTTTGAGCTCAAAATGGCTAAAAGAAGTGGGGATGGGTTCCCTTTTGCTTTGGGGAGCTTTGGGAGCTGAATGGTGGTGGGAGGAAGAGATCTAAAGCCTCATCTCTCCCTCCTTATAATGGCTAAAATTCAATATTTTTTAAATTTTTTTGGCTCCAAATTGATTGTCATCTTGTTGAGGTGGTTGGGATGTTGATTGATTGAGGACTTTGAATTTTGCTCCAAAGTCCTCTCTTTATCATATGATCAAATTTATTCAATATAAATGTTGAGAATGAGTTAAGTGCATGTGATGGGGAATTAAATGAGGTTGGGTGGAATCCTATGTGGGAAGGAATCATGAGTGGTTTAAATGGGTTTTGTTTTTTGATCCCAAATGGGTTTAGGTCGATTTGATCAGCCTCCAATGGGTTTTGGCTTGGTTTCAAGGAATTTGGCCCAATTTTGGTCATATGGGTCATTTTTCATCAAATTGACCCATTTGATCAAAATTGGCCAAACTAGGTTATGGGTTTATTCATGTTCAATCGCCAATTGAAGATGAATGTAGTCTTTGGTTTGAATTAATTTGTATTTAATTTAGATTTAGGACAAATTAACCCATTAGGTCAATTTGGGCTAGGGTCAAGTTGACCAATTGGGCTCGATTAGTCAAATTAGGTTTAATTATGACTTTGGCCAAGTTCAATAATCAATTTGAAATGAACTTGAGCCAATGGTTGCAATCAATTTGGGTTAGATCATGATTTGATGATTTGGTCCTTTAGGCCAACTTGGGTCAATTTGAATCAAATGGCCAATTGGGCTGCTTGGTCCAATTGATTGCAATTAATCATACTAGGGTGATCAACAATCATGGTGGAATATTTTGGTGAGCTTAGTTCAATCCAATTTGGGTTGAATTGAAGTTGGCTCAAATGGGTCCTTTAGGTCACTTTAGGTCAAGTGGCCCTAAGGGTCAATTGGTTTGATTTTAGTTTGATTCAAGTTTAGTTGAACTTATATATATGCCCTAGATTGGAAAATAAATTCAACGATAATCAATTTAGATTATAAAGGATTTTGGCTCATTTAAAATTTTCAAGTCAAAAGGGTTAGGGGTTTGACTTGGGTTGCTTCGATTTGATTTGATGATTGTAGGTTTCATTTATATTTGGGTAGGTAATTGAATGAATGATTGATTCAAGAGAAAATTCATTAGTTTTAACTTGATGGATAGAATTTGGCTAAGTCCAAAGAATTGGCTTCAAGGGTTTAAATTGAGTTTGGATTTGATTTTCGATATAGTTTTGGTCATTGGAATTTGGATTTTGTTTATATTTGTGAATATAAATGAAGGAATAATTGATTATAAAGAGATCAATTGAGTTTGATTTGATTTAAGGGATTTTGGCTAAGCTTATGAATGTGGTTCATATGGCTTGAAGGGGTTTTAGGATTGGAATGTGATTTTGGGTTTCAAACATTTGGAGTCAAATTTTGAAATTAGATTTGAAATTTGAATTTGAATTTGAGATTTGGTTTGAGAATTGAGTATGGGTTTGATTTGAGAAAGTGTATCTAGATTGGGTTTAGCTATGGGATAGATAATTTCCTTAAACCCAAGGCATGCTTAATCTTATGATTAACACTTCTAAGTCTCTAGGCTTAGGTTAGTTCACCTAATCACTAGATGTGTCTTATGACTAAGAAAATCTTAGTGTCTAAAGAGTCCTAAGTCTTAGAAAAGGAGGTTAAGAGCTCACTCCAAAGTGAGGTCAACACCATGTATAATGTTATAACATGATCCCGGAATTTTCATTGTGATTTCTCACATACATCTTGTAATCTGGGAAGACTTAAACTTTGTACTCCAAAGTAGATATATAGGAGCTTTTTTTGGGCTAGGCCCCGTGATTTTTCCCTCATTTATGGAATTTTTCAAAAAAATCTTATAGTTTCTTATTCTCTTTTTAACTATCTACGTCTACTAGATTTCTAATGAATGGGCGTAAAGTTTTATTCTACCATAATAAGTTTTCTAGCATTCAACAATTTGGCTTTATGTGAATATTCCCTTTACATCTTCATAATAGTTGGCAATCTAGCTTTATGTTTAGAGCGCACCATCTATATGATGAAGAAAATCTTATTCTGAGGAACACATAAGAAGAATGAAGAGTCATCGAACTGATCCTTTAGCTTTATTGAAAACTAGGGAAACTCTTAACCTCAAAAGATCGCCCAAATCAATATGATATCTAATTGATTATTAGTTCAAGAAGCAATTCAATGATGTTAAGCAATTTCAACAAAAAATATATGAGATATCTTTGCAAATTATGATTCTCAGTGGTGTTTATTTTTGAGATGTGAGACACCACGCAGATCTTAGGGGTACTTATTGAAGTAGGGTACATTAAGAAATGATGTACTATCTCAAAAGATAGAAATCACCTTATAATGGACCTAATCACCTAATAAGGACTCTAAGGCATGATAGTCTTGAATATACTAGAGATCTTTCCCCACTTTGCATGTAAAAGTAAAGTAAGGTTTATTTTATCATTAAGTTCCCTGAAAACAAGCCCTCATAGTTCATTACATCCTAAGGAATGAGATTAAGAATACTCTCGCTTAAAGTACAATTAGGGTCTCCAAAGATTTCAAGGTTAAGACTATCAAACGATTGGTTGTTTTAGAAAATCAAATGGGATAGATCAAAGAGAAGACTTATTTTGAAATCTAAAGGAAAAGTAGGAAATGCTCATAATACTAGAAACATAGTGAGCATTCTAATCTACCATATAATTGGGCTTTATATTTTAAAATTTAAGTGAGTTAATTATTTGAGTTGACATTTTATTAGATTGTTAGGCTTATAATTCCACAACATAAGATTGTGGAAATGCCTAAGAGTTGAAGATTTATGCTTGTAGCTAAAGAGAATTAGCTACCTGATCCTAAGTAGGAAGCTTTAGAGGCCAAAGCATGACCTAAATCTAAAGAAAAATGGGTATATGGTTTACCTCCACAAGAGAGAATAAACCACAAACTTATTATCACGAATAGCGCTAACTCCTCCTACACTTTAAATCAATGTAGGCAAGTCATATTTTTACAAGATGGCTAGGCTATTATTTATTTAGAAAGGAGACTATACTTAAACTCACCTCTAAGAAACTAGAGAAAGTGGTATGAATCCATGACTAAATCTAATGCAAATTTTATCAAATTTATTTGATTCTTTTGAACTCATTATTTTGACATAGTTAAGGGATTTTGTATGCTTAAATGCATGAGAATTTAATTATGGGCCAAATCAAGAGAGAAAGGGGTGTTCTTCTACCAAAGGCTCTAACAGTTAAGCCTTCATTCTCTAGCAAAGATGGAAGTTTTCTCTTAACAAGAGTGAAATAATATGACATGTATAATATTATACATTCATCCATCCAAAGGGATTGCTAAAATTTTATTATCTTGATTTAATTCTAGGCTTTTATGTGAGGTTATGAATTATTTTAAATTTTAGTTATGAGTTGTTAGTGGGATAGAAAATTTAATTTTATCCTAAGAGCCTACCATATCTAGGCCACACATTCAAGCATCAATCATAAAAAACTATGAAAAACATGATGTTCTAATACATCTAAGCATAACATCAAATAATTTTATAGACTACCATAAAGAATAAAAGGCTAGGTGTTAGCCATACACCCCAAAAAAAAAAAAAGATGGGTAGTGAGCTCTACCCTTATACAACCCGGATTACAAAATAATACATGCTATGGGGGTCTTCTTTTCTTCATTTCTTCCTTCTCTTTTTTTTATTTGATTTGATCAAGGCATCAAAAGGCACCCTGTGGACTAAGTCTTCGCTCAATCCTAATCCCCATAACACTAATCCTAATTCCTAATGTAAAATTACATCAAAAAAGTAAAAGTAACTCTACACCTACAAAATAAATATAAACCACACCATATAACCCAAGGTTATATGAATAATTTCGACTTAGACCCCACACATGGGTAAGCCCATATCCTAAAAGTGAGTTATGCTCGGGGTTAAGCAACCCGCATAGTAAATGCATTTATATTTTATTACAAGAGCCCCAAAGCACAACCCCTACAAAATATGATTAAGCTAATAACGGCCTAACATCCAGCCTATGAAACATACATCCTAACAATGCCTAAAAACATTACATCACAAAACAAAATACAACATCATACATACAACGCCCTAACTTAACACTAGAAGTGGTGACTTAGTATTATATTGTGTGCTTAAAGCTTATGTGGCAAGACTTTACAAGCCTTCTTTAGTTTAAGTTTCAATTTGAGTTTGAATTTGTTTAAATTTTACCTTAGGGTGATTTCAATTTAAATGATTTAATGATTTATTTTCATTTTATTTCACTTTTATTTGATTAAAAGATGTTTAGGTTTTCAAGAATGAAGAATAGAATATATACCATTTGTAGACGAACTCACCTATTCTATATCTTGACACTAAAGAATCTAACCAAGGTCCCATATCTTAATTAGCCCATTTGAATTTGTGTAATTTATTTGATTTGATTTGGAGCTTAAAATTTGAGTTGGTTTAAGTATTTGATTCATTGATTTTAGATTAGATGTTTTAGTTTAGTTGCATCTTGATAATTCAATATCTTTAATATCAATGAAATTTAAGTTTGTTTAAGTTCATGTGTTTTTGGTTGATTAATTTGATTAGATGTTTTGGTTTAATTAAATCTTGATAATTCAATATCCTTGATCTCTTATGAAGTTTAAGTTTGTCTAAATTCATGTATTTTAATTGATTATTTTAGATTAGATGTTTCGATTTAATTAAATCTTGATAATTCAATATCCTTTTAAATTAATATCTAATTCTTTTCTTTGATTATGGTTATTTGACTTAACTTTATGTTTATTTAATTTGATTGTGATTCATTTATTTCTATGATCGGATTAGATTAATTGAGATTTTATTTTGATCTTAATTGGGTTTGATTCTTTATAATTAGATTTTATTTTTAATCACATCCATTTATCGTGTTTATCAAAGTTTGGTTTGCATTTTGATTCCATACGTTGGATAGTTAATTAGTTTATCTTATTTAAGTAGGTTGAATGAGATTTTATTTGATTACATATTAAATTGATGGGTTTTTTTATTAGTCTACGGGTTTGCTTAAGTTCAATGTGATTATGTGATAGGTTTAATCAAGAAGTGTATTTATGTTAATTATAAAAGGTTGTATAATTTTAATTTGATTTCAATTTGTTTAGTTAATGATGTAAATTAATGACTTAATGATTTAAGTTTAAATTAAGAATTGATTGGTATTTAATTGCATTTATGTTTGATTAAGTTTAAGTTTAATATGATTAATTTGATAAACTTAATTAGTTTGTTTAAGAGGTGTGATCAATTATTAAATTAAGTAAAGATTTGTTTAATTTTTTTTTAAATTTGACTTCATATTTGTTTAGGTTAATGATAATTAATGATTTAATTATAAGTTTAAATTAATTGATCGGGTATTTAATTACATTTATGTTTGATTAAGTTTAAGTTTAATATGATTAATTTAATTGACTTTAATTAGTTTACTTAAGATGTGTGATCAAATTAATTAGATTAATGTGTTTGATTTGAATTAATTTTAATGTGATTTATAAAGTTATTTGGATTATTAAGATGATGGATTAATTTATTAAGTTTCCAAATTAGATGTTTGATTAAGTTTGAATAAGGGTAATTAAAATTTTAAATTATTAAATTAATTAAAGGTTTGTTTAATTAGAGATTAATGACTTAATGATTTAGTTTAATTTAGGTTTTGATTAGTATTTAATTGCATCTTAATTATGTTTGCTTAGGTTTAATATGATTAATTTGATTAATTAGTTTACTTGAGGATGTGACTATTAAATTTAAAGGGTTTGATTTAAGCTTTTAGAGTTAGCTTTAATGTTACTTTTTAAATTAATTTGATTAATTAATATGATGGATTAATTTATTAAGTTTGCAATTAATGTTTGAATTAAGTTTGATAATTAAAATTTTAAATTATTAGATTAATTAAGGGTTTGTTTAATTAGAGATTAATGACTTAATTTCTCACATGTGAGTGATTTGATTTAGTTAACTATTTTAGTTAAGTTTGATTTGATTAAGGGTTATTGTTATTACCATCATTATAAAGTGAATTAATTGCTTATTTCATTTCAATTAAGTTTGATTATTTATGATTAGAGTTTTATTTGATTTGACTCATTTATTATGTTTGTTTGATTTCATTAATATGTTTGATTTAGTTATTAGGTTGAAATATTTAATGATTAATTAATTATCTTATTCCAAATGGATGTGATTTAATCATATGTTAATTAAGTTTACTTTAACTTTATTTGGCTTAATTTGATTAGTATTAAATGATTATGTTGAATTGGTTTATTAATCAATTTGATTTTTTTAGTTTATTTAATGATTAATTTGTTTTTTATTAATACAAGCGTTTATGATTAAGGTTCCAAGCTTGGTTTAGTTATACTAGTTAGACTTAGTTAAAGTTTCCTAGATTTGTCTAATTTTAAGTTTGATTTAAGATTTAATCATTTATTTTAACTTAAATAAGTTTACTCATATCTAATTTAATTTCTAAGGATGATATTTTTTTGATTTAAGGTTTGATTAATGATTGCTTAAATATTATTTCATTTGATTTGATGATATTTAAATTATTTTTAAATTATGTTTTAATTAACTCCTTAATTGATTAAACTTTATTCTTAAGTGTTTGTTGTTAATTAAGGGTTTGTTTAATTAGAGATTAATGACTTAATTTCTCACATGTGAGTGATTTGATTTAGTTAACTATTTTACTTAAGTTTGATTTGAAAGGGTTGTTATTACCATCATTATTGTTAAGTGAATTAATTGCTTATTTCAATTAAGTTTGATTATTTATGATTAGAGTTTTATTTGATTTGACTCATTTATTATGTTTGTTTGATTTCATTAATATGTTTGATTTAGTTATTAGGTTGAAATATTTAATGGTTAATTAATTATCTTATTCCAAATGGATGTGATTTAATCAAATTAAGTTTACTTTAACTTTATTTGGCTTAATTTGATTAGTATTAAATGATTATGTTGAATTGGTTTATTAATCAATTTGATTTTTTAGTTTATTTAATGATTAATTTGTTTCATTTTTTATTAATAATAATTTCATATGATTAAGGTTCCAAGCTTAGTGTTTAGTTATACTAGTTAGACCTATGTTAAAGTTTCCTAGATTTGTCTAATTTTAAGTTTGATTTAAGATTTAATCATTTATTTAACTTAAATAAGTTTATATCTAATTTAATTTCCTCTAAGGATGATATTTTTTGATTTGAGGTTTGATTAATGATTGCTTAAGTGTTATTTCATTTCGATTTTGATTTGATATTTAAATTATTTTAAATTATATTTTAATTAACTCCTTAATTGATTAAACTTTATTCTTAAGTGTTTGTTCGGGGTTCATTAGGATTAGAAAATCATATTATTTTCTTAAGAGTCCTAGATATAAATTGAAGTGATTTAAGCTAATTTGAAGAATTTTGTAAATTTCTAAATTTTTATTTGATTTATTTTATTAAAATAACTGAAATTCAAATTTTAATTTATTTCAATTCCAAAGTCCTTATCACTTGACATTTTTATGGAAGGTGCTTTTAAATTTAGTTTCAAACCTTGAAAATTGCAACATAATCATACATATATTTTGGTTTAATTAATAAAATTTGATTTTCACTAAAACTAGAATTAAGCTCAAAATAGTTACTAAACTTTGGGGATTTTGGGTTTTTGATTCCTCGGAAAGATGAATTCAACGAGCCATTGTTTTCAATTTTGGTTAAGTATTTTCTTTTTTTTAGAAATTTTTGAAGTTTAAGGTGATTTAAATTTATTTTTTTAAAAAAAAGGAAATAATGCTACGACGCCACCAATGTAGGGTTATGCATAATTCTATTTAAACCGTTCAATTAAAACCGAACCAAATTTTCAATTTGGATCTTTATAAATTTATTTTGATTTTGGATTTAATTTGAGCTAAATTCATTTTGGATTATGGACCGATCAAAATTTTGTAATCAAAACCTAATTGGACCAAAATTTTGCGAATGTAACCAAAATTTTGTATACCTATGGTCGCAGAATGTGATCGTCGGAACATGGATGCTCACGCCGCGACGTAGTGTCAGAATGAAAGCAAAAAAAAGCTTAAAACCTAAAAGGCATCCTGGCTTGTGGCTAGTTTTCTTTGACTTCAACGCTTTCCAATTTTCACTTTTCACATTTTCTCGCTCATATGTTTGTCTCTAATGGCCAAGGCCGCTTTTGCCTCTTTGAGTGTCAAGTCCGACCTGACCGACACATTTGATTTTGGCCATCAATCAAGGAAACCCTAATCCGGTAATCTATGATGAAAGATTGAAACTCAATCTCTTCCTGGATTTTCCTCTCGGCTCTCTGGACTCATGACAATTTTGTCATGATGTAGCGAGGTTGATCTTTTCACCTTTCTTATTCTATTTTTAAAGGGGATTTGATGGGTTGTGGTTGGGGATCCTATAAGCGATTGCTACAATATTGAAATGATGAACTTCGACTTGAGATTTTATAAAATTATTGGAGGGGTTGAGCATTGAAGAGGAATCTTGAAACTTGAATTGCAAATTACTTACAAGTTACGCACATCTGATTTTTTTCTATCTCACCTTGCGCTTGAACTACAAATTGCTAAATTAACACAAGTTACAAGCCTAAAACTGTATTTTTTCTATCTCTTCATTCCTAATTTTGCCTTGCTTTTGAATCTGCAGTACCTTACCATGGTTTCTTGCGATTTCCACATGAAGAATGAGCAGTCTTACATAGCATCGATTTTATAATCATAGTATTAATTACAAGTTTATAATATTTTTTTGGAAAATCTCTCATTTGAAATTGACTTTATAAGCTCACATAATGTACCAAGCATTTTTTGTATATATGTTTAAATTTGTAAGATATTTATTACAATCATACAAAACTTGTTGGTGACATTATTTGCAAAATAAAAGCTAAGTGGAGTCACATTACATAGTTTTGGTTTTTTTTTAAAATAGAACCGAAAATCAAACTTTTTTTTTGGGTTGGATTTTGTTCGAGATTATATTAAATCTTATACTGGATGGAATTTTCTCATTTTGAATATCGAAACCAAATGGATTAGCAAATTGGAAAAGCCGAGATCCAGTCAATCTGACAGAATCGAGCTTAGATTTGGGTGGAAGGAAAATAAATAAGCTTCTACGGACCATCAGATCTCGAATGGGATGGTCTGAATTAAAATCACCGATCCTAAGCGTCCGATGCGTGCATGATCGGATAGTGTCCTCGAGCGTTGAAGGATCGAATGCGCATAATCCGGTGTGATCCAGAACCCATCCAACCATGTGGCGCATGATTGGATGATCCGGATCGCAATCAAGCCCAAATCAAAGGCCCCGATGACGCACGGCGATCAGATCCTGAACCCGTGATCGGACGGTGGGTATCTACACTTTGTCGGCGGTGAATAATGTTTTCATGCTTTTAAAGAAAAAAATAGAGGTTTCTAAGCCAAAACTTATCCAAATGGACCTATTTTCACATTGATTCGCGAAAAAAATTTTCTGAGATTATCGGGAAAAATTCACAAATCTGAAAAATTAATACAAAATGCTACGCGAAGGCGACTATGGTTTGGCAAAATTTACCACATTATTGGGGATGATTTTGGTTCGCGATGAAGATGCTGAGTGAACTCATGTATGTAAGAAAGCTTTGGAATGATCTTTACCCTTGCCTCCCTTGAAATGCGTCTTCTTGATGTTTGCCGTCGCATCTCAGGAGCGGCAACTATTTGGGTTTTCGAGCTCAAAATGGCTTACGATGTGGGGGGATGGGTTCCTTTTGTTTAGAGCTTTTGGGGCTGAATGGTGGTAAGAGAAAGAGATTTAAAAGCTTCATTTCCCCTCCTTTTATAATGGCCAAAATCCACTCTTTTTTGAATTTTTTGGCTCCAAATTGATTGTCATCTTGCTTGGGGTGGTTGGGATGAATCATGGATTGATTGAGGACTTTGGATTTTTTGCTCCAAAGTCCTCTCTTCTTTACCATATGATCAGTCTATTCAATGCGAAATATTAGGGAGGAGTTAAGTGCATGTGATGGGGAGAATTAAATGGGTTGGGTGGAATCCTATGGGGAGGATCCATGAGGGGTTTAAATGAGTTGAGTAGATTTTCTTAATCTCAAATGGGTTTGGGTTGGGTTTGATCAGGAATGGGTCTTGGCTTGGTTTGAGGGATTTGGCCCAATTTGGGTCATATGGGTCATATCGGTCAACTTGACCCATTTGACCAAGTAATTGGCCAAATTACAGGTCATGGGTTGATTCATGTTCAATTGGCTAGTGAAGATGAATGTGGTATTTGTTTGAATTAATTTGGATTTAGGCCAAATTGACCCTTTAGGAGGGCTAGGTTGGGTCAACAGTGATCGACTTGATCAAATTGAGTTTATTATGACTTTGGTCAAGTTCAATAGTAATTTGGAATGAACTTCAGCCATTGGTTTGCAATCAAATTTGGTTAGATCATGATTTGATTTGATTTGGCCTAGGCCAATTTGGGTCAATTTGGATCAAATGGCCAGGCTTGGTTTGGCTAATTGATTACATTGATCATATTAGGGTGATCAACAATCATGGTGGAAGGTTTTTTTTGAGCTTGGTTCAATCCAATTTGGGTTGGATTGAAAGTTGGCTCAATGGGTCCTTAGGTCACTTTGGGTCAAGTGGACCTAAGTGGGTCAATTGGTTTTGGTTTTGATTTGATTGAGTTTAGTTGAACTTATATATGGGCCCTAGATTGGAATATAAATTCCAACAATCAATTTAAAGTCTAAAGGGATTTTGGCTCGTTTAAAATTTTCAAGTCAAAAGGTTGGGTTTGACTTGGGTTAGTTTGATTTGATTTTATGATTGTAAGTTTCATTTATATTTAGGTAGATAATTGAATGAATGATTGATTCAATAGAAAATTCATTGGTATTGACTTTATTTTGATAGAATTTGGCTAAGTCCAAAATTAGTTTAAAGGGTTTAGATTGAGTTTGGATTTAATTTTAGATATAGTTTTAGTCATTTTAATTTGAATCTTATTTATATTTGTGAATATAGATGGAAGGAATAATTGATTTATTAAGAGATCAATTGAGTTTGATTTGATCTAAAAGGGAGTTTTTGGCTAAAGCTTATGAATGTGGTTCATATGGCTTAGGAAGGGTTTTTGAATTTGATTTTGAGTTCCAATCATTTAGAGTAAAAGAAGTTAGATTTAGAATTTGAATTTGAATTTGAGATTTGGTTTGAGAATTAAATCGGGTTTGATTTGAGAAGTGTATCTAGATTGGGTTTAGGCTATGGGATTGGTAATTTCCTTAAGCCACAGGCATAGCCTAATCTTATATAATTAACACTTCTAAGTCTCTAGGCTTAGTGTTCTTATTCACTAAAGTGTCTTATGACTAAGGAGTTCTTAGTATCTAGAAGAGTCTTAAGTTTTAAGAGGGGTTAAGAGCTCACTCCAAAACTTAGTCAACAAAAGGACATGATAGGTGTGTATGGTACAGAGCACACGCGTATTGTGTTGACAAAATGATCAACAACATCTAGAAGATTTGCAACAAATAAAGGAAGTGATATATACCTAGACCGGAAGGTAGATAGAATCCGATCTTAGTCAATGTACTCTCTTTTATGCGAGGGCATAAAACAAGAAATCCAGCAGATTGAGTACATGAACCTTCCTCTAGGAAATAGGTTCAAGCTATCCTCTGAGATATGCGAGTTTGATTATGAGTACAATTTGTTTGGGTGTATATCCATGAGGGATTGAGTACATGAACTTTCCATTGAAACAGGTTCAAGTTATCCACTTGGGATAAAATTTGATTGGATTTTTTTTTTTTATTTGATTAAAGTCCATTGGGAGGTAGGTTTAATTTGTTATGGCTCCACTTGGGAGGAGGGTTCTAGATTGAGGGCATATCCATGGGGATGTACACTCGATTAAATTTGTTTGATTTAGATCTAAGCTCCCCAGGGGAGATTGGTTTAATTTATCATGGCTCCCTAGGGAGAAGGGTTCTAGGCGAGAGCATATCCGTGGGGATGTACACTCGATTGAATTTGTTTGATTTAGATCTAGGTTCTACTAGGAAGGCCAATTTGATTTACCTCTGGGGAGAAATTTGGTTTGTTATATATGTTTAATTTGACTCTACTAGGGAGGTTGGTTTGAATTTATTTATTTTATTTTTTACCAATCTAAAGGGGTAGTATACCATCCATAAAGCGGGACTATCGACCCTAAGGGTTTCCTTTTAGTTAGTTAGTATTTGTATTAGAAGAAAGCATAGCAGACTTACATCTTCCAAAGTAGGGATCAGTCAGATGGTGATATGGAGGTACGATGGCAATGTCAATACCGACTGGGGTGACTATTTGACGAATCTGCAGTGGAATCAAATCGACTCAGAATAGTCAAAATTAATTTAATTTTAGATGGACTCTGTCAATCTACGATGGATCTACTAAGAAAGAGCTAATCGACTGGACTATCTTAGGTTTACAAATCCAAGGGATAGTTTACCCGGCCATTAAGTTGAACCAACCAACTAAGGGGTGCCTTTTGGTTTGTAATGGTTAGTAGGAAGAAAGCATGGGACTCACATCTTCTAAATAAGGAACCAGTGATGGGTCTCTTGCAATAAATAACTTTACAGGCTGCATTAGTTTGCAGTGATTACGGAAAGAATGTGTATGACTTTATATATTTCAAAGCGAAGATGATGGTCGGGTAACTTCGTTGGCGGCACAACAAGTTGAACTGCGACTCTTGAGGAGAGTGCCAGCAGGGGACTTATCTCAACTCAGTAATTAGGCAATTCCTATAGGAGTTTTGCTATCCTTGCCTAAAGATAGGATGCAAGGGGACATTAGGGGCTTGAATTCTAATCCACAGTGAATTAATTTTGTTTATTTAGTTTAGTTTGTTTTAACATGGAACACTGTTGGTTTGTGAGGGATCAAGCGAGAAGGAGCTTAAATCCGCTAGCCTATCTCAGTTCTTTGAACCAAGAGAATTTATGCATCATGAGAATACTCAATCACAAGGGTGGTTACTAGGAAAGAGGATTGTCCAATCCAAATATAACCCGTAGTGTCTAAATGGTTTCACAAAGGATGTTATCCAAATAAAATGCGTGGGGATGGGAGACCAAAGTCTTAATCCAACACCACGGAAGATGACATGACTAGTCATATATCAAATATATTGGGTGGCCAACTCAGAGAGAAAGCAGGGACTCACATCATGAGTGAGTGTATCCACCGGGTGAGTCATTTGTCCGGCCATAGCATCAACCAACCTAAGGTGCCCATCAATTTATGACAAGAAAGAAGAAGTGAGTGTGACACATCTCTCTGGCCGATCACTAGGATAGTCTATCTTGACGGCGGAGGCCATCAGACTTAGGCGACTACTAAATGAGGAGTTTGTGTAGGACTAGACCCAAGCTTAAAGTAGTTGGGAGGAAAGGAGTCTCACGGGGGATTTACCCTAAACCTCAATTCTCAACCTAGTTAGTGCATGATGGCTAGTTCAGAAGAAAGTGTGTGAAACACATCCTCTTAATTAAAGTCAACATAGGGTAGTTTTATGCTAAAGGCTATAAGCGGACAAGGTGCTCATCGATTTACAATGTTCAAGTTAGGCAGGACTCATCATGCAGGACAAGTGAACACTTGGGTGACACACTAGAAAGGTAACATGTTAGCCCTGAAGCGGCTAATGAGTGGAGTGCCACAAGAGGCTTTCTCCCGGATCAAAATAGCGAGACAATAGATATATGTTTAATTATGTTGTGAAAGATGGAATAGGATGTCTCTTAGGTTCTCTTACACCTATCTAAATATAGTGGTAGTTTCACAAGCAAAAGATATTTCTAACATAGAAGAAATGAAATTTGAGATGAAAAGAAGTTTTATTAATAATTATTTTCAAACAAGATTTATGGATAATATTTTTTTAGGTGAAGCACATTGATTGGCATCAGGCTCTCCCTTTACAATTTATGAGTTGATAAGACCCTCCTTGGTAGGCCTTCTCTGGCATAAGGGCCTTCCCAAGTGGGTTCAAACTTACTCCTATCTTCCAATAGGCAATAATTGGTCTCCTTAGAACCAAAACAAGCTCTCTACTTGAAATGCTCTGCTCTAGGATCTGGTTTAAGCTTGAATCATCTTGGCTGTATGAGGTTACGGCATGCGTGGGTGTCTCTTCTCCAAACCTTGAGTTCTTCCAACGCAACTTGGTGTTCTATTTAGTTGTGATTTTATTACTCATGGCTATCCTTAGTGATGGGAGTAGGACTTCTAATGGTAGAATGGCTTGGACCCATACACTAAGGAGAATGAAGGTAGATTGAGTTGGAGTTTGTAATGAGTACGGTAAGCCCATAAGACTTCAACCAATTCATGCCATCATCATTTATTATCAACTAGTGACTTTGATTTTGAGCGAGAGTTTTGTTGAAGGCTTACGCTAACCCATTTGTCATTAGGTAGTAGATGGTAGAATATCTCCAATCCATGATGTGTGTCTTTGAGCAAAAGGCATTAATTTTAGTGCTCTTGAATGCGGTACCATTATTGAATATAATACATTGAGGCACCCCAGAACACTGTATACGATATGGTTTCTAAAAAATTGAAACGCGTGTTGGTGACCTCTCTAAGTGGAATTGCCTTTACTTGGAAAAGTAGGGTGGCGACTAGGATGAATTAGTGACCCTTAGAAGAAGGAGGATTGATTAGACCCACAAGTATTTAACACTCAAATGGACATGAGTAATGTAGGATGTAGAATATTGGGTGGTTGATGTAGGACCATATCGTGTACTTGACATTGATGGCATCTCTATATATCCATGCCGTCTATGATCAAGGATTAGTATCCCTAGTCTCTTGATCTTTCATCTTTGGACCGGATTGATATACACATAACCTTGAGTGTACCTCGATCATGATCCTGCGAGGCTTCATGTTTGTCAGACAATGTAACCACATATGATGGAAGGGCTCGGCCAAGAGTGCCTACAAGAGTATAGGAAAGGGCTCTCCACTTCTAGTGTGCAGTGATTTCTCGAGGTAGTTTGCCTATATTTAAATAATCTATGAATGGTTGCCTCCAATTTGACTACTCATCCTTTTTTGGCAATGGCAGCCTCCCTTTAAGAGAATCTCTTAATAACATCAATATGGGATAAGACTTGTCTATTTTGGACCATTATTGGAATGGACTCATCTTCGAACATGGAAACTCTTTGGAAAGCTTGGCAAATCATTCTTATATTCTCTCCTCGAGGAATCTTGTAGATGGTAACCAGTATTTGGGCCACATAGTATACTTGTAATAATGATGAAGCTTAGGCTTTAGAACTTTGTAGGTGATTTGGTTGATGACTAGAGAATCCAAAGATGTTGATACTACGGATGCATAGTGTAATGACTAACTCCGGGCCGAAATCAAAGCCACATATTGACTTCATTGTTGGTGCATGGATTGGACAGATAATATGAGAATCTCATCACACTTGGTCAGGAGTTAAGAGAACTATTCTTACCTCTACCTTCCCTAGGATAGTAAATTATGGTTCTTCTCCTCTTTGAGAGGAACGCATCATCAAAGTACATCTCCGGCGATGAGTACTAGTACCCCTAAGTTCATGATTTTTCATGGAGATCATCATTAAGCGGAGAATCACGAGAATGGATCTTGTTGCTAAGAAATCTGTAAGTGCTTATCCTTTTATGATACAGAGGGGTATGAATGTTATGTCAAGCGAGACAAAATCATAGACCAATGCACCACCGTCCAGATAAGGTCCGGTAGGTGTCATGAGATATTACAGTGGATTGACTCAGAGATCAAGTTCACCTTATGAGAAAAGAAAGCATGAGTAGCTTTTGGGATACAAAGATTAAAAGCTAGGTAATTCTTTTTTAATAGGTGTAAAGTCATCAAATATTGCTTGATGTCTTTGAAAGCATCGGCACTTATCATCCCACTTGAACTTGGCATCCTTTTTTTACACAAGTCGAGAATGGTTTATATATTCTTGATAAATTGGAAATGAAGCATTTAAGATCCTGACCACCACCCTTGGAATGACAAATTTGTGTTAGGATTTTAGGGGTTGCATTTTTAAGATAGCTTTGATCTTCTCGGATTGATTTCTACTCCGGAGTCTGAACAACAAACCCGAGGAATTTCCCTGAAGCTACCTCGAATGCACACTTCAGATTCATTTTTTAGGTTTTATTATTTTAACAATTTGAAAACTACTCTCAAGTCAAAGAGATGGTCTTCCTTTTCTTTGATTTTGATAACAAGATTATCGACATAGCATTCAACATGATGAATGAGTTCATCAAGATTGCCATGGCCCTAGTATGTATGTGGCATCGGCATTTTGAGGTGAAAGGCATGACCTTATAACAATAAATTTTTGGTCCGGGGTTGAAAAGTGTTTCTTTCATCCTCACAGGGATCTTAATTTGGTTTTGTGGCTAGATGACCCATCCATAAAGGAGAATCGCATGAGATGAGGCGACATCCACCATTAATTACGGTATAGGTGGAAATTCATCCTTGGACCTTACCTTATTTAAATCCCTAAAATCAGCATACATATGAATTTGGCCATTCTTTTTCTCTTAGGGATGACATTGGCCAACCAGGGTAGAATATTTCTCTTCCTAATAAAGCAAGCATCGATCGGTTTCTTGATTTGAGAGTACTCTTGTTCAATGTCTAATTGCATGTGTCTAGGAGCCTACTTGATAGGGTTAGCATTAGGTTCTATTGCTAGTTTATGGATCGTTATGTGGGAGATGGCTGGGCATCTCTTCATAACTCCATGCAAAATAATCAAACTTCAAATAGCTTCACTAAATCATTGGTTTCTTTTTTTCATTCAACGGAGAGCGATGTATGTAGGCGTGAATCTTCTTGATTCTAGGTTGATTTCTTTGAGCTCATAGTTAATATGATCTTCTCTCTTCAAACTCGGTGCATCCATGACTTCAAAGTCATTTAGATCATCGAAGTTTCTAAACACACTCATATGAGTTAGCATGATTTAAAAGAACCTATCAAATTCTAAATGGTTGGTGATAACTAATCATCATCATCGTTGGACCCTTTTTGAATCTAGTCTAGGTCTTGATTGTGAATATGTCTTATTGTCCCATAACTTTTCAAAGTTCGACTTATGTTTAGACCAAGCATGTGAAATTAATCATTTCTTTGCTAAATTAATTAAGAACAGAGATGAGTACCGAATCAAAGGTATTATTAAATATTTATCTGAATCATCCTCAAGTTCTACATGACTTCTTGACTTAAGGATGAGGCTCCAAGAAAGAACTTTTGCACCCATTTTACATTTGTGAAGACTTAGGGGCTTCCTTAACTACTAAACCCTCAACTTTTATGAAGAAAAGTGGGGTTAGAGCTAAAGTTCCCAGCGATGCCTCCTTATTTCACATATAGACTTGGATACACTTATGCTTTGCTTAGGAACTTCGGTCTTCATGGCTCAATGTCACTTGCATGGGGATCTCTTGTCTAGAAGTGCTAGTAGCGTACTAATCATATATGACACATCATCGAACTAGATTCTAAGTCTATATAGATAGTAGGTGTAGTCGATAGGGACATAACTCTGATAGGTGGCCAATAAGGAGGTCTTCCATCCCCTATGCATGTCTCTGGATCACGCCTCTTCCTCTTCCCAGTGGAGTGTCATCCCCATATGTTCGAATGGAGTAGTCAGACTATGGGTGGAACTAATAATATCTCCACTTTCTCCTCAGTCTATTTCTTGCTCCCCTTTTGTTTTCTCATTTCCTTTTTTTTTTCTTTTCTTTTTCTTATTCTTTTTTTCTTTTCTTTTCTTTTTTTTTCTTTTCCTTTATTTTTGAACTTTTGCCAAATTCATGAGAATAGACTTATTGATTTTTAGGAGATAGTAGGCGCATCCTCATATATTACCTCATGTGAGCGTGAATGGCAAGAACTCCTTTGGCGTATCAATCCCACCCCTCATGAACTTCACTTGCAGTGTAGAGAGGATGGAACCACACTGTTCTCATGTATCCACAATCTCCCAAAGCATTGAAACATGTATCGACTCTATAATATAAAACTTGTAGTCTTTAATCATCTACTTCTAATGGCAACACTGTAGGCTAAAGCCCTCTCATGTGTTTATTGAATCATCTCAACATCATTCTCTCTTTTGAAAGTTTGGAGATGTCAATCCTCCAATAAGCGAGTTTTAGACTCATAATATTCCTTGATGCACCCGTGGTCAAAGAACGGATATCTTATATCTTCCAATCCTTATGTAATGTAAAAGAGGCGGGTTGTGCTTGGTCATTCAAAGCAAGTCTTCATCGTGAATGTAACTCTAGAATTTCCTCTAAACTATGAGCCTCCTCTTGATGGCGGTCGTTTGGGCTAAGCATATCTCGGGATCAAGAAGAGTCTTTAGAGATTCCCTCATCTCTTTGGATAAGATAAGGGTCATATATGCTTAACTTAGGCGGCAATTTTCTAAGATGTGCTGGGGCGTTGTAGTCAACCTTGGCTTGATCCTCCATAAGCATATTCCATAGGTGGAGCATCTTGTGAAAGGGTTATTTACTCTTTAGAATCATTGATTTGCTTACCCTTATCCTAAGGTGCCACCCAGGAGGTAGAACTTTGCCCTTTGTGAAGGTTAACTTGGTGACCTCTTGGAAGTTCTACCTTCTCATCGTACCTACCACTTCTCCTATAGGATCGAGTGGGATGACTCTAAATCAATCTCAAGAGGTGAACTCGTGTGATTTAGAAATGGGAAATCCATTTCTAAATCAGAAGAAGAATGATGAATTAGAGTTATCATTATTATTTTGTAGACTTGAGAGTTTTTTAAGAGGAATAAAATCTAGAGTGTCGAAGTGGACAAGATGTAAGTGAAAGCTTTCTTCATTGATTTCTTCTTAGATGGAGGTACATGATAGAAATCTAATAAAGTAAGTGAGGAAAGGGTATAGTGCCCTTTTTTCGATACAATGCTCTACTGGCGGAAGGAGTCGGTGGAGGAAGAAGTAGTAGCTACAATGGTGGATGGAGTATTGGAATCAAATGGTGATTGTGCTCTTATGCTATCCCGTGAAGTAAGGTAAGCTCGGTGACACTTTCTTCAAGTTATCTTTAGTAACTTGCAAACCTTCCTTGGTATTAGAGGTTTGAGTTGCTTCAAGCATCTATAAAGAAAGCTTCTTGATCTTAGAAGCCACTTTTTTTTAGAGATTCAAGATAAAATATCACAACCTTCTTTTGCCTTAAGAGGATCACAAGTATCCCCAAGAATTACTCGATATAATTGGAGGGTTGTTATAACAAATATTCCTTGGGGATAACAATACTCGGCTTGTAGGCTGCTCAAGCCAATCCTTAAAGGTGACACAATCCTCCAAGACATGACTAACCATGCGGTGGTAGGGGCAATAGTTAGGATCATTACACTTGCCCATATCTTCCGGCCTCTTGGGCTCACGAAAATCATGTTTCTTTAAGAGATTCTTAAAGATCTTCCTAACTATGGCTTATTCAATCTATCGACAAGAGTAGGTGGGTAATACCTAGTGATGGATGAGTATCACGAGTATATTGTGGAGGAGGCGGTGACGTGGTGTGGCGGTCGGTATCTTTGGCCAAGGTGGTGATAGAGGAGGTGGCAATGGAAGGCAGTGCAGATCTCTCTATTGAGCTCTCGGCTTCCCTTTGTCTACTAACACTACTACCCCGCTTATTCTCGAATGCTTTCTACTTAGGCACGAATGATTGGTCTTAAAAGTAAGCTTTGGCTTCCCCTTGTAGATTAGTAGCCTTGTTGATTAATTTTTTAAATGTCTTAATGGTAAACCCTTTAAGCATGAAGGCGTCGCCATGAATATTCTTGAGTAGAATTTTAATGGTATGTTATTCAAACAAATGGTTTACATTTTATACTTAAATTGCACCATCTAAGAATGTAATCAACAAAGGACTCACCGGATGTTCCAACGAGATCGTCCATAGTTACCCTTCTTGAGCTCCTACAAATCTATTAATAAAGAACTCTCAAGAAATGTCTTCCCAATCATTGGGTAGTTACTACCAATCAAATGTGATGTCTCAAACTACTAACGAAGAGATGGAATAGAAGTGCGCCGACATTATAATATCGCCCAGAATGTGCTATGTGCTAGGTTTTGCCATCAAAGATCTTGAAGGATAGTGACACAAAACCCTTGGGATATTGGACTACATCAAATTCCTCTAGGTAAGTTCTACCCTTTGGAATAGATGAGCCACCACGCTTGCGCCAAAGCTTCCTTCACTTGTTATTCCACCATATGCTTTATATCTCTTTCGTGCATTGAGGTACCATCTGTGACCTTCCTACGCAGCCACTATCTTGATCCACGGAGATGTACTCTTGGTGATCGAGAACATGCAACAACCCAAGGTGGTTGGCCTCTAAGAGAGTAGGTTGTCTTGATGGAGCTTGGCCTTGAAGTGCTAGTGCTAACAATTAACTCTTTTTCATCTTCGATATGCTCATCTATTTGCCTCAATTCTTGATTAAGGTATTGGGTTGAATGAGTTGTATCTTCTTCCAACTAACCCTCTTTATCTGATCTCTCAGGAGGGAACCCTCATCAACCATATGGACTTAGTCCTCCAAGAGATCATCCCCATCTTGATCAAAATAGACCCTAGCATCCTCTTTATCGAGCAATCATTCCCAAAGAGTTCCCTCTTCTTAGCGAAATCAATGCCAATCCCATCAAGAGCTTTAATCATGGGGACAAACACTCATCATCGATTGGGTGCTCACGACAAAAATGCACTTATGCCTATCACCGAGTGTCGGCTCTAGGAGGGTCATGGCGTTGGATGAGGCATGCTTGTGGCTCATGGGTGGAGTGGTGTCCCGGGAGATCCACCGCCATAGGGACTACTCCCCTTCCCCTTCTATGGCTGTAGTAACTACCTCGATGGTGGTGGTTGTGGTGGTGCAACCATGACTGAGGGTCGCTCCTTCTTCACCAAGATTGAAGTAGGATGTCGAGTAGAGGAACTCACCTCGGTCGTGGAGTAGATGAAGTGAGACCTTTTGGCGAATCCCAATGGGGCTTTCTTCTCCTATATGTTGTCTTTTGTGCCTTTGCAAGCACGATAGATGGCGTGACTGAGCAGTGATGGTGGGCAAGTGGATCGGTGTGGTGGAGGCAACACTAGCTTTCTTTGGACAGAGCTCCTCTATGATGGGTAGTACACGTTGTAGAATGGTATCAATATGATCGATTTGGGTACGATCGAAAGTCCATGAGGGATGAGGTCGTCAACTATCCGGCATACCTATGTCTCTCTCTAGTAATATAAATATGCCTTCCCGGCCCTCTCATCGATGTGTGCACACGCGTGATGACGACGTAAATAAAATTGAGCTCATCGATCGTCCATAAGCTCGCCAACTTGGCATAGAACCCGATTTGAGGTCGACAAACAACCTTCTCACTCCATAGAAGCCTCAAAATGAACTACGGAGGAGGTGGCGAGATCCTCCTAATGTTTTCCTCTCCATCAAAGAGAGAAGGTGAAACTTGTTCTCTGATAATAAAAGATACTATCCTAGGTAACTCCTCTACTTCAAATTGGGAAGGTTCCTTTAACTCCTTGGCTCGTGGTCATGATGCGACCTTTGCGGCACCGTTATCTTGAGTCCTACTAGGAGGCGACATGAGAACTAGACTCAACCTCAGGTGGGGAGACTATCCCGAAGATAGGGTAGCCTTCCCCTTGGATGAACCAACGAGTGAGTGCTAGCTTTGTATTGGGGAAGAAAGGGGAACCACTTAGTGCGACAGCGCAATTCTGGAACGCCACGCCTTCCTCTTGGTGAGGGAAACTCAGTCGGGGCATCTCAACCTGGATGACCGCACTGTCACCACACTTTTTCAGGGTTGTGAGGGTGGTCCCATCACAAGTGATCCTAGCCCCTCAAAACCTCGCCAAAATGAATGAGGTGGGCAAAGTCGCCTGGTGCTCGATCAAGGCCAAATCCATCCCGAAGGAAAAGTAAACACGTACTTTTGAGTCATGTGTGAAAACTTAAAAGACGCACCTTTAGTGTATATGCATTTGTTGAAATATAACTTGTATCGATTTCTTCCTTGATATTTATTCCATGCAAGTAAGTTTAGATTTTTGAACCCACACTCGATGATTCAAATGTGTTAAATGGGGTTCATTGGAGATTTGGATATTGAGGAGTGTCTTTTCCATTTGATTTGATTTAGAACCTATACTCAACCGATTTAGGTAGGTTGGGTGGGGTTCTTAAATTTGAGAAGAGATTTTCTTGGAGATATTTCAAACACAATCATAACCTCTTCTTAGCATACCCAAATTTGGTATGTTAAGCATCGATGGTGTGGTGTTTTAAACAAGATGGACCCATTTTGTGTTGATTCACACTAAAAAATTTTATTTTCTAATTGGAATGATTTAAAGTAAAATGTAGGATTATCTAGGAGAAATTCCCAAAATTGTAAGAAAATTAACACAAAATTTATGAAATCCTAGGTCTGCTATGGTTTGGCAAAATTTACCTCATCGAGGATGGTTTTTTGGTGGTGAATATTCGAGCAAACTCTAGGTATGTGAGGAAGCTTTGGAATGATCTTTAACCCTTGCCTCCCTTGAATGTTGCCTTCTCCGATGTTTACCGTCACTTAGAAAAGCAACTATTTATATTTTTGAGCTCAAAATGGTTCAAAGAGGTGGAGGATGGGTTCCTTCTTGCTTTGGGAGAGCTTTTGGGGCTGAATGGTGGTGGGAACAAGAGATCTAAAGCTTCATTTCCCTCCTTATAATGGCCAAAATCCACTCTTTTGAATTTTTTGGCTCCAAATTGATTATCATCTTACTTGGGATGGTTGGAATGATGATGGATTGAATGAGGACTTTGGATTTTGCTCCAAAGTCATCTCTCTGCAATATGATCATATTCAATACAAATGTTGGGCGAGTTAAGTGCATGTCATGGGGAGAATTAAATGAGGTTGGGTGGAATCCATGTGGGGAGGATCCATGAGGGGTTTAAATGGATTAGGTTGATTTTTGGCTGATCCCAAATGGGTTTATGTCGTTTGATCATCCCCAATAGGTCTTGGCTTGGTTTCAAGGGATTTGGCCCAATTTAGGTCATATAGGTCATATTAGGTCAAATTGATCCATTTGACCAAAATTGGCCAAATTAGCAGCTCATAGGTTGATTCATGTTCATTAGATAATGAAGATGAATGTGGCCTTTGGTTTGAATTAATTTGGATTTAATTTAGGCCAAATTGACCCTTTATATTAAGCTAGTTGGGTCAACGACCAATGCTCGATTGATCAAATTTATTATGACTTTGGTCAAGTTCAATAATCAATTTGGAATGAACTTCATTGGTTATAATCAAATTGGGTAGATCATGATTGATCCAATTTGGTCTTTTAGGCCAATTTGGGTCAATTTGGATCAAATGGCCAATTGGGCTTGGTTTGGCCCAATTAATTACAATTGATCATCCTATGGTGATCAATAATCATGGTGGAAGGTTTTGGTGAGCTTGGTTCAATCCAATTTGGGTTGTATTGGAAGTTGGCTCGAATGGGTCCTTTAGGCACTTTGGGTTAAGTGGACCTAAGTGGGTCAATTGGTTTGGTTTTGGTTTGATTTGAGTTGAACTTATATATGGGCCTGGATTGGAATATAAATTCAACGGCAATCAATTTGGAGTCTAAGGAATTTTGGCTCGTTTGAAATTTTCAAGTCAAAGCTAGTTGGGTTTGACTTGGGTTGGTTTCATTTGATTTGATGATTATAGGTTTCATTTATATTTAAGTAGATAATTTAATGAATGATTGATTCAAGAGAAAATTCATTGGTTTTAACTTGATCCGATAGAATTTAGCTAAGTCCAAGGAATTAGTTTAAAGGGTTTAAATTGAGTTTGGATTTGATTTTTGATATAGTTTTGGTCATTTGAATTTGGATTTCATTTATATTTATGAATATAGATGAAGGAATAATTGGTTTATAAAGAGATCAATTGAGTTTGATTTGATTTAATGGGAGTTTTGGCTAAGCTTATGAATGTGGTTCATATGACTTAAGAAGGGTTTTAGATTTGAATTTGATTTTGGGTTTTAATCTTTGGAGTCAAATTTGAAATTAGATTTAGAATTTGAATTTGAATTTGAGATTTGGCTTGAGAGTTGAATCGGGTTTGATTTGAGAAAGTGTATATAGATTGAGTTTAAGCTATGGGATATGTAATTTCCTTAAGCCCAAGCCTAATCTTATGATTAACATAAGACTTAGGTTAAGTGTTCACTTAATCACTAGAAGTGTCTTATGTAAGGAGTTCTTTGTATCTAGAAGAGTCCTAATTCTAAGAAGAGGAGGTTAAGAGCTCACTCCAAAAGTGAGGTCAACATCCAATCATACTCATGGAAAATAAGGCAAAGGCCAAGCAACTTTGGCTACCCAACGGATATTTTATTTGACCTCTTCCACATAGGTTAACGTCATCAAGCAAAAAACTTTAACAAAATAATCTGATAAGAGTTAAAACTATTGACTTCTTTCACATAGGTTAAATGTCACCATAACACTCGACAAACAAACCTGATAGGTCAAAACTGCTACTCCACACAAGTTAATGTCATCGAAAGTGAAAACTCGACAAACAACCTCGATAGGTCAAAACTCCTACTCCACACAGTTAACATCATCAAGCAAAAACTCGACAAATAACCTCGATAGTTCACAACCCTACTCACAGTTAACGCGTCGTAAAACTCGACAAACAACTGGATAGGTTAAAACTTTGCACTACTCCCACAAGTTAATATTATCGAGCAAAAATTCGACAAATGACCTCGAAATATCATAACTTTGTACCTAATCCACAAGTTAACGTTATCGAGTAATACTAAAATAATAATCTAAAAATCAAAATATTTAATCTCTTTCACGTTAATGTCATACTTTGACAAAATAACCTGGATAAGAGTTAAACCGCCACCGTTAAAAGTCATCAGTAACACTCGACAAATAACCTTGGATAGGTCAAAATTCATTATGGATTCCTCCCGGAAGGCGCCAAGAAGTCTCGATGGGAAGTTAGTAGGCAAGGTCCTCACTAGAAAGATTCCAAAGGAGCAAGTGGTTTGGTCTCCACTCATCAAAACCTCAAAGGGCAAAAGCCCTCGGAAGTGCAATCATCAAAATCTCGTAGGCAAAAGCCTAAGGTACATCAAAATCTCGAAAGCCTCGAGATCTCTACATCAAAATCTCGGTAGCCTCGAGTTACAAGTATATCAAAACCTCGAAGGCAAAAGCCTCAAAAGGTACACATACATCAAAATCTCATAAGGCAAAAGCTTCAAAAAAACACGTGACCCGACGGAGGAGGATAAGCTCTGATCTTTTATGAGGAATAGCCACCAAATCATTTGAAAAATGAAACTTCTTCCATAAGATTATCAAAGTATCAAGTTGATAGTTGGTGTTGCATCATCGGATCTCGATCTCCTCATGCTTCTATAACCCATAATCCTGCAAGATTTATTCAAAATCTTTAGATATTGAGATATCTGGATGGAAGCTCATCCATGAAGATAGTCTCTATTTTTCAAGTTTGGAATTACACCAATTCAAGATGCACGCCCTAACCAGTTAGTTGGAAACCCCAGAGATTGGGGAGGCTGAGAGGGGGGCTCATTATTGATGTAGAATATCATGAGGATCTAAAAATTAGAGCTCAAGGTCCATTTACAAGATCTCAAGCTAAAAAGAAAATTCAAGAAAGAAGAAGCCCATTAGCTAGACCCATTTTATGATTTCATCTTTTTATTTATATAATTTTTAATTTTCTTCTAGAAACTCCATATTTTAAATTTTGTATTTAAAAATTCAAAGAATGACATGTGAAGTGGATGAATCCACATAAAATAATATCACGTGAAATGGGTGTATGACATAAAATAATAAGGCAATATAATGCTTCACATTAATGTGGCCACCACCTTTCCTCCATATTTTGAATTCTTTTCTTTTAAAAGATGCTTGCAATGGTTATAAATAGCCCCTCTTACTAGAATGAAGAACATCTTTTTTGGCAATTATAAATTATTGAGTTATTCTTGTGGTTTGAGAGCTTGGTGGCCAAACCTTGGCAATCCTTGGTAGGAGTGCTAATTATCCAACATATCTTCTTCCCTCACCTAATACCCAAGTTCTCTCAATCTCATCAAAAGAAAGAACTCCCACATCCATCAAATTTGGTGCCAAAGCAAAGCTGGAAGGAGCAAATTGGGTTAAAAGTTTGTTTCAACAAAGAGAGCATCTCAAGTCTTTGGACTTGTCTTCAAACTTGTGAGTTTTTCTGGACTTGTGATGTTAATTAATTTTATTTTATATGATAGTTTAAATGCATATTATTAGCTTGGAAAGATATATATTGTTTAGTTTATGGTGATAGCATAAAATTTCAATTAGTAAGCTTCATTATATATTTTAGTAATTTTCTAATTGTGAACTTCTTCAAAAAAAAAAAAAAAATTAAGAGAGCACCTCGTGAGATAGTGCTTAACCTTAAAACAACCTAGCCATTATAGTACAAATCAAAATCTAATTATTTGCTTTATTATTTTTATTATTATTTATGGTCAATTTTAGAAGTTTCTTTGATTAACTTATGATAACTTTCTTAAAAAAAAAGGCTTGATGAATTTGAGCATTTTTTTTTTGCATTAAAAAATTTAAAAAAGATGCATGCATAATAATATAAGTGTGTTAAACCTGGTGATTTTGGAAGTTAAATAGAACTTTGTCAAAAGACTTAAATTGTCTAAAGAGCTTGGGATTTAAGTGGTACTGTCAAAACTCATTGGACCTCTCTAAATGGGATAAAATCCCCATTTGGATGATCTCACCTACTCTCAAACTCATGGCGGTCACCCTTAGCTCATTTTAGACACTTGGACCATTGCCTTCCTCACGGAAGTTCTCTTAGCCTAAAATTTCACTTTGATTGCACAATAATATTATACTTTTAGTTTTTTTATTTTTTTTCATTGATCCCTTTTCATATATCTTTTTTTTTCTTTAAAAAAAATCTCATGGCACCAAAATCTATCCCAAGATCAAGTTAAAATTTAATTAGATTAGTTGATATCTTAGATCTTAGGATCCAAGACAATAAATTAAAACTCAATAAATATTAGAAGAAAGTAAAATCAAATGCAAAAATTAAATAACAAATGCAAACTCTTATAGTGTATCTACAAAATAATAGAGTACCTCCTCCTCCAATACCTACATTGTGCCAATAAGGATAGATGAAGAAGATTCATATCCAAACCATAGAAAATCAATCACTTAGAAGACCATCAATTGCTAGAAATGGTGGAAGGGGAAAATTATTTTAAGACTATAGAAGACTCTAATGATCCATCTCAAGAGTTAAAGTAGAAGCCCCAACTTATGATGGTATACATGACCCAAATAAATTTCTCATTTGGTTAGTTCATATGGATGAATTCTTTGATTGGTATAAAATGGATGATTACCAAAGGGTTACTTTTGCTAAAATGAAATTGATAGGGCATGCTAAAATTTATTGGCAAATACTTTAGCTAAAGAACAAAGATTAGGAAGGATAAACCTCACTTGGATAGAAATGAAAGAAATGTTAAGAGCAAAATATTGTCCTAGGCATCATAATAAGAAGCTACATAGTCAATTATTAACTTTGAGACAAGATAATTATTTTGTAATCAATACTTGAATACTTTTGAAGATCTAGTTTCTAGAACCGGTGCTAATAATGATTGGCAAGTAGCCAATAAATTTGTTATTGGACTTAGACTAACATTAGAAATTAAGTTGAATTATTTGACCCACAATCTTTGAAGTATTTCATTATGCATTATTAGTTGAACAATAAAATAAATCACTCCCTCTCTAAAACTAAAAGTCAAGTACCTTCCATTTCATCCCATAGATCTATTGTTAAACCCTCCCATCCAAATGGCTCGACCCTTTTGCCTAAAACTTCAATTAAAGGGAGCTCCAAGAACACTAGGAAGTAATATGTTTTAAATGTCATAAAAAAGATCATAATCAATGTAAAGCTCAAATCTTATTTTTTGAAGAAGTTGAAAATCCAATAGATGATAATCTAGAAGAAGTTTATGATGACACCCCATTATCGATGAAGAATTAGAATTAATTGATGACCCTCATGTTAATGTGATGAGATGTCTTCTTGTAATTAAAAATGAGGTAGAAGATTGGAGGAGAAAGAACATTTTTAGCATGTATGTTTTGTGTAATGAAAAGAGATGTAAGTTAATTTATAGATGGAGTGTTATGAATCATTTTTTTAACACACACCTCGAGCCAACCTAAAATCGAACCTCACCATGAACCATTTCATGTTAGGCGGGAAAATCATACATCTCTTCCCATCACCAATCGGTGTTTAGTTCCTATTAAAATAGAAATCTATGAGGATCAAATTTGGTATGATGTTCTCCCATGGGGCATTCCTCATATTCTCTTAGGATGACCTTGGCTATATGATATGAATGTTATTCACTATGGTAGGAAAAATACTTATATTTTTAAACATAATAATAAGACTATTAAACTCCTACCAATAAAGCCGTAGAAAAACACTCTCCACACCACACAAAATAACTTCGACTTTGCTAAGCCTCTATTGAAGAAAAATGCCAAACTTCAATTATTATCAAAAAAATTCTACTATTATGCATAATACTATCATTTATTCTTACTTTAAAACATTTACTCTTCCTCCTTTGACCCAAAGATTGAAATAATAGGTTTTGGAGCTTTACTAAAAGGATTTTCTAATCCATTTATTCTTCACATATTACATGTAAAAGAAGTCATACCATTTAATGAGACTCACTTGTGGTCTCTTCCCTTCATTTTGATTTTAAAGATATTGCACCGCAGATGAGCTTCACGATGAGCTACCTCTTCTAAGAGACATTCAACATGCTATTGAGTTCTTACCACGGTTCTCAACTTCCTAATCTTCCACATTATAGGATGAACCCTACCGAGCATGTTGAGATTAAAGATAAGTTGAGGAATTATTAAAAAGGGTTTTATTCAAGAGAGTCTTAGCCCTTGTAGTCCCACATTATTAACTCCAAAGAAAGATGAAACATGGCAAATGTGTGTTGATAGTCGAGTAATAAATAAAATTACTATCAAATATAGGTTTCCTATTCCCCAATTAGATGATATGTTAGATTTAATCTCAAGAGCAATTTTTTTCAAAGATTGATCTAAAAGTGGATATCATCAAATTGATTAGAACAAGAGATGAGTGGAAGGCTTTTAAGACCCTGATGGACTTTATGAATGGCTTGTCATGCCCTTTGGACTTTCAAATTCTAGCACATTTATGAGATTAATGAATACGTTCTTAAACCATATATATGTAAATTTTTGGTGGTGTATTTTGATGATATTGATTTTTAGTCAAAGTGAAAATCAATATCTACAACACCTACAAAAGTCTTTAAACTACTTAGATAAGAGAAATTATACATTAATTTAAAAAAGTGTTTCTTTTGCAAGTTTAGGTAATCTTTTAGGCTTTATTTATATTGGACTTAAACATAATCCTTCTAAAGTGAAAGCAATCTTAGATTGGCCATCACCTAAAAGTTTTCTTGAAGTTAGAAGCTTTCATGGTTTAGCCACTATTTATCAAAGGTTTATCAAGAATTTTAGTACTATTATTGCTCTAATAAGCGATATACTAAAATAGATAAATTTTGTTGGACTCTTACATAAAAAAGCCTTAGAGCAAATTAAAGTTCTTATCACTTCTACACCAATCCTTAGGCTTCCGATTTTTCTAAATCCTTTGAAGTGACATGTGATGCTTAAAAATTGGGATAGGTGGAATTTTAAGTCAAGAGAGTCATCCCCATACTTTAGTGAAAAGTTAAATGAAGCCAAATAATGATATTCAACTTATGATAGAGAGTTTTATGTTGTAATTCAATCCTTAAGGCATTGGCGACACTATCTCTTACATAGAGAATTTAAACTTATTTCGATCATCATGCCTTAAAATTCATTAATACTCATGAAAATTAAGTCATTGGCATGCAAAATGGGTTGAATTTTTATAAGACTACTCTTTTTTCTAAAGCATAAGCGGAATTAAGAATAAACCTGTCGATGCTTATCTAGGGTAAACCTAATGATTTCCTCTTTAGAATTGAGAATCCATTTGATAGAATTAAAGATTATTATATTATGTGCCCTAACTTTCACCTAATTATATTGAACACCTAGATAAACTAATAACTTTATAAGGGACATTCTTGATAACAAATGGATATTTATATAAAAAAAAATAATTATGCATTCCTCGATCTTCTCTTAGAGAATTCCTTATCAGCTACATCTTTGGGGTGTAGTGGTCATTTTGGAAAGGATAAGACCAAATGTTTATTAAAATAGATTTTATTGGCCTTCATTAAAATGAGATGTTCAAAAATTAGCTCAATTTGTTTATAACAGGCTAAAACTATCAAATAAAAGTCCGGACAATACACGCCTTACATATTCTTTATAGGCCTTGGGAAGACCTATCAATGGATTTTATTTTAGGATTACCTAGACCGAGGACATGATAGTATTTTGTTGTAGTGGATAGGTTCTCAAAATGACTCATTTCTTATCTTGTTCAAAACAAATGATGCTTCTTATATAGCCAAATTATTTTTAAGAAAATAGTCGACTCCATGGTCTCCCTTTAACCATTATTTTAAGATGTTAAGTTTATTTAATATTTTTAAAAATATTATGGAAATTATTAGGTACCAAATTAAAATTTTCTTCACGCCTTTCACCCACAAATTGATGGACAAACCGATGTAGTTAATCATACCTTAGGAAATTTGCTTAGATGCTTGGTAGGTAAAAGTTTAGGAAATTGGGATTTATATTTACCAACCTCAAAACCTTCTTATAATAATATATCTAGAACTACAAAAAAATTACCATTTGAGATAGTCTATGATCAAAACCCGATGAATAGATGTAGAAACCTACCATCTCATGTATTTTTTCGATGCGACATTTCATTTGCTAAAGATTTTCAAAGCCTCCATGAAGATATAAGAAAGCAAATTACTATAAGTAATAAAACTATTCTTTAAGGCAAATCATAATCGTTCAACAAAAGAATATAAAGAAGATGATTATGTATTGATTAGCATTTGGCTTGAGCATTATCAAACCATTAGATATAAGAAATTACATGCATGAGATTGTGGTCCATTTAAAATTCTCAAAAAAAATTGGAACTAATGCTTATCACCTTGATTTGTCTGGATATGCTCATTCATCCAATTATTAAAATTGAAGATATTCTATCATATGAAGGAATTAACAAACCTCCACTTGAACTCTTTAGAAGATATAGCACCGTACTTACGAAGCCCTCTTCCTTTAAAGTTGACTATATTATCCGAGGAAGCACCCATTAATCTAGATTGAACATCATTTTCTAGTTCATTGAAAAAATAAGCCACCGAAGACACATGGTTGACGATTTGGAGACTTTAGCCCCAAATTAGTAGAAGACTTCTTAGATTTCAACTCTACGGGCGAGTTCAATTGAGCATGGGAGTTGATGTAGAACATCATGAGGACCCAAAATTAGAGCTCAAGATCCATTTACAAGATCTCATGCAAAAGCCCAAGAAAATTCAAGAAAGAAGAAGGCTTGGTCCATTATTCTAAGGCCCAATTTATGTAATTTTAATTTTTTCTACAAACTCCATGTTTGAAATTTTGCATTTAAAAATTCAAAGCATGACATGTGAGATGGTTGAATCCACATAAAATAATAGTATGTGAAATGGGTGAATGGAATAAAATATTGAGGCAATTTAATGCTTCATTAATGTGGTCACCCACCTTTCTCCCTATATTTTGAATTCTTTTTTTTAAAAGATGCTTGTAATGACTATAAATAGCCTCTTACTATAATGAAGGACATCTTTTGACAATTATAAATTATTAAATTATTCTTATGGTTTGAGAGCTTGGTGGCAAACTCCCCGTGAAAGCCTAGTTATCCAACATATATTCCCTCACCCAATACCCAGTTCTCTCAATCTCATCAAAAGAAAGAATGTCCACCTCCATTAATTATGCAGTCTGGAGGCCAGAGAAGAAAGCAAGCCTAAGCCTCAATTTGGGATCGCTTCAAGGTTAGTTAGAAACCCAGATCGAGAACTGAGCCCTGGTCGGCATTATCTGGTCTGGAGGCCACCAAAGAGAAGAAAGGCAAAACACTGCGACCTCAATTTATCGTCTTGCAACCAGTCGGTTACCGAGGGGAGGCTGGAGCCTGGAGGTCATTCTATACAGTCGAGGCCACCAAAAGAGAAGAAAGAAAAAGACTGAGCTTGAATTGATCTGCCGAACCAGTCTTAGAAATCCCAAGAACGGGGAGCTCTGAGAGGGCTATATCTGAGTTAGTGGAGGCTACCAAAGAGAAAAGCGCACACTGAGCTTGAATGGATGCACGCCTAACAGTTAAATCAGATAGAACTGACTACGAGAGGGGTTGGTATTATCTGAAAGTGAAGGCTACCAAGAGAAGAAAATGAAATCACATTGGAGCTTGAATTGGGATGTGCTTTAATAAGGTCGGTTAAAACCACGAGATGGAGAACTAGAACTGCGAGAGGGGTTGCAATATACAAGTTAGTTAAAGGCAAAAAGAGAAAGCAAGCACATTGGAATGGTCATCATTCTACAAATCTTGAAACCTCGAGATCAGGGAGCTGAGGAGAAGATCAATATCTGGTCGGTGGAGCAAAGAAGAAAGAAATTCTTGTTTTCCTTACCCTGGAGATATTTATACTAGAAAAATTACTCTTCAAATTATTTTTTAAATAATAATAATAATAAAATGAAGGAAACTCTTCATATTCCACATTAAAAAACTTCTTCATATACCTCATTAAAAAAAACTTTTCATCTTCTAAAAAA
This sequence comes from Cymbidium sinense, assembly GCA_021442155.1. Taxonomy (NCBI): domain Eukaryota; kingdom Viridiplantae; phylum Streptophyta; class Magnoliopsida; order Asparagales; family Orchidaceae; genus Cymbidium; species Cymbidium sinense. Next base: position 121,969,327 of record CM038217.1, read on the forward strand.
GAGAGAATAAAAAAGTATTCATATTTATAAAAAAAAGAAATTCTTCATATTCCTCATTTAAAAAAAACTATTTATATTCTTAAAGAAAAACTCTTTATCTCCTTAAAAAGAAACTCTTCATATTCATCATTTAAAAAATTATTTATATTTCTAAAAAACACTTCACATTTCTCATTAAAAAAACTCTTCATATTCCTCGTTAAAAAAAACTCTTTATCTTCTTCTTCAAAACAAGAAAAAAGAAAAAAAAGTTATATTCCTCATTTTAAAAAAAAAACTATTTATATTCTTAAAATAAAACTCTTCACATTTCTCATTAAAAAAAAAACTCTTTATCCTCTTAAAAAAACTCTTCATATTTATCATTTTAAAACAAATTATTTATATTCTAAAAAAAAAATTTCCACATTTCTCTAAAAAAAAACTCATCTTATTATATGTATATATATATATATATATATATATATATATATATATATATATATATATGTAATATATATATTTCCGTCTCTTTCTTTCCTTCCGTCTCTCTCTCTCTCTCTCTCTCTCTCTCTCTCTCTCTCCAACGAGCAACTTGAAAATATATATATATATATATATATATATATATATATATATATATATATATATATATATATATATAATAAAATACTTTATAATATATAAATATATAATAAATAAATAAATATTAACTAATCTTAATAATTTTTTTGGTTAAAGTGATTTTATTTTGGATGAAATAAGTTTTATGATCCAAAAATAAAGAGGCATGATATATCCTCTAAAATTTATAAATGAAAAAAAATCTCAAATTAAAGCATGTATCTGATGATTACAGTGAGATGGTTCACAATATTAGACGGATTTAGACTTTAAAATCAGTTAGTACTATTAAAACTTTACACTCTTGAATGATTTTTTATGATATCTTTATAGTCGAGTGGATCGGACAATCCAACGAGCTGATCACTCAAATCAAAGATCGTTTGGATGAAATCACCAAAATACTATCATGATCAAATGAATCAATATCTTATTATGGAGTGTTTTGAGATGTTGGCTTTGACTAAAATATCTTTCGAATCTTATAAATGGGACATTCATAGGAAGAGCTGGAAACTTGGAGAGAGCTAAAATTGAGTTTTCTTATCATTAGCCTATTAAAATGATTTCAAAATCATAGATCTATTACATAAAATTCACGGAATTTTTAATTTATCGATTCTCATCTGATCTTGCATCCTTGTTAGAAAAACTATCTTTAGCGATATATAGTGGGTTTTTCTTTCAATTTTTTTTTCTATTTATGTGATTTTTTAAAATCTCGAGTTTTATTCTCTTTTTTATATGCATGTGATGAATTTTCCTAAAGTGTAGTTTGATTCTATCACAATAAACTTTCTAGCATCAAGGTTCAAAATATCACTTATCAGATAAAGTGAACTAAAAGGAGTTCTACGTTAAATAAATACACTCATAATCAATCATCTTATTAATATATATATATATATATATATATATATATATATATATAACTAGAGGTTTTTCTTCTTGCTTTAATATGACAAAAATGTTCTGCATTTTTACTTAAAAAAATATTTTAATGAGTTCACCTAAATAAAAGGTAATATACATTACATTAAATATATTAAAAAATCATGCTACCAAATTCATTGTCCTAAAAAATTAATGTGTATAATTAAAATTGAGGAGAATGCTTAGAAGTTTTCAAACTATATATTACACTTCTACTAATTCCACAAACCTATATATATATATATATATATATATATATATATATATATATATATATATGTAATCAAGCAAAATGTATTAAATCAAATCTTATCGTGTATTTATTCCAGGTGAAGCCTCTTTTCTTTTTTCCTTTTGAAAAAGAAGCTTCACTCCATCTAAAATATCCAGCGCAACAGAAAATCCGGCGATGATGATAGAACAGAAGCACTGTTTTCACTTTGCTCAAAAAAAATCTTGCCGCCCACAGCCCGCATGATCCATCGATACGACTGACTGACTGTTCACACACTTCTTCCCAGTTTTCAGGCTCTCTTTCACCCTTTTTAAGAAAACTTCAATCAATTTACTACATATATCATCGCCGACTCATCATTTCTTTTTTGATAAAATAAAGCTATTAATGAATGATATTTTATTAGTCAGAACTTATGATGAGATGCTGAATTCTTATCCTCGTATGAGTATTTATATTCAAGAGAAAACAAAATAGATATATGGAGGAAAGATCCTCCTCTCACTTTCTCTTTGCTGATGATCTTTTAGTTATGGGAGTTACTTGTCAAAGATCCATCCTAGCTTTGAAAGAAGTTTTGATTAAAAACTGAAAAACATGGATTGGAAAACGGAGGAAATCACTAATATGTTTTTCTAAATCTAAGCATACTTTTGATCTATTTGGGAGATTCTCAATATTAATGTTGGATCCTTGCCTTTTAGGTTTACCTCTTAATATCGGAGACTTAAATCCTATCATTTCAATTCTCTTTTGATAAGATTCATCAATGGCGGTTAGAAAAGCAAATTATTGTCATTTGGAGATATCGCTTAGCCTCTAATAACTATCTTAACTATTGGTTAAGATATTTCTTTTCCTAAATGTATTTTGAAAAGGATTTCATCTCTAATGGCTAATTTCTTTTATCACAATGGGGAAGCAAGGAAATTGCATTTGATATATTGGAGCAAAACTACATTGCCTCTCAAATAAGGGTGGCGGCTTATATTCTATATCAACTCTAAACACTTTATGTAAAATCAAAATTATATGAAAAATTCTTAATAACTCTTCTCCTTTTGCTTCTTGGTGTAGTAAATCATCTTTATGGAGAAAAGATTCTAGAAGACATTCTCCTCTTTGGAAGGAGCTTATGCTAATTCAATCTGAGGAGTAAAGGATTTCACCCGGTGAGGATTCTTTCTTGTCCTTTATATGATCCTTGGTGTAAGGGATCTTCTCTATATGAAATGCTTGGGAGTAATTGTTTTACTTTATTTAATAAACGGTGAATGCATCATTCAAGGATTTATTTCAAAATGGGGTTGTGAATATCCCTTGAGCTTGCATCTAGTATCCATTGAGTGTTTTAATTTTCGAAGAATTTTTGCCAAAGCAATTTTCGAGATATTATCTTATGGGATGCTTACTCATTACAATTCAAAAGTGATTCTTAACTCTATTTTGAACGGTTCCATCGGTTAATTGGGTTAATGAGATTTGGTTCAAAGGCTTTTCTTATTATGCATTGTTTTGTTGGATGGCTATCCAAGGATTGAAAACCTCGATATTCTTCTTGCAAGAGGTTTGGGTGTGGTCCATATTTGTTTCTTTTGTAATATTGAAATGGAGTCTCACTCTCACTTATTCTTTGAATGCCAAGAATCTATGAGGCTTATTAAGAGGATACTTCCTTGCGGTGATCTTATTCTTATGCCAACCACTCTCCTCTCAAAAGTGATGTAGGTGGCTTTCATCATAAAATTATTGCAAGGCTTTGTTACCTTATTATAAATTGTTTTGGTAACATGTATATGGAAAGAGAGAATTTGATTTCACTCCCAATCATCCAATCAATCGAATGGTCGGAAAATCATTATACGTTAGTGTGGCTCACAAGCGAGGTGGAAATTTGAAAATTGGTGCATTGACATTTTACATATTTTATCTTTGGAAAAAAATTGATCACCTTGGATCATGTTTGACATTACGCTTCGGTTTTATTTTGTATTCTTACGGATAAGGGGCGATGATGATCATAGTATGCAAGATGAGCAGAACCATTTGGTTGCTATTTTGTGAGTCTTTTAGCTCGGGTTGTCTCGATCATGAAAACCCCGGATGGCGCCGACTCATAGTTTTGGACCTCATCTTGCCTCTATATAAGATTTTATTGGTTTTGTGCTTAAGGATGAGTCCTTGATTTGATTTTATCCTTCTAAGCTACATATCCTGTTTATTTTTTGTATTTTATTTTCAGCTTCCACTCCCTTTTTAAGGGATCCTTAGTTTAATTTTGTATTTTCTATTACAATTGGAATTGATTTTAGCAACCTTAATACCTAAACAAAAATAGAGAATTTAATTTTTATATTAGTAAATCAAGTTAGTGAAGCTTTAAAGAAAATGAAATGTGGAAAAGCAAGGGCGGATAATATTCCAATAGATGTGTGGAAATGTTTAGGAGATCAAGGAATTTCTTGGCTTACAAATCTTTTTAATGTTATTTTAAAGACTAAAAGATGCAGAGTGGAGAAAGAGTCTATTGGTTCTATATTTAAGAATAAAGGTGATGCAGTGTGCAAATTATAGAGGAATTAAGTTAATGTCATACATTAAAATTATGGGAGAGAGTAATTGAGCATAGGTTACGATGTGATCTGAAGTTTCTCACAATCAGTTTGGTTTCATGCCGTAGATCTACTGGATGATATACATTTGTTAAGAGGTTTAATAGAGAAGCATAGAAAGTAAGAAGGATCTACATATGATATTTATTGATTTAGAAAGCTTATGATAAAGTCTCAAGAGATGTTCTTTGGAGAGTTCTAGAGCGAAAGGAGTTAATATTGATTATATTCAAGTCATTAAGGATATGTATACTAGAGCATTACTTGTGTCCAAACACAAGGAGGATTGACAAAATATTTTCCTATTTTGATTGGATTACATCAAGGATCAACATTAAGCCCTTATCTTTTACTTTAGTTATGGATGTTCTTAGGGCATTTACAAGAAGATGTACCTTGGTGTATGCTTTTTTCGATGACATTCTTCTTGTTGATAAGACTAGAGGGAGTCCAAGAAACTTGAATTATGGAGGTCAACTTTAGAGTCTAAAGGTTTTCGTTTAAGTAGATCTAAAGCGAATATATGGAGTGTAATTTTAGTTGTAGAAGTGTTAGTGATAGTGTTGTGACTTTAGGTGATCAAGTCATTAATAAGAGTGAGCGATTGATATTTAGGCTCTATTGTTCAAAATGATGGTGAAATAGATGGAGATGTTATTAGTAGAATTCAAGTTGGATGGTTGAAGTGGAGGAATGCATCGGCTATTATGTGATAGAAAAGTTCCACTTAAGGGAAAATTTTATAAGATGGTGGTAAGACTGACAATGACTTATGGTGCGGTGTTGGCCAATAAAGCATAAGACTAAGTTAAGTATTCTAGAGAGATGAGGATGCTTAGGTGGATGAGTGGCTTTACTCACAGAGATAGAATGCAAAATGAGTATGTTCGGGAAAAAGTTGGAGTAGCTCAGTGGTAGATAAGATTAGGGAGAATCGCCTTGCCACATAAAGCGTCGTAGTGATGACAATTGGGAGAGTAGATGCATTAGATTTGCCTTATGTTAAGAAAGGTAGAGGTAGACCTAAAAGACTTGGCTAAGATGTATAAAAAATGATCTTAGTATACTTGAATTAGATGAGAATTTGACACATAATAGACACTGATGGAGGAGAAGGATTGTACCATGGGATTAAGGCTTGTTGTTGTTGTTGTTGTTGTATTACAATTGGAATGAAATTGGGCTAAGCCCTTAATTTTTCAAAAAAAAAAAAAAAATAGGAGAGAGAGAGAGAGAAGTTATTTTACTGTGGAATCATTTAAGGGTTAGTTGCTTTAAAGATAGCAGTAATCGACGTTTTGGGGCTCCATTGTGCTCTTTGAAGGGCACGGCTGCAGCGAAGATTATTTGGTATAAATATTTATTTGATCCGATGCTATCATGCTAATTGTATATTTAAATGAGTTTTATTTTTTTAGAAAATAATTTCTAATTGATTTAAAGTCATTCTATTTATTTTTAGATGAATTAGATATGATTATAAGTTGGTTTAATCTCATAGATATAACTCATTTATTTTAATTCGAGATACTAAATTACTTGATTTTAATTGATTTATTGCAATCTCTTAAAAAAATTCATATTTCAATATGCATGAACATATATATATATATATATATATATATATATATATATATATATATATATATATATATATATATATATATATATATATATATATATATTATATATATATATATATATATATATATATATATATATATATATATATATATATATCCTTTAAAAATTAATAATAATAATATGATTTTAAATATAAAAATTTTCTGTAATTTTACAAATTATAAAACCATATATTTCCTATATTTAAAAAAAAAAACTCATTTATAGCCTCTTCTTTAAATTCTAGAGAACCATTGTTGCAAGCATGGCTCTAGTTCTATATTCCCTCCCGTTTTAATTTAAGAAAATTATTTTAATTTGAATCTTAGATTTTAGTTAATTGAAAATAATAAAATCTATACTAAATCTATGATATATTAATGCAAAGTTTCTAAAATAGCTTTATCTACAAATAAAAATAATTTTATTATAATCCCCAAACAAAAAAAGGTGGCTATGCTATTAAATAAATATTTTAGTGTCATAGAAACAACCATAAAGAACGTGCAACCAATACAAGAAAAAAAAAACAGATTATTTTTTTTTCTGAGACTTGGATCTTATTGCATCAATTCTTGCTTTGGTTTTCTAAAATGCTCACTTGGTAAATAAATAAATAATATATCCAAAACGACATAAGTCTAGAAAAATAAAAGAAATTAAATGCTCATTTGATTAACTGATGTCAAAATCATAGGAAAGGAAAGGTTTTATTAAATTGTATAATTTTATTTGATGTAGTCAAAATTAATATAAGCCTTCAATTTTACAATATCTTTTAGTTTTTACAGAGTTAAAGATTTCAATTCAACACTTGGGGCCTGTTTCAGATACATTTAATATATTATTTTTATTTTTATTTTTATTATATTTTTTATTATAAATTATTAATAATTTTATTATATATTCTTAAAGTAAATCACATTAATTTTAAAATAATTAAAATAACTTTTATATAATTTAAATATTTTAAAATTACAAACACTATTTCAAATCAAAATAAAAAATAAAGCAATCTCATATGTCAACTTAATTTTTCTTAAAATAACTATTTTTCTTAACTATAAATAATTAAATGAGTATTTAAATTGCTTTAGCTTTAATAAATCTTATGAATGCATTTTCATTTTAAATTTATTAATGACCGAATGGGATATCTTTTAAAACAAATTATGAAATTAAAGTCAAAGTATATAATTCATAATGGTCGAGAGCTTATGATTTTAATTAACAAGTCTTAAATTTAATTTTTTGTAAAAAAAAAGTACAACTCATATAAAAATAAAAAGTATATGATAAAACAAAGAATTAAAAGGGATGACGGAATCATTTCATATGGGTATGGTGAGGAATTCCAAAATTCTTAATTAAAGTATTTCATATCGCACCTAAAGTCGGACGATTCGTATCGAAAATTTAATCTTATTTTATATTCGAGATATTTACTTAAAAGAATGCCATGCAGTGCACGTGGCGTGCTATGATTTGTTGATGAAAAGGTTGAGATGCTACAGCTATTTATTCCCACCCTGCGCATATGATATCCTTAATTAATCTATTCATAGAAGTGTAATTTTTTTTAAAAAAAAAGTACAATTTGTTCGACATTAATTGACTAAGGGGATGTTTTGGATTAATTTTATTTTTCATTTTATTTTATTTTTTTTTATTTTATTTATGTTTTATTTTAAATACTTTAAATATCTAAAAGATATTTTGAATAAAATAGGAACATTCAAGCTCAGTTAAATCTCTACCCCGTTATGCAGCCAACCCGCGCGGCGCTATCTCATGACTCAGCGCCTGGCCGGCGCCGCCCACACCGCCCGTTCGAGATGGTGCAGCAACATGAATGAGCCGATCTTATTTCATCTTATATGGCAGCGTTTCCCAAGATCAAAACCACCATCGAAGCTTTTGGAAGCAGCGAAGAATGAAGATTCATCAAACCGTTCCTTCAAATTTTGTCAAAAGCGGGGCAACTCTTAATCTGATCACTCGTATTAATATGTTAAGCATGTCGATTACCATCCCAAGTTAAAGTTAGAGGATATTTCAATATTGAAAAGATATCTTTGCAAATTATATTTTTCAATCATACTCATGGAAAAATAAGACCGGGGTTAAAGAACAACTTTAGCTACAACCACAAATGGATGTTTTAATTCGACCTCTTCCATACAGTTAACGTCATTTGATATCGACAAACAACCTAAGATAGGTCAAAATGTCCTTGGTGGACTTCCTGACCTCTTCCATACAGTTAACGTCGTGGGTTCACGACAAACAACCTCGGATAGGTCAAAATTCTCAGATTCAATTTGACCTCTATCTAGTTAACGTCATGGTAATACTCGACAAACAACGATGAAAAGGTCTTTTGGACTTCCCAACCTCTTCCATGCAGGTTAACGTCGCCCCTTACAAACAACCCGGATAGGTCAAAATCCTTAGTGGATTCAATTCTCTCTTCCATACAATTAACGTCATTGGGTAACACTCGACAAACCGGGCAGTGGGTCGCGGTGGACTTCGACCTCTTCCATGAGTTGCGTCTGGTAACACCACAAACAACTCGAAGGTCAAATTCCAGTTCAATTCAACCTCTTGCGTAGGTTAATAAACATACACAATAGGGTCAAAATCTCGGATTCAATTCAACCTCTTCCACAGTTAACGTCATCGAGTCACACTTTGACAAACAACCGGATAGGTCAAAGATCATTATTCAAATTCTTACATATAGGTTAGCGTGGGTAACACTTTGACAAACAACCTGGATGGGTCAAAATCTCGGTGGATTCAATTCAATCTCTTCCCTGAGTTGCGTCGCCGGGTAATACTCGACAAACAACCGGATGGGTCAAAATCCTCGGTGGATTCAATTCAATCTCTTCCATACAGTTGCGTCGCCGTAAAACTTCGACAAACAACCTTGGATAGGTCAAAATCCCTAGCAATTCAACCTCATGCAGTTCGCGTGCCGGGTAACACCACAACAACCCGGATAGGTCAAAATCACCGGCGGTCAATTCAACCTCTTCCACAGTTGCGTCGCCGAGCAAGACTGACAAACAACCGGATAGGTCAAAATCCTCACGGATTGTTCAACCTCCACAAGTTGCGTCGAGCAGACTCAAAACAACCTCGGATAGGTCAAAATCCTCACGGATTGATTTTCTTCCATACAGGTTAATGTAACACTCGAAAATAACCGGATGGGTCAAAATCTTCGCGATTCAATTCAACTTCTTCCCGCAGGTTAACGTTATCGGTAACACTCTAACAAACATCCGGATAGGTCAAAAAATCATCATCGCGGTCATCCGCTGGCTACCAGCGTCGGTCATGACTGTCGCCGTTTAGCCATTGCCGTCACCCTCGGCGAACCATCCGGTCCTCGACCATCGGCGCAATCTTCGCCGGTCACCATCGCCGCCGGTCATCCGACTACTGGATGGTCGCCATCACTCTTGTCACCGATTCGTGAGCCGTCGGCCGCCAACCAAGTGCCGGTCCTGTGCCATTACCGCCGGTTGTCCTCGCAGACCATCGTTGGCAATCTTCGCCGGTCATCGCGCCATTCTAGCGTTCTTGGTATGCGTCGACTCTGTGCTCATTGCCCGTAGGTATGGCCGATTATGTCGCGATTAAGCATGCGTGCTAAGCCGCGGTGATTTTGGCTAAGCTTGTCATGGCGCATTCCCTACCCTCGCGCCTGACCATCCATCAATCGCCGCCATCATCATCATCTGCGCTATCCCATCTGCATTAGACTACGCCTCACGCGTCATTGTCTGGTCGTTCTGCCTATAACCACTCGGTCACTACCATTACATCATCTTGTCGCGTTCGTACCATCGGCGTCATCTGGATCGGTCGCCGCTATCATGATCACCGACCATTATTGCTTGCGGACCCTATCGCCGTAATCATACATCGCCGCCATAATTAGGTATTTGCACGTTGCCCTTATGCCGATCTCAGGTTGTGTTTACCCACCACCGTCGGTTAACCCGCACCGGTTTCAGTGGCCGATGCTGGCGCATTCCGTCGCCGGGTTACCGCAGACCATGCACGCAATTTCTCGGTATATGGATCATCCCAGCGGCTCTGCGGCGCCCGGTCGCCGCCATCGCCATTGTTGCGAGCAACCCCGATTTCTCAACCGTCGTGCTACTGTCGCCACCTGCAAACTCGGCATTTTCGCGGTTCATATCGTCGGTCATCCCCATTCTGAGCGCCGGTCGCATCGCTATTGTCGCTGCGAAGACCACCTGGTCGGCACCATGATCTACATCCTTTGCCGCCGACCATCGCGGCAATATCATGGTCACCACCATCATCGGCGTTATCCTCGCAACCACCGTCGCGAGTCGACTAGCGTGGGACACCATCGGTGCATAAATTGTTAACCCTCTCGGTTATCGTCTCCTTGATCGCCTCAAACCCGGTCAGGCGGTATGATTGGCGCCTCTTCGAGGGAAAAGCGCAGACGTATGTAGGATCTCCTCCGAACTCGGACGGTCACAGTCTGATTGACCTCTTCGAGGGAAAAAGACACGTGTCATGTTGATCGCCTCACTGGAAGGTCCGGCGAAGTCTGATTGGCCTTCTTTAGGAAAAGCGTAGACGGTATGTACCGCGCCTTGATCGCCTCGAACCGACGATCAGTCTGATTGGCCTCTTCGAGGGAAAAGCGTGACCGACATGTCTTGCGGTTGATCCTCAAACCCGGTCGGTCGATAAATACAATTGCCTCTTCAGAAAGCAGACAAACGATATATCTGCGGCCTCAAATGACCTTCTCTCAAGAAGAGAATGTGCATTCTGACCTAGAGGTAGACCCCTTTAGGGGCAAAAGGGTAAAAAAAGTCCAAAATGACACATAAATTTATTTGGTGATACATAAAATATTAATAAAAATTAATATAATGACACTTTATTATATCAAGTAGCTTATAATGCTTTAAAAGGGCATTATATTAATTACACCTATATACAATTATATTATTTCTATCCTACATAAAAGTAATAATATACATATTTATGAAATGCCACATCATATTAATTATAGTATAGCATTTCATAACTGTTGCCTACCTTAAAATACAAAACATCTAAGATTGTTCCTATTACAAAATCTATGTAATTTTTTTATCACAAAATCTATATATGAAAGATTAAAATGCTTCAAAAGGTTAACCTATATGATAGGAACAAATAAGCTAGCTAGCTTAGATTAGAAGTCTAATTAAATATAAGTATATCATCTTAGTTTATTGGATTTTGAAGATCAAATTAAAAGATATTTTGATGTATTTTCTTTAAAAATATATATATTATAATATATTTTAAAATAGATATAAATATTTATAGCTTTTAAATATAAATTATAATACGCATTGATTTGAGAAAGAGAGCCCTAAATATGATATAAGAATTAATTTTTAAAACTAGTTAAGATGACATGCTTTAGATTATTTATTAAACATCTAAATAGTTATGTGTGATCAAGAAAGAGAGGCGCCGTCCAGGATTCACTTACTGAACTGCCCGGCCCAAGATCCGCGAACCGTGACCCAGAGATTCATTACACCGCTCAGCCTCATGGCCTAGAGCTCTGCGTAAGTCAATCCACGCCGACCCACGTGACCCGTCGTTATACTGTTCCGGTCCCTGGACTCCATTTGTCGCCAAAATGTGCCAGATCGATGCGTCAGTCTATTCGACCGCAAAGGCACCTTTCTTATTAGACCCATGGGCGCTAGCAATTTCTTCTGCCCATTCGTAATGAAATCTTGTGCACTAGAAATTCAAATGTCTGCGTGAACCAAAATCTTGTCTTGCCTTGCATATCGTGCGCAGCTTGGGTCATAATCTTATGCTGGAAGATATGTTCTCTCAAAATGTATGGTTAGGGTTAAATTTCATTGAAGAATATATTTTCAAATATTCGGTATATATTTTGGATGATTGAGATAATATCATCCAAAAATAGGAAACCGATATAATGAAAATTCTTAGTGACGAATCTTGATAAAGTAAGGCGATTAGAAAATCAAACGTCGAGATGAACTTAAAACAACATTGGAAACTTTGGGACTTAAATTCCAAAGGCTCTCAAATATGGAGTGTTTATATAGTCTCGAAGCGTCCGATGGCGGATCCAACAAGATCTCATAATTGACTTCATTTAAGCATTCAAATGTTTAAAATACATCAAAATGATCAAAATGAATTATTTTGAGGCAGATGAAGTAGGACTGGTTTTGTGATTTAGAGATGTCACTCCTCCGTATAAATAGTCTCTCATTTCTTATAAGAGAGGGGCCAAGTGAAGAGAAGGAGCAAGAGAGAGGAGAGCCCAAATGCTTGAAGATCCTCCAAGCCGCAATCACTGGCGGTCAACATCGGTCCATCGCCCGATCCTCCGCATCATCTCTCTCCTCCATCATGGCGACCTTCATCATCGATGTCTCCTCATTCCATCATATCTACGCTACAAACATTATTTGAGCGTGGTTATATGTTGTATGATTTTGGGATTCCCATTGTCTCTCATTTCTGATTATGTAATCGTTATCAAAAAACTTGTACTTTAAAACAATATATATAGTGGAAGCTTTTTATTTGGTAAAGTGATTTTTCCCTCTTTTTTAGAGGTTTTACACATAAAAAATTCGGAGTTTTCTTGTTCTCTTTTACTATTGTGATTTCACTATAATGCTAAGCTCTTTTCTTCTAAGGTTTCTAGCCATAACAAAATTAATATTATTTAATTTTTTAAAAATAAAAAAATAATATATATATATATATATATATATATATATATATATATATATATATATATATATATATATATATATATATATATATATATATAAAATAAATATATTTTAAAATAATCTTAAAAGATTAAAAATATAAAATAAAATTCATCTAAAATAGATCCTAAGTAATTAATTCAAATTCTAATAAACATGAATGGAATTTAATTCAAAGATTTATATAACCATAAAAGAACGTTCATGCAAAATTAAATTAAATTTTTTTACTTAATTCATAGTCATTCGAAGTTAATTTCAATAAATTTATAATTAAAATGAATGTTTTGATGATGAACTCAATAACACTAAGACTATATTGATATGAGTTTAAATGAATCCAATTCAAATACTTAAAATCATTATTGAAGGTTTCATTGCATATTGTGACTAAAATATCTCTAAATATTACATGCTTGCAATTAAATCAAACGCCTTGATAAAATTATAATAATCCTAATATCAATCAATTTTGGTGTTATTAAGATACTGAAATGTCGAAAAGATAATCTATAATTAAGGAAATCAGCATAGATAGTCTAATAGAGTGTTTGAGTATTTTATTTAAATTCCCTGAAATATCATTTAAATAAATTATAAATAACTTTTCATTCCTCACATAAAAAAAATGATCTAAAATTAGAGAGAGTTAAAAAATATGAAGCATTTTAGAGTTAAGTTCGATGATCAATATATCATCACTAATCTCATCACTCAACTGACATAGCCCATCACAAATACACAATCATCATCTAATTATCATCTTTTGATCATCATCCCTATATTATTATCTCATAAACTTTGTCATTTGATGATTGCCGCAACCACATACCTTTAATTAAATGAAAGACTAACTTGTAAAACCTTAGTTACATAAATGAGTAATAGATTCTTTCAACTTATTCAAGCCCAATAATTTTCTCCTCTTAAAACTTTTCACATTTTCCTATAAACTTATTGTGTGCTAGAAAATCAGTTGTGGTACAATAAAACTTTAAGTCTTAGCCTTGTTGAAAATCCAAAACATACGGATATTTGAGAACTAAAACTCTAGGATTTTTAGAAAAAAATCTAAAAGAGGGGAAAATAATAAGTCGGTAAAATGTTACACTATATGTATATACGTTTTAGAGTACAAAGTTTAAATTTTTTCGATAATGGGATTAAAGAATTGTATGTGAGAAAGCCGATAATCAATCAATGTGATAGTTATGTAGCGGTAGTTAGTATGGATTGGTAGACAGAAATAAAGCGATGTTGGTGATATGCATCAGAAAGGTGGCAGTGGTGATCCGATGATGCGGTCAGCGGTGACAATATCCCAGATGGTTGTCATGGCTCGCAGAGTATGATAATGCAGACGGCTGACAGCGGTGTGGCGGTACGGTGGCTATGGTGCAGCGGTAGGTGGCGTGGTGAGGCGCGGACGGCACTGGTGTGGCGGAGTCCGGTGACCAATGCAGTGGTCGCAGCGAGGAGGCCGGCGATGGCCGTGCTTGATGGCGGCGCTGGTTGGCGCCCGTCAGGTCATGATTATCTGAGGTTCTTCAGCCTCGAGCTCTCTCCTCTCCTTTGCTTCATCATGAAGAATAATGGACTATTTATAGATTAGATGAGTGATATTTACGAATACATAAAATCCAAACAACTCCATCGAGCTCAAAATAATTCTCTTGATCAGATGTATTTTAAGTATTTGAATGCTTAAATGATGTCGAGAATCGAAGATATTGGGCTTATTAGATCTCGTTAAAATGCTCGATTTTATAAACACTCCTTATTTAGAAGCGATTGATATCACAAAATTATATTTTAAGCTTGATGGGTTAGTCTTGACACGATCAGTTGCTTTTGACATCAAGATTCATCTTTCGACTAGTGAAACTTTCTTATCATATTAAAACTTATTGATGCTTGTAAATTTTATGCATCACTAAGAAAAAAAAACCCTCAATGTTTGCCAAATCAACTCGAGGATCACTTATTTAGTTTTATTTATTTCATATTTAAAAAATAATATAATTGTTCGTCTTGAAAACCGTCGTGGTAGTGAAAGTTTTATAGCCTTGTTGTGAAGTCCCACACACAGGTAATTAAAGAGCGAACAAGAGACACTCCATAATTTTTTACGGAAAACTCGAAAGAGGGGAAAAATCAGGCTAGCCCAGAAAAGCTTCCACTATGTATCTGTTTGAGTACAAAGTCTTCTGATACAAGATTATGAGAATTGCATATGAGGGAGGAAAAAAATAGCTATGTAACAACGATCGGCTATAATGGTTCTTTGGTAGTAGGTGGAGATCAGGACAATTGGCGATGAAGGTGGCGGTGATGGTGGTTGATGAATGGTCGAGCAGTGCGGCCTTACTTGGAGGATCTTCAAGCTTCAAAGCTTCTTCTTCCTCCTTGCTTAGGCTTTTCCTCTTCTTCCTTGCTGCACCTCCTCTTCTTCCTTGCTTGGGTTCCTCCTCTTCTTCCTTGTTTGGATTCTTCCTCTTCTTCCGCCTCCTCTTCTTCTTTTGGGTTCCTCCTCTTCTTCCTTGTTTGGACTCTTCCTCTTCTTCCTTTTCGGACTCTTCCTCTTCTTCCTTGCCTCTTCCTCTTCTTCCCCTTTCGAACTCTTCCTCTTTTCTTTCTTGGGCACCTCCTCTTCTTCACTTGTTTTTGACTCCTCTTCTTCTTCACTTCACTTCAGCCCTTCATGTGAGGAATGAAGGCTATTTATAGATGGGAGGGACATTCTTGAAATTCATGTAAGGCCATACCACTCCCCTGATCGGTGGCTGGGATGATTCCTTTGATCATTTGATGTATTTTGAGCATTTGGATGCCCAAATGAAGTAATTATGAGATCTTGGCTCATTAGATCCGAGATGCTCGATTTGACAATAAACACCCCATATTTGAAAGCTATTTTGGGATTTAATTAATGTCCCAAAGATTTCAATGATATTTTAAGTGCTTGATCTCGTCGGTTTTGACTCAAAATCATATAGCTTTCGACATCAAGATTTGTGCTTTTGTAGTGGTATTTTGAGAGCTCGTTCTATTTTTGGATGACATTGCTTAATCATCCAAAATATATGTCAAATCTCGAAAATAGATTGGAAGTTTTCGGGCGTTTAGGGACCGTGGCGCCATGGCATCGGCGTCATAGCCTTACAAGGCGTGAGCGTAGCGCGCCAGTAGCCTGGCGTCTTACCGGTCGTGGGCCATCGGGTCAAATCTCGAGGCGGGCTGATGCTGGAGGCGGCGGCCGTCTGGCGTGGCAGCGAGCGCTCTTGGTCTCGCGAGCGGCGGGTGGAGTTCGCATGCGCGCCGTGGCAATTCGCGCTGGACGTCCGGGCCATTCGTCTCCGGTTTGGTGAGGCGTCGTCGCCCCGAGTTGATGACAGTTTAGTCATGCAGTTCAATAAACAGGCGGTCGAATGAGCCGGTGTCTTGTAGCGTCAGCCTTCAGATGTGTAGCCATGTCGAGAATTACCATTTTGAGCCGTTTTGAACCGTTTTTTGAGCCGTTTTAAGCCATTTTTGAGCCATTTTTGAACTATTTTGAGTCATTTTGAGAGATTTTACCCTTTTTCTGTGTGGTATCTCAGGGTAAGAGGAGAGCACACCTTCCCTCTCCCTTTCTTCTTGAGTGAGGTCCTTTGGAGGCAATCGAAGCGATCAGCGTTGAGGCGATCAGGAAGCGATCAAGGAAATCGGGGAAGCGATCAAGGCGATCAAGGCCGGTTCATACATCGTGGTTCCGGTTTACCTCGTCGGTGTCGGGTTGAAAGCGTCAGACAGTTCGTCGTGGTTCGGTTTCACCTCGTCGGACCGTCCGGTTAAGCGATCAAGACCCGCGGTATCGTCGTGGTTCCAGTTCGACCGTCGGACCGTCCGGTTAGGAAGCGATCAAGGCGTTATCGTCGTGGTTCCGGTTCTACCCCGTCGGCTTCCGGGTTAAGGCGATCAAGGCCCATGGTATATCGTCGTGTTTCGATTCCGGCCTCCCGGGCCGTCAGGTTGGGCGTTCAAATGTAGTCGGGCGATCCGGCGACAGTAGTCAGCGTGTCGATCGTTGTGGCCGTGGTGGTCAGCGGTAGACAAGCAGCAACCAGTAGTCGGCGATGGATAGTGTCGGATAGTCAGCGGGATGAAACGAAGATGTAATGAGATTCTGGCGATAATTGGCCAGCGATGGCAGCGGCAGTAGTTGGAAGCGGTGTCATAGCGGTTAGCGGCAAACAGGTGGTCAGCGTGACAACTAGCGGCGGTAGCGGCTATGGATAAATACCGGCGGCAGTGGCATGGCATGGTGGTCCGGCGGTGGCAGTGGTGACTATCAGGTTATTTGAGTGTAACTCAATGGCGTTAGTATGGAAGAGGTTGAATTAAATCTGAGAATTTTGACCTATCCGGTTGTTGTCGAGTGTTGCGATGACATTAACTGTATGGAAGAGGCCGTGAGAAGTCCACCAGGACCTTTTGACCTTTCCAGGTTGTTTGTCGAATTTTGCTCGATGACATTAACTATGGAAGAGGTCGATCAAGTCTCCTTGGGATTGATCATGTCCCAATTGAGATGTAACATGAGTTGTATATTTCTCAAGTGGGAGGAAAAGCAAATCTTGTTAGAACAAAGTGCGTGAATTCACTAGTTCAATGATATAATCATAAGACATGGGTTTAAGAGAAATGACAACAAACAACAACAACAACAAACAATAACAACAATAAGCTTTAATCCCACTGGGTGGGATCAGTTATCTGAGGATGAAATGATGACGAGATAAAAGTCGCAATAATTATGCATTAAGAGTTCGATAATATTTTGAAGATTCTTAGTATTCTAAGTTGAGGTAGAGTTTTTCCTTGGGTCCTTGAGCTTGAGCGTTCACAGCTTGACCATAGCTATGACATACGGACCATCCCGGAGGGTGAGAGTTTTTTCGAGGGCCTTTGCCTGCGACCTCAGCTTCGGGACCAAGTCACCGGATATGAGATGAGGTTTCACTCTTACGTTGAAGTGGCGAGCCCGTTAGTGATAGGAAGCGATCCAGTAGGGTCATATCATGAGTTTGAGGGAGTAGATCTAGGTCTTTGCCGGAGTTTTCTTCATTACTACCATGATTGAAAAACTGGACTCTTGGACTTGGAACCCGATATCCACCGTATGATAACCGTACCAAAACACAAGTTATCTGATGTCTCGGTTGGGGTGCGTGGCGTGCGGTAGGCCCAAAGAACATTGGGAAGCTCATCAACCCATTGCCCCCCCAACCTTCTCAAGTGTTTTAGTCCTTTGAGTATGGTCCTATTGGTAACCGGTTTGCCCATTGGTTTGAGGATGTAGGTATGCGGCGGTGAATATGAAGATCTTTGCAAAAGGGCGTAAAGACTTTTCGATAAATTGAGTTCCGTTCGGTGATGATCTTTGCGGGGAAGACCAAATCGACATATTATATTTTTCCGACAAATTGTTTAGCATTTGCTGTGATTTTAGCGAGTGATTGCTTCTACCCATTTAGTGAAGTAGTTGGCTAGAATGATGAACTTTTCGTTGCCGTGCTATTAGAAAAGGTCCCATGATATCAATCCCCAGAGCAAAGGGCGGGCTTTGAATGAATGAGAGTTCATGTGGCATGTGAGGGAGGTTAGAATGCAATTGATAACTTGCACATTTTTTTGAACTCAAAGGCGTCTTGTTTCATTGTAGGCCAATAAAACCCTTGCCTCATAATTTTAAAGGCCAATGCTCTTCCTCCAAGGTGTTCTCCACATATTCTAAGTGAACCTCTCTTAGCAGCGTTAATCCTTCGAAGGTGGAAGGCATTTGAGATCTGGGACGAAAGCTTCGCTTGTATAGTTTACCTCCAATAATAGCAAAGTTTGAAGCTTATCTTGAGGAGGCGATTGCGGAAGTTGGATCTTGAGGAAGGGTTCCTTCTTGTAGAAAAGATAGGAGCAGGTCTATCCACGAATGTTCCTTTTCCTCATCAATAGTTTGAATTACCCATGACCCTTGGATACTAGGAAAATGTATTTCTTCAACATGTTTTCTCTTAAATAGATCTCCAGTGGTAGAGGTAGCAAGCTTAGCAAGGCGTCAGTATTCTTCTCTTAGTATGTGGATGATTTGATGTATCTTGAAATGAGTAAGAAGGGATTTTACCAAGTGGAGATATTGCAGTTGAGAATTATGAGTATTAAAATCCCCTCCAACTTGGGAGGCGATAAGGAGTCGGTGTGAATTACTAAGTTTTGGGCTTCGATCGATGGTCTCTCAATCATGAGCCTCATATTCACCATGATTAGTTTTGGGGAATTTTAAGCGAGTCCATACTAGGGTATTTTTCTTTGGGGAAAGTAGGATCCTGACACCGGTACTTCACGAGCTCCATCAACATGAGAGTCTATTGAGGACATGAAAGGCACATGATAGCTCTTCTAGAGGTTGGTGCATTCCACTATAAAGTCTGCAGTATTTGAGACTTTATGGCGGTAGAAAATTTATATCAAATTCTCCCAGTTCTGGACCATTTGATTAACCTCCCGGATGCTTCGGTTTACGTAGATGGCCCTTAACTGTAAATTAGTGTAAACGCCTGGTATGAGCTTGAAAGTATGGACGCAATTTTGGCCAATGCCACTTTATCTGCAAAGCGGATAACGACTTTCTATATCAAAGAGAATTTTCGTAATAAATTGGTTGTTGTGCCCCATCTTCTTCGCACTAAAGCGAGCTTATTGCGTGGGAAACTCAAGATATAAGTATATAACGTTTCTCCTTGAATAGGTTTGGATAGTAGGGATGGAGATGCTAGATATTCTTTTAGTTGCTCAAAAGCATATTGACATTCATCGGTCCATTGAAAATTATTATTTTTAGCTCCCTTCAATATTTTAAAGAAGCAAGTATTTGTCTCCCGAGCGGGAAACGGGATAATCTGCGACCATTCAAAGCGTTGGGCGTCTTTGATATTCTTGAGGAATCATATCTTGGAGCTTTAATTTTTTGGGGTTAGCCTCTATCCCGGTGAGTTACCATAAATCCAAGAAATTTTCGACGTAACCCCAAAAGCACTTGGGGGTTAAGTCGTATATTATAGCGTCGAAGAAGGTCAAAATATACTTCTAAGTGAAATATGTTGTGACTTTTCTAAGCTTTTCACTAACATGTCATCCACATATACTTCCATTGTAGCCTTTAGGTCTTTAAAACCTTATTCATAAGGCTTTGATAGGTAGCAATATTTTTTAATCAAATGGCATGACTTGGTAAGATAAACCTTTATATGTTTGAAACGTAGCCTCTTCATCCATTGGGTTCATCTTTATTTGATTGTAACGAATAAGCATCGAGCATTTGATGCGGGATGTGGCACCAATGAGCTTGTTAACTTCTTTGAAGATGATCAGTGCTTTCACTTCTTTTAGATGATTGGTTTGAAGCGTTGGATTAATTTTGAGGAGTGCATTACATTGGGTGAGGCATATCTGCGGACTCCAAGCAAATATGTCTTGGTTTTACAAGAAATCATATACTTTTCCTTTGTTCTTAGAGTAAAGATCCCACTTGCAGTTCGTAATGGTTGGTCATCGATAATGCTATTGAGAGTAAATCTTCTGGGGAAGCTTTTGAGGTACTCTTTCATCTCGAAAGTTAAAATCTTATCTTTGAAGGTGATGGAAGGCCGGTTGAGCTTATGCGAGATAACATGATTGTTGATTTCCACAAACCACCCCAACTCCAGGGGTAGGAAATTTTATCTTGATGAGGCAAGTGATAGCGAAAATTGATTGGAGGGCCTCCAAGATTGCATTATATCAATCGACTTGACCACCATGAATTGTATTAAATGAGTCACTTGTCGAGAATTCTCAGGAGTAGGAAGAGTGATTGTCCCTTACGCGTCTTGGGTGATTATCAAACCGATAGTGGTCCAAATTTGGTTGGAGCATTTGCCTAGCGCCCATGTTAAGAAAAGTTGAGTAGAATAAGACATGAGCCCATTGTCGATCAAAATTCTTTAACGTTATAACAAGGATCACCGATCCCGTCGCGATGACAAGTGGATCTTGATGAGGGATATGGACTCCTTCAGGAAGTCATTGAAAGTGATGGAATGATCGATCAGAGACTTCTTCAACTCGGTTCTTTGGAGGTAGTAAAAGAACTTGATTAGGTAGTATCGGTCCTCTGCGATTGTTTCAATTTCTCCAATTATTTGATGATTATTTGGTTGTTCTGTGATTGTCTTGGTTGCCCCAAGCGAAGGTGTGTTTGTTTGAGGTGGTCGATTCTTCTGGCGGCGTAGATATCCTTGTTGAATGAGTCTCTCGATTTCTTCCAGTTGTATGCATGCTTCATTAGTATGTCCACGGCTTGATGAAAGTGACAATATTACTCGATTTCGAATTCGGTTTCAATGGATGCGCCACTTGATATTTTCTTCATTGCGAATAACCATCGAGGTTAACAAGATGTGTTGATGGTGTGTATGTCTTTTCGGTCGAGGTTCCGCGTTGATATGGGGGTCATGGAGGAGATCACTACCTTGTCGCTTCTTTTGATGATGTGGTCGCATTTCACAGGGTGCTTTTGCGTTTCCCGCATATTGTTCAAATTTTTGTGATGGGCATTAATAGCTTCATCGACGGAGATTTGTGCTTATCAATGAACTAAGTGACATAGCGGACCGTGTCCCATGTTAATAGAAAGGTCTGGGCGAGTCCTCAAAACTCCTAATAGTTGTCTACCCGGTATTTGGCTGCAGGAGAACCTCGGAAGTATTCTTTGAGTGATTCACCGTTTGTCGAATCGAAAAGATGGGAGGAATCTTTAATGATTCTCCGGTTGAAATGAAGCTCCACAAAGAACGGCGAGTTCGTTAAAGGTATGGATGGATCCCCTTGGAAGAGTAGAACCAAGTGCGAGCTTGCCCTTTGAGGTATGGGAAAGACGACAAAGTAGTGTGTTAGGAGCTCGTTGGATATGCATGATAGTCTGTGGTCAAATGTGTTCGTGTGGTTGCCCCATCGGCAATGCTAGTTTGAAACCTACGAATTGGATGTTGAAGAATGGTAAAAGTGAGGACTCCTCATAACCGCGGTGTGGGTGAAGATGATTTGAAGGTGAAATTCATCTTGTATTAAGCGTCGTACTTACGCGATTGTCATGTGGCGGGATTAACAAGATGAGCTTGTGTGAAGCTATCAACAACGTCGGTGGATTAAGTAACGGTTGGCTGCGCGATGGATGAGTGGAAGTAGCGTGTCGAGATTAGCGTTACAATCTCCATGCGGGGAACTCTAGTGTCGGAGGATTAGCGTTTTGACCTCCTCTGACGATCGATGGGGAGATATGTTTCGTAGTATTGTAGTCGCAAAAGTTGGATCATCTTATTTTGAGACTCCTCCATTTGACGGACCACGATCTTCCAAAGAGATTCTGTCGCGCCTTCACCGACATGATCCGCTATCGAAGTGAGGCGAAAAGTTGGCGTCAAGTTGGTTTGAGTGGCGGAGTTGTGGAGTCCGTTGTGACAGTGTTATTTTATTGGCCATAACGTGGATGTTCACTATTATGGTTGAAGAGTTTTCTTCCTGACGCCATGCGTAAAACCGTGCGGTAGAGTGAAAGTTTATGCCTTAGCCTGTTGTGAAGTCAAAACACACGTAATTAAAGAGCGAACAAGAGACACTCCAAAATTTTACGTGAAAAATCTCGAAAGAGGGAAAAACCACGCTGCAGGTAAAAGCTTCCACTATGTATCTGTTTGAGTACAAAGTCTTCCGATACAAGATTACGAATTGCATGAGGGAGGAAAAATAGCTATGTAGATCAGTAATGGTTCTTTGGTAGTAGGTGGAGATCGGGGACAATTGGCGATGAAGGTGGTGATGGTGGTTGATGGCCATGAGCAGTGCGACCTTGCTTGAGGATCTTCAAGCTTGAGCTTCTTCTTCCTCCTTAGGCTTTTCCTCTTCTTCCGGGCACCTCCTCTTCTTCCTTTGGGTTCCTCCTCCTTGTTTGGATTCTTCTTCTTCCTTTCGGGCACCTCCTCTTCTTGCTTGGGTTCCTCCTCTTCTTATTTGGACTCTTCCTCTTCTTCCTTTTCGAACTCCTCCTCTCTTCTTTCCTCTTCTTCTTCTTGCTGACTCTTCCTCTTCTTTCTTGCTTGCTTCACTTATTTCTTCTTCTTCTTCTTAATTCACTTCACTTGGCCCCCCATGTGAGGAATGAAGGCCTATTTATAGATGGGAGGAGGGCATTCTTGAAATTCATGTAAGGCCCACCACTCTCGAGCAGCTCGGATGATTCCTTTGATCATTTGATGTATTTTGAGCATTTGGATGCCCAAATGAAGTCAATTATGAGATCTTAGGCTCATTAGATCATCGTCGAGACATCGATTACACCCATATTTGAGAGCTGTTGGGATTTAATGGATGTCCCAGATTTGATGATATTTTAAGTCTTTGATCCGTCGGTTTTCAAAATCGTATATAAACTTCGACGTGAGATTTGTCTTTTTAGTGGTATTTTGAGGCTATCGATAATTAAAATTTAGATTTAGTTGTTAATATGAATATGTTAGTATTCTTATTATTATCAATAACAAATATAATTAATTATTAAAATGAGTGTAAGAATAGTAGAGTTGATTGAGATCATTTTCTTTTAACCAAAACTATGTTAAATATATACTGAAATTATTAAGATATTAATATTTAAATATAATTTGCTCATCAACTCATAAATAATTAAATAAATATTTTAACAATGATCAAATAAATTAAATAAAATTAATTTAATTTTTTATTTGAAGGATCTATATTCATATCACATAATAATTCTTTTATATATATATATATATATATATATATATATATATATATAATTTTCATCTTTGATATGACATTAAAAATTTTATTATCATTCAAAATTTTAAAATGATATGCATTTTTTTAAATATAGAAAAATGATAATTTAGTAAATATAAATTTTGAATATTAAAAATATAAATATATAAGAATTGGGTAGTATGTATGAGTTTTATTTTTTAATTTTATTCAGGCGATAAAATTCGTATTTTGTTCGCTGAAACGCTCATTTACACCTTATCACGTGACATCCCACTCGCTAGTACGTGCAGACCGGATTCCAAACCAAAATCAAATTCTCAAAACTTTTCTCTCTAAAAGGACTCGTTTTCATTGCTGACTACTGAGCTCTGTCTAGTACTGTCTGCGTCCATTTACTGCTCTTGTTCCTCACGATAAGAAACGCCTTTTCTTTATATTTCTCCCCTGCTTTTGCCCTTCCGAGGAGGAAAAAAGTCGGAATATAGATAGCAGGGCAGAGTGTGAGAGAAAGAACGCTGCTCATTCACTCGTGCTCTGTCTCTCCCTTTCATGGAGTCCTTCAACCTTCTCAGATACTGGAGGGGTGGCACTAGGGGTCGACCTCAGCCGCCAACGCTCCCACGGCCGAGCTTATCACATTGCCGGAGCCAGTGACGGACGACGAGGAGACGGATGACGAGGGGCCATTCTTCGACCTCGAGTTTACCGCCCACGATGACGTCAGCGCTGAGGACAGAGGCGGAGAAGATCATGAAGAGAATGAACAATCGGAAAACGTGGAAGATGAGAAAGATTTCAACTTTTGCATGAATTCGTTGGACGATAATGAGTCGCAGACGATTTTGTCCTCCGAATCCGATGACCTCTTCTTTAAGGGACAGCTCGTCCCACTGGAATCGAGTTCCATCGTCATTGCTGCAGGGGATAGCAATACCAAGACCCACCTCGCCGTTCCACTGCTGAAATCAGCAACGAAGTTCCGCGTCTTCATATTGAGGCTTCGGAAGTCTAAATCCACGATGTTGGAGTCCAATGCCGCCGTCTCTCGCCAAAGCAGAGCCAGCTGCCGAACAAGTTCTTCTTCATCAAGTTTAAGGTGGAGGAGGTGCCGATTGTCTCCCTCTTCACTCGCGACAGCAGCTCGCGAAATCAGGTTGGTGTTGCCAAAACCATGGAGAAAATCACAGACTCGGGCGCCGGAGAGGACGCCACTGTTGCGCCCGCGTCATCAGAGGAAAAGACGAAGCCAGCTAATTCTAAGGAGGTGGTGCAGAAGTACCTCAGCAAGATCAAACCTTTATATGTTAGAGTCTCCAAGAGGTATGTGGATAAACTTAGGTTCTCAGGGCCCTTGGTTCACGGCGAACTTCCGACAACCGAGATTGGCTCCGAAGAAGAAAAGGTCACCCAAGCAGAGGATCACGCGGAGTTGAAAATAGCGGAGAAGAACCTGAAGCTAGCCTTGCCGGCGAAGTTGAGGGTAGTGTGAGCGGCTGGGGAAAAACAGGTCTGCGACGTCGACAGTGGCCGCTGTTTCTTCGTCGCCGCCGCCGCCGCCGCAGCGGCGTGATGACTCTTCTCCAACAAGAAGACGGAATCCAGAGCGCCATTGCCCACTGCAAACGATCTTTCACCGCCACTTCACCAAAGGTGCGAAAGCAAAATAATAAAAGCTTCTTCCTTTGCATTTACTCCTATTGTAAGCCTAATCACTGACTATTTGATGCTTGCCTCCGTTTACCAGAAACGGAATCGCCATTGCAGCTTTCGGAGAGCAAGACAGGAGCCGAGTGCGTGTAATTGCTGTGAAAAAAAATAAAGAATCCTTTCACCTGTCTCTTTCACTTTCACCTGTTCAGCCTGAGGAAAGAAAGCGGTAGAGCGGCCAAAAGTTCTTATTCGCCGCTACCGCCTAGCTATATTTGCTTATTTCCTTGTATTTTTTTCTTTAGCCATGTAACTTAACAGAATGCAAATATTTTAATTATTAGTCTAGTAAGTTGTACGGCGCTGCTTGAGAGCTCCATCATCATAAGTCAGAAGAAGACAAGCGCTTTGCTCGCTAATATTGTGAAAAAAAACCATTTTCAAGTAGTTTGAACGTTATCATTTGAACAGTTTTCTGTAAGTTATCCTAAGTATATCACCCTAAAGTTTTGAAATTGGTGACTGCCACGGCGGCGGTTGCCGCCGGAATGTCGCCATTAATTGTCACCAGCCAGTCAGCTTCCTGCCCCATCTTTGAAGACAACGACAGTCTGATAGGCAGCGGAGACAGGAAAACACGGCGTGTGTAATTTTGAAAAGCTTGAGGTTAAAATGAAAAAAACAAAAGTTGAAAGCCTTTGGCGCGTGCCATCTCTTTGAGCGCTCTTTACCAGATTTCCCTTCGTTTTATGTTCAAAAGCAGTAAAAATAAATTTTTCTACAGAAGCTCTGGGGCGATGGATACGCCTTTATGATAAATCTTATTCTTGTGTTTCTTTCTGAATAATAAGGAAACCGCCTTATAAATTGCATTCTTCTTGATACTTGCATAGTACAAGCAAAAAATTTACAAGCATTGAATGCATGGTCATGCCGAATATATATATATTATATCAGTACTAAAAATATTTTATTTTATTTTTATGTACAGTTTTAATTTTCTTTAGATGGGAAAAGTATTTTAATAGTATATACATAATTTTAAATTTAGTGGGATAAAGACTTATTATTGTTATTATTATTATTGTATATATAATGTTAATTTGACTTGATTTGACCTTATTTGTTAAGATCAACTTAAGCTAGTCATATATGTTGTTTAATTTGTCACAAAAATATTTAAATAGTAGGTTTTAGGAGTTTTAATGTTGGGTTTTAGGAATTTGAAATATAATATAAAATTTTAATATATTTCTAATTCACATTGTAATTTAAATTTGGTATATTTAAATTTTTTTTTTTTAATTTTATTTTAAATGCACCGATTAGTACAAGTGAGGCTATTCATTGGCTACTATTACGACCCTTGCTGCTCACTTTTGTTGTCATTTAATTGTTAAAATCATGAATATTTTACTTTGTATTACATGATTTTATCAAACAAGAAAAAAAAACTCGGTTATTTGTAGAATTTTCTGTCAATATATTGCATTTCAAATTCAACTAACCAAAATATCGCTTGGTTGCTTTTGAATGCATTTTGATTTATTGAACCATGTAAATTAAGTTAGTCCCATCTATTCCATGAGGATTTAGCCCAAGGTCTTTAGTAAATTTAAATAATGACTTAGAACAAGTTAGCTCATTAGATTAAGCTTAAATTACTATAAACAAGTTTTTTTTTTCTTACATTATGTCCGTCTCACTTGTCGATGGGCATTTCTCCTTAGCTAGAGAACATGCAATGGCAATTAGATAAAATTGAACTTACTAAGGTGGTCAATCTAACCAATTTGAACCAAATTCTTCAGTTGAATCCATTCATGTATTTGGTTGGCCTTGAGACAAACTTGAGTTATAGGTTTGAAATTTGCTTGTTATAAGATTTATGACCACATGTTAGCCTCTTATACTATCATCTTAAACATTCGATATATTTGACGTATTCTCACCTCATAATGCTTTTTTTGACTCATAGAAGCTTAGGACTTCTATTAGTCTTAAGGAACTATCATGGATTGCCAAAGTCAACACTATCATTCCCTTAACATAGCAATATTTAAATGTCCAACAACAATGTGACCTCCCACACACTGAGAGCTTCTTCCAGAAAAAATTAATATTAACATTATCCATCATACGTAAATTGCTATATCATAAGATTTTACAATCTTAGACTTCTATGTCTTCTATCTCAATGATGTCTTAGGACTTTGGGAATCTAATTTCACTCTTAGAAAATGATGATAATGTCGGCATATTCTTTTCAAACTAGTTTACTATCACGAAATATCTTTAAATTAACTCAAGTAAATTGAAAAATCACTATTATACACATGAAAAGCAACATTCAAATATTTATTAATCATGAGATTCCAACTTCTAAAGCATAGCCTTTTATAAAATCTCTCACAAATACTTCATCAAAAATCATATGTAGAGTTCAAAATCACGCATGTAATACGCCATTAAAAATTTTTCAAAGAGAAATTTAAGACTTCAATCAATACTATCATTAGCTTCGTTTCTTTTCTTAGTATGTTTTGTTTTGAGAACGCATTAATTTCGATTTTGATACTCATTTGAATCGTGTTTTCTCAACATGCGTTTTAGTTAAAGTCTCCGTTTATCCCGATTTTGAGCATAAAATAAAACGCCCGCTCTCCGTTGTTAAAGCAAATGTCGTAAGTACCCACTCGCTCGCGACCGATCCATTATCACTAACCATTACCGACAGCTGCTCCTCGTCCGCTCTAATTTTTTTCAAGCGGGGTGGTGGCCAAATCAAATATATCCCGATTAGCTCCAGCGCATCTCCCGAGCAGCTCTTCTTCTACTGCTTTGGTAGGTGTGTTTCACTCATTTTCCGTTCACATCTAAAATCACATATAAAATCATTACTTATGTGGCCAAGTAAATCTGATTTTTCCTTTGGCAAAGTAAATCTGAAACCTTCTCTTGGATCTAAAATCACTCATTTTTCCTTTGCCGAAGTAAATTTGAAGCGCATCTAAGGAAATTTTATTGATAGTGTCCTAAACACATCTTTGTATTTGAAAAACAGAGATTCACTACTCATTATTTGTGCTCAAATCTTATTTGAAAACCTTCTTTGGCAAATAGTGTCCTGAACACATCTCTGTAAAGTAATCATTCTTCTCAAGTTCAAATCTTGAAAGTGGTTGAGTAAATGAGAAATTCACAACACAATGTTTTCTTAAGCGAATTTGTTGATTAGTAGTCAGTTGCAATTTAGGCTAGGTACTAGGAGCTGAGTTAGTGTCAAATCTTTTGAGAGAACGATAGAGCCTAATTCTACTAACTTTTAATAGTGACCCATTTTCAATTAAGTTATTTAAATTTTTTATTGTAGAGGCTATAATTATGAAAGACATTTTTTTCCTGTTATATTATATGATGTTGATGTTCCTATGTCAACGTTCCAATTGCTTGTTTTCTTCTTGTTTGCAATAAGGGCATTGAGATTTTTATTTATAGCAACTAAATTTATTTTGGTGTTGTTTTATAATACGCTTCATCTAGAAAAATAATTTATCATCTTTTGTTTGTTTTAGATGGTTGCAAGAGAAAGGAAAGATCTGTTGTGATTTATCTTTATTGTTATTCTCTTTGGAATCTTTAAGTCCAACATTTCATCATGAATTTTTCATATTTTGGAACTATCTTTTGCACTTTGAGATTGATTTCCAACGTTAAAGTTGACAACCTCTTGATCACTTGCTTTATTGTGACAGTTGGTATCTATCTTTTTTCCTGACAGATCCTTTATATATATTTTTCCACACTTGTTAGATAAAGATTACCGTTTATTGTTGGCTTCATATTGAAGGGTCTATCAATATCACACAAAATAAAATCTTAATATCTCTAGTACCTTTTAAACATTAAAATTATAATAAATGGAGTAAAAAATGAGAGATTATTCAACTAAAATTGTTTTTTTTTTTTTGCGAATGTAAAAAAATAATGTGGATGCTATGTAGAATAGACAAAAAATCAGTTAGCAATAAAATAAATAAATTTGTGCAGTGATTTTAATTTTAGAATTGAATTAACTACTAAGTAGAAATTGAATATTGTGCTATAGATGAAAAAAGTGTTGCAAATGAATTCATCATTATTTCAACAAGTTTTAATTAAATTTGAACTAAAACGATTGAAATTTAACCAAGTGTTAAATTACTAGAATCAAATTTTCTTTATCTTGCTTAGAATGACATCCGAATAAACTCAATGATTTGATTTTTAAAAGAAATATAGATAGGTGTTATATGTAGTCTGGGTTGGAAAATGTTTTGTTTTAATTAAGGTTTATCATCGTCGGACATTCATAACAACTTATTAAATTAGATCATCAATTTATTTTATGTTGCATATTATTACCAGTGTTCTTGATATTATAGTTGAAGTTAATAATATCAAAAGTAAAGGTTGAGGATGGTGTTTTTTCCAAAAGACGGCAATGTGTTTTGGTGCATTTGAAGATTTGAGATTAATGCAAGTATTTCCAAAAGATTGACCACACTCTAATTCTAACTCTCATTTTCAAACTAATTGCAAATTTTTGGAATTTTAAAAAATAATTGTTGTCTTTCCCACACCGCCATTGAATCTCACATGCATGGGACGACAATTGCAATTCAATTAAGCCTCATAGATAAGAGCTAGTATTGAAAATATAGTTGATCTACAAAGCAATTTCCTAATTTCCTAATATTTTTATCATGTTGGGTTCTCTTTTATTCTTTCTTTACAATGCAATCTTTTCTATGTGACCACGATTCCTAATCACTTTAATGGAAATATCATGATATGATTTGATGGCCATGAATTACTATCTCCTTACCTACGGAAGTTTTGTTTTAATTTATTTCCCTTTTCTTACTAAGTAGATAGGAAAGCGAGAGAAAGAAGGTGGTGCGCAATTTGGGAGTTAGGTACTACTTTACTCTATTGTGACTTACGCATCGAGAAATAGAGTTGGGCAATAGCCAACTTCATTTCAACAAAGATGGATGGAAAAATATTATGAACAATTTTAATGAGCAGGAGAACATATGATCGTACACAACTTAAGAATAAATGGGATCATTTAAAAAAGAACTGGAAGTTATGGAAAGAGCTATGTGGTGAAAGCTGAATTGGATGGGATCCTATCAAAAAATAATAGATGCTTCACTGAATGGTGGAATGAAAAATACTGGTCGGTTATCTTAGTGCACAACTTTAGCATTAAATTTCAAACACATACAATTACTTAACATTTATTTTCGCATATAATGTAGGTAATACACATTTGCCAAGAAGTTTAGATATAATGGCATAGTGCCTAAGCTAGAAGAAAAGCAGGATAGGATGTTTGGTCATATAGTAGCAAGCGTGATAATGTTTGGGTTCCAAATTAGTATTACATTAGAATTAACAACAGATTTAGAAACATGTAATGATGATGAGAATCAAGAAGATGAACCAAATTTAGTAAATTGTGCTGGGTGAAGGGAGCGGCCTCTATCTCAAAAAATCTCAAACATCCATTCCAATCACTAGTAGAAAGCGAAAAACTAAAAGTTGTAAGTCCGGTGGAAGGCAACTTATTATAAATCATATTAATGAACTTGTAAATGCAAAGGTGAGATCTACCGCTCTTCTATATACCAAATGTAGATCGTAAAACTTTTGCAATTCAGGGCATTACATGAAGTTGCAGATTTGGATATATTTAATGACGAGGAGTTCTATGATTTCGCTACTGATTTTCTGCAAGATAAAACCGAATACTTTTATGAGTATACCTTCGATCGAAAGTTTGGTGGTTAATGAGAGTTCTCTTTAAGTCGATGTAAAACTCAGTTCTTAGTTTTTTTATTGCGGTTTGAGATATATTTTGCCATGTATTTTAAACCTTCTTTTTTATGTTATCCAATTGTTTATATGTGTGAGAATACCCATTGTTATGGATCTAAACATTTTTCACTTATGATTTTCCACTACTATAAGTCATAGGTTGTTATCTCATACTTCTCTTTTCTATTTTCTTGTTTCTATGTGCAACGAATTGCAAACTAACACTTTTGAATCGCAACGGAACAAAAGTATACACAATTTATGGTTAATCCAATTTTTTCTTAGTTATGGTTAAAAGAATCACCTCTAGTTTTCACTTGCCCATGATTATACCATTTTTCACTATAACATTTCTCTATATCAATGATGATTACACGTCCCATTATATTTGAGTTATTTGCATATAACATGACTACTGCATAACATTTCTAATGCTAATTTAAGGACCGGTTTTATTTTTTGTTGACATCTTTTGTTGGATATTGTATTAGTCGACTTTTAAGTATTTTTTTTTTAACTGAAAGTAATGTGTGAATGCTTGTACAAATTTCATCTATTCTTAAAATTTTTTTGGTAATGAATTCTAGAAAAGATGCTATCATTATATGAATTCTTATTCCATGATGAAATCTTGTAATTTCATATCATTGAGCTACACGTAATACTTTTCATAATTCTTATTGTAGTTATCGGAATGTCCGATGAAGGAAAAAATTCGAAGATGACAATAATAATTTGAGCGGTGTCTTCAACTATTTCAATTTTGCAATATTTTGGCAACATCAAGTTTTTGATCCATGATTATCACGCTATACCAAGAAACCATGTATGACATCGTCACACAAGTGATAAGTGGATATTAAAATTATTACATGGTCATCCTATCCGATTCTATAATATGTTTAGAATGTCAAAAGAAATTTTAAGGACTTGTTAAGGTTACTTGAAACATCTTATGGGTTGGAGGGTTCACCGAAGAACAACAACTAGAAGTTCTTACTAATTTATATATTTTAACATAACGAGTCTATTAGAAAGCGTTTGAGCTTTCAACACTCCACGGAGACAATTATTAGATATTTTTTTTCTGGCCTTCATCTATTAGTTATGTTAGGAATGGATATAATTATGCCAACAAGTAAATTGTTTGAAATCCTCACATATTCTAAATGATGTTAGTTATATGCCATATTTTAAGAATTATATTGGCAATTGATGGCACTCATGTTGATGCTCATACTTGTTGAAGAACAAGTTACATTTATAGGAAGACATCATTCACCACGAATATTATGGATGTATGTGATTTCAATATGTGTTTCACATTTGTTGCATCGGGATGGGAGGCTCTGCGCATGATGCTCGTATATTTCAACGTGTAGTCACGATCCTGGTGCAATTTCCAGCCCACCGGCGTTTTTTCTTGTTTGTATATTTATTACTTTTGTCTTTTTTTTACACCTTGCATAACTAATATGTTTGTTTGTTAACTAGGCAAATATTACTTAGTAGATCGGTTATCCTTTCAAAGGGGTTTCTTAAAACCATATCCAAACAAGATATAACTTACCGATTTTATTGTGGTACACGTCAATTAAAGGGCATCGTGAGATATTCAACGAGCACATTCATCACTTAGAAGTGTTATTGAGCGTACATTTGGTATATGGAAAAAATGGGGAATTCTTAGAGATATGCCAAATTATTCTTTCAAAAATAACGCCTTATAGTTGTAGCTTCAATGGCAATACATCATTTCATAAGAAGACATCATTCACATATTGATCCAGTTCAAGAAATGTGATCGATGAATATTCTATTCATCCGTAAGCAAATGAGTATGAGCGGGGTACATTTTAGTGAATGTTCTAGCATATATTGATGTTGAAGCGGTCAATGAAGAGATGGTTGAACTTCGGGATAATATTGCACTTCAATTATGCCATTCTAATCGAAGCGTGATTTCCAATATGTGTATTTAATAAAATCTATTTGTTACATGATGTAGGCCTTTTAAATTTAGTATTAATTACTAGATTATTTGTAATTCAATTGCTATTTGATAAATTTCATGTTTATCGATGACAATTAATGATAGACTTATTCATGATGTAAAGCTGTTGGTAATGTATTTATTTATTTTTCCCTAACGTATTCTTTGCCAGGAATTAATTATACTTTATTGTACTTTGTATTTGTGAGACATCCTTATCATCCCTTATTATTGTGATTTATTATAGATATATATATATATTGATAATTGAAAGTCATGTTAAACCGTATGAAGGTAAACTTAGATTTGAAAAATGTTTTAATCGGACTTTGGCTCATAATATATTTATGTTAACTTGTATATTTGTAAATTATCTATTTTGATAGTGTTTTAGTCATATGCAATTAACTTTTGCATATAATTGGTATTGTAGGTATTATTTGCAAGACTTGGAGTCATGTAGGTGGATCGAGAGTTGTCATTGAGCAGAAATTTTTTTCCGTAAATTCTAATCTTATATTTGTAATATTCGGTTTTTTCAAATGGCCAAATGTATCAATTTGATAATTAGTGTAAGAAGAGTATTCTATGTGGACTATGTAATATTCATTCATAGTAATAAAATTACTCTTTTCAAATGCATTTAAAAACATAGATGATTAGAAGATGAAAATTGTTGACTTATTAATATATGTCAACTAGGGAAATAAATTAAAATGTGTGAGATTTTATTTTGTAATAGTATTATGGAAGGTAAAATGAAATTTTAATATTATTGTAATAGAGTTTGAAATATAGTTGATTCATATTAATATAAAAAAAGCATCACAATTAATATGCGTTTGGTTTATATATTTGATTAATTTAACGGTTAGAAAAGATTTTTTTGGAGCTTTCTCTGAAAAGTAATTTTGGGCCTTTTGGTTCAATTTATTTGAGGCTTTCTCGAAAATTAATTTTGAGGAATCTGGTACATATATGGACAATTTATTCAAGCTTCCGACTGAGGCTCAATTTATAAGAGATTTTTAAGGGTTTTATATATTTATAAAATTACATTTAACTATTTTATAATAAAAATTTTGCATTACAATGATTGCTTATATTTATAGTGTATTTAAATAATCTGCAATTATAAAATCTTAATTTACTTAGAAATTTAGAAATAATGATGATATTTAATACACTTTCTACAGACTAGTTAAATATTATGATATTTATATATAATTACTAAAATAAATATAATTAAATATTATGTAAAATTTTAAAAATATGGTAATGGAAAATATATCATATAGTATCCTCGGTAAAATTTCTTAAATTTTTTTATAAGAAATTTAAAATTTGAAGATCATAATAAAGTTTTAATCAATATATTTTTATTTTTATTTTTGTTCAATTTTGTTTATGATTAAGTTTTGTTAGATATACTAAACTTTATTTCTAGCATTAGATATATATATATATATATATATATATATATATATATATATATATATATATATATATATATATATATATATATATATATATATATATATATATATATATAGATAGATAGTAAAGAACTAAAAACATGCTAGAAGCCATTTGGTTTGGTGAATTAATCAAAAAATTATTTTTAAAAAAAAATAAATTAAATTGAGTTCAATTAAAATTTTTTTTTCAGTAACATCTTATTATGATGCATATATTTATGAATATTGTGTTCAACATCTCAAACTCAGAATACCTCATCTCTGAGGCCATCTCTCATAATGAGATTGGGGCGTTTTGGTCATTGCTCTTTTAATATGAATCGGTTTACTCTAAATTTTAAAAGCTATTTTTATTCAAACAGTTATCTAAACTTTTCAACCAACATATGTAGAACTACAGTTTTTCAAGAATACTTTTAAATCGCCTTTTAAGAATCAAAAACTTTAGCAAAGTCATAGTCGAATCAACCGCAAAATGGTCTTATTTAATAGTTTTGATGTTTCACGAGACGCAGCCTTCATTTCGTGAAAGGAGCTCAATCGGATAGCGTGCCTCTTGACTTCAATATACGTGAAATTGTATTCTATTTATTTTCCTTCATTGGATAATAATTGATATGAAATATCAATTCTAACTATTTTGATATTACGACGTAATTCTATTTCACGATCGAGGCCGTTTGGTTAAAGCATCGAATTGGATCTATTTCAGGTTCAAAATACCCATTGTAAACCGCCAAAGTTCTTGATTTGGCTTATAGGCTTGACTCGAGTCATGTAGCATATATGGAGGTCAATAAATGCCCTCCAAAATGTGATTCACGTGAGCATCATATTTGTTGAAAACTTGATGAGCTTTTGAATTGACCAAAGATCTTGCGCTTCAATTTCAATAGCTATGGAGCTTTGATGGAATTCATCATTAGTGTGATGCCTTACATTTAGATGAGCTAGCTGGGGTTGATCGATTTGTCTTAATTGACTTGTCGATTAAAGTCTTCTTCTACCATCTATTTTCTACTTCAATGGGTTCTTCGAGGATCTCTTTCTCTTGTATTGTAAATTTGAACTTCCTTTGACTTTAGTTTGATCGGGTTCGATGGAGGAATTAGTCTATTTACTTTAAGATTTAAAATTCTGTCATACCGTGTGCTTGATGGACTTGATGAATGATTGACCTAATTTATTCATATTGACTTGTTAGGAAGCGTGTATGTCTTGATCACTGCTTATTGCTTTTGAGACTCATTGAACGGTGCATATAGATGACCCGACCCTTCTATTAGTCTATACCGCTGAGTTATCGATCTAGCAATATATGCTTTAACATCTTGAATGACCACAAAATTCCTTTAGTTCGGTCATTGGCGTATGAACTATGGAATTATTTCCTCGATCATGTGCTTTCTACTTTGTGACTTGATGAGGAGATTGGATTTGATTTGTGCTTTGTGTTCGATCGGATCGCTTAAATATAGATTGGGATATCACCTTGCGCAACATTAGAGATTAATTTGAGGTTGCTTCAAATTGAGAGTTATTTCCTTAGATTGTCTTGCTCATCGATCAAGTAGAAAGATCTCTTGGATTCTAGGCTTGTAATCAATAAGTTAAATTTGGTTTAAGATTGAACAACTATCATCATTGGGTGATGGCGGGGCTCTTTCACTGGGGCCTTTTTTTAAAGCTTGTTGAGTGAGGAGAGCATTAGCGACTGACCATATGCGCTTATTGAGTTAGACCTTTGTTGACCTCCACATATGTGTCATAAGTCAAGTCAAGCATACAAATCAAATTCGACGGTGACGGCGCAAATCGAGGCTCAAAATACACCTGACATCATGAAATGATCAAATGACCTCCGATAGATGAACGACTTCACCGTTACATTGACATGAAATTGATCGAAATATAAATTTTGTAAAATCTAACGAGCAATCGATTAAGTGCTTGAGCTATCAATGTCGGCGCGCATATCGAGTTGAAAACTACGGTGATGTTTGAACAATCTCGGTTAGAAACCGATCACCGCTCAAAATAGTGAAAACTATCAAATGAGATTGTCACTCAAATCGAATAAGTCTATGTAAATGTCGAATGATTTGAAGTTGACGATAAATCGAGGTTGAAATGGACATAACGTCACCAAAATCAACTCAAATGACCTCCGATCGATGACGGACTTCGTCATCTCGTTAACATCAAAATTAGTCGGAATATAAATATTGCATAACTTGATGATCAACCGATCCTTCAGTCGTCGGCGTCATCGCATATCAAAGTCAAGAGGCGAAACAAGCAAACGGCTCGCTCGAGATATTGATTGCGTCATTTACTTCAAAATGTTGAAATCTATCAAGTAAGACTATTCGTACCCAATTGACGAGTCGAACAAGCGTCGCGTCGGCGACACACATTTTGAACTAAAATTTCAATTTGGCTAGACGACCAAACGGACCCGATTGTGAAGCGCGATTCATTGACAACGAATAACCTTAAATTATTATATATTAACTATGTGATTTTATCGCATAAAGTTCACATTAAAGTTGAAAAATCAGTTTAAAAATAATTTAATCTTAACCTAAAGCTCAAATTCTAACTCCCACTCTAATAAACCAGCTCAACCCGTTCTCTACCCGACCCGACCTGGTTCACGCGGCCGACCACGCATGAGAGCCTCGCCTCTTCTACTGGCACGAGAAATCAAACGCACGAGAGCCCTTCCTCAATCGCACGACTCGAGCTCCCTCTCCTTCACGCACAGCACGCTCAGCAATCCGCTCCCTCCTCTTCCTCCAACTGCTCCCACGCAAAGGAAACCTCTTCCTTCTCCAAACTGATGGCAGGAGGACTCTCTCTGATTCATTGGGTTTTCATTTTTCTGCTCCCTTCTCCAAACAGCAGTTTTTCTCTTCTCTCCAAAATGCAAGCAGGTATCTTCCTCTTCTCCTCCTTTCTTCTTCCCTTTCTTCTTCTTTCCTTTTCTTTCTTCTTCTTCTTCTTCTTTTTTCAATCTAAAATCACTTTCCCTATTTCCTTCCTCTCCAAAATTGAAAATCCTTTTCCCTCACCCTTACAAATCCAAATTTATCCTTTTTTCTTTACCCTCAATCTGAAATTTCCTTTTTTCTCATTTTCACCAAAACTGAAAATCAAATTTCAAAACCCTCATATTCTTAATCCAAAATTTCCTCTTTTTTTTTTTTTTCCAATTTGCTTATTTGTTTCATCAGATCGGGTTCTTTCTTCGTCACTCT
Organism: Cymbidium sinense; assembly: GCA_021442155.1. Taxonomy (NCBI): domain Eukaryota; kingdom Viridiplantae; phylum Streptophyta; class Magnoliopsida; order Asparagales; family Orchidaceae; genus Cymbidium; species Cymbidium sinense. The sequence goes on from CM038217.1 coordinate 122,007,260, forward strand.
TCTTCCCAATCTTAATTGCCCTGTCAGACAGTCGTTCTTCTTTTTGTCATACTCCTTGCATCACCTCTCCAATTTTCGCTTTTGTCAGGAAATAACACGTCAAGAGGTTCTTCTTTCTTTCTAGCATCACACTCCTTCCATTACATTCCCAATTTTTCTTCGCCGTGAGAAGCAACCGAGAGGGCTTCTCTTGGTTTTCGCATATCTAACAATAAGCCTATAGATTATCACTTTTGGACGAGAAACCCTAACAGGCGATTTTGGTTTCTCTCGGCTCCTTATGCTCGTGGTTTTGATCGCTCGATCGATCTCGTCCCATAGCTCCCGTTCGGCGTTAATGTAAGTACGCTTCGATGGCGAAATGCCTTTTTTTACGCAAATGAAGCCGACTTTGAAGGACCCGATAAGGGCTTATGATCTCCAAGGTACTCGATCCTTCATCCTCTTCTTGATGCCCTCAGAAATCCTTCAAGGATGCTATCTCGGTAAAACTCCATCTCCTATTGCTTCAAGAATTTAATTTCTACCGCTTTCCGTGGAATGCCTGTGATGTTCGACTTGGATGTGGAAAAATTAGCTAAGCCTTTTGAATTTTCTCTGGTTGGTAAATTCTCATTAAGGAGACCACACTTGATAAGATTCGGTCTTTCTTCCATAGCCTTAAATTAATGGGTGCTTTCAATGTTGGACTAATCGACCCTAGGCATGTTCTAATTCAAGCTAATGATCTTGATTATTCACTGGCCGCTTCATATCTTGTTTACAATTGTCAAATGAGACTTAAATGGTCACCTAGTTTTGATGTCAAAGAAGAATCCCTTATAGTTCCAATTTAGCTTGCATTGCCTAACGCATATCCATTTTGTTACTCATCAAGTGCTATTTATGGGGACCATATTTGGCCGACCACTTCAAATAGATCCCGTGAGATCCCCCCTATTGCGGATATTAGTCGAAATTGATATTACTAAAAATATCAAAAGATGTATGGATTGGTTACGAAAAGGGCTATAGTCAAGGTAGAATTTGAAAACTTTCCTTTTTTTGTACCCATTGCAAAATCCATGGTCATGAAAATTTGGAATGCTTTATTTTACACCACATCTCAAAAGAATAAGTTGCCGGTCACTAATACCTCCCTCCCAAAGGAACATCCCATCAAAATGACTTATGTGCCTAAAATAAATCAAAAGGATGCACTTCCATAATCCCAATATTTCATTATCTTTGATTTGCACAATGGGATACAACATGAGATGATTGAAAATCATGATGATGAGATCTGGAGGGCTATTGAAAACTTACCTCTCATTGTTCCTAATGATAATATGTTAACTCAATCTAACCTATCCCTTATTTCTAGTGAACGGGGCATAAGAACCTAATGAGGATGTGATTGGGCTGAAAACAATCTCTAAAACTGCTCTTTGATCCCGAGCAAAACAAGTCAAATGATGATCCTTGATGTTGGAAAAAATCTATCAAATAATCGAAAATGAGAATGAAACAAACCCACATCAGAATGATACACATGCTACCCTAATTACTCAGCATTTGGAACACGGAAGAAGGGAAATTACTATCACAATTCCTTTGATTGATCGAAACCACTAAGAATATCTCAAATTATTCACTTTCAGATGGAGACACTTTGGATCTTGAAAGACCCTTTCAAACTATATTAAACAAAAGAAATCCCAAAATGCTAGAAGCTCCACTCACTCAACTAGAACCACAAGATATAACTCAAATCCTCGAAATAATTACTTTTTTGCTATACTCTTTATGCTTTACTTCTTGATCTTTATTTTCCATTCATCAATTTATTTTATTCATCATTGTTATGATTAATTTTATTATTTGGAATATTCATGGTATTGGGACGATTAATGTCCAAGCGGGTTAGAAGTCTTTGTGCACTCATAACATATCCCTCCTTGTTATTATTGAACCACTTATTCACTCTTCTAAGATTGCAAATGTTGCTAGAGCACTTGGATTTCAGAATTCCTTCCATAATATTAGCAATAAAATTTGGTGTTTTGGAATTCATTAGTTAATATCACTATCCTTGAAAACCATCACCAATTGATTCATGCCCATATCTCATTGGGTGAATTTGATGTTGGGCTCTTTTATTTATCATGCAATAGAGTGGGTAGGAACATCTTGTGGAATAATTTAAGATCTTTTGCCTCTTAACAAACCATGGTTAGTTGGGGTGATTTCAACACTATTCTTGCATCTTGAAGGGGAGGTTCCTCCCAACATTCATTCCATGAAAGATTTCTCTAATATGATTCTTGATTGTAATTTACAGATATTGGCTTTTAGGCTCTAATTTCACATGGAATAACTCCGGACTTTGGCAACGCCTAGATGGACCCTTTAACTCCTCTGGATTGATCAATGGCCTAATACCTCCGTTGAGCACTTGAGCGAACTTTATCGATCACTCTCTCTTTTTGTTAAAACCCTCCCATAAGAAGACCTACTCCTTTTAGATTCCAAAATATGTGGATTCAACATAATGATTTCATGAATGTTGTTTCTATAAATTGGATGGCCCCCATTCATCGACAATTCCATTAAGGGTATGATTCATTTTTTTTTAAACTTAAAGACTCAAACAAACCCTTAATTGGTGGAATAAACATCAATTTAAAATCTTTTTGCTAATCTCAAAATATGGAACAACTGGTTTGCTCTCTAGAAGAAGCCGTCATCACCGATTCTAACAAACATGTAGAACTTAATGAAGCTAGGGATAACTTGATTAAGTATCGAATATGGAAAACTTATTAGCGTCAAAAGTCGGTAGACAAATTCGATGGTGGCGAAACACAAAGTACTTCCATGCTCTCTTCAAAAAAAAGGAAAGTCCTAAACTATATTAATAAAATAAAAAATGATAATGGCGGTTGGATCACGATAATGATATTAAAGAATCGTGGCAATCATTTTAAAAATTTATTAAACAACAACCCTTCTCTCTTAATGCTATCTCCAACCCTCACGATTCCCTCATGATTTCTACGGATCAAAATAGATTACTTACATTGCCCAAGAATGAGGTTGGTGATATTCTCATGAACTTCGGACTCGTTGTTGTACGATGGATTTACAACTCAATTCTTTCAACATTCTGGCCCATTATCAAGTCGATCTTTTGATGTTATTGATTTTTTTTGATGACAACCCTCTTCCTAGAGCCTTTTCTAGTACTTCCATCATTCTTATCCCTAAAAGTACTCACGAAACTTGAGTGAGACTTTAGACCGTCAGTCTTTGCACCTTCTTTAATAAACTAATTGCTAAACTAATCACAAATAGAATTAGCCAGCCAAATATTATTTCCCCAATCAAACCAACTTTATGAAAGGTAGAGCTATATCGATAATACTCCTAGCCCAAGAAATGATTCATGATATTGATGTTCCTATCGAGGTGGAAACATTGTCTTCAAACTTGATTTTACTAAAGCTTTTGACAACCTATCTTGGGATTTTCTTTTAAAATACTTCACCTTCTTGGCTTTTCGGATACTTTTATTCACCTCATTAAAATTGTGTCACTAATGCTGGTTCTCTATTATCATTAATGGGAGTCCATAGGCTTCTTCACTTCAAATCATGGCTTGAGACAAGGAGACCCTCTATCACCCTCTCTTTTTTATTATTGTTGTTGATTATTTATCCAGAGTTTGAATGATCTTTTCTATAATAAGCCTAGCATATTTTATAAAACTCATGGTGGTATTCCTATCTCTCATCTTAGTTTTCTGACTTTATCATCTTTTGTAATGCATCTATTTCACACATAAAATTATTACGAAATTCTTTAATAAATTTGGCAAGGAAAGTGGCCTTTTTCTTACGAAAGTAAATCGCTTTATACCTTCTTCTAAAATCACTATTAATAGGATTAACCATATTAGGACCACTAATTTTAAGCAACACCATCTTCCGATTAAATACCTTGGAGCCCCACTCTTCAAAGGTCATAAAGATCACATCTTTTAGATGAATTAATCAAAAATCTCTAATCATTTTCTTATTGGGAATATCATTTACTCTCTTTTGGTGGTAGGCTTACCTGATTAAGAGCACCAATTCTATACCTCGTATCTCATTCAAACCATTGTGCCAACTAATTTTATCATCAACGATTGAGAGGCTTATTAACAAATTCTTTTGGGGTTCTAACACCTCTTCAAAAAAAATGCCTGGACCTCTTGGCACAAAAGATGTGGCAACTTGAGGAAGGTGGTCTTGGTTGCAAGACTATTAGGGATACCATCACATCCATCACGCCTTTTCCTACAAGCTTTGGTGGAATTTTAGAAGTAACAATAGTCTTTGGCTAACTTCATGACTTCTAAATATTGCCAAGAAAAGCACCCTCTTAATTGCTTCTACAAATCGAGAGACTCTCGGTTTGGAGAAGACTTTGTAGAATCAAATGGAAGGCGAATCCTTAATTTCTTGGGGCATTAATTCGCAACTCTTTCTTCGGCAAGATAATTGGATTGGAAGTGGGCCCATTGATGAATTAATTTCTTCCCATTCTAGATAACATTAAAGTTAAATCATTCTAGAGAATAATATGTGGAACAATTCTAAGCTCATTGAGTATATCCCTCCATCTATTTTAGACAAACTTAATAATATATCTATTACTCTAACAATCAGATCGATTCTCTTTAAGCTCTCTCATAATGGAGATTTCAACTTGAGAAATGTTTGGCTTCACATTAAAGAATCCCATGATTTTTCTAAAGTGTATGCTAAACTTTGGCATAATAATATTCCTATTTCTTACTCTATTCTAATTTGGTATTTTGAAAAATTTTATACATGTTGACTCCTTGATGTGGGGCAAAGGTTTTCATTTACCTTCAAAATGTCATTGTTGCTTTCATATCGAAAATGTTGATCATCTTTTGTTAATGGGACCATTGCATCTAAGCTTTGGCTTTGGTATGATGATCTCTTTAACAATGCCAATTTCAATGGTTCTCTCACAATATATCACTCCTTGAAATTTATTTTGAAAATAATAGTAAAGGTCACATTAAAGTCATTACTTCTATTATTATTATTTGGTTTATATGGATGGCTGATGCTAAACACAACATTGTTATGAATCACATGAAGATAATTGCTAGAACTAAATACAAAATTCATGATCTTAATGCTAATCTTATTAATCATAAGCATTTCAAAGGGTGTAACTTTGTGGCTATTAAATTGGGTTTTCAATTAAGTAAGTTGTAAACATGACAAGATCGTTTATTGGGCCAAACCTTATAATAATATTATTAAAATCAATAATGATGGCTCTATATCTCATATTGCCTCTATGGTGGAATCTTCGAAACTCTATAAAGCTCTATGCTTTTGCTTATCCTCTTCATACTTGCTCGTGCCCTTTCGAACTTATGGCGGTGTATAATGCTCTTGATTTGCCTCGGTTGGCTCAATATCCGGATTGAGGTGGATGCTCTCCCTAATTGACCTCTTGAACTCCAATAAATCTGAAATTGATTTATACTATTTACTCAAGCAAACTAGATCTCTTCTTTCTCAATTTTGTTATAAAATCACTCATGTATGGGGAAGGCAATGCATGTCGATTATCTTGCTAATTTAGGTGCTAGATTGAATGACATAACAATTTTTACCATCTTACTCTCTCTAAACATTTGCAAGGTTTGGTTAACCTTGATAAGGGGGCTTCCTTATATTAGAATTTAGCTTACATGATTTTGTTTCAACTTGGGAATTACTTGAACTTATTCTTTCTCTATTGTAACAATGTCTCCATTGATGATTTTGGAATCATGAGTACCTTGCCAAAGTTTTCTTTGTTTTCTTCGCCTTCTTTCTAACATCCTGCGCTTTTGGGTGGACTCTTGGACTTGTTTGTATCAGCCCTTTGTGTTGTTAATGGATTATTACTCATCTGTTGTTGTCTATGGAGCTTTGTGGTGCCTAATCATCTTAATTCATTGTTTTACTTTATTTACTATTGCTTACTCCATCTTCTTGCGTTAAACTTGTTTTTTTGTCGCAAGATTTATCTGATGGGTGGCTTTATGGCAAGCAAACTGTTTCTTGTTGTCTTGGTTGTTCCTTGTCTTGGTTTTTTTCTATCTTGGTTTTCGGACTCTATGTTGGCTCCATCCCTGGCATAGGATTTCGGGTCTGTCTCAAGTTGTTTACATTCTTTGTTGAGGATTTTGGTGTTCTTTGTCACGAATTGCTACATTCAAGATACCTATTATTATGCTATATCTACTTGGTTATTAACTATGGCATTGTGCCTCGATTGAGAGGCTTGGATGTTGTTCTAATTATTGTTGTCCTATTTTTTTGCCTTGGTGATGTCTTATTTTTGCTAGATTCTAATGATGATATTCATTTGAATCCAATTTTGATCTTTTCTTTGGTGGGTTCCATTGTGGCAATAACCTCTCTGTTGGGTTGGCTCTCAATGCATGTCATTCCGCGTCACACTTGTTCATCACACTTAGTTATGTTCTTCATTACGTTGTTGTCTTTATTCCCCACTTGATTATTAGGTTTGTCAGCCGTGATGCACCTTTATTTATCGAATTGGGTATTATGGCCGATTCTTGCCTTTTGTTGTCTTCTATCTTAGTTGTATCAAATTTGGTCCCGAATGGTGCAAGCGGCAATGTACCTCGATTGTATTCATTTGGTGCCTTTTTGGTTGGTTGCGTCTTTTTTGTTCGTATATACTTTGGATAAATAAGGGTTTCAATATGTTGCCTTTTCTGTATGCTCTTTCTACCCTTGCTATATTCCCAAGTTAGACTAGCTTGTCTTGCTTTCTCCTTGGAATGTTATCTCTTTTCTATCCCTATGTGTCTTGTAGGCTCTTGATCTTCGCCTTGGCTATTTTTGTCTTAGTTATGCTTTCATGTTTTTATGGATTCTACTATGGATCCTATTTGGGGATCGATCTTAGAATGCAATCTCACGTCCCTTCCCTTGCTTTGGTTCTTATCTTCTTTGCTGGCTATTTTTTTTGCTCTTGGTTATCTGTCATGTTTTTTTGGATTCTAATGTGGATCCTATTTGGACTCCCAATTTTTCCCATTTGGGATCGTTAAGTTTTGTCGCTTACTCCTTGGAATACAATCTCTATTATTAAGGGGTATATGAACTACTACTCTTTTGTTGTCTTCTTGCCTTCATTTTTTGTTGATGAATTCTCGGTCTTTAGTCCCAAATCGAGTTCTTTACATTATTATCCTTATTGGGTATTTTCTTTGGTTTTGGTTTCTTTGCCTTCCCAATTGTTTTTTGCCAACTATTGATATGGATACTAATAAGGGGCTTGTTCCAATCTGCATTCATTATATTGATTGGGCTCATTTTCGGACTTTACATCTACCTTAAGGATGTACTTCTTGTGATTCATTTATATATCATATAATTGGAATGGTGTAACTTATAGACTCAGCGACTTGCTTATCGATTTGTGAGCTATCTCTTCTTTGTTTTCACGTGGATGGTTTCTTTGACCTATTTCATATGTATAAGTATCCTCATGTCGGGGTATATGGAGGATCATCGCATGGGACCACTCATTTATCTGCCCTTAATAATTTTCTCTTTATATTCTTTATAGTTTTGTTTAGGTTTGCGGTAATAAAGCCCACAAGACTTTCAACGTTATTATCTTCTCAGTTTGTTGGCTATGATGGTCGTGAAGATTCCACTCTCTTTTGGTTTGGTAGTAGCTCTTGTGAAGTAACCCCTTCTGTTTGGATGCATATTTGCATCACCCCAACTTGGTGTGGTGGGAGCCTTCTATCTCAGTTCCTTACTATCATTCTCGATTATGTTGTTTTCATTCATCCTTTTGTCTATTATCTTAACCTCTAATATCTTTTTATTGCTATTTTTGCGGTGATTCTCTCGTCCTCTTACAAGTTTGCTCTATATTGTCATGCATCCTCAAGTTCTTGAGCAATGGCTCTAACCTTCCTTTGGCTTATTATGTTTATCTCCTTGTATCTTTTGATTGCTTTAAGGTCTTCTTTTGCTTTTGGATGTACTTAGATAGGGATTTACTCATTAGGTTGATTGTAGCTCTTTGGTAGTTTTTGTTTATCCCCTTTAAGGATTTTGTAACCCTCTCTTTGTGGCAATAAAAATACCCCAACATGGGCTTCTTTTAAATATATATATATATATATATATATATATATATATATATATATATATATATATATATATATATATATATATATATATATATATATATATATATATAATGATTCTTTCTTGTAGGTCTTGTCATTGCTCAAGAGGCGATGAGATGAAAAAATAAATGTAGATAGCAACACTTCTCTGAGAGGGCATAAAGTAAGCAACATATATTAGATGTAGCTCCCCTGACAAAATCGAAAATTTTGTCTAATTTCTAGACTTAGGGGCGTGATAAGATGAAAACATCGGTTGTGGTGTCAGATGGCGACAAGACACTCACTCGTCATGAGCATAAGAAAGTCAAACACTCTGCACCCCTTACCGGATGATGCTGAGGTCCAAAATTAAAAATCTTTTGACTTAAGAAAAATGGAAGAGTAAAATGAACCGACTTAAGAATGCTATGTAAGAAAACCTAGTTAAATCTAAATTAAAGTGTCAAATAAAAAAAAAAAAACAACAAGTAAAACAAGAAAAAAAAAGAGGAAAAGCATTTAATAAACCTATTTAAGCAAGTTGAAAACCTTCCCAGTCAAAATAAAATCCTTCCCCTCTTTCTCGTACTCTAAACTCAAGCTAAACTCAAGCAAGCACTCTCTCTTAGCTTTATTTAGAGGATTTAGTGAAGTAATGAGTGAGTTCTCTTTTCTTATAAAATTCTCACAATTAAACAAGCTTTAATTATAATTTGGGAGACTAATACTAAACTCATAACAACCGGCAATAAACTTAAAGTCTATAAAATTTAATATGGAGTTAAGGATGAATCCAAAGCTGGGTTTAATAACTTTATAAATATGGAGGTAATTACTATGCTAGCTAATAAGCATGAGTGATAAAGTAATAAACACAAAATGAACTTATCAAAGTGATGTAAATTGAACATAATCAAGTTGGGAGAATTATAAAAACTCAACAAGTAAACTAAGTGCAGTAATATAAACTCTAAATCACAATGTCTTCCAGAATCTACAACTCGCAAGCGTGATACTAAATCAAAATCTACAAAAATCATAGCTTCCTTTAATCAAAATTAAGAAATTTCATTCTAATTATAATTTTCAAAATCAATGAAAACACTAATTAGGTAAAATTATCTAAGATATAAGCACACATGTGCTGACATAGAGGTTTCAAGTGCAAATTTTAATGCGAAAAATGCTAAATTAAATTAAACTAAAATACAAAATCAATCTCATAATTATTCTTGGGCGTATGCGGGTTAAAAACCTAAAATCTATAATAAGAGTTTCAAATTAGTGAAATATCGAGAAACTAATTAAAGTGATAGTAGATCTAATCCTCTTAGCGACTAAACAGAGTTGTGATCTAAAGCTCTTAAACATATTCAAATTAATCAATTTTTCAAATCAAATTAAATGGCAATCTAAAACTTCTTAAATGAAACTCTATCATTAAAACATGAATCAAACTCAATCCATCCACCTCCCGCACTGTAGTCAGGTGATAAATTAAAAAACTCTAGCTCACAAAGAGCCAATGTCAAATCAAGTGTTCTACAATGTTCACTCAATCAATCTCAAGCAGGATGTGGGTGCTCATGTCCTCGACTATGTGGCTTGGCCAGCTCTACAAATGAAGCGATTACAACCCGAGTCCGTGATGTGGTTTGGCCAGTCAGCTCCATTACATTACGATCGACAGATGCTATATAATGGCTCGCCTTTGAGTTATGAATCATAGGGTATACTTGATAGGAAAACGGTCCTCACGTTAAGGTAAACTTAAGATTATCTCCTTAGACAAACACCACCCAGTCTACAAGGATTTCTTGGACAACGTAACCCATGTGTTGATAAGAATCCTTTGGTCTTGTTGACTACCTCCTCTAACTAAGTAGACAAGGACTGACCGGGATGATGGAACCATGGGATCTAGATCGAGCACATCATTCCTCCAACCATCCGATTTAAGCTAAAATGATGAATTTCATAATTTTAAATTCTAAAACTCCATATCGTTCTATACACTACACATTTAGCGATCTAGCCTTAATGAAAGTTCTCTCTCTTATTGGAGGGATAATTAACTATAGGGGCTTTGCCATAGAAACCTAGAACAGATCTAGAGTCCTCACCAAATGAGGGTGAAATCTTGGGTAGTGTGTTATCTACTATTTCATCGCCTTCAAAATTACACCGACACTTAAAATCACTCTCTTCAATCTAAATATTTGTTGAGAGCTCGGTGACAATTTTTGGAGCCCAGATTCTGGCGACTCGTTGAGGACAAGATTCTCTTTCCATCTTTGGTAAGTCATATATGTGTTATAGTAGCGATAAAATTTTTAAAATTCAAAATAACAAAATGGTGATTTAAGTGTGTAATAAATTCAATATGAGGCTCTATGTAGAATGAATCATTTTGTAGAGTATATCTTTGTTACACCATTATTTTATTTTGTAGTACATGCATCTTGAAAGTTTGGGGTGAAATAATAATTGCTAATTACTAATCCCCACCTTTCACTTTTGTAGAATGGATCTACAAAGCACTCCTTTCACCATTCAGGTCATGGTGTGAGCGTTCTGAACGCCATCATCAACACAGAGATGTCGTTACCATTCAATTTGGTAGCTTGAATTTCCTAGCTATCATAGTTGAAACTCTTGAAGTACCCACCCATTACATTTTCATTGAGGCCATCTTTGGAAGACCCTCTTGAAGCTCCTACCAGCCATGTGCCAACCGTTCGCCATGTTAAGGAGTTCTCCAGATAAAGAACTTCGTTTTCAAAAGTCTAGGTCAATCTGAAGCTCATGAAAAGAATCTAGTGAGAAAATTATGTCTTTAATTCCTCATGGTACAATTATTGTGCCGATTGAACCTCTTATACTAGAAAGCATGATCATGAAGCTTCCTCATCATGAAGCAAATTAACCAAGATAGAGAAGAAGAAGGAGAAAGCGGCGGCAGGGATCCCCTTTGAATGACCTTGAACAAGCGATCTGTCACCGCGGTATTCCCCCACAACAACTTTGACAATCTAAAGTGGGTAAAGAGGAATAGCTCTCGGAGAAATAAAGCGGTCATACGGAATCAACCACGCCAAGCTCCACCACCACGAGGAGATGACACACCTGTCTTAGGATCATAAAGTTCTCAAAGTAGCCAAAGACAAAGGACTAATGAAAAGAAGATTTCAAAGGCGTGGTGATGGAAAAAATCTTGAAGCTCCACCAAGAAAGTTATCATCTCTTCTAATAACAGCCATCGAGCCTGTACATTTTAGCATAGTGAGCATCGACACTTGGATCGCGTGTCAAGAATCCCGCGAAGGTCTAAAAGGATATGCAAATATGGAGGCCAAGACCCCATAATGAAGTCGAAGAATGGAAGAGGTGTGATATATGACATATACTCAAAATCTACCTCTAAAATAACTCATCATAAGTGGATACCCAAAAGAAGATATCTTTGATGAAAGACATGATGGTACACCCAGAGAATCCTCTGGGGATCCCATCATCGATCAAGTTCAACCCCACAAGAGAAGGTTGACTTGATCATTCCTTTAATAAGTACTTGTTTCACACATTGAACTAGAGATCTGAAAGCGTCGATCAAAAATTCATGTGCGGGAAGAAAATAATGAAGAGGATTCTATGGAAGTAGAAGTTGTCTATATGGTCGAGATATAGATGAACTCTCCATCATCGGCACAACACGAACTCGGGGAACCTAAATTTGACATTTATGAAGAAGAGTCTTCAGCAAATAGAAGATGGAGCTTCGATCTTTCTTGAAGATGAAGAAGAAGAAGAATGAGAAAGAAACAATGGGTGACGAAGTCATATGGTTGAACCGAAATGATTGGCTGTACATGCTTTTATACTCGATTATATATCTATAACAACATTTGTTTCTACAAATGCACAAGGAGAATGGCAGTCAAGTTCTTCCTCTAAAATGAGCAAGGAGTAGAACTACAATAATAGAAGAAGAAAAAGTGCATCTTGATTGATGCCATGGTGCTAGAGAGCAAAGGGAAATCGACATCAAATGGAGGTCAAAGATAAGAAGATTGCAGACTTGGTATCAAAATGAATGATATGATACAAATGAACATCATGATGAAGATATTGCATAAGAATATCACATCAAGTGCAACACCTGTCTCATTTATAAATCAATAGCTACTAATGCAACTTCTATACCACCACCATTATGGTACCTCAAGCTCTGCATACATGCTACATGAAATGAGGAAGCAAGTTTACTTATCCAAATAATGCAAAATTTGGCTAGCATACACGAAATGGTAACAACCGCTAAAAAAATAATCAATGAAAAAAGATAAAGGAAGCCTCGAGCGGTGAAATCTTGAGTGAGTAATGGTATACCAATGAATATGACCAAGTGTCATACCAAAGATTACTCGGTGCCAAAATTTAATACTTTTAACAAGTTTGGTAATGCAAAGCAACATCTAGCCTAATTTAAGGCTACTTGTGGTAACAAGAGGAACGATGTCTTTTTCATCAATTCGTCATAGCGACCTGGCTTTTGAATGATATGTCAAATGATTCATTAATACCTTTTGAATTAAAGACTATATTCATGAAGAGGTTCGTTAACGAGAAAATCACAATTCGACCTTGCATTGCTGAAAAGGAAAGATGAGATGATAAAATTCATAAGTCCTTAACGCAACCTAAGTATGTGAACAACAATTGGAAGAAGATCATGTGATCCAATTGCTAATGAGCAATATGGATGATAAAATGACACCATTTTTATACGACATCGATTACAACATTCTAGGACTTGCTTGACGGTGGCTAAATTCAAAAGTTGATCCCTAAGTCTAAAGTTTATGCAGAGCAAAGAGAAACAAACCTTCATACTCAAGAAGAAATGAAATTCATCTTCCTATAGCTCAAATGGTGAAAAGCGGGTGATATACAATGTGGATAAAGGAAAGCGACCAATGTATAATGATGATAAGGAAAGAAGACTATCTATTCTAATCCACATCCAAACTAAGTATTGGAAGGAAATGACAAACCTCGGACTTTTCTAAGTGGTGGGGAGAGTCCTAAACAAGCGACAAGATATGATGAGCGAATGTGACCATCTCTTAAGAAAAGATGAACAAAGAATATTTCTTTAGAAAGGACGATGTGGCTAAATTATTTGCAAGCGTCAAAGGCGGTTTACAATTACCGTAAATTAAAAGGCCTAAAGAAGGCGATCAAGTCATTAATCCAAATTACCATCCCTATCATGATGATCACCTTATTATCAGATTATTATGTCTTCAAAGATTGGCTAGAAAGGAAGTATCAATGAGGTGAATTTACTATCACGGTATTCAAAAAGAGAGTCTGAGGATGATTACATCCTCTTTCATATCATTGACAAAGATGAACATAAGGAGAAATCAGTTTAGAGTAAAGAATGGCAAGAGTCTCAAAAGCGGTTAAAATGCTAGTGTTAAGTGAAAATCACCACTTGAACCCATATTGGACTTAAAGAGATGCCTAAACCTCAAGAGGCGTCTGGAAGTAAGCCAACAATGTTAGATGTAAACTCCTCCTAGACAAAGTGCTATCGAAATTTTTTTAATTTCTAAGTCGGGAGGGAATGAATATATATTGCATTTGTCTTCTTTCAGTTTGAAGGCCTCGTGCTCAGAGGGCACGATGAGATGAAAAATTGGTTGTGGTGTCAAGACACCACTCATTCGCTCATGAGGCGTCAGAGAAAGCCAAAATACTCGATGCAACCCCTACGGGGATGATCTTTGGGAGGCAAAATTACAAATCTTTTGACTTAGAAAAAATGGAAGAGTAAAATGAACTAACTTAAGAATGCTAAGTAAGAAAACCTACAGTTAAATCTAAACTAAAAGTGTCAAATAAAAAAAGGAGGAAAGTAAAATGACATATACAAACACAAAAAAAAACAAGAGAAAAAAAGAGAGGAAAAGCATTTACAAAACCTATTTAAGCAAGTTGAAAACTTTCTCAGTGGGAATTAAAATCCTTCCCCTCTTTCTCGAGTACTCTAAACTCAAGCAAGCTCTCTCTTAGCTTTATTTAGAGGAATTTGGTGAAGTAATGAGTGAGTTCTCTTTCTTGTAAATTCCTCAAAATTAAATAAGCTTTAATTAGAATTTGGGAGACTAATACTAAACTCATAACAAACTAGAAATAAACTTAAAGTATATAAAATTTAATATGGAGTTAAGGATGAATCCAAATTGGGTTTAATAACTCTTATACTGATATGGAGATGATTACTATGCTAGCTAATAAGCATGAGAAGGGCTAAAGCAATAAACACGAATAAACTTAACTTATTAAAAGTGATGTAAATTGAACATAATCTAGTTGGGAGAATTACAAAACTCAACAAGTAAACTAAGTGTAAGTAATATTTTAAACTATAATCTAAATCACAATGCCTTCTTCACCAGAATGCAACTCTTTTGTACAAGCGGTAGAAGGCGATACTAAATCAAAATCTACAAAATCATAGGGCTTTCTTTAACAAAAATTAGAGAATTTCTTTCTAATTATGATTTTCAAAATTAATAAAATTACTAATTAGGTGAAATTATCTAAGCTATAAACATCCATGTGCTTGGACATGGAGATTTCAAGTGTAAATTTTAATGTAAAAAAAGTGGGTTAAATTAGAATTAAACTAAAATACAAAATTAATCTCATAATTGAAATAAAATTACGAATTACTAATCATGCATGGGCCACGACACAATCTTTGAATGCTTAAATTTAAGTGTCTAAAGATCTTTGTGTGGTTGTTTCCCAGTTTAGTCTTAGGGGTAGTGCAGGTTAATAAAACCTAAAACCTATGAAATATAGAAATTAATTACGTTAGGTGACAATAGCTCTAATCCTCTATTAGCTAACAGTATATAGGATCTAAAGCTCTTAAACATATTCAAATTAATCAATTTTTTAAATCAAATTAAATGGCAATCAGCGCTTAAATGAAACTCTATCATTAAAACTTGAATCAAACTCAATTCATCCACACCTTAATTATTTGTGGGTGACAAATTAAGAAAACTCTAGCTCATAAAAGAGCCAATGTCAAATCAAGCGTTCTACTATGTTTACTTTCAATCAATCTCATGCCGGTGGGGCATTGGCATGTGTCCTCTTCTTTGCGTGGCTTGGCGGTGGCTCCACAGATGAAGCGTTACAACGAGTCCTCGATCATGCGGTTTGGCCGGTCGCTCCATTATATTATGATCATGACCGTAGCCGTGCTTCAATGGCTCGCCCTTTGAATTGAAA
Source organism: Cymbidium sinense (assembly GCA_021442155.1). Lineage (NCBI taxonomy): Eukaryota > Viridiplantae > Streptophyta > Magnoliopsida > Asparagales > Orchidaceae > Cymbidium > Cymbidium sinense. The sequence goes on from CM038217.1 coordinate 122,022,792, forward strand.
ATCATAAGATATACATGATAGAGCAAACAACCCTCACTAAGGTAGACTTAAGATTGTCTCCTTAGACAAACACCACCCCAGTCTACAAGAATTTCTTGGATGAAGTAACCCATGTGTTGCATGGGTTGACTACCTCCTCGATTAAGTAGACTAGGCGACGGCTGATGGAACCATGGGATCTAGATCGACGCGTCATCATTCCTCCAACCATCTAGTTTAAGCTAAAATGGTGAATTTCATAATTTTAAATTCTAAAACTCCATATCTTTCTACTATCGCACGCATTTAGCGATCTAATGACTAGCCAATCAAAAGTTCTCTCTCACTTATTGAGAGGTGTAATTAACTATAGGGGCTTACACCTAAGAAACACAGGAACCCGGATCTAAAGTCCTCACCAAATGAGGGCAAAATCTCAGGTAGTGTCTTATCTACTATTACATGCCTTCTAAAATTACATGACACTTTAAATCACTCTCTTCAATTCAACTATTTATCAAGGTCGGTGGCAAATTTTTGGAGCCCACACTTTAGAACTTACTCAATCTTGACTTACTTGTGGCTTGGTGGTTTAGTCATGAGACTTACGAATAGGGACTCTTTCACTGACCTTTTTGTGACTTGTTGAGTGAGGAGAGTGTCAAACTTGGCCATTGTGAGCTTGTTGTATTTGACCTTTAGAACACATCGTGTCCTAGACTTTAGGAAGTAAAGGTTGTTATTTTTCCCACTTATTTGATTGAAGCTTCTAAAATTAAGAGTTTTTCTAACTCTTTAGAATTTGACAAATCTTGGAGATAAACTTTTGATATTTAAGGCAATCTTTTTTATGCGTAGAAATATATTCTTTTTTATTCCTTGCATGAGCCTACAACTTTAATAATAACAATTATAGATGTCAACCTCAATATGTATACAAGAAGGCCCCTATTTCACGGAGAGGATTGAACAACCTTGATCATAAAAGGACTCTTATCTAATTGGGATTGCAGATTAGCTCAAAATGCATACGAGTTTGAACTTCTTTAATATAGATAAATGTAGCTCATTCGATCATCATGTATATTTATCAGTATCTCGGCTTGAAGCACAATGTCGACTTAGATAAATATATAAAATGCCCCTGTCCTAACAAGGGGATTTGCGATGGCTGTTGAGAGAATTTAGAATGTCTTTAGTTCAATGCTTCATATTTTCGGACTTGTTGAAGACTTCCTCTTGAGAATTTAAAATTTATATTTTTCTCCTATCCGGCTTTGTGCCTTGGTGGACTTGATGGAGTTGATGACATGTTGGCAAGATGAGAACGTCTTCATCCTATGCTTTGTGCTTTGACGGACTTGTTGAAGATTTAATCTCCAAATTTTGTAGTTCATATTTTTTTTATATCCCGGTTTTATGCCTTGATAGATTCGGTGAAGAAATTTCTTGAATTGTCTTAAAGACTTGTCAAGTGATCTGAAATTACCTACGCTATAGCTTTCTTTCTTAGGCTTATAGAAGGATGTCTGGTGACCTTAGAGCTTGTGTTGGGTCGGTGACGAAGAGTCATCAATTATATGCTTTGCGTGTAATGGATATAGTGATGACATGACTCCCCTTTCAACCTTTAGTTTTGTACAAACATTGGGATGACTTCTTCATCCTTTGCTTTACGCTTGGTTGGTCTTCTTGAAGAAGCTTTCCTTCATCTATATTTTCTGCTTTAACAGCTTGTTGAAGGAGTTGACACTTCTCATTTGATAGTGATACCAAACTAGGTCTTCGTGAGGAGGATCTTTTGGATTTTGAAAAAATATCCTTACGATCATTAGGGATGATCTCTAGTGCGGGTCACTTAAACTCACCAAGTTGGAGGGATTTAGAGATTTAGATGCTCTTATCTTTGAACTAATGAAGTAGGAGGATTTCTTACTACATCCTTTGTGGCATATTGAGGAAGTCACATTAGCGACTAGGTCATATTTAGGCATGTTGATTCCAACCTTATGTGCCCACTTGAGTCTTAGACTTGAGCAATTGATGGAGGATTTTATCATCAAGCTAATGAGATGGGGATCTCTTACTACAACCTCTATGGCATGTTGAGCAAGTATATTGTTCAACAACTCGACCATATGTTGGCATATTGAGCGACCTTATGCACACACTCATAGATTTGATGTATGGATGGAAGATATTGATTTGTTGAAGTTTATAGACTCTAAAGTTTCTCTTTGATCAGTAAGACTTTGAAACTTGTGAATTTGAATACATAATTTTAACATGTATATGGGGATCTTGGCCTTAGGCATGATGTCAACCCAAATACAAAAGGAGGCCCCTATCTTATAAGGGAAAGCTTAACATGTTACTATAAAATTTAAAAATACCCCACTAATAGGGATATTTATTTTATTTCAAAAATGCATTCTTGTGTTACGAGATAATTTCTAAGCAAAACTTATACATGTAATGACAATGAGGAATAATTGATATTCTCAACACTAAGACCATTTCTCCTTCTTGAAAAGTTCAAAGATGCACGTATGATCAAATACTTTGGACATCCTCATTCGATAGTCTTCTAAATTTTATTTGAGCTTTGAGCCAAAATATGTTACGCATCAACTTTGGACATTCTCAAAGCTTAACATGTTACGCATCAAGTTTTTCTCATCCGTGAGACATTCTCATCTTAGTAAGATCATGTTGGATGGTTACTGAGTAATGTTGTTCAACTTCCACGGTAGAGCGCTTTAGCCCCAATACAAGTGCATAAGGAGTGGATTTTTAGAGTCTTGTAAGTGGCATGGTAAGGAAATCTATTTTAATTTTCCCCTTCACTACTTTTCGGGAACATATGTGATGTCAAATTATAGCACAAGAATAGCCCATCATGCTAAGCAACCTATCGATGTTGGTCTTATCATCAACAACTTCAACAGATCTATCCTTGAGGTGAGAGTAATTTTATGAGATATCATGTAATGATGAAGCTTTTGGACAATAAAAATCGAGCGAAACAATGCTTTTCAATTGGAGAGTATTGCATTTCCTCTATTAGCCTTCGACTAATGTAGTATATAGAGTTCTCCTTTCCTTGGTCATTATGTTGCAAAGCATGAAGAGATTCTTCTAATGTTGTATACAAGAGGAGAGGTCTTCACGGGATTAGTCTTTGCGAGAATGGAAGATTAAATAGATACTTCTTAATACTAAAAGCCTCGACATTCTTTGTCCTATTTGAAAGGAGTATCCTTTACATCGCCTTCTTTCTCTTGGACACGGATCTCGATCGACACCTCCAATAGACTTCGGCTTGGAGTGTGGAATATGTATTTCTTCAATCAGGGCTGCGATCAAAGCTAACCTCCCTCAAAATATGGAGCGATCGGTGATGGGATCCCTTGGATGACTTTCTAAGGTGTCGTCAAATCTCATCACATATGACCTTTTTCTTATGTACAAATTCTTGATGAGTTTCATTTATGGCGATCTCCGAGTACGTCGAGATATCACACTATTGTCTTTCTATAAGGAAATTTCACTTCAAGGTTTTGGCCTCTAAATTTGCTTATCTTTTTTGACCTTCGACGATGGATTCTTGGACTTGTGGTCCAAGTGTCATGCCTTGATGCTCATGTGATTTGAATTGGTTGACCTCTTGCCAAAGTTGTAGGAGTAGGTCTCCTTGAAGGAGCAACTCGACCTCCTTGATGATAGGACCTTCATATTTTCTTTCTATCGGTCATTTCTCCTTAACAATGTTGAGTATCACATGCACTCTTGCATATACAATTTTGAGTTATCTCATTGGAGAAGCTGGAACCTAACATTGGTCTAGAAGGACTGCTTTATTTGACCGAGAGCTATTACGCTTTACCTATCTTAGGTTGTCGAGCTAGCTTTTACATCTTAGGTTGTCGAACATGTTATGGGTGAACACTAAACTCGGTTCCATTCTTTGGTTGTATAATTTTTTTGCTTGTATAATGGCGTTGAGCACCATTCAAGATTTCTCTTTTTTGATATCTCTAGGTTAACTTGCTTCCAAATGAAGAAGCTTTTGCGTTCTTACTTCTTCTCGAGGCTTCACCTCCATATTTATTTTCTTTTTTTGTGACCTTTTGTGGATTCTTGGACATGCGGTCTAGGTGTCATGCCCCAATGCTCATGGTGTAGGGCTTGTTTAAAATGATCTTGAGTTCTTATTACCTGATAGTAGCTTTTAGAGTGGAGCATTTTGGCTTATATGATAATTGGTGTTTGATACCTCTTCTTCATGAGATTTTTTTCGATAACCTTGGGACTCTTTATACTCGAGTAGATAAAATTCCATGTTGTTTCTTCTACAAAGTTTGAGTTGATTACTATTGAGCTAAAAATTATTTAACATCACCCGAGCTATTCCTTTTCACCCATTTCAAATTTTCAAACTTATTATGAGTGGGAATACTCACTTCTTGCTTCAAGTCCTGTGATGGCTAGCGATTGCAACAATTATCAAGCTCACAGCCTTTTCTTCTCCTTCTTTGCCTTTGAGTTAGTTTTCCTCCGGATGAGGAAGCTTCAAAGATCATGCCTTCTTAATGCAAAGGTTCAACTAACAAAGTGGTCGCATTCATAGGTATGACGAAACTTTCTACCAAATGATGATTCTTTTCATGGTGGCACCTCAGAATATGATCTTTCGAATATGAAGGCTCTCTTTCAAGGAACCTCAAGAAAGTAGTGGTCATTCCAGTCATTCTCCTCCCCATAGGTTTGTGTATACAATACACAAGTACTACAGTAGAGGATTGTCAGAGCAATGGCTAGGAAGTCTATATCGAATTTAATGGTAACTCCATTCCCATTGATACAACAACATTAGCTAGATGGATGCTATCGCGACCTATGCATGATGAATGGTGTGTTAAGATCTATTGATATAAAGAACAAACAAATTAGTCATAAAGACATAATTGACTTAGATTTAGTTTCATTGATAATTAGTTCTCTTTTTTTCTTTTAATTTTATTTTTTATTATACTCCACTATTACTACACTCATATTCGACTAGCCAAATATGGAAAGAGAAATATATGCCGGTGAGTCCCTAAAATTTGTGGCTCGAAAATTCACCACCGACCTCTCATTGAGAGAGTATGATTTATGTATGTGTAATTTTCAAAAGGCGGATGAGATAGCAGATAAGTCACCTTTGAGATTTTGCTCTCATTTGGTAAAGACTTTAGATCTAGTTCCAAGTTTCCTATAGGTGCAAGCACCTATAGTTAATCACCTATGCACTTTCAATTAAGGCTAGTTGATGAATCACTAAACAACGAGTGTATAATAGCGATGGGAGTTTAAAATGTTATGAGATTCATTATTTAATTTAAAACTTATGTTTGGGGAACGATGACGGGATCTAGGCCTCATGGTTCCATCATCCCAGTCGCGATCCCTAATCTACTTAGTGAGAGGAAATAGTCGACCCTAACCAAAGGATCCTTATCGCCACCATAGGTTACGTCGTCCAAGTAATCCTTGTAGACTAGGATGGTATTTATCCGAGGAGACAATCTTAAGTCCATCTTAGGAGAGGGCTTTTGCCCCATCGGGTGTACCTACGATTCACATCTCAAGGTGCAGAGGCATTGGGGAACATACGGGCTCCAGTGATCGTAATATAATAGTGTCATTTGGTGGCAATCACCCGTAACTCGTGTCGCATCATATGTGGAGTCTATTGGCCAAAACCACACGTAGAAGACACGGGCTACATCCTTACTAACATGAGATTGATTGAGAGTGAATATAGAAATACATTCGATTTGACATTAACTCTTTTGTGAGCTAGAGTTATTTTAATTTGCCGACTTTCAACAAATACGAAGGTGGATTGAGTTATATTTTGTTTTAAGTTTTTAAAAATTAAATTTCATTTAAGCATTTAACACTTAGTAATTTATCCTATTTTTATATTTATATTGACACTTGATTTTGATTAATTTGATTTGAGCTTGCAAGCACATTTTGATGGTAAGTATTCCCTCAGTTGAAATCTTCATTCAACACAATCATCGTAGATGTATTATTTTCTTTTCCAAATCATGTCGACTCTATTAATTTAATAATAGAGGATTAGATCTTGTCATGTGACAAAATTAACTTATCATATATTTTCTTGAGTTGAAATTCTTATAATATTATTATTTGATTTTTAGGTTTTATTAACCCGTCTAATCTTAAGACCCAACCGAAGCAACCAACGATCCTCGGATACTAAGTTTAAGCATTCAACATAATGTCGGGGCCCATGCGAGTGTTTGATAATTCGATAATTTTATTTTTAAATTATGAGATTAATTTCATATTTTTCACTTAATTCTACTAGTGCTTTTTTTAGATATTAAAATTTGCATTATAAATCTCTATGTCCAAGCACATGCATATATTTTAGCTTAAATAATTTCATCTAATTAACAAAATTATTGATTTTAAAATCATAATTATATTGAAATTTCCTAATTTTGGATTGAAGGAAGCTCGATAATTATGTAGAATTTAATTTAGAATCACCTTATTGCTTATATGATGGATTGAAGATTCGATGTATTGTATAAAATTAGGTTTGTATTTGCACTTAAAGGTTGTATCTTTGCTTGCATTTTATTTATTAGCATAATCCCTAAACTTCAATGGTTGACTTATGCTCATTAAAGACTGTTAGATCTTTGCAAATTCAACATTCAAATTTGATATTCGCTCATACGACGTATACTTCCTTTAAACGCGAGCTTATTTGAATTCAAGCTTCTTTTGAATACAAGATTATTCATTAAGAAGTCTCAATTATAATTGTTAATCGACTATTTAGTTATAGTGAAAACCTCTTATGAATTTTATTTGATTTGCACTTTAGTTTGAAAATAGCTCAACAAATCCTATGTGCTTTAATTTCATATCCATTGAGAGCCTTCTTCAATTCATTTTAAAATAGACATTGTCATGTAAGAAGGCACGTTCTTTGTGAACCTCACTCTAGAGTTTGATTTGGGCTCTACCCCATTTGAAAATTAACATTTTAGCTCTATACAACCTTCCTATAAGTTTGACATGAATTAAATCATATTTGAATTTGTTTTATTCTCTTTCAACCATATTCATGCATGATATAACGTAAGCTACAAAGTTTAATTAGTTCTTCTTAGCAAACTAACCATTGTTATAGCATGTAAGTGAGTTATTTAATCTTGTGTTGCTTATTATCATAATTCAATCTCATATTTAGCATATATATTTTTATTCATAATCATTCTCACTTAACTCATTCTTGTTTAATATTAATATTCATTGAGCTCATTTAGATTCAATCTTCGTAAATTTATTTTGTTTTAAGACTTTATGTTTCACCATTAATTTAATATCAATTAATTTTAAATTTAAGTCCCAAAAATTTGATAAATTTCTGTCCGATCATCCATCCCAGCGTGAAACTGCTTTTGGCCTATCCATCACGCTTACGATGAGTGTGACGGTTGGTGTTTGGAACAACTCGATTAATTTTAATCATGCGGATAACAATGATGTCTTCAATCACCGTAAAAGTAAATATATATATGCAATCTCTATACATTTAAACCTCTTCCCCATTTTTTTAAGTCCAAATTTCATGGGAGCAACATCTAACAATTTTTCCGCACTCATTCCACGATGAGCGTGATGACTTCAAACTTGCATAAAGAAATACATATATGCATATAATTTTCATACATTCTTTTACACATCTATCACCACGAAGATAAACCTCAGCATCTAAACTCAATTATGTAGGAAGCTTGCTAGAGTAGTAAGCCGAGAGGAAGGAAGGGAATGGGAAAAGGCTGGAGACGGAGAGGAATCTGCATGATGGTAGAGTTGCCTATTGGTTGTGACAAGGAAATATGGATTAAAAGGTTGTCATGAATGGGAGGTTGGTGTTGCGGGTACTGTAGCACAGGGGATAAACTAATATATAGATTTTTTCGGATCTATGGTGCTACAGTACAACCGCTATAGTACTCGGTGCTTGAGTAGTCGTGCTATAGTAGCTGCACTACAGTACCGCGTGGGATTGGTTGATTGGGATTTCTTCATCTTTTTTTCTCATGCAAACAAGGGACGTGAATTCGGCTCTGGTTTCAGGTAAGGCGACAGGATGAAGGGAGCGAGAGAGAGAGAGAGAACCTGAAGACAGAGGCTTGCGGCTTAAGAACAATCAGCCTATGGGAAGAGAGAACAGGAGGGAGAGAGGAGAAATCGTGTGTGAGTGGGGAGAAAGAGAGCGAACGGTTTTTTGCGGTTTTGAAGGAAACTGACTGAAGAGGGCTTTCGCTTTTTTAGGACAACAGGTGAGAGCAGGAAGTCGTGAGCGGAGAGGTTTCGACTTGGGGCTTATGGGATTTTGGATGAAAGAGGGGATCACGAGCGGGATAGGTTTTAGGAATACGAGGAAAATTTAAGATTAATTTCAACGTTGTCGTACTCCAAGACTCGTCATTTGGTTCACACTCAGTTAAATCAAACACAAAAGGTCATGTTTAATAATTTTGATGTTTCAACGACAAAGATGTAATCTTTTCTGAAAGGCTTATTCAGATAGCGCATCTTGGACATGAAATTGCGCATTCTATTTTTTTTTGGATAATAATTGATTGATATGAAATATCGGTTTTCTAATTTTGATATTCGACGATGGTGCGGCCGATTTGATCAGGTTTGATTCATACGTCGAATGGATCAATTTCGGTTCAAAATGCATTGTGCTTCCAAGTGCTCGACATTAGCGTCTTGCGTGAGCTTCGGACATTATTATTTGAAAAGTTTGGCGTTTCAAAGCTTATGGCCATTTTTCTGAGCGGAGGTTGTTTGGATATCGTCACCGCTTTCCTACTCCAATATCGCGTTTGATTGCGATCTCTTGATCGATTTATCGTTAGATTGTGCAATATTTATATTGCTCAATTTCGATATTACGAGCATAATGGCGTCCATTCATCCGGATGTCATTTACGATTTCAATGAAGTTTAGTACATTTCAACTCCGATTTGCTATTATATATCAAGTTATTTAGATTTGGTTTATAAATCTTAGCAAAATATTTGAATTGAAATTTTTAGAACTAAATATATGATCTTTAAAATTCAAATTTTAATAAACATATAATTAAAATAAAAATTTTGATTAGAATATCAAGTGTTTTAATTTAAGTCAAAATAAATATAAATCAAATACTCTAATTATTATTGAAAACTTTGACACTATTTAAGAGATCGAATTATCTTTGAATTTTATATATTTACAATCAAATAAAATGACTCAACCAGAGATATCTAATGAGCTAGAGATCACTAACTTTTGATATCATTAAACTACTCAAATTGGTGATATCAATCTAAATTGTGTGATGTAGTGTTTATGAATTTTAGATAAAATTATTAAAATGGCATACACTTAAAATTGTAATAGACATCATGCTTTTTTTGCATGAAAGCAATCAGTACTTGGAAAAAACCCTATACATCCGAGGCACTCTAAAACTTCTTTGAGCGTCGATATCAAAGATAAGTACCAACAACTTTCATCACTTGACATCATAACTCGATCAATATCACTCGACTATCGTAACCTCACAACCTCAGTCTCTATATTACAATCATGCGATCGTTGACATCTCCCAATATTATTATCAAATTATCACCTAATAATTATCTCCATGCATCATCATCCATCGATATCGACATCTACAAACTAATATTTATCGCTGATCATCATCATTATCAAGATTGTTTCTTTAGTATTCATTGTTATATTCGAAATCACATTAACATTTTATGCTTCATAACCCTACCTTCTTGAGCTGAGAAAAATAAACTTTAGTAAACTTACTTTCTTCAATAGTTATTTTCTTCGAAAGTTTTTCATGAAATTTGATATGACTCTCAAAATACCACTAGTCAAAACACAAATCTTGATATATATGATTTTGAGTCAAAACCGATCAAATCAAGCACTTAAAATATCATTGGAATCTTTGGGACATCAATTAAATCCCAAAACAACTCTCAAATGTGGAGTGTTTATAGTCAAATCGGCGTCTCGACAAGCGGGATCTAACGAGCCTAAGATCTCATAATTCCGACTTCATTTGGGCATCCAAATGCTCAAAATACATCAAATGATCAAAGGAATCATCGAGTCAGTCCAGGGAGTGGGCTTTAATTCTGAATGCCCTCCTCATATAAATAGGCCCTTTCTCACGAGAGGGAGGCCAAGTGAAGTGAAGTGAAGTGAAGTGAAGAAGAGGAGCTAAAGCAAGTGAAGAAGAGGAAGAGTCAGAGAAAGGAAGAAGAAGTCAAAACAAGGAAGAAGAAGCAAGGAAAAGGAAGAGTCCAAGCAAGGAAGAAAGAGGAAGAGTCCAAAGAAAAAGGAAGAGCCCAGCAAGTGGAAGAAGAGTCAAGAAGAGGAAGAGTCAAAACAAGGAAGAAGAGTCCAAGCAAGGAAGAAGAGGAAACAAAAGGAAGAGGAAGAGTCCGAAGGAAGAAGGAAGAGTCCAAACAAGGAAGAAAAGGGAGAGCAAGGAAGAAGAGGAAGAGTCCAGAGCAGGAAGAGGAAGAGTCCAAGCAAGGAAGAAAAGGAAGAGTCCAAGCAAGGAAGAAGAGTCAGTGAGGAAGAAGAGGAAAAGCAAGTGAGGGAGGAAGCTCAGAGCAGATCCTCAAACAGATCGCACTCAGCTCAACCACCACCACCAGGTCATTCTTAGCATTCCCATGGAGTTACCGATCTCCACCATCAAACAATTAACTCATCATTGTTACAGTATTCTCTCTCATATGCAATTCTAATCCCGTTATCGAAGACTTTGTACTCAAAGCAGATACATAGTGGAAAGTTTTTTTCTTTAGCCCCGTGGTTTTCCCTCTTTCGAGGTTTTCCGTTAAAATTGGTGTCTCCTTCGCTCTTTAATTACGTATGTGTTGACAAATTTAAAACTAAACTTTCACTCTTCTGTGGTTTTCTAACAAAATTACTTGAATCACATCTGAATTTCTCTTATTTACATGTACGTGGATCCTTTTATAATGCTCTCTACTTTTATAATTTTTTTTAACATGCCATAATAATATTCAAGTTCATTGTACGTAAAATGTGTAGACTTAGACCTGATATTTTAGAATTAATTAATTAAATTAATTCACAATTTCAATAAATAGTTGATTAATTAAATTAATTCACAATTTCTCACAAGAAATAAATATTTAATTTTTAAACTCAAATAATATGATGAAATATCTCACATATTCAAGTGAAAATAGTTGATTAATTAAATTTAAAATCATTATATAATAAATAGAAATTTACTCACGCAAACAATTATATCAATAATAACTAACTAACGGAAATTTACCTTTGCTCCCTATCGATTGCAGAGCACCGACTACTTAATTTAAATGTTTTAAGTCTGGCTATCAGTGATACTATGTATAGAGAGTAAGAAAATTGCATGTGAGGGCTTTGAATGAGCGCACGTGTATTAGCATCAAAATATGCCTTCGGGCTTCTGAACTTGGGTGTATACAAACATTTTGCTAAAACCATCCATTAATGATTAATCAGCATTATTGTATGTCAAGAAAATTTATAATAATAAAAAATATATATATATTTATAATGCTATTTTCTTTAAATGGTCCGGCAAAGGTAAGAGCCACAAAATTTTATATATGAAAACCAATGAAGAGCTACTAGCAATGATGATTAGAGTTAGAGGTATTGTATTTGATAGAGTGTTACCGACAATATGTATTAAGTGATGATTGGCGTTAACTAGTGATGGGAGTAGAATGACGGATAGTGATAACTGTTGGGAGTCAACTGATCAAAGAGGTCGATATGATGGTTATTTTGATGATCTAAGATAGAAGGCTATCAACATGTTGAAAGAAGATGGTCAACAACCATCAATCATCAATGGGAGTCAGCTACAAGCAATATTAAACATCGAAAGTGATGCAATTGCAAGCAATTAACGTGTTCATTCTTTAGACGAATGAAGCTCGAAAGATTGAGGCATATGTAGATGACAAGATGCTAACATCTACTTGTAGGGAGAGAGATCATATATAGGAGATGATGAATGTTAGAAGTCAAGCAATAGAAAGTAGTTCTCATTGTCATTCTCAAAACATGTAGGGAGAGTGGGAGATCGACGAAAAACAAAGAAGTTTAGATGAGCGGAAGGCTGGCAGGTGATTGATGTTTTAAAAGCTATTAGACCTCAAAAATTAACCATAATATAAAAATTCTTTCTTTTCAAAATCATCCAAAATGTTAAAAGTATTACTTTTTTTATATAATTCAAGGTTAGTGTTTTAATATATTTTGTCATAGCATATTGAATTGATAAAACAATTAGATTATTCAAATCACTCTGTTATATAAAAGTGAATAGATAATCCCACTCCTAGAATTAGGGGTTAGCCTTGGCTTGGAACAATCTAAGCATCCAATCGGCGGTGGCTTGATTTAATGGTGATTGTTCAACAAAATTTGATAATCCAGAGAGTACCATTTTAATGATCTTGATCTTAGAAATTTAATAAATCAAACTTTTGATATTAAGGTTGGTCAAAATTAATTTTAGAAGAGATATAACAAATTTTCTTTATCCTGACCAATGGAAATGATAGGTGGCACTTCTTAGAATTAAAATATTCATCTCTCTAAGAGCATCAAACACTACAAATGACATGTGAATTCATAGATTAAAGGATATATGGTTATTATAAAATGTTTCTAACATCAAATTTGGAACATTGGAAAAAGACAATGCAACATAATCCTTTTTAAACAAAATATTTATCTTCTCAAAACAAATCAACACTATAATAAATGGCTTATAATTTGATTGCTTATAACGGTAACAAGATTTCCAATAGCTATAAATATAGAATAAAGAACTACATGAATTTAATATATCTCATCATGAACTGAAATATTGTGCGACTAGTCCTTATAGAAGAAGTCTACGGAGATGCTTGCTTTGCCTTATGATAAGAAAAAATAGAGTAGGCAACAAGCAATCATCACATGACCATGCTTGATGTTAGACTTGATCAAGCTAATCTAGTTTGATTAGTTCAGGATCAAATCATACTTGGAATTTCATACATTTGGTGTCCTTGGAAAAATTATATTAATGTTGCATTTTGGAAGGTGGTGCAGTGCATTTTTGCATAGTATCGCAATTGCAATTTTGGAAATTAGATTTGAGTGCATTTTGAAAAATCTATAGTCAAAATTTGCATTTTTTAGAACCTCGCCTAGTAGAGTGTGGTGGCTAAAAATTATAGTCTAACTTTTTTAAATAAAAAATTTGTAGTACCTATCATAGATTCTTAAATAGAGGCTTTTCTGCAACAATTTAGTCATTGCATTTTCATATTGCTACAACTGCTAAATAAATACTAAGTCTAGCATTTCCAATTAATCTATTTGGTTTAAATACATTTTGAAGATTTTGAGTCCAACTTTGGAAGCTTTTATGTTAAACTTAATAGAATTTTGTGGTTAAATCAATTTTTTTCTATTTTTGAAAGTTAGAAATTATAGATCTGAAAATATTTCCAGCCTTGCAAAATTCTTCAATTGAAAATTATAACCTAAGTTTTAAGGTGCAATCACTACTTGAACATCAACGTTAATCTCTCTTCAAAGTCATCAAATTAAGAGTTCCCTCTCAATCATAACATCATATGAAGGGAGACCTTAGGCATTTTCTTCTTCTTCTTCTTCTTCTTTTTTTTTGTGACAATTTCTTCAAAATTTTAACCAAAATTATTTTATTTTCACAAAATTAACTTTAAAAGCACTATTAGGGCATAAGCACAACAAAATACATCTTGGACATTGAAGATGATCCTAGGCCCTCAAACTCCTAAAATCATATAAGAAAATAATAGGCTCCTTCTCAATTTTTTGTTATTTTCTTATTGATATAGTTTGCCTATTTTTATTCTATATTTTACTTTATATATATAATATTTGAAAAAAAACTCTTTCGATGAATAAATTATAATAAAAATATAAAATCCCAAAATATGTTAAAATCATGAAAAAGTGTTAAAAATATCTTTGGCCTTTTGTTTAAAAAATCTATGTAAATCCCCATATGTCTATGAGAAAGAAATTGATATGCTAATTAGGCAACAATTGACCACCAAAGATGCTTCAAATTATCTTAAATACATCAAAATTAAAAGCAATATTCAAGATTTGTCATCTCTTTACCTTCAAGCAGAGGAATCAACCTCAATTCTTAGGATGGACAAATTTATATGTTATGATAAAAGTGAAAAGCAAAATGCACCAGGTGGGAGGAGGGAGGCGGTGCAAATGATTAATTTATATCTCATATAAAAAGAATTATAAAATTCAATGTTTGGTGCCTGCCTTCAAGCTCTCTTCTTCTTCTAAAAAAAATAAATATCATAATTATCATGATTTGGAGATCAATCTATAAGTGATGGACCTATTTTTATGTCTCATATCTTTCAAGAAAAAATAAAATTGATGCTCTAAATTTAGCTATAAGTAAGAGAGAAGGAGATCAAATCATAAATCTACAAAAAGGTATTGTGGAGACCATGACAAAATGGAGGTTTGATAAAGATGATCAATGCAAATGTAACATTTTAACTTTAATCATTTTTGCAAATTTGTTTCTATAAATTTTTTTATTGATTCAACCATTTTTTTTTTTTTTTTGTGGTTATTGTTGTGGACTCTCTTGTACCCCTCATCATACTTAATTTTTTGGAAATTTTAATATTTACATTTACGACACATTTTCTATGTATGAAAAAATAAATTCACTTTTAAAAGGATAATAATAGTGGTCTTTCTGATGTGACAATAAAGATTTGAGTTATATATATATATATATATATATATATATATATATAAATATTAAATTTTAATACTAGATATACAAATATATAAAAATTATGTGGTATATACATAAATGCACCTTATTTTTCTCTTTGGTTATTGCTCACGTAATTTAATTTATTTTATAAATAAAATATAAAAATTATTAAAAACATATTAATCAAATATATTTTAAAATATTAAAACAATGAAAAATAAAAGTGATCTCAAATATACTCCTGAAGTTTGTTATACCATTTAGCACAAATCTGCATATATTCAGTTTAGCTTTGAAGAATAAGAAAAAACATAAAGGCCAGAGCTTGAGATCATGGTTTCTTTTATAATATATTATTTATAAATTATAATTTGTTGGCATTTTTTTTCTAGCGTGATTTATGCGCCTCTAGTCATAATTTACCGTCATATTTATGTTATTAATTCATTATATGATTTTTTTGTCATTCATAATACGTATAATTAGACAAATCCATTGATTTAGTATCCAAAAAATTAGAGAGATTATAACATATAAAGTTGGATGTAACTCTATATTTGGACTCAAATAACATAACATTATGTGGCTCAACCAATATATAATTATTATATATTAATTGTAAAGTGATGTGTATTATTATATATTGATGTAATATGAATACATATTAATATATTATATATATATATATATATAAATATATATATATATATAATACTTCACGTCGATATATAATAATTATATATTAATGAGTGATATATGATACTATATTAATAGAGAGTTTGGATATAAAAGTTATATTCAAATTTTACACCTAATAATTTTTCCAAAATTTAATTACAAATTCAATAAAAAAATTAATATCATAATATTCTTAAATATCGCATAAAAATATTTTAAAATATTTAATTAATAAATTATTTTCTAAAATAAAACAAAACCATCTTCGAGTTCTCAACTTCCAAGTTTGCTATATTTTTGGTGATTGTTTTCGGCCCATTTGCAGCACATTGTTTATTGAAAGGGTTGTTAAATTAAGGTTTCATTTGCAATTGATAATTGAAGTATTTGACATGATTAATATAGCATTTAGAAAATTTGTAATTACAACATAAGTCAAAGAGGAAGATATCCCATAAAAAATCACCAAAAATATAGTAAAATCATCTATATATGTTGACCTCTAGATATGTGTAATAAACCAAGATAAACCTACATGAATTCTGACAGAGGTGATAGTGCGTAAATTGAGGCTCAAAATGCGGATGTCCACGAAAATAGTCGAAAGCGACCTCCGATCAACGAATGGACTTCGTCATCGCGTTCATAACGTCGAAATTGATCGAATATAGACATTGCAAAATCGCGACAATTGATTAAGCTCGAGCTATTAATGTAATGCGCGCTCAGTCGAAAGCTGCGATGATGATCGACGACACGCATTCAAGAAATTGATCGCGATGTCGACTTCAAAACGCCAATCTATCAAATGTGACTGCGATCAAGGACGAGTTTGTGCAAATGTCGAGTGATTTGCTGACGGCCAAGCAGGTTGAAACGCATTAGGCGTCCACGAAATCAATTCAACGACCTATCGGCGAGCGGACCTCGTCATCGCATTCGAACATCGAAATTAGTCGATATAAGTATTGCGACTTGATGAGTAAGCGCCGAATCGTCGATGCGTGCACATATATCGAGGTCGGGAAGCGTACGCAAATCAAACAATCTCCATTCATGAAATTGATTACTTCATTGGCTTGAAACGTCAAACTTATCAAATGAGATCGTTTCGATTGGACGAATCTACGTGAAAATCGAGTAGTCTAAAGCGGCGTGCATTTTTAAAGAATTACCGATTTGGCGGCCATGACCAAATACTCGTCAAGACGACGTCGTTGTGTTGAACTAATTATCAAATCGATATATATATATATATATGTATATATATATATATATATATATATATATATATATATATACATGTATATACATATATATATATATACATATATATACATATATACATATATATGCATATATACATATATATACATATATATATATACATATATATATATATATATATATATATATATATATATATATATATATATATATATATATATATATTCACTATATACGTTTAGCGATTTAGCGACGAAATTCATATTAAAGTTATTTAATAAATTTAAAATTAATTTTAAAAATTTATAAATTACTCATGTAACTATTCCTCCTTATTTTCAGTTTATCTAATTCAATAAAAAAAAAAACTCAAAACCACTTTCCCTCATCCTCCCTCACGCTCTCATTTTTACCTCTCATTTTCCAATTCCGGTCTCTCTCTCCTGCAGCCTCTTTCTCTCCCGCCGAAAACGAAAGAAAAAAAAAAGAAGGTAAATTCTCCCTCTCCTTTCCACTGTTCCGCCATGCAATCGTTCCCGCGAAGCCCCCCGCCGGCGCAAATCCGCTGCCCAATCCGTGCAAAACCACGCTGCCGGCGCGCCGCCGACCCGCGACCACGCGCTGTCTCCCCGAACCCGCTGTCCCACGCAAGACGGCCGACCGTCCGATCGGCCTCTCCGCTGCAGCGCGTGACTCCAGAACCCACTCCTCCGCGCAGCCCGCCGCTTCCGCCTTTCCGCGCAGCCGACCACCGACCCGGCGCGCGTCCATCGAACTCGCGGTTCCGCAGCGGCGACCCGCCAGACCGTTCCGCGACCCGCATCTGGCGCCCGCGCTCCGGCCCTAACCCGCCGATCGACCCGGGTCCACCCTCTGCTGTCGCATGACCCGCGCGCCGGCCCACCGCGGTGCCGCCTTCTCTGTCTGTTCCGGGAAACTGTCCTGACCTGACCGTGACCATCAGCCCACCGACCTGCATCCTGCCTTCCTGGTTCCTACAGCCCACCCCGTTATTCCAGCCCGTTCTGCCCAGCCCACAAACCTGACCGTTCTGTGTCCAGTCCGCAAACCTACTGCGCGTCCCACCCACCCGCCTCTACCTTCGCTGGAATTGAAACATCGTGGTGGATTCTTCGATTTTCGGCGTCCCTCACTTTGGTCGTTATTTTATTTGCGCCGGTCGAAGAACATCGTCAATGGAATTCTTTTTTTGATTTTATCGCACCCCTCACTTTAGCCCGTCATTTTATTGTCGCCGTCGAGGAAGAACATCATTAAGCATTCTTTCTTAGATTTTCATTACACCCTGCTTTTCGTTTTACCGTAAATCGGGAAAACATCATCGTAGATGAATTCTTCCTTTGATTTTTAGCGTCACACTCTTACCTTACATTTCCAATGATATACTTAACCTCGTTCCTTTCTTAGAACCTTACGGTAGCGCCAAAATGCATCGGAACATATGGGATTTTGTGAATGTGAATATATATATATATGTTTGTATTTTTTTTGAGTTTGAAGACCTCGTTGTGCTCGATAGGCGTGGCGGATAAAAAAAATAGAATGTGATGTCATGACATTGCTCTTCTTCAGTGAGCGTCTGAGTAAGCCATTCTTGTTAGATGTCGCCACTGGCGAAATCTTTGCAAATTTTAATTTCGGACTTCGAGAAAAAAGGGGAGGATGAATATATATTGCATTATATGTCTTCTTTCAAGTCACGAAGGCCTCGTCTTGCTTTCGGTGTGCGGAGATAAAATCGGTTGTGGAGTCATAAGAAACCACTCATTCACAGCAGCGTCTGAGTAGCTAAAATACCAGAATCTGATCCATATGGGGATGATCTTGGAGGTGTAGAAATTTTGTCTAAGACTTAGAAAAAAAGGAGGAGAATGAATATATATTGCATTGTATGTCTTCTTTCGGTTTAAACATCTCGTGTCGCTCAGGCCCGACGAGATAGGTGTCATGAAGACACACTTCAGCCAAGCGTCACCAAAGTATGCCAAAACTCAGATCGACCCTGGGATGATGTGAGGAGAATAGAATGCGTCAAATCTTTTGACTTAGAAAAATGAGAGAGTGAAATGAGTGACTTAAAAGCTAAATAGAAAAATTTGAAGCTAATTTTAAACTAAAAGCGAAAAACAACAAAAGGGGAGCCTTTAAAGTAAATTTTGGAAAGAATTTAATATTTATTTAAAATCTAAGTGAAATTTGGGGAGACTAATATAAAACTCACAAACTCTAATATTTCTCTCATGGCTTAAATGGAAGTAATGTGAGTTCCCTTTTCTTTTAAATTCCTCAAAATTAAGCAAACTTTAATTGGAATTTAGGGGGGGGAGGGGATCTAATGTCAAACTCACAACAAACTTGAAATAAACTCAAAATTTGAGGATGAATCTAAATTGGGTTTAATAACTCTTATCTGAATGAAGGTGATTACTATCTTGTAATAAGCTTAAATGAGGCTAAAGTAATAAACGAAATCGATAACTTATCAAAAGTGATGTAGATTGAATATAATCAAATTGGTAGAATTACAAAACTCAACAAGTAAACTAATTACAAGTAGTGTTTTAAACTACAATTTAAATCAAACGTCTTCTTCGGATCAGAACCCTTTGTAGCAGATAAGACAATACTAAATCCAAATCTATAAAATCATAAGGCTTCTTTAATCCAAAATCAAGAAATGTCATTCTAATTATAAAAAAATAAACGAAATCACTAATTATGTGAAATTGTCTGCTATAAACTTCGTGTGCTCGAACATATATATATTTCAAGTGTAAATTTTAATATCAAAAGAAAGCTAAATTGGAATTAAATGCAAATACAAAATTAATCTCATAATTCAAACATAAAATTAACTAAAAGTACTATACACATGGCCCCGATATATGTTGAATGCCTAAATTCAAGTGTTTGAGAATCTTTAGCGGGTTATTTCTCAGTTTAGTCTTAGGATTGGGTCCAAGTTAACAAAACCTAAAACTATATTAAGAGTTTCAAATCGTGAAACATCTAAGAAAGCGATTATGTCGGTGACGAAGAATCTAATCTTTTGTTAGCAACTAAGCAGGTTGAGATGATATAAAAGCTCTTAAATATATTCAAATTAATCGATATTTTTCAAATCAAATTAAATAAAATCAAATCAATCTTATAACTCAAAAATAAAAGAACGCCTAAATTCTTAAATACATCCATGTGCCCAACACTATGTTGAATGCTTAAATTCGGTCGAGGATCTGCCGCGGGTTATTTCCCAATTTAGTCTTAGGGTGAGTCGTTAACAAAACTTAAAACATGAGATTTTCAAATCACTAAAATATTTGAGAAATTGATTCTAGTGATACCGATCTTACGTTGGCAGCAGAGTTGGCGGATCTAAAGCTCTTAAATATATTCAAATTAACCAATTTTTAAATCAAATCAAATACCAATATGAAACGCTTAAACTCTATCATTAAAAACTTAAATCAAACACAATCTATCCACCTTCTACAACTGTGTTTGTTGGGTGACAAACTAAGAAAACTCTAGCTCATAAAGGAGCCAATGTCAAATCAAGTATTCTACTATGTTCACTCTCAATTAATCTCTTGCCGGTAAGGATGTTGCCCGTGTACTCGATTGTGTAGCTTGGCGGTAGAGCATAGATGAAGCGATTCAGAGTCCTCGATGGGTGGTTTGACCAATCGGCTCCATTATATTCGATCACCATCATTATTCTCCCAATGGCTCTACCCTTTGAGTTGTGAATCATAGGATATACTTGATAGGCAAACGTCCTCGTCATAAGGTAGACTTAAGTCACTCTTAAACAAACATCACCCCAAGTCTATAAAGATTTCTTGGCGACGTACTATGTGTTCGATGAGGATCCCTTCGGGTTTGGTAGAACCTCCTCTCACTAAGTAGACTAGGGACCACAAGCATGGGATAACCATGGGATCTAGATGGGCATGTCATCATTACCCCACCATCCGGTTTAATGATAAATTTCATAATCAAATTCTAAAACTCATATCTTTTCTTCTTATCGCATTGAGCGATCTAATGAATTTTAATCGAAAGTTATCTCTCACTTATTGAGATGGATAATTAACTATGGGGTTGTGTCCATAGGAAACACGCATCTAAAGTTCTCACCAAATGAGGGCGAAATCTCTTAGTGTCTTCTACTATTGATCACTTACGAAAATTACACTTTAAACTACTCTTTTCATCGAAGAGGTGTGGTGAATTTTCAAGCCCACAATATATGTGTATTTTATTTCATCTATAAAATTATAAATTTTAATAAAGATTACTTAATCTTATTTAAATATAGCTCATTTAAGCAAATATTACTATGATTTACTATTATAATTAATTATATATTTTGTTCATTTTAAATCAAATTAAACCTCTTACTTAAAATTATAATTTGATTGACTTAATTTTTTGAGTTTTACATTAAATTATCTAAATCAATTGTTGTGATATGTTTTATGTAATACTAAATATACAGTGCTAATATTAAAATTTAATTGTAAGATATGTAAATATATAAGAATTATGTTCTATAAAATGTAAATGCACCTTTTTTATTTTTATATTTCCATTTTATTTTATTTGCAATTTATTATAAAATAAATATCGTATGATATTCAAAATAAATATTTTTTAAATTATATTGAATATTATATAAGATGATGGCATGGAATGATCACAACTACTAGCATCATGATCAATGGTTGATGGCGGTAGTAATGGCTTGATTGATTTCAACTAAAAATTTAAGTATTTTTCAAAATAGTTTGATTGATTTTCAAAACATTATATATATAATTTGTAAGAGCATGCATTTGTAACAACATAGATATAATGTCTATTAAGTATATATCAAAACTCCAATATTAGACATTTGTATTTTAATTTGTATCTTGTTAAATCAAATCAAATCTAGTCAAATAAGTGTTTAGGTACTAATCTCATAATATTTTTTTTGGAGATTTGAGCACACATGTCAATGTATTGGGAATCAAGGCTCCTAATTACTAGAACAAAAGTGGCCCAAATATCTTTTTCTAGGAAAGTTGAGAGCTAAAGCCCAAATTCATTGATAAAAAAAAAAAAGTTACATGTACATGGACAAAACAAAAGATGTAATAAGAGTCAAAATAAATACATGATTGCCAAGCATAATCAGTAACTCGAGGACAAAATCCTAAAATAGAACATCAAAAGTATTATTTTGGTTGTCCAAGAGTTAACGTTGGAGCAAAAGATGCTCGAGTAAATCATCATGCTATAATAAAGATAAGATCGATAAAAAGGCATAATTGCCTCTTATCATCATATTGAACAAAACATTAGAGATTTTATCAGAGATATAAAACTTAATTATAAAATCAATTCTTTTAAATGTTTCTAAAAGAGGTAGCTTTTCTCAAACAATGTTTTATAAAGAATAATACTTAAATCACCACCAATTAGATGAAAGACTAGATGAATAGGAATTTTCTATATTAAGGAGCATCTATAAGCTTAAGTGAGAGTAATAGCTGAGGGTGCCCCAAGCTACCATTAACCTTTGGCCCGCAAGTCTTGTCATAAGGAACAAGATGGACTTTAAGAATCCTGGAGTAGCACCTAGTAAAAGTTCAAGGCAAACCTTAATGATGTGCACAGACCTAATCCAAAAGCAATGGAGTTTTAAACAAATAATTTAATAAGGTGTATTCAGCCAATAAAAGAAAAAAAATTTTGTTTCCATCCATCTAATAGAAGATGTAATTTTGAATGAGTAGCTAAAATCAAATGAGTGGAGCTATTTAGAAAAATTATGAGCACCTAGATAAGTAAATTTTGAGTCCAATATAAGGATCTTGACACATAATGAAAATTAGGATTTTGGATTTTGTTAGAGAATATTATGGAGTTTTTTTCATAATTAATGTGCCATATAATGGCATTCCCAAAAATAGAATTGATGTCCTTAGGGCTTTTAAAGTTGTTAGTATCGCTTTTCCAAAGATAATGAGATAAATGAGAAAGGTGAAAATTGCCTAGTTTGAAGCCTTCATATCTTTTAAATAAAATCTTCTCTTTAAAGGGATTAAAGAGACATCCATTATGATGTAAAGTAAATAAGAAGAGTGAGGGTATATATATCTTAGCCTTGAGCTTGAACTAAATCTAGAATTTCATAGATACAAATGGAGTAGTAAATATCTAATAGACAAAAAATGGAGGAAAATCTTTTACATCATTCTTAATAGAAGATAATCTCTATTGATAGTATTAGAAGCCTTTTAATATCTAATTTGGCCCAAAAATACATTGTCACTTGAAGTGGAAAATTATGTAAGACTTCATTAACAAAAATAGAATTATATGTAGAAACTCTATTTTCAAGACAACTAGTTTAGCTAATGTGGATAATCAATGGCACCACACATTTCATCCTTAGCTAGAATTTTTACAACAATCTTATAGAATGTATTGCATAGAGAAAGGATCTAAAGTTCAAAAGATTACTCATATGATTGCTCTTGAGAATAAGCACAATATTAGTGGATTTAATATTCTTTGACAACTTTTAGTAAAGGAAAAATAGAAAATGGTTGAACAAATTTGACTTTCACTAACATTCTAATTCTTAACATAAAAAGTCAAATGTAAATGTCATTCAGGCCAAGAGAAGCAATTTAGGTGCAAAAAAATATAATCTTCTTTGTATCTCCATTAGTGATGACCTCATATGTCAAATGAGGAGAGATAGTATCTCCAGTAATAATAAGATTGGGCACAAAAGAAACTATGAGTGGATTGAAAAGCTTTTAAAGAATGAAATTGCTACATGAGCAACATCTTGCTGAGAAGAGAAGGAGCCATCTTGAGTAGAGATTTCCTTAATGTAATTGTCGTTATTTCTACTCTTTAATCTATAAGGAAAACAAAGGGTGATCTTTGCCAACAAAAAAGCTATTTGTCCTTAGCTCATTAAATAATCCAAGCAGGACTAGCATCATAAGAATTTATGAGTTTATCATTGATATCCAATAATTTATCTTTGACAAAAGAAATGAGGGGATTCTTATCTAGCAACTAGAAGATATTACATTACCCATTTTAAGAGAGAAATGTGGTTAAGTAGCTAAGCTACAGATGACTAAGATTGAATTTTAAGTTTATTTTTTAGTCTTCTAAGCTTCTAGTACAAATTAAAAATACAATCATTATGAGAAAATGTCACTCTAGCATAGAAAAATATTAGGATACTCTTTGAAATAAGTATAATAGTTTTGGAAAAAATATATGCTTAATGTCTTCATTGCTTGAGGATCGAATAATCAAGATTGATCAAAACATCTAAGACTGAAAATTTTCAAAATTATAATGGAAAAAGCTCTAGCAAATCATCATTCAATATAACTTTATCAACCTTAATATATATAGAGTTACTTGCTCTATTATTTAACCAAGAATTAGCAAGACTCAAAGAAGGAATATTTTTTAATTCATATTTAAAATTAAGAGAATTAAAATCTCAAATTTTATTTTAGATATAACATTGTCTCTAAATTTTTCAAAAAGAGAATAATAGCAACTAAAATTCTCAAGTATGATCCAAGGTCCTTGAAGATTAGCAGCAATAGAATTGAGAAAAGACCAAAAGTCCACTCTTTCATTGTCGGAGTTGGAAGCTAATACATCATAAAAAAATTTCATTCAATAAAGCATTAATATTGATGTACTTTTTTAGTAAACTTTCAAAATAAATTTGGGATCATTTGTTCAATGATATTAGCAAACTTATTGTCAAAATGAATGTCTAAATAAGACAAACACAATAACACTAAAAGTAGTCCAATCTAAGCTCAAATGAGCTCAAATCAAACATTTAAAGTATGGTTGAAAACTTTAAGATATTAATTAAAAGTCAAAATATCTCTGAATCTTACATATATATAATCAAATCAATATCTCGATAAGAGCCAACAAGCCTAAACTTACTTAATTCGGATATCATTAAAGTACTTAAATACTAAAAGATCAACTTATTATCAAAAGATCAATATGAGCTATTTGATGGAAGCGTTAGAGATCGTGGTTATATTTACTAAAATGCCACTTTCAAAAAATAAAATAAACTCCCAATTTTTATATGAAGGGACTTGACTTGAGTTTGGAGAGAATTTGTAAATCTGAAAAACTCTAAAGAACTTTATCTGATAATCAACCATTATCATCTAATTATCATCATCGATACTATCACAAAGAGTCATTCAATAACTATTGTTTAATCACCTTCATCCAACTAACATTACCCCTATCATCTTGGTCTCCACTATTTTTATCACAACTATAAAAAATCCTAGAATTGAGTGAATTACTTTGTAATCTTATCTTCTCTAAGCAAGAAAAGGAGAGGGCATTTGTAATTTCAATCAATACAATACTTTAATCTTATCTTCTCAATAATAGTTTGTTAGAAAAATATAATGCATGGATTTCACTTAATTCAAATTCTCCCCAAAAGAGTCGCCCAAATTATTATAGCTATTTTCATTATTGAAAATTTTTGAGTTAATAAATCAAGGATCATAGGTTAATTTTTTGCTTCAAGAATATAAAATAGGCAGATATCTCACATAATTTTTAAAAATTTTATAAAATAATAGCTATTTTATGTGCTAATGTGCACTCCTATCCCATCGTTCTTAAAATTTAAGAATTTTATTTATGTCAAATCTATCACTCAATGCTTGAATTTTTTTTTTCAAAATATATATATTCTAGCAGATTATCCTATTTTGTTTTATATTAAAATAAAATCAATTTTATAGTATATATTATTAATTTTACAACACATATTATTCTTAAATATAATCAAATTAATAAATAATATAATTAAATTTAAAAGAAAAGTATATTTGAATTATTAGACATATATATATATATATATATATATATATAACTAAATTATTTATCTAATAATTTAAATTATATTAAAGGATAATATATGGAATAAATAACATATATAATAAAATTGGCCTTATATAATATAAATTATTTTATGATATCTTAATTTTTTATTTTTATTCATTTAAAAAAAAAAAAACTCAAACCCCATGAATAAAACCATATAATTAGAGAACATAGCTAGCACAAAAATTAAATCAAGTTCATGATTATCTATTATCTCTGTGGCTCATGAAGATTTAACTTTCCTTCAAGAAAATGCAGATTTGAAATCATAAAATTAAGAAATTTTTCATCCAAATTCTCAACCAAAAAAAACAAAAAAAAACAGTAAAATATTGCAGATTCTACATACCCAGCACCCTATCACTTGCACCTGCCCGCCTGTCTGAGGAGCAGCAGCAAAGTAAAAGCACCGATAAAACACGAAAAACCGAGAAGCACCTGCAACCGACCCACTTCTCTCCCTCCTTCAACCCCTCTCTCTCAGCACATCCCTTCCCCTCACCCTGCACTCCCTCCCCTTACTTCCACCCACCTCCTCTTCCCACTCAAAGCACCTTTCTGCTTCACACCCATACTCATTCTCCAACATCGCATCAAGCGCGTACCTATAGGGGCTCATATAATGCATGAAAACCCAGTACTCCGGCATCCTCTCCTTCCTCAAAAAATAGCCGGAAAACAGAAAAAATCCTGCGAGCGCCACCGTCACCACTGACATTCCGGCAATGTAATCCGGCGCAACCGCACTCACAAACAACACGAACGAGTTTGCCGCTAGAACCACCGCCCACACTATCAACATGAAGAAAATGAAGGCTGTCCATGTTGCGCAGAGTCCGACGAGAAAGTAGACGCTGCAGGCGTAGAGAACGGATATAACGAAGAGGTAAGGGAAAAGACGAGAGTGTTAGCTATGAGGTGTGACGAGAGGCGGTAGACACCGGCTGAGGCCTCGCGGAGGAGAATGGATCGTTCTGAGACGAAGATGGGAAGAGTTTCTGTGGTGGTGGAGAGGAGAAAAGTTAGTGTGAAGGCGAAGAAGCCGAGCCGTTTCTGCATTCCTTGTTCGTCGTAGTCAACGCTTATGTAGATGGTACCGAGGAGGAAGCCAACAAGGAGAGCTTCGAGGTGTTGTTGGTTAAAGAAGTTGTTTTGAGCGGTAGATTACTCCAGAAGCAGAGGTAGAGGACAGCAATTCTGAGATCGAGGGCCATATGGTTAATAGTTACCAGGTGGATTGGTGTGAGTTGTGGGGAGGAGGTGAGGTGAGGAGAGGAAGAGACTTCGAGGCGAGTTCGAGATTAGGATTTAGAAGCCAGAGAAACAGGAAGAAGAGGAAGAGGAATCCGTAAATGTGGAAGGACAGTTCCTGAGAAAATAGAAAGTCAAGGAAGAGAAGGAGTTAGGCTTAGTGAATAGATAGAACAACAACAAGGCAACAGTTAAATAGTGACAACAACGAAACAGATAATAAGAGAGAGAAACACTATCAAACCTGGGATCATCAAAATAAGAAATAGATTCTGAAACTAGGCCAGAAAAGACAACAGAGTCTCCTGGAGAAAGGCTCAAGGGAAGGAGTGGATGAGACAAGGTCCTAGGAGGAGAAAGCAGTGGACCTGGGAAGGAAGGAAGAGGAGACAGAGAGGTGGAAGTTCAGAACAGTGAGGAAGGAAAGATAGTCCCTGTTGTGGGAGGAGTGGGCAGGAAGACAGGAGGAGTGGACAGAGACAAGTTGAAAGGTCCAGAGTGGGGCAATCTGAGTGAGATATCAAGAAGATTGACTTACCAGCACCACTGAATATGAGATTCCTAACCGGCAGTTAGAGACATCCTGGAGAATATAGGTTGGTGAAAAGGTGGTGAGGAGGCAAAAAGGTGGCTGCGGCAGCAGTTTGTAGTAGTAAATGGAACAGGCTGTGAGTTGGCAGGTTTCGTGCGTTGGTGTTATCGGAGACAGTTGTTGGGGAGGTTGGTTGGCCATGAGAATGGAGGAGGAGAGGGAAGAAGGAGGAGGAGAGAGGGAGAGGGAGGACGATCCATGATTTGTTTTGGTGGGGGCGATGAAGGCGCATGGAGCCAATGGGTGGAGATGCTGATGAATCGAGCTAAATAATAAAAGAAAATTCTTTGATTCCTATATCTCGTGACAGCGAGATAGCCTTATTCCATTAGAGACTGGCAGGTCGTACGCCGCTTGCATTCACATAGTGGGACCTCGCTCATGGGATCATCACTTTTGCTATACACAGGGTGTGGTCTAATCATTGTTTTGTGAGAGTATTATCAAGGGATTGATATCTATTTAAGAAAAAAAATGTATATAAATACACAGACTAATATATATATATATATATATATATATATATATATATATATATATATATATATATATATATATATATATATGTGTGTGTGTGTCCAATAATCGGATCATTTTTTAGCCGTAGTTGAGCAAATAAAATGCAAAAAATCGATAAGGTCATAACCTCATTTTATTGAAGAAAATTTAAAGAAGAAATTTTTGAAATTTTTGTAATCTCTATAAGAAAAAAATAAGGAGCTACATATAGAATTTAATTTCTCAGAGGAGATGCATATTTCAAATAAAATATCATCATCATTATTTATATTCGTGCATCTTCCCGAAATAGTTATGATATGCATGTTTGTTTTACTCACTCTTTCATTGATTTTGATTAATTGCTCTCTTTGAATTTATTTTTATGATAATATATAAATACATGAGTCTGATAGTTCAAAAAAAAAATAAGGAGAGTAATTAAATTATAAATACACATACCAATCTTTACATGCATTATTTACATAATTATATTAAAGGTTGTGTTATTTATTCGAGCGAAATTAGGTATGTTGCGTCTAGAAAATCAGTTTGTAGAATAAAAGTTACTAGCCTTGTTGTGAAATCCACTATTTGAAGAATGAACAAGAACTCCGGATTTTACTTGGAAAAAAAAAATGAGGGAAAAATCCTAGTCCTAAAATTTTCACTATATATCGCAAGTACAAAGTTTAACTTTCCTAATAACGGGATTACATTATTGTATGAGAAAGCCTCATGTGAATCTCAAATTGGTAGCGATTATGATGGTGAAACAGTGGTGGCGGCGCGGCCCGGCGGCAAGCCGATGGCATTGATGAATGTGCGATAAGCCCGGCGGTAGTGATGGCGGTGAAAGGCGATGGAAAGCTGGCGGTGGTAATTGATAACAAGTCGATGAGTGGTAATGCAAGCGGTGGCAGCGATCGGCAGGCGATTGCCGGCAACGGTGGTTGGCAGCGAAGCGCCATGATGGTAATTAGATGCCAACGGCGAGTGGTGGCGGCGATGACGGGTGGTGGCGTGATTAGTGGTACCTGATTATTCTTGGGAGGATCTCAGCGCCCTCTCTCTTTGCAGGCTCACTCATGTGAAGAATGATAGACTATTTATAGATTAGAGGAAGTTTAGTAAATACATTGCAAAATCAAAACCACTTCATGTTGGCTCAAATGATTCCCCGATCTGATGTATTTTAAGTATTTGAATGCTCAAATGAAGTCGAATTAGGGGATCTTGGGATTGTTAGATCTAGCTCGTCAAATGCTTTCATTTGTATAAACACTCCTTATTTAGGGCGATATTGCAGTTTTTTATTATATTTTAAGCGCATGTTAGTCTAAATCATATTGCTGACATCAAGATTCGTGCATTGTGGAATTTTGATTGTCATGCTCGATTGCTATTTTTTGGATGACATTATCTTTATCATCAAAATATATATATAATTAAAACACTAAATTCTTTAATGAAATTTCTGGTTCATTAACATTTGCATTATATAGTTTGAGAGAATAGAATCTTCATGGCACAAGACTATGATCACGGAAGTGGAGTCGGGGCAGTGCGTCTGGTGCTCAGCGAGCGCAGTTCTTGAGTCCACATGCCCGTCAGCATGCGCAGGCGCGGTGGGCCCAGCGCTCAGCGATGCCCACGAGAAACAAGCGTAGCGGCGCTGGCGTTCCACAAACACGCCCGATAAATTTTAGTTTTTTGGGTTTTTTCAATTTTCTTGATTTTCTTTAATTTATTCTCTTTTGCCCTATAGTGGATCTGTAAAACTCCTTAGGGTCAAGTAAGGAGATATAATTTTCTCATATGTCTATTCTTACGTTGAATGAAAAATTATCGTAGTTCGGGGTTAAAGTAATAAAAAATTTCTTTTGTCAAGCTTCGACCTTCTTCTTAAAATAAGGTCGGTTGCTTTGTTGACATGTAGTTCATCTGGCGAATTTTTTTCGAGAGGTCCTCATTGGAAGACTAGGTTTGGAGGCGATCAAAACTCATAGTTCATCTGAGGCTCCGATTTTCCCTCGAGATCGTCGATCTCGTCGGCCGATTTTGGAGGGACCAAGTCACGTAGTTTTATCTGACAGGCTCGATTTTCCCTCGAGAGATATGCCAACTATCCTTGTCGGACCGAGTTTGGAGACAATCAGGCTCGTAATTCATGTGACGAGGCTCCAATTTTCCTTGAGAAAGGCGTCAATTGTCCGTTACCAGGTTTGGAGACAATCAAGGCTGGTTCATCTTGAGACTCCGGTTTTCCCTCGAGAAAGGTGTCAACTGTTCTTGTCAACCGGGTTTGGAGGCGATCAATGCCCGTAGTTCATCTGACTCGATTTTCCCGAGAGGTGCCAATGTTGAGCCGACTGGTTTGGAGGCGATCAAGGCATGTAGTTCATCTGGAGCTCTAGTTTTCCCTCTACATAAGTGTCAACGGTTGGGGTTTGGAGGTGATCAAGTATTTTTTACTTTTTCTTTCGGAAATTAAATTTTTAAAACTCAATGGATTGTTTAACGGTTGACTATCAAGTTGCGGAAACATCAATTAGGAACCATCCACTCAAAAAAATAATTTGGTATCATTAAAGAGAAATAACTTTTTTTTGTGATCTCATATGTATGCATTATATTTTTCGTCGGATCGTAAGCAACAAATTTTATCCAAAAGCTGATGAGCAATAAAGTCGGAAAGGATATGCTCAAGTATTGGCGTGAGTGAGTTATTTCACAGTTCTCATACATTTATCTTTCTCTCATCTTTTTATTTTATATTTATTATGTATTTTCAGATGATGGCGAAGAAAATCAATAGCGTGATTCTGACGATATATCATCCACTATCACACAGTTTAATGGTGCTCAGTAGGAAATTTTATTTCCCAAATGAATTGGTGGCTCTTGTTTACCAAAAAGTTTGGGACATGTACTACTCCGGGATACTTTACTATTTATGAGATGATTCTTCATGCTTTGCGATTCCCTTTGGCTCTAAATTAATTGAGGTTTTAAAATATGCGGTGTAGCTTTTCATAATTTTCATTTGAGCTTTAGTGATCATCGTTGGTTTGTCTTCTTTAGAGTGTGTGCGACTTTGAACATCAAGTACTTATGTCGAATGTGTAGTTCACATGTGATGCTCGGGGCGTGTTTCTATCGAGGTATAAAGAATTGGATAGAAAGCAGGATCCATCTAGAAGTTGGTCTAATAGTTAGTTTTATGAAAAATGAGTGAGGCCTCCCAGAGATGGGAAAAATTGAATGGCCTTCCATCCATTCTTGATTGAAGAAAATGAAATCTAACAACTCAATATTCTTGATGTAGGCTTGCGCATGAGTTACGCATTAGTATATAATTGAAGATAGAATATTCAAGGTTGGCATTTTCATTCGCAAGGAGATCATGCTCTTCCAGAAGAGATTAAGTAAAGGTAATGGAAGGTCTCCTCAGATTCTTTCAAGCGCTACAAAATCATGATGACAACAATGCTTCTTCTAAAAAAAGAAGATATGTGTCAACTATGTCAAATATTTGGAGAAGGTGCTCTCCCAGTTGGCCTCAGAGTTTAGCTATCTCAACTCATAATGGGATTCATCTCGAGCATATTTCACGAAGAGGTGTTAAAGCACATTGGGCGTCAGTAGATGAATTAATAAATTATCTTTTCTTTCTCTTTCTTTTCTTCTTTCCTTTTTTTTTTTCTTAGCAATATTTGTGATTTTTATTGTAGGTAACCCAAATATTAGGGCATATGGTTCATTTGGATGTTGCCTTTGGATGAGTGGAATTGTGAAGGTAAAATACTCAGAGGCGAGTCAGAGCAAAAGATGAGCTTTAAGGCCAAAGAAGTGGTAGCTCACGGAGGATCAATTAACTAGGTGTAGAACGAGCTAACAAACATATCAACTTCTCTTTCTCTCGGTGGGGAGGTGAAGCGTACTCATCATGAGCTAGTGAGGTGAGGCAGACTAGCCATAAAGAGAAAAGACTCAAGGCATTTGCGGTGGAGAAGAAGGCTCTTGAATTGGAGGCAGTATTACAAACCGTCTTTCTAAGAATGAGCTTATAATATTAGAAGCGAAAGCAAATAAAGTCTCTTGAAGGCGGTGAAAGACTTTAAGAACTCTAGCTTATCGTGATGCTATCGAGGATCATATCCAAGAAGCTTCGTAATCATATTCTTGATGTTGAAGTGAAGGACTTGGGCAATGTTTAAAGGAAGGCTTCATCCAGATTCCTAAAAGGAATCTGCTTAGTACATCAAAAGCTATTATTAAGAATTTATCTCACTAAGTATCGAAGACCCTTTGTGATCCGGAGATGAAGGGGTTGAGAGTGAGTTTAAGGGAGCATCTTCCGGTGATGAGAATGTTGATATCATGTAGTAGTATCACTTGAGGATGCATTTCTTTCCCTTTATCTATGTATTATTTATTTATTTATTATTATTATTATTATTGTATCGAAATTTTGATTATTTCTTATATCATCGTGTTAGAGCTATCAATGACATTAGTAAACTAAAATTTTGGGTTATTTGCTCTCATTTTATTTTGACATATCGGGTGATTGATTGAGAATATTACTCGATGACACTAACATGTATGGAAGAGGTTATGGGAAGTCCAAGAACTTTTGGCTATCCTGGGTATTAGTCAAAATATTATTTGACACTTACGTATGGAAGAAGCCATGGAATGTCTACCAAAGACTTTTTTGACTATCCTGTATCTTAAAGTGTTACTTGACTTCTTACGTATGAAGAGAGATCAAATCCCTTTGGGATTGATCATGCTGAGGCACCGTGAGTTGTGCATTCCTCAAGTGGGAGGATTAAATGAAGAAGATTGTTTATATACAACAAGCTTAAAAGAAAAAGTCATAAACTCATTACTTTGATAAGGTCGGTGATATAATATTATCATAGGATAAGTTAACAAAGATATAAGTTGAAGAGGAAATGAATGACAAGCAAAATAAAAGTTACAATATTTATGCGTAGAATCACTAATAATACTTAGATTCTCCATGTTCCAAGTTAGGTAAGATTTTTCTCTAGATCCTTGAGCTTAAATGTTCTAACATGGTGTAGTTGTAACCACATAATGGCCATCCCAAAGAGGTGAGAGCTTATTGCGTTGAGGGCCTTTGTCGGCCAAGACTTCTAACCAAGTCAGCGATAGAGAAGGGGAGGTTTTTTCTTGTTATTGAGTGATGAGCTACCTCTTTGGTGGTAGGAAGCAATTTTAAGTAGGGTCATATCACAAGTTGAAGTAAGTCCAAGTTACGTGAGTTTTTCTTCATTACTATTATGGTTGAATGATTGAACTCTTGGACTTGGAATCTCGATATCTTGGTATAATAACTTATGCCAAAACACAAATTATATGGTGTCTCTCCAATCGAGTTGCGATGTAGTGTAAGCCCAAGAACATTAGAGCTCCTCAACCCATTGCCCCCCGACCTTCTCGAATCTCATTTTAACCCTTTGAGTATAATCATATTGGTAACTGATCATCCATTAGTTTGAGGATGGCTATAGGCATTGCTAAATGTGAAGATTTTACAAAAGATGTAAAAAATTTTCCAAGAAATGGGTTTTATTGTGGGTGATATTTTGCGGAAGACCAGAATTGACATATTATATTTTTCCAAATAAATTATTTAGTATTTTTCCTCCTTGATTTTAGCGAGTGGTTTAGTCTCCACCCATTTAGTGAAGTAATTAGATATGATAAAATGATAAACTTTCATTACCACGATGCTTTGAAAAGATCTCATGATGTCAATTCCCCATTGAGCAAAAGATCATGGGTTTTGAATGGATGAGAGCTCATGTGGTGTATGAGAGGTTAGAGTTTAACAACTCGCATATTTTTTTGTGAAATCCAAGGTGTCTTGCCTCATCGTAGGCCAATAGAACCCTTGCCTCATAATTTTAAGGGCTAGCGTCCTTCCTCCTAGATGTTCTCCACATATCCCGAGTGAACCTCTCTTAATGCATGTCGACCTCGATGGTGAGAGGCATTTAAGGTATGGCCCAGAAAAAGCTCATTTGTATAGTTCACCTCGATAATAATAAAGTTTACATCTTGTCTTGAAGATGAGTTGCGAGTTGGGTCTTTGGGGCGTCTCTTCTTGTAGAAAGGATAGATTAGGTCCAAAGTTTCTTCGTCACATTAATTGGTTGTATTACCCATGACCCTTGCATATTAGAAAATATATTACCTCGACACACCTTCTCTTAAATAGATCTATAATAGAGGTACGAGCTTAGCGAGCATCAATTGTTCTTCTCTCAAAGTTTGTGAATGATTTGATGTGTCTTGATATGGGCAAGAAATGACCTCACCAAGTTGAGGTATTATGTTAGGCTGAGCATTAAAGTCTCCCTCTGAGCGACAAGTTGAGAGTCAATGTGGATCACTAAGTTGAGCATCACAATCGATGGAAAATCTCAACCACATGAGAGCCTCATATTGATCATATTATTAGTTGTAAGAAATTTTAGGCAAAGTCCATACTCTAAGATATCTGTTGGGGAAATAAGTAAGATTCACTAGCATTTCTTGAAGCTCCATCAACATAGAGGGTCTATTGAGGAGATGAAAGGGGTGTAATAGATAACCATTTGGAGTAGGGACGGTTACTCAACTATAAAGTTTGTGAGTACTTGAGACTTTATACAGCACGGGTATAAAATGAATATCAAACTCTCAATTCTAGGACCATTTGATTAACCTTCTAGATGCCTCACGGTTTTATAGAATGGCTCTCAATGGTAAATAGATATAAACGATGGTGTGAGCTTAGAAGTATGGGCGTAATTTTTTTTGGAAAACTAAAGCCAAAGTCATCTTATCTGCTAGTGGATAGACTTTCTATATCGAGAGAATTTTGCTAACATAGTAAATTGGTCGTTGTATCATATTTTCTCTCACACTAAAATTGAACTTATTGCATGGGAAAAGACTATGAGATATAAGTATAATATCTCTCCTTGATGAGCTTGGATAGTAAGGGTGGAGATGCTAAATATTCCTTGGTTGCTCAAAGTAGCTTGACATTCATAATTATTGAAAATTATTATTTTAGCTCCCTTTAATATTTTAAAGAATGGCAAATATTTATCTCCAAAATGGGCTAGAAGGCAGATAGCCCATTCAAGCGTTGAACTTCATTAATATTATTTGGAGTCATATCTCGGATTTTCTCAAGATTAGCTTCAATCCGCGGTGAGTGACCATGAACCTAGAAATTTTTCGTAATCCCAAAAGCACACTTGGTTGGGTTGAGTCGCATATTATAATGTCGAAGAATGTTAAAGCATATTTCTAAGTCGAAATATGTTATGATTTTCAAGCTTTTTATTAACATGTCATCCATATTTACCTTCATTGTGTGGCTAGAGGTCTTTAAAATCTTATTCATAAGGCCTTGATAGGTAGCATTTTTTAACGAGCGACATAACTTGGTAACAATATAAACCTTTATATGTTTGAAAAGATGTGGCTTCTTCATCCGTCGGGTTCATTTTATTTGGTTGTAACCTAAGTAAGCATTTAAAAAACTAAGCATTTGATGCGGGCGTAGCATCAACCAATTGATCAATTTGGGAGAGAGAAAACTATCTTTCGGGAAAGCTTTATTGAGATCGATTATAATCATATTCTCCAAGTTTCATTTGTTGTCTTAACCATGATAATATTTTATCCATGTAGGATAATATAGTTCTCGTATGAATCCGCTTCTAGAGCTTGTTAACTTCTTACTCAATAGCTTGGAGGCGATTAGGTGTAAAACTCTACTTTTTTAAATGGCGGTTTGAATGTTAGATCAATCTTGAGAGAGTGCATGATCACATTGGGTCGACCCCTCTAGGACTCAAGCAAAGATGTCTTGATTTTAACCCAAGAAGTCTATGTATTTTACATGTTAGATAGAATAGAGATCTACTTACAATGTTGTAAAGGTTTGTCATCTAATAATGAAAGCAGGAGCAAGTCTTCTGAGAATCCCTCAGGGTACTTCTTCATCTCGAAAATTAAAATTCTTGATCTTTGAAGGTCATAGAAGGGTGTGGTTGAGCTTGTCTAGGTAACATGATTATGTTATTTGTTGACTTTCAGACCACTCCAACGGGGTTAGAAATTTCATCTTAAGATGAGATACCAAATAACAACACCAAATATTAATTGGAGGGGCCTTAGATAGCGTTGTATGATGAATTTGACTTGACCATGAATTGAATTGAATGAGTCACTTGTCAAGAAAATTCTCGAGGACAAGAAGAAGGTGATTGCCCCTCCACTCATACAAGGTAATTATCAAACCCATATAATGGTCTACGGGTTGGAGCTTTTTCCAAATCGCCCATGTTAAGAAATGTGGGTAAAATAAAATATTGACTAAACTCGTTATCAATCAAAATTCTCTTAACATTATAACATGGGTCACATATCGCATTGATGAAAAGTGGATCTTGATACTTAACTTGGACTTCTTCTAAGTCAGTCATTAAAAGTAATGGAATGATCAATGCAAGATTTCTTAACTCGGCTCTTGAGGTGGCAATGAGGACTTGATTAGATATAGTAGTTATCCTCCGATTGTTTCAATTTCTCCAACTATCGTATTTTGTTATTTTATGATAATTTTCTTGGTTGCCCCTTAGTTGGAGTTATGTTTGCTTGAGTTGATTGATTACAAATCAACATAGATATCCTTATTAAATGAGCCTTCGATCTTTCTTGAGTTGTTTACACGCCTAGTATGTACACAACTTATGAAAGTGATAATATTGCCCCATTTCCTCGAATTTGGTTTTAGTGGATGTGGTCACTTATGGTCTCGCCATCTCGAATGGTCATCAAGATGTTAACACAAGATTTGTTCAAGGGTATGTATTCCTTTTCTCGTGTGGGTTCACGCCATTGATGTGAGGGTCATGGAGGGAGAT
Source organism: Cymbidium sinense (assembly GCA_021442155.1). Lineage (NCBI taxonomy): Eukaryota > Viridiplantae > Streptophyta > Magnoliopsida > Asparagales > Orchidaceae > Cymbidium > Cymbidium sinense. The sequence continues at coordinate 122,059,925 of CM038217.1, forward strand.
CACGATCGCCTTTGTTGCTTCTTTTGATGGGATTGTCGACCAGGTTCCCCGAGGCACTCTTGCATTTTTCTCAGGATTGTTCAAATTATTTGCATGATGGGTATTTAATAGCCTCATCAAAGAAAATTTGTGCTTCCACACGATGAACCAAGTTGGCATATGAGCGGACCGTATCTCGTGACAAGTGAGAAAGGCGACATAGCCTCCAAGGAAACCTCCTCTTAATAATTTAGGGTCTACTCCAAGTATTTGAGATTCTAAGGAGAATATCCGGAAATACTCCTTAAGTGATTCGCCTCATTTTGACAAATGCCTCGAGAGAGAGAGAAATCCTTAATGATCCTCCAATTTGTAATGAACTATTCTACAAAAATCTTGGCAAGTTCGTCAAAGGTATGGATGGATCCCCTTGGAAGGGAGTAGAACCGTGAGTCCGACCCTTGAGGGTGATCGGAAAGACGACAAAGTAGTGTGTCGTGAGCTCATGTATGATGGTTCTCAGAATGGTCGATGTGTTCATATGGGTGATTGCCCCATCATAGAAGTCGATGATCTAAGCTTGAAACCTGCTGGAATAGGATGTTGAAGAATAGCTTTATCCAAAGGCGAAGACTCTTGATAAAGAATGAGAGGGAAGATGATTTCCATCTTTAAAGTAGAATTCTTCTTACTGGCGTCATAATTCCACATGTATAATAATACGGTGGAATTAACGATGAGAACGCGTCAAGCTACCAACAATAATTGGTAGGTTAGCAATTGGTTGAGTTGTAAGTGATGGAGTAGAACCAAGCGTGGAGGTCAAGATCACGATCCAGGCGGAGGAACTTCACCGATGGCGAGAAGGCCCCATATTAGATTTTGACCTCCCCTAACTAACGATCAATCTTAGGGGAGATGTGTTTACTACAGTGGTTGCTGTTTCTCATAAAAAAAATTGAATTATCTCATTTTGAGACTCTTTCATTTGGCGAACATGAACTTAGAGAGGTTCGTTGCATCTTCACCGATAAGGTCATGCCTATCGTGGGAAGTGAAGCTTTGCGTCTTTGGTTCAAGGATTGGTTTTGGGAGGGCCAGAGTTGGAGCATAAGGCTCATCTTGCAGTATTGCACCTATCGGCCATGATGCGTGTGTTCATAGAGATTGTGATTGGGGTTTGATTCCCACAGACGGTGTCAAACTATTACGTGATAGAAATTTAGTTCGTAGAATAAAAGTTTACACTTTAGCCTTATTGTAAAATCTAGCACACATCTGATATTTGAAAAGTGAACAAGAAGCTGGATTTTATGTGAAAAATCATAGAAAGAGGGGAAAAAATCACGGGGCCTAAATAAAATTTTTTCACTATATATCCGCTTCGAGTACAAAGTTTAAGTTTTTCGATAACATGATTACGGATTGTATGTGAGAAAGCCTAGCAATGGGAATTCAAAATCAGTAACATACGCAGAAGTTGGATGTAACCATTGGTGGCAATGGTGAACAGTGTCGAGGTTAGCGGCCGATGGCGGCATGGTGGCGGTGATCGATGGCAAGCGGTGGTCGATGACGATAATCAATGGTGGTGGCCACGACGCACCGGAGGTTGTTGGTGGTCGCTGCGGCGATCAGGGTCTGGCGGGCGCGCAATCGACGATGGTGGTCAGTGATAACCGCGGGCTAACGGCGAGAGAGGATCGGTGGTGGTCGACGGCAGCCGGGCGATGGTTAGCGGCGATGACCATGTGGTCGGCGACGCCGACCGGTGGTAACGATTATGCTTGAAGGATCTTCAAGCCTTAGAGCTTTTCTTCTTTTGTACTCCCTCATGTGAAGAATGAGGGGTTATTTATAGATTAGAGGAATGACATTTTGTAAATACGCAAAATCCAAACCACTTCATTGGACAAAACTCAAAATGATTCCCTTGATCATCCGATATATTTTAAGTATTTGAATGCTCAAATGAAGTCGTAATTAGGAGATCTTGAGCTTGTTAGATTCGCCACAAGACGCCGATTGACTATAAACACTCACTTAGTGACCGATATCATAAAATTTTAATTATATTTTAAACGCTTGATCTGGTTTGTCTTAACTCGAATCGATTGCTTTTGACATCAAGATGTTTCAACTAGTGAAATTTTAGTGTCATATCAAGATAAAATAAATTTTAGCTAAAATATATTAGTTTTAAATCTACCTTTAGTTATCAAACCCAATATATTAATCTTAAATCCAACCATAACATTTATTCCCAAGAGAGTAATGAATCTATTATTTAGCATTCCATTATAAAATTACTTTATTATCATAACCTTGTTAGTTCACAACATAACTTAGACAACAAGTTTTCTTATAATGGTCTAGATAATTAAAATTATTGCAACAAGTTTTCTTATAATGGTCTATATCGAGAGAATTTTGCTAACATAGTAAATTGGTCGTTGTATCATATTTTTCTCTCACACTAAAATTGAACTTATTGCATGGGAAAAGACTATGAGATATAAGTATAATATCTCTCCTTAGATAGGCTTGGATAGTAAGGGTGGAGATGCTAAATATTCCCTTAGTTGCTCAAAAGTAGCTTGACATTCATAAGTCTATTGAAAATTATTATTTTTAGCTCCCTTTAATATTTTAAAGAATGGCAAATATTTATCTCCAAAATGGGCTAGAGATAAAGATTTGCCCAATTTGCGTTGAACTTCATTAATATTATTTGGAGGAGTCATATCTCGGCTCTGATTTTCTCAAGATTAGCTTCAATCCATGAGTGACCATGAACCTAAGAAATTTTACGTAATCCCAAAAGCACACTTGGTTGGGTTGAGTCGCATATTATAATGTCGAAGAATGTTAAAGCATATTTCTAAGTCGAAATATGTTATGATTTTTTCAAGCTTTTATTAACATGTCATCCATATTTACCTTCATTGTGGCCTAAGAGGTCTTTAAAAATCTTATTCATAAGGCCTTGATAGGTAGCATATTTTTAACGAACGACATAACTTGGTAACAATATAAACCTTTATATGTTTGAAAAGATGTGGCTTCTTCATCCGTCGGGTTCATTTTTATTTGGTTGTAACCTAAGTAAGCATTTAAAAACTAAGCATTTGATGGACGTAGCATCAACCAATTGATCAATTTGGGAGAGAGAAAACTATCTTTCGGAAAGCTTTATTGAGATCGTAATCAATACATATTCTCCAAGTTTTATTTGTTGTCTTAACCATGATAATATTTGCTATCCATGTAGGATAATATAGTTCTCGTATGAATCCCTAAGAGCTTGTTAACTTCTTACTCAATAGCTTGGAGGCGATTAGGTGTAAAACTCTACTTTTTTAAATGACTGGTTTGAATGTTAGATCAATCTTGAGAGTGCATGATCACATTAGCACCCCAAGCATATCCGGACTCCAAGCAAAGATGTCTTGATTTTAACCCAAGCATGTATTTTACCCTATGTTACCTGAGAATAGAGATCTACTTACAATGTTCGTAAGGTTTGTCATCTAATAATGAAAGGGAGCAAGTCTTCTACGGAGAATCCTCAGGGGTACTTCTTCATCTCGAAAATTAAAATTCTTGATCTTGAAGGTCACCAAGGGTGTGGTTGAGCTCTAAGGTAACATGATTATGTTATTTGACTTTTGATCACCCACTCCAACGGGTTAAATTTCATCTTAAGATGAGATACCAAAATAACAACACCAAATATTAATTGGAGGGGCCTTAGAAGATAGCGTTGTATGATGAATTTGACTTGGCCATGAATTGAATTGAATGAGTCACTTGTCAAGAAAATTCTACGAGGACAACAGAAGGGTGATTGCCCCTCCACTCATACAAGGTAATTATCAAACCCATATAATGGTCCTACACGGGTTGGAGCTTTTTCCAAATCGTGCCCATGTTAAGAAATGTGGAGTAAAATAAAATATTGACTAAACTCGTTATCAATCAAAATTCTCTTAACATTATAACATGGGTCACATATCCCGCATTGATGAAAAGTGGATCTTGATACTTAACTTGGACTTCTTCTAAGTCCGAAATTAAAAGTAATGGAATGATCAATGCAAGATTTCGTTAACTCGGCTCTTGAGGTGGCAATGAGGACTTGATTAGATAGTAGTTATCCTCTGCGATTGTTTCAATTTCTCCAACTATCCACTATTTTGTTATTTTTATGATAATTTTCTTGGTTGCCCCTTAGTTGGAGTTATGTTTGCTTGAGTTGATTGATGCACAAATCAACATAGATATCCTTATTAAATGAGCCTTTCGATCTCTTCTTTGAGTTGTTTACACGCCTGTAGTATGTACACAACTTCGAAAAGTGATAATATTGCTCGATTTCACGAATTTGGTTTTAGTGGATGTCACTTATGGTTGTCATCTCGAATGGTCATCAAGATGTTAACACAAGATTTGTTCGGTATGTATTCCTTTTACGTCGTGGTTCACGCCATTGATGTGAGGGTCATGGAGGAGATCACGCGTCTTGTTGCTTCTTTTGATGGGATTGTCGATCGTGTTCCCGAGGCACTCTTGCATTTTTGTGGATTAAAATTATTTAGCCTCATCAAAAAAAATTTGTGCTTCCACACGATGAACAAGTTGGCATATGAAGGACCGATTCTGCAAGTGACAAGTAGAAAGGCGGGACATAGCCTCCAAGGAAACCTCCTCTTAATAATTTAGGTCTACTCCAAGTATTTGGTGAGCCTCTAAGGAGAATATCCGGAAATACTCCTTAAGTGATTCAGCCTCATTTTGACAAATGCGAGAGATGAGAGAAATCCTTAATGATCCTCCAATTTGTAATGAACTTCTACAAAAAATCTTGGCAAGTTACAAAGGTATGGATGGATCCCCTTGGAAGGGAGTAGAACCAAGTGCAGTTGAGGGTGATCGGAAAGACGACAAAGTAGTGTGTCGAGCTCATCAGTATATGCATGATGGTTTCAGAAATGGTCGATGTGTTCATATGTCATTGAAGTCGATGATCTGGCTTGAAAGGAATATGTTGAAGAATAGCTTTATCCAAAGGCTAAGACTCTTGATAGCGCAATGAGAGGAAGATGATTTCCATCTTTAAAGTAGAATTCTTCCGAAGGCGTCATAATTCCACATGTATAATACGGTGGAATTAACAGATGAGAACGTCAAGCTACCAACAATAATTGGTAGGTTAGCAATTGGTTGAGTTGTAAGTGATGGATGAGTAGAACTGAAGGAGGTCGATCACGATCCGGAAGAGGAGGAACTTCCATGGCGAATTAAGATTTTGACCTCCCAACTAACGATCGATCTTAGGGGAGATGTGTTTACTACGAAGTGGTTGCCGTGTTTCTCATAAAATTGAATTATCTGAGACTCTTTCCATTTGGCTAAACATGAACTTAGAGGTTCTGTTGCATCTTCACGATAAGGTCATGCTAGTGGGGAAGTGAAGCTTTGCGTTTTGGTTCAAGGATTGGTTTGGGAGGGCGGAGTTGGAGCATAAGGCTCCACATGGTATTGACCTATTGGCCATGATGCGGTGTTCATAGAGATTGTGATTGTGGGGTTTGATTCCCACAGACTGTCAAACTATTACGATGATAGAAATTTAGTTGCGAGAATAAAAGTTTACACTTTAGCCTTATTGTAAAATCTAGCACACATAGATATTTGAAAAGTGAACAAGAAGCTTGGGATTTTATGTGAAAAATCATAGAAAGAGGGGAAAAAATCACGGGCCTAGTCGAAAATTTTTCACTATATATCCGCCGAGTACAAAGTTTAAGTTTTTCGATAACATGATTACTGATTGTATGAAAGCTAGAATGGGAATTCCAAAATCAGTAACAACAAAATGCAGAAGAGTTGGATAACCATTGGTGGCGCAATGTAGCGTCGAGGTTAGCCGATGGCTGATGATCGATAAGCGATCGATGATGACGATAATCAATGGTGGTGGCGACGAACGGCCCGGTTGTTGGTCGCGATTAGATCAGGGCGGCGCTGACCGATGGTGGTGCGATAACCGGGGCTGGCTAACAGCAGAGAGGAGTGGTGGCGACGGCACGGCCGGATGATGGCGATATAGCTGGCGTGGCCGACCGCCGACCGAGACGATTATGCCAAGGATCTTCGCCTTGAAGCTTTTCTTTGTACTCCCTCATGTGAAGAATGAGGTTAGGACAGATTAGAATGACATTTTGTAAATACGCAAAATCCAAACCACTTCACTCAAAATGATTCCCTTGATCATCGATATATTTTAAGTATTTGAATGCTCAAATGAAGTCGAATTAGAAGATCTTGAGCTTGTTAGATTCGTCAAGACGCCGATTTGACTATAAACACTCCTCACTTAGTAGTCGATATCATAAAATTTTAATTATATTTTAAACGCTTGATCCGGGTTTGTCTTAACTCGAATCGATTGCTTTTGACATCAAGATTCGTTTCAACTAGTGAAATTTTTAGTGTCATATCAAGATAAAATAAATTTTAGCTAAAATATATTAGTTTTAAATCTACCTTTAGTTATCAAACCCAATATATTAATCTTAAATCCAACCATAACATTTATTCCCAAGAGAGTAATGAATCTATTATTTAGCATTCCATTATAAAATTACTTTATTATCATAACCTTGTTAGTTCACAACATAACTTAGACAACAAGTTTTCTTATAATGGTCTAGATAATTAAAATTATTGCAACAAGACCCCTCCACCCCATGCTAATATTTGAATGATTTTGTCTATAAGATAAAAATTTAAGACCTTCTACCTAAGATAATCAGCTTCTCTTATGAAGTTGAAAGACCTATATCCAGACCATCTAGTATTATAAGGTAAGTTCAAGGTTCTATAGCCTTACATGTCATGTAGACTTGGCGACATGATTTGTGGTGTGTTTTAGATGACTAGATTAGACTAGGACTCAATTTTCTTTTTATGCACTAAGTCTTGGAAGCCCCCGAGATGACATAAATCATAGTTTATTTTGAGTTTTATCATCTGTCTCACTAATTATATTGGACTATGAAACATTTGTTGCTTGATTTTGTTTGTTCTCATTATCCAAATATACAACTAAGATCTTATATTTCTCTTAGATCTTAGCATTACTAGATATGTTAATTCATATTCAACATAACCTTGATGGACAATTAAACTTAGACCAACTTTTTAAATAAAATTTTAATGAATTCTAATTAAAGGTCATATCTTTGGTCAATATCTTTGGATTTTTATAATCTTTAATTTTTCTCTTCTATCATTTCCCTGAATACTAACAATATTTCTTAATTATGAGTGTTTCAAATATCTTGAGATATAATAATCATAAGGGCATATCTCTATGAAAAACTTAAATTTGTCTAATAAAATAAATCCTAATGATTCTCGTTGGTCAGTGAATAAAACCTATAATATTTATCTAATCTTTCTTTCCTTAACTTTCATACATCTATAAAATATATTCATTAGTATCAACTAATCATCTACTATAACGTAATGAGTCACTTTAGAAACTCATAATTCATAATAGATCACTCTTATAAAAGGTGACCTCTCTAAAAGTTGGATAAACAAAAATATAAAATTATATTGTTCAACCTGATATAAGATATGCCAGGCCAAGGTGGACAATATATCACATAATATAATTAACTTATTATATTCAAACAAAAAAAAAGCTTCATCGCTAATTAATGGTAAAAAAAATACTTTGATATTTGCTACAACATATTGATCACAATGATTGTAATAACTCATTTCATGGGATGGGTTGGCAAAAAAATTCAAAAAGTTTCATCATCTTCTTATTGATCCTATGGTACCCGAGTTTAATGTTGGTTGAACTAATTTGGACTTTAGGTTATTTGAATCACAGTTTGACCAACTTAGCAATGCATTCTCATAATACATTTAAATCCTCAAAATCTATTTATATTGCAACAATTAGCCATATGATCACAAAGGCTCTTTGCTATAAGTGTTTTGCAATATTGAGACCAATGAAAGAGTTAAGTATTCTTGCAGTACTCTCTCTCTCTCTCTCTCACCAAGCTTTAAAACCCCATTTACTCAAAAAAAAAAAAAAAAAATCCTTTCATGCATGAAATATTCCACCCAAAATGTAAAATAATCGTTTCCTTAAACCCAACAAAGCATAACAAATATCACTGAAGCATTTCATTTCTAGTGAAATACTTTATATTTTAGAATTATTTTTTGAATATGCATAACAAAAAAATAAAATATCGTGCCCAGTATATAAGAATCCTGCTATCATTTTACTGATTTAAGAAAAAAAAATCAGATCAACTTATACATTAAGAAAACTGATTTATTCTATTAATTTGTGGAGTACTATAACATTATTATTAATTTATTATCCAATACCCTCTGCTAGCATAAAACAGGCACTTTCTTGTCTCCTTTCTTACAGCTCTCAAAGTGATCGACGTTGTCCAAAAGCTGCGAAGGGAAAAAAATACTACTAATCGGTGGAAGGAGTCACGGGCTGGACTTACTCAAGCCCGTGACTCTCTCTCTCTCTCTCTCTCCTCTCTCTCTCTCTCTCCTCTCCTTCACTTCAGAAATAAGAAAAAAGAAATGATGAAGGAGCTTTCAGAATCAGAACCAGCTCAGTTAATATTAGATTTCAGAAAAATATTATCAGTATTATTATAAACTCTAATATTAATAGGAGAGGAGGGGTCGGTGTTGTCTCTTCCAGCGGGAGCTCATCACGAGCTCTTTGGGAGTTTCCGGCCACGTGAATCCCTTCTTCAGACTTCTCTCTCTCTCTCTCTCTCTCTACGCTGCTTTAAGAAGCTGCATGCATACCTCTCTTTATTCGTCAGCCCTTTGAAAGAAATGCGAAGGTGATGACAAAATAAAAGAAAAAAAAATCGATGGGTTGACATTATGAACTGACATAAAAAAAATCAGATGTACAATTATTTGTGAATATTAAAAAAATTATTTGTGTTACTTTTTAATGTTAATTATCAATAGTTTTTTAAGGATATCTTGACTTACAAATTTTCCTCATATAAGCTGTTCGATCATTTTGTCTGGTCATGAGAATATAATACCATTAGAGACAGACCTGTTATTCTGTTGAATTTACTGTTAAAATTAGGAAACTGTCAAAACAATTTGAAATAAGACTTTGCATAGGATTTTTTTTTTTTGAGAAGATTTACATACATATCATAATTCTAATGTATTTATATATCTAACACTTAAAAGTTAGATATTTATTTATCTAATATTTTGTATATTTAAAAGGTATATTTTATTTTAAAAAATGAATAATGATGATATTTTTAATGTGATATTGAAAATTGGGTATTATATAAATAAAAATTAAAATTTAGATGTTAGATATGTAAATACATAAGAATTATATGATATGTATATAAATTCACCTTTTTTTTTTAATGGTGGGAGGTAAATGGAGAACCAGGAGCTCAAATTTAATAAGTATAATATAGATAAGATACAGTATAAATTGAAAAATAAAAAATAAATGTTTTGAGCATCACCAAAGTTGTTTTATAAAGTAATATAGGTCTAGAATTTGGGGAGGAGAAGGGCTAAGCAAGTATATATTCTCATAAGGAAAACACATTTTAACCAACTTATTAGAGAAATTGCACCTAAAAAATGGGAGGTTTATAAATTCATTCTCAATACAATAAAGCGAACATTTGTGATTCGAAATGATTTTGTGCTAAGATAGAACGAACATTTGTAGTTTTGAGACTATCAGTAATTGTTAACCAACCAAAATCATGAATCATGAATCAAGATATATTTTTCTCATTAACCTTAAGAAGATGTTTGTATAAACAATTTTGTTCAGAGAGAGAGAGAGAGAGAGAGAGAGAGAGAGAGATTGATTGATTGATTTTATAATTTCAAGTGATAAAGTCTATAAGTGGGGACATTTTGGTGGGCCAAATCTAAGGTGAAAGTAAGTAGGACCACACGTGGGTGATGAATGCTACAGGCTCAGGATTAACGACATCCCACCCACAAGAGGTGTGGGTGGATACCCATTGCAAAAAAAAAAAAAAAAAAAAAAAAAAAAAAAAAAAGTGGGAGATCAAATAGCCTAGATGTGGTAGGGGTGGGGAATACCCAACTCCCATTAAAATAATATCATAACTAAAAGCATTGACCTAATAAGGGGATGAATGTATGAACCTACTACCCAAAGAGTTCGATCAAAGATTTACTATGCACATATGAGAAAATCACCGAATCATATAGAATTTTCATCGATTGATTAGCAAAGACTAGATTCTAGAATGCAACATGTAAGTTTTAATTTACATGAAATATTGAGAGTACGAGTTATGTCCTATGAAATAAGATGATTTTTTTTTTTTTTTGAAGAAGCCTCCTTACTGAATGAATTTTAAGAGTTTGAATTTTTTTTTATAATAGGCTTAAGAATAAGAGTCACCCATAAAAAATTCAATTTTGATGGAATTCTAACAGTATGTTTGGAACAACTTTTTTTACTATTTTGCTCTTTAGAAAGCAATTATAATTATATTTAACTATCACTTTAAAAATTATAACTATTAAAATATGATGATTATCAAAAAATTATCATTTAAATTTTTTTAAAAATATATATTTTGAAACTCACAATAATTTTCTAAAATGTATATTCTCAATAACAGCTTTATAATCATTTTATAAAAAAAAAAAAAAAGCTTTCCACCCCTTTAAATAAATTTTTTTAAAAAGTTTTGAATGTATCAATAACAATTCAAAAGCTAGCAATATTTGGTTTTCTAACGAAGTGAAAACGCCAGAGGCATTTGGAAGCACTAGAACAGATTTTAAACCTGTTGAGGCTTTGCTTTTCAATGAATTATTGCAAGAGGCAGCATCTTCTTTTTTTTTTTAGAAATATCAATTTTATTATTTTCTGATGTGACCTGCTTCACCTCGGCCACTGTCCTTTGAACGAATTTGAGAAACTCAACTCAGATGAGATTAAGTAAATAAATAAATAAATATTTAGGACCATTTATAAAATGTTCCTACAATTTGACCAAATGAATTTTAATTCTAAAATTTTAAGAGATTAATAAAAATAAACCACTTAACCACTTTTTTTTAACTGTCAAACTCATATATTTATGTGTCATAATTAAAATATTTAAAATTTTAAAAATAAAAAATATGAGTTAAAAATAAATTTATAAATATAGAAGAATAGAATGAATGTGTATATAAAATTTTTAAATTTTAAAAATAAAAAATCAAATATGATTAATAGAATTTATTATAAAATTATAATATGTAAATTATTATTAATCAAATTCAAAGTTCACGTGTAGAACTATAATTAAATTTTCATTATATATTGATGTACATATTATATATACTAATTTTCCTTTTTTTTAAAATTTAAAGTATATTTTAAATAATTCTAACATTAATATATAATGTGTACAAATATATTTTGAATGTAATTTAAAAATTGAAAAAAAAACTAAAACTAAAATGGTGGGGCGCAGGAACTAATGTGTTTTTTTTTTCCTATTTACTAATCGCTACAATGCCCTCTAAAATTGCCCACAATAACCCTACATCTCAAGTCCATGCCGCTACCTACCTTCAACCTCAAACCTCTGGCCCTCCCTAAGAGAAATTATTATATGAAGAGCCTAAAGAGTTATTTCGGATCATTTTTTTTTTTTTTTTTTTTTTTTTTTATTTAAAAATAAAACTTATTTAATTTTACTTATTATTTTTTAAAATATTCAAAACATCTAAAAAATATTTTAAATATTTTAAAATAATATTATTTATTTTAAAATAAAAATAAAACCACAAAAAATATTCTAAACAAATATTTTTTTCAAAACATAACAATAAAACAAAAATAGAATAAAAAATAGAGTAAAATTGATCCCAAACAGCTCCTAAATATATAATTACATCTAAATTTTACTTTTGCTGTATATTAACATACATTATATATATACATCAATTTTTTTCTTAAAATTTAAAAAATATTTTAAATACTTCTAACACCGATATATAATATACATACAAAAATATTTTGAGTGAATTAAGAAAATAAAAAAAATCATAAAAATTTATTATTTTAGTTAGTTATATATTTTTTTTTAAATTATGCTGAAAATATTTATGTACATACACTATATATTAATATTAAAATATTTAAAATACACCTAAAACTCTAAAAAAACTAACAAAACTAATAAATATATATATATATATATATATATATACACTGAATATATCAATTCATAATAAAAATCTAGGCATAACTCTACATTCAAACTCCACTACAATCCAGGCATAATAACCTTTTCGAGTAGATGACGAGTCACCAAAGCCATTAAAACTCAAGTTAAATATATTTCTTTTTCTTTTATTTTAAAATTTATGGATTATATGAAATTTTGTTAATAAATTTTAATAATTATTGTTAAACTTTGAATTATAAAAATTTTAAAGTTTCAAATTAGAATTGAATGAATAAGGCTATAAAAAACTAGAATTAGATAAATTTTCAAAACTGTTTAGACTTCCTTTTTATTTTGTCCCATCTTTATATATTTAAATTTCATTTTTTTTAAATATAATAATAATGAACATAATTCATTATCATATTAAACTATGAAGAGTGTTGCAAAGGATGCATACCTTCATAGCCATGCCAGCAAACATTTATCATTTTTACATCAAAATTCTGGCAAAAAAATTAATCGCCAATAACAATTACATGCCCACTCATGAAAAAGATTGATTGATTATTTTTAAAAATTTCATTATATATATATAACACCTCAATCTTCAATACTTTTCAACATAGAAAATTACATAATAAATAAATATTAAACATTGGGTGTTAAATATATAAATACGTAAGAATTGTGTGGTGTGTATGAAAATCTTTAATTTTTTTGGTGGAACAGAATGATAGTATAGATAGAGCCTATCAGGAAAATTAAAATTGAAGCATTTCAATCACCAAGAACCTTAAATTTTTCATCGTATCGAAAGACCAAATAATCCACAAATATATAAGAAGATTACTAATCTCAAATTGAGAAGGCAGAAAACAACTCATGCATGCAAAGAATCTGAACCCTAAATCTTCCAAGAATGAACTTACAGCTCAGGTAAGGGTAGCATAAGAATGGCAGCCATGAATGCCCTTATGCTTTGTACAGTAACCTGTCAAAATGAAACAATTTTAGCAGACATATATCTAACAGATTAGATTCATTATAGTTATAAAAGAACTGATGATACACAGCTTCATTAGACACACAAATAAATAAATAAAATGCTCTGCCTGAAAGCATGAAAACCATAAGGTCAGCTTTGCAGATCCCATTACTACTAACTAAAACCACAAGAATAACTTACAGAACAACAAAATAAATAAATATATATAAGCAGCTGCAGTTTCCCACAGAAGATTAGTAAAACTGAAGTTCAAAGACAAGGATTTACATAGGGAGGAGGGAGCAGGGTCAGGATAAAGCTTAGGAGATTGCATGACTCCACCAGACATTGATAATAGAAGGCATCTTCAAAATTTCTCATCTATGGTGGCTGTTTTAACTTCAATGAGCATCCTAAAAGTTCAGTTTCTTAACAAAACATCGATGATCGATGATATATTTCTTTAAAGAGTGAGCAAATTCTTGTTTTCTATAAGCAAGTTCAATACCCAAAAAAATTAATATTTAGGACAAAATCTTTAGATGAAAAATAGTGTTTTAAGTAGTGTTTTATTGTAAGAACTCCCTTTTGTATCACTTCTTATAAATAGAATGACATCAATGTAGATAACTAGGATTAACATAATATGAGTTATGTTAGATAAAAGATAAAATGATATATAGAACTACTTCTAAGCCCAAAATCGACAAGGATCTTCTAATTAGCAAACCAAGAATGTGGGCTATGTTTAAGATCATGAATAGCTTGGTTAAGACTCTAGTCTCAACTTGAGCAACTTACCCAAGTAGTTGCTCCATATAAATAACTTCAATGAGATCTCTATATAGAAATTTGTTAAACTCATATGTAGAAGTGACCATATTTGGAAGATGGCAATCAATAATGGAATGAGAGAAAGATATTACAATAGTCAATCACATAAACTATGACGATCTTTATATCAACAATAGAATCATCATGATGAAATTTTCTGGCATAAACCCAACGATGTAAAATACACTTATAAAGCAATAGTTGATTGAACAATATCCAAGATGTCAATTCAACAAGGTATTCATTTCAAAAAGAATTTCTTGTTTCCATTGAGCTCCTGTAGAGCTTCTTGGCATGTCCTGAATAAGAAACTGATAACAAAGATAATGCCAAAAGTTGAAAGCCATAAGACAGATGATCAAGGTTTATATAGGATTGACTAAAATGATACGTAATAGATCTTTTATCTATACAAAGATCAAAAGTAAATCAAGGTTAAAGAATTATTTAGTAGGTGAATTCTCGATCTGGGCAGATAATGGGATGGTGTTACCACATAAGCAGAAAAAAGTCATTTGGTATATACCTACAAAGGTGGAGCTGATGGTAATTGGTAGGAAAGCTGATGAAGGAAAATAAAGAGAAATGAAGAGGATTGAGTTTATTGAAAGATGATAAAGGAAAACAAACAGAAATTTAATCTGCTTAAGTATAGAAGTGACTAGTGGTAGGGTTTAGACATACGTAGTCTTTTGAGTATTAGAATACCCAAGAAGATGCAGCAAATAGCCCAAGGGAAGAGTGTCACCTTTCCAGTCCAACAATCAAATAGCCCAAGGATGAATAAATTGTTCAAGGGAATCACAAACTAAGTATGTATGGCATGATTTTCTGAAACATTCCTACATTCATGAAGACTAAAGTGCTCAATATATTTTTAAACATTTAACCTCATATTGGGGCACAAGATAAAAGTGATTATTAGTATCCCATCCTTTCATGTCAACATAAATTAAACTATCTAAAACAAAGGAAAAGTTGAAAGAAATAAATTGGCGTAATTCTGTGTACAAGAAGAACCAAGGAAGATATCCATAAACAGCATTTTTTTTACATTTTCCCATCCTCAGGAAGATGTCTTGGCGTTTGCTTTTCATTCTTCCTCAGATCAACATATAGAGAACTTAAATCCAATAATTACCTACTTCATTGTATTAACATGTTATTAAAAAAATACACAATTTATCAAAAGAAAAACCTCATTAGAATAAATGTACACAAGTCTTGAGATAGAACCAAGGAAGTCTTGAGATAGAACCAAGGAAGTCTTGATCAAATTAAATGAACCTTAATCGAAAAGAGAACTTAAAGACCTATTTTGTAAGAATTAGTGGGTATGTGTGAAAAGTAAATTTCTGTGAAAAAGAAAATTAAAGTACGGCATACCTCCGGTGTGCTAAATTAGTGTTTTACATATTGGTCAAGATTCACATTGAAGAGTTCGCACCTATTGAAAATAGAAAAAAAACAGACAGAAATTACCGCATATGGAACATAAGTACAAAGTAAAGCAGAGACTTAATGCAGTACATAAGAACAAGATGTATGTATCAGGTTCCACATTATTTTGGAAAGTGCAACAATCTAATACCACTTAACGAAGAAAAAAGTTCAGCATGGTCAAGGGATGAATAAAGTGCCCTGAATGATTATTAAGTAGCAGGTGAGTCAAATTTTCAAGCCAAATAAAGCAATGACAGATAGCGTATACCAGGACAATATATTAAGCGCTATGACCCTGTTAAGACTTTAACAACACCAAGTTCTTAAGTAATAGTATCCTAAAATTAAAAAAGCCATTATGACCATAACATACTGGGAAGAATCAAAAGTTACCTATATAGTTGATGTATTCAGGTCCGATTAACTATTGATGGGGTGAGAAATATTCTCCATCCTTTATAAATTCCCCAAACACTGACAAAACATGATGTCTCCAATCTTCTCCAATGACTCTTATTAATGTAGAATAATATATGATTATTTATATTAATGAAGATTATATTTTATAAAAGAGCAATTTAATAGTATAATGGTATAGTAAGATATGGTCCAAATATGAAAAGACCAATTATAAGAAACCAAAAAAAAGCTAAAGCATGCCAAGATACTCAAGTAAAAAAGAGCCTAAAAAAGTGCCCTAGCAAGAGAACAATTAGAGCCCATCACAAAATCTAATCAAGAAGAAATAATTATATTTTAAATTTTATATTTAAGCTCTAGAAATTTGGCTTTTCAAATTTTGGAACATGTATTGACTGGTCATTAATAAATATTGAAAGATAAAATAAATTAAAGAAAGTCATTAGCAATTTTTTATAGTAATAGCCACCCAACTTTCTCTACAAATTTTTTCTTCTTTATTTGAATTTTGGTCAATGTAGCTTCTATAAATAAGGTTGGTATGTAATAAAATTTTTCTAAATTTGGAAGAATAAATATTTTGGAAATTTTTCTATTTGTATTAATACTTGTTGGTCTAGCTTAACCTTTCTTTGATAAGATTGATTAATTATATCATAATTGCTCTCTAATCCTCTCAAAATTCCTCTCTAATCACCCTCACATCCTCCCTACATTCTAACTAACATCTAAGCCAAATCATCCACAATCAAGTCTTAAAATCAACTCCAAAACATTCCTTAAAGCTCATGACCCAAACTAGATGGACAGGTACTTATTCTACAAATTATGATAATGCCTTGCATCACCAAACTCCACCAAATATTCAAGATCATAATTTCATATCTTAAAATAACCCTCCATTATCATTTTGCCTCATTTGAACAATTTAATCACTTTCTTGAAAGAGATAATTTGAATCACCTCAAACTAACCCAAGCTGGACCAATTTCGCCTTATTTTCACAAATTCATCTAACAGCCTTATCATCCAACTATCCACTCCATATCATAAGCTTAGAACATAAGCTAATCATTCACCATAAATTTTAGCCATTTATACTATTTAAATGTCATCCCTAAAGTGATTTTTCAAATCGACCCAAACTAGTCCATGTAGGACTAATCTTAGCATTCCTTCCACCAAACCCCATAAATCCCTCATCTTTCAATCATAAACTCCAGATCACTTATTAAGATATTAAATAAAACCTCAAATCTACTTCAACCATTAATCCCATCAAAAAAGCTTACCAACACCATCATATTTGGTATTAGAGCAAAACATAGATTTTAGTAATATAATATTAAAAATTTTTGAGGTCTTCTCCCTTAAGGTGAGTCTAATGGCTCAATCATTAAAATTATGATTTAAATTAATCATTTTCATATTTAATAAATTTGGTATTAGAGATTAAGAAGATTTTATTTGCATATAAGTGAAGATGAGTTGATGAATCATTTTCTTATTGTAAAACTTCAAATTTTGGTGAGTTTTTTAAACTTGCATCTTTTGTATTTTGTTATTCTTTTCAAAATATCCATCCCTTGGCTTCTCCTTCTTAAACAATATGTTAAATTTTTCTTTCCAATAACCTCTTTAATTTGTATTAATCGTTGACTTGATGATTTTGGTTATGACTTTTAAATGGTTGATTAGAATAGAATTTTTTTGTGGAAAAAATTGGTTATCTAAATTAGGTTGCATATTTTTATTTTTTTCATTTAAGAATTTGCATATTTATTTTACTCATAATGCATCTTTTCTTATCGTTCTATTATCATCAATTTAATTCTATAGATTGAAATTCTTGAAGAAGAGAGGAATTGATGTAAAATAATATACAATTATTATTTTTTCATTTAAGAATTTGCATATTTATTTTACTCATAATGCATCTTTTTCTTATCGCTTCTATTATCATCAATTTAATTCTATAGATTGAAATTCTTGAAGAAGAGAGGAATTGATGTAAAATAATATACAATTATTATATTTATGGAGATTATATTGTATATGAGGAATAATTTAGTGTAGTAAAATATGATCAAGCTATGAAAGGCCCAATTATAAGAATCAAAAGAAAAGCCAAAACAAATACAGTTATTTAAACAAAAGAGCTCAAAAAATTATCCAAGTAAGAGCCAAATCAAAGCTTATCACAAGAGCCTAATAAAAAAATTACATTTGAAATTTATTATTTAAATGTTATGTTTAGGTTCTAAAAGTTTGGCTTTTCATATTTTGGAACATATATTGGCTGACCATTAATAAATATTGAAATATTAAATGAATTAATAAAATGGTTGGTACCTCTTCCATCAATGACCACCCAGCTTTCTTTCCAAAAAAATTTCTCCTTTTTTTTTTTGAATTTTGTTCGTGCAATCCCTATAAATAAGACTAGCAAGCAATGAAATTTCTCAAGATTGGGAATAATAAAATCTTTCGAAGAATATTTTTCTGTTAGTGATTGATGGCCAAACCCGACCTTAGTGGGATTGATTGCCTATCTTATAAGTGGTTTCTAATCCTCTCAAAATTACTCCCTAATTACCCTACATCGTAATTAATATCTAAAGCCCAATCATCCACCATTTAAGTCTTCAAATCTACTCAAAATATTTCATAAAGCTCACAACTCAAACTAGATGTTATAACAACTTAGTATTATTCTAGACAATATGATGATGTGGCATTTACTCTTATATCCTATTTTATATATATATATATATACACACACACATATATAGTTTTATCATATCATGGAATTTGCTCTTACATAGTTTGTTATCGGTTTGTTACAGAGGTCGTGGGTCGAATTCATATATAGTTGTATTCACTAAGAAGGGAGAAAATATATACTATCTTCATTTTTCCTTACGGAAAGGGTTTTTCCTTAGTTGCTTGTATATTATTTCCCTCTTGCGGTTACCACACTAGATTGGTATCAAAGCCATCAACGGCGATCCATGGGAGGGAAGCAAGACCAACTATTGACGCAGATCGTAGCTTAGAAGCTCGTGGAAAGCAGGGAGATATTTCAAAGGTGGAAGACCCCGTCGAACTTTTAGGTTCTAGAGATACGGTGGGAAATCGTGGTCTCAAGGTAACAAGACCTATTGTCCGAGATAGAAGATCGGAGGAATCGGCAATCACACCGATACCTCCCATTGATCTTAGGAAGACGGAATGATCGGAGGAATACAACAATAACCGCTCTTGACTCTCATTGACGGCGACCAAGAGCTGCGACAATTTGATCCATCCGATCCTAAAGAAGATGACTACTATCACTATAATTGCTTAATCAACGCAGATTGTACCGTGATCATGTTAGAAATTAGTTTCGAGTCAAATTAGATATTCCGCGGACGATTACATATTGAGGACTACCTTGACCGGGAACAAGCGGTGGAAACATTCTTCAATACATGGAAATCCGATGGAGAAGCAAGTGAAATATGTTGCATGGTTAAAAGGGGCACTCTGCATGGTGGCAACAATTGCAATCCAAACGGAGGGTAAGGAAGGTGGTGCTGGTTCGAATGAAACAGCTCGAGAAGACATTTTCTACCTATCGATTTTGAACAAATGCTATATATTCAGATCAACACTATTCTCAAGGATCGTGAACCGTGAACGCATACACGGAATAATTCTACAGACGAGAGAAACAATCTTAGTGAATCCAGAATCAAATTGTTGCAAGATATATTGGAGGATTGACAGGAGATATACAAGATAAATTGGAATTAAATTATGTTTGGACTCTTTCACAGTCAATTTCGCATTAAAAGCTGAAGCTCAGATTAACCGTAAGGGGCAATTCCCAAAGAAGAGTAGTGTGGAACACCACGCTTTAACAAACATAATTCCACCCCGTGATGAGCTCCCTTTAGTCTCAACAAGCTTGTAGGCACAATTCTAAAACGGAAGTAAAACATCAGAACCGAATGAAGAATCTGATTCAAGGAAATCCTTATGCAAAGCCAACTCCCATGAAATGCTTCCGTTGTTTTCAGCCAGGACACAAATCCAATGAGTGCCCATCAAGAAAACAAATTCAGCTGCTAGAAGGAGAGATAGAAGATGAAGATCTGCAACCTAAGTTGGAACTAGAGGGGGATGAAATAGAGGAATTATGGGGATGAAGGAGACCCACTTGTTTGTGTTCTCGAAAAGCTTCTCTAATGCCTCGTCACATGGCTGCTTCTCAACGACATACTGTTTTTTGAACCAGATTGGTATCAGAGCACTTTTAATGGAAAGGTTTGCGATCTACTAGTTGAGTGGCTGCACTGAAAATATAATTTCTAAGTCTGTGGTGCAAAGTTTACAGCTCAAGACCAAAAACACCCTCAACCTTACAAGATTAGTTGGGTAAAAAAAGGGTTAGACATACCTTCTCGATCGGAAAGCACTGCTTTGTGAAGTATTGGCGACGTGGATATGGATGCTTGTCATCTTCTTTTGGGAGACCGTGGCAATATTACATGGGAGCAACAACATATACTCATTTGATTGGAAGGGAAAAACAGTCAAGCTGCTGCCTACAACCAACACAACAAAGACCAATAAAGAAACAACCGCAGCCTACATTGTAAATACATCGGCTCTCCTTCATGCGATAAAGAAAGTACAGCTCTCTTTGCATTGGTAATGGTCCAAAGCCAACACAGATACCGGAACAAACATTACTTCCACTACCGCATGAGCCCAAAAGAACAACAACGAAGCTTTGATACAATTAAGTTGACCATCACAACAGCCCCAGTCCTTACCATTCCCAACTTTGAGAAACCCTTCCAAGTTGATGAATGCCTCTATGACGGTATGTTGTACTAAGTCAAGAAGCTCGACTTATCGAAGTTTTCAGCAAAAAATTATCACCAACAAGATAGAGATGGTCAGTTTATGAACAAGAGCTATATGCAATAATCCAAGCTCTTAAGCAGTGGGAACATTACCTCCTTCATCAAGACTGCTCTATGCAGTGATCACCAAGCTCTACAATTCATCAACTCCGAAAGTCAATCAACCGGATGCACGCTAGATGGGTGATCTTCCTACAGCGATTTAGCTTTGTTTTAAAACACAAATCAAGTACACAAAATAGAGTTGTAGATGCACTCAGTCGAAAGCAGCTGCCTCGTACAGCTTCAAATGGAAATGGCTGGTCTTGAAAACATTGCAGACCTCTATTCAGCAGATACCGACTTTGCTGCCATTTGGAAATAATTGCATTCATGGTTATCCCAAAATAATTTACTGTGTATCCCCAAGGTCTCATATCATTAAGGATATGCATGTTGGAGGTCTTGCAGCCCACCTGGGCCAAGAAAAGACAATTGAACAATTAAAATCTCTTTGTTTTTGGCCTAAACTGAGAGATGTTACTCGCTTTGTGGAGAAGTGTTTTATCTGTCAAAAGATACAAGGGCACGCCTGGAAACACTGGCCTCTACACTCCACTCTCGCCCAGATTCAATTTGGGAAGATCTCAACCTAGATTTTATCCTAGGCATACCTCGACAAAAGGAGCGATGGACTCCATAATGGTGGTAGTCGATCGATTCTCAAAAATGGTGCATTTCATTGCGTGTAAGAAAACTTTTGATGTTGTGCATATTGCTCGATTGTTTTTCCAGGAAATCGTAAGACTACATGGCATACCACAAGCCTAACTCGATCGTGATGTCAAATTCGTTGGTCATTTTGGAGAGAGTTATGGAAGCGGTTACACACTTCTGCAATTAAGCTCAGCATATCACCCGCAAAGCGGATGGCGACCGAAGTGGTTAACAGGACACTTGGCAACATGCTTCGTTGCCTAGCTTGTAACCATCGAAACAATGGGATGAGCTATTAGCACAAGCCGAATTTGCATTTAATTCAATGACCAACAGAACTACGGGAAGAAGCCCCTTCAATATAGTTTACACCAAAGAACCACATAGTTGACATGGCCATACTTCCCAAATATAAAAGCAAACCCGCAGCAACCATGGTGGAACACATTGATACAATGCTAAAATAGGTACGCTCACGGTTGATAGATTCGAATCAACAATATAAAGAAGCAACAGATCGTCATAAATGGAAGAAAGTTTTTCAGCCTGGTGAATTAGTCATGCTTAGATTCCGCAAGAAAAGATTTCAATCGGTACTTATTCTAAACTCAGCCCAAAGAAATTTGGCCCATTCCCTATTTCCAAACGGATTAACGACAACGCCTATATGGTGGAGCTGCCACCAGACATTTTAACTTCTCCCACCTTTAATGTCGCTGATATCTATTGATAATATCCTCACGATGGTCAAGCAACACTTTCATCACTCAGTGAGCTCTTCAAAGCGGGGAAATATGATGTGACATTTACTCTTATATATAGTTTGTTACCAGTTTGTTACAGAGGTCGTGGCTGGTCAAACCATATATATAGTTGTATTCTAAGAAGGGGAGAAAATATATACTATCTTCATTTTTCCTCTATGGAAAGGGTTTTTTTCCTTAGTTGCTTGTAGTATATTGATTCCCTCTTGCAGGTTACCACACCATATGATGACTTAAAACTTACCAAACTTCGCTAAATCCTCCAGATTATAATTTCACATCTTGAAATAATCATCTACCATCATTTTCTCCCATTTAGACTACTTAAAATCCTTTTTTCAAGAGATATTTCAAATCAGCTCAAGCTAGATTGATCTAGACTAATATTGGTCTTCTTTTCATAAACCCATCTAATGACCTTATCATCCAACTATTTACTTCAGATCATAAGTTAATAACCTAAGCTAATCCACTACAAATGTTGTAAAAAAAACTGAGTATTGCAAGCATTCAATTACAATTGTTACAAGCATTTTATTAGTGTTGTTGCATTTATGCAAATTCCTAAGAAAAACTTAGTAACATCTCATCTAAAGCTTATGAAAAGTACACTAATGCAAGAATCATCATAAATGACTAAAGTTGATCCACTTTAAGAAATGATAATTCATGAATATTCTTTTGATGATCCTCAAGATGCTGAAAATAAATTGTGATTATATTATAAGTCAACAATTTCTATTGTTGAATATGAATCAACATCTTTATAGCATACCCCAAACCTGAACGTAAGTGTTAAAATTAGAGCTTGAACATAAAATTTAGAACAAAATCATAGACGAGCTTAAATTTCTAATTGAAAAAAAACTAAGCATAGATGTCAAATTGAACAATCTAATCTATTTTAGTTGATAGACCAATTAAGCAATCTGAAAATGCAATTATTAATGAAGTATTTGATGATATTATTCTTATATCAAATGACCAAACAAATTTTAATTTTAATTTTACTTCTTAGTTTAATGTTACATAAATTCATAGAAAAACCTCATGAAACAGCTAAGTGATCAATATTTCAAAGAATTTATTAATATTAAATGTCATAAAATCTAAAATATAAAACTCGAATATCTGGTCAATCTTAAAGGTGCAAAATTCATCACAATTAATTTTTTTTAGCCATTTGAGTTATTTTTTAGAGCTTCAAATATATAATATTTGTGTGACTAATCAGCTTGCAATTGCAAAGACAGTTCATTTTCTAGGAATTAGTTAAATTTCATTATTTGTATCATTCAAACAAATATTAGTATAGCAATTTATTACCTACCGCTTTTCATTTACATGATTTTCATGAATTGTATGAGGATACTTAAGAAAAACCTAACTACTAATTGTAAAAACTGTAAGCTTTATGTTAATGTGAACAAGAGATACATGAAGTTTAAACTTGATGGTAAAGTCACGATGTGATTAAATTCAAAAAAGCCTTTATCAGGAACTTTAAAAATAAAATTTGAGAAAGGTAGAGCCAATTAAAATCTTATAATGTATTAGAACCAATACCTATAAATAAGATATGAGAGAAAATTTTGACATAAATCCAATTGTTCATTGGAAAATAAAAATAAAGCGTAAAACCAGTTCAGTGTCTCATGGCATACATGGAACAAATGAAACCACCAAAGTAAAAGTAATCACAAAAGTAACACTAGATTTAACATGGAAAAACTCAAAAATAGGAGCAAATCATGGGAGCTACACCACCAAAAAAATCCACTATGAAAGAAAAATCGAAAAAAATAGTACAAATTACACTTATCAAGCCTCTTCACACTTCAATCACTCTAAGGCACTTTACTCTCACTCATAAGAGAATTGAGAAAAGGTCTAGAAAAATTGCAAAAAATTATCTAAATCTGAAATATCCCTCGTAACATCGGCATTCTGATCCTAGCTAGGTGCTTAATCGCTCTACAAGATTTTCTACGAGTTCAAGCATTATGATGCTACTCGCAGCGATGGCATTGGCCTCGTTGTCACGAAAATGCGATGTCCGGGTCCTAGAGGCGTTGTCTCCACAACGCCGAGGCCCTCTTCTATCTTTCTAGTGGAAATCCATAGATCCTAGTGTGGCATTGTCCTTCTAATGCTAGCTACCTCCTATGTCTTTGAATTCAAGTCCTCCTATTCTAGCTAAAGTGTTGCATCTATAGCACCGAGGCACTACACCGTAAAAAAGGGGCTAAGTCGACAAGACATCTCAAGTTGATTGATAAAATCAAGCTCAAAAATAACATTATCAATGTCGGGTTTGCTCTTTTCATAAACCTTTTATCAATTCATTGAATTCTTCTCTCTTTTGTGCATACTCCTTGTGAACATGCATGCAATTCTCTACCAAATAATAGTACACAACTTGATCCTTAAGTTATTATAGATGATGAGATTGTGTATATTATTGATGATGAATTCTAAAGACATCTCATTCACTAGTGAGAAAAATCTATTTATGATGATTGATGGATTACTTTACAAGAAGCCTAAAATTAATGTCCATATTTATTTAAATATAAAAACTCAATTTGTTAGAGAGAAAGTTTTTCCAACTAAAAGATTAATATGTAGCATAGCTACTCTCATGATTGTGAGGAGCTATTATGGCTATTCTTATGAATATATATTCCAACAATAAAGTTATATTGTTTGATTATGTTATGCGCTATCTTTATTTGGGTATCATAACTTGTAGATTCTATTTTCATGGGATTTCCTTAAAAGTCTAATTTCTAACATGGAAAAAAATATTACGTTTTTTTTTTTTAATTTGAATTTTTGGACAAGGTTTAAATATGAACTTGATAGTTATCTAGAATCAAAATGAGCTAACCATGAGCCAACTATGTATAGTCAAATACCAAAAATAGGTTAAGTCAATCCGCAACACAGTATAGCTAGAACAAAGCACAATATAGAAAGATACACCTAATCAAACACGACAACTAAGTCAATGTCTTCTTCAATTTAGCGAGAGCTATACTACCAAAGTCAACATGACCTCATACCATTCACCCACCAATATAAGTACCTCAAGTCGCCCATCCATCCATTTCACCAATACTCTTTAGATATGAAGGTCAACTAAATCAAGCTACAACAAATGTTATAGAATTTTATACCTTTTTTATCTTGCATATATAACTAATCATATAGCGAAGCATCCCCAAACCTATAAATAAGTTGTCAAAAGTTGATACCAAATTACGCAATCAATTTAATGTATTAAAATGCATTAAAGTAATAAATTCCAGAGGTTCCCTCACTACTATTCCCTATTTCTCTCTCATATTCTCTCTTCCCTTATCCCATTCTCTCTCACTATACTCTAAAATTTGGTTGGATTGTGTTCACAAATAACTTGAATTCAACAAATCATATCCACCAAACTAAAGATTAAAGGTCTCTAGATCGAGAATTTAAGGCATGCAATTTATTATCTTTCATTGAATTAAACTTAGTTTTGATATTTTTATAAAGAAGTTAGATATGTAATTTCCATAAGAGTAAAACAATAGCTACAACTTAATTCCACGTGAAGTCATCTCCTTGACTAGTGTGAGGCCTAAATTTCTCACTCAGGATCTAATTTTTCAACATAACTTATTATTAGCTTGCTTTTCCTTCTAATGTTATTTGAATTTCTCACTAAATTTTTGAATTTATTCAATCACAACATTATTGTTTGAGTTCTAATTCACACATTTTATTATTATCGTTTAAAATCCAAAATAATAAGTGTAAATTAAAACTCAAACAATAATATAGTGATTGAATATATTCAAAAATTAGCAAGAAATTGGACGACGAAAACCAATGAGAAATTATAATTTAATTTAAAACTTCAAATACATGGAGGATTTACTAAGGTGTTTGGTATTGAAAAGAAATGTAATGTAAAATTTCTATACATTCCTTTTCAGCCTTTAGTTCAAATCCGATTACAAAGAATTTCGCTGTTTTGAGTTTATTTTACTTTACACCGATCGGTATAAATTAACACATCAACCAATTGTCGCCGAGGTCGCTCACCACGCCTTATATTCGCTCACAAAATGTCAAAAGAAAATTCTTGAATCTAATTTACATCCATCCAAACAAACATAAAATAACATAAAATATTTCTAAAGCACTACATTCTTTTTACATTGAAGTCCATTTACAGATTCTTTTTCAGCCAACTAAACAACCCCTAAGTATTTTCCTATTTCAATTGGATTACATCAAAGATCGACTTTAAGCTCATATCTTTTGCTTTAGTTATAGATGTTCTCTAACTAGACATTTATAAGGGGATGTATCATTGTGTGTGCTTTTGTTGATGATATTATTCTTGTTGATAAGACTAGAGAGGGTTCAAAAGAAATTTGAATTATGGAGATCAACCTTAGAGTCTAAGCGCTTTCATTTGAGTAGACTAAAATTGAACTTTAGTTATAAAAGATCTAGTAGTGAGGTTGTGATAATGGGTGATCAAGTCATTAAGAAGAGAGAATGTTTTAGATATCTCAAGTCTATTGTTCAAAGTGATGGTGAAATAGATGGGGATGTTAATATAATTCAAGTTGAAAGGTTGAAGTGGAGGAATGCAGCCTATTACGTGATAAAAAAGTACCATTTAGACATAAGAGAAAATTTTATAAGATGGTTAGACCCAAATGCTTTATGGTGCGGAATGTTGACAAGTAAAAGAGAAGCATAAAATTAAGTATTCGAGATCGGATGCTCAAGTGGATGAGTGACTTTACACTTAGAGACAAAATGCAAAACAAATATATACATGAAAAGACGGTAAAATGATGATAATATTAGTGAGAGTCTCCGACGATTTGGTCAAATAAAACGCCGATCATTCAATAACCCAATTAGGAGAGTAGATATATTAGATTCACTATATTAAGAAAGAAATGGATCTAAAAGATTTGGTTAGAAAGTATAAAAAAATGATCTTATTTTATTAGAATTAAATGAGAATTTTACATTTAATAGAACACAATGAAGAAGAAGGATTCATGTAACCAACCCTATGTAATGGGATAAAGGCTTATTATTGTAGTTGTTGATACAACTTGATTCTTAAGTGTGGTGATTAAATTATAATTACTCATTAATTTTGCATCATTCAATTTCTCGCTAATTTTTTGAATTTATTCAATTACTTAAATTCTTAATGCTGAACCCAAAGTATTTTTTTCAATAGAAAAACAAAGTAACTTTAGCCTCTAACAAATGTTATAACCAAAGTTGTTAAAGGCGGTCAAACATTTAATAAGCTGACATGCCTTCATTGCCCCTTACAGATCTTCCATGTAAGCACCATTACCAAGCATTGCCTAAGCTGGCGCATGGTCTTAAGATGTTAGGCAGCGAAGCAAGTGTTTTGCCTTGATTGGAGAGAAAGGTGCTAATATTTTAAACGCTTATGAAGTGTTAGTCTTTCATGATAAATCAGATGAAATGAAAAGAGTAACATGATTTGAAGAAATAGGAAAGCGCATTAGAAATCAAGTTAGATAAAATGTAAGTTCAAGAGCTTCAAGTTCCAGAATCATAAAGTTAGGAGACAAAGATGAATTCGAAGAAACAGGAGATGTAGGTTTATAAATTCATTGATGCGAAATAATAATGGAATAGACAATAAAGAAGAAGATTAGACTATCTTTACGTCATACAAGTTATAAATTTTAATTAATTTGACTGTTGAAGTCACTTTATTTGTTCAGATATTATATGTACCAAGATGTCAAATTTGGAATTTCATGAAAATTCATCATTTTTCTGACAGTTCAAAGTGATTCTTATAAGCTCATACTCTTCAGATATATTTAGCAGCACTGGAATAAGTTTATTAACAATATAATTATATATTATCAGAGCCTCAGTTAACTTGGGAGAGTACCTAGAGCAATGCCTAGTGACCTGAGTGTTGAGATGTCGTATCTCCTTAAAGTCTCTAGCACTTTTGACGATACTAAATTTTAACTAATAAGACCATAATGTAATTGTATACATGCTCAAATATAAAACCATCATATAACCTTGTATGAAAGATCAACAAAAATAATGAGGTAAGTGCATTTAGAAGTTCATCTGATAAAGAAAGTGAAGGAAAGAAAACCATCGTACCCTAGTGACATTAATATTAGATAATAATTGGAAAAAGGTATACCAACTGTATGAAGTTCCCTCCAACGTTGATCCTAGAGAGTTAAATGCAAACGCTACCGCTACATGATAACAAGGCATTTTTGTAATTCAAACCCATAAACTCCATAAGGAAGAAAAAGAAATCATTGTCCTAGCCCAACAATCTACATAATATATCAACATTAATATACTATTTTAAAACAGCTATGCTCAAGTAACTAATATACTATCCGATTGTTTCCACATGCATTTACCTGCACAAATAGACCAGACACTACATTTAGAGTGTAATAAATAACAAAAGAGCTGTTTTCTTGTGCATTCTGTGAAGCATATGTATATAAATGAACACATACGAACTGATAAAAGAAGATTAGTTTTGTAACCTGCTAATGTTGCATTGATACACCTACAGATATCATAGGGTGATGAGGTCAATAAATCCATTAATAAATGTGTACACTTTTCTCTTTTACTTAGCGGAATGTACGAAGTATGAAACCTCAGTTGTGTTTAATAAACATACTTGATTGGAGATCCAGGAACATAAAGCGGATTCTTCACAACATATAAGTTGTATATATACCTCAATGCATCACGAAGATCCCCAGTCTTTGGATGTGTAACAAGGATCAGCTGCATCAAAGCAAAGCTGATTGAAGGATCATGGAAGGAAAAGAAAAAATGCAATTAAATCTACAAAAAAACAAACTTGTATTCTCAGATTTTTTTTTTTTTAAAAAAAACTGTTATAATTAAGTCTTTGGATGTGTAACAAGGATCAGCTACATCAAAGCAAAAGGTAATTAGGGGATCATGCCATTAAAAGTAAAAATGCAATTAAATCTAGGAAAAACAAATTTGTATACTCAGATTTAAGAAAAAAACTGATAAAATTAAATCTAAGAAAGCATTTGTAACTTTGTGGGCAAGTTTGCTACCTGCTAGAGAACAAATTTAAATTTGGTTAAGCAAAAATTCTTTCAGAAAGTAAGAAAGAAGAAGATTTTCATGTTTGCTAACTGTTGAGAAGAAAAGGTCTCAGGTGAGAAAAAAATCAACCGTTGACGAACATTCTTTTCTTTTCAAAATTGACACATGCATATTTCTCTCAAATAAAGCTTTAATTTCCCTCTAGCCATTGAAAACGTAGGGTAGAAGGGGTTCCTCGGACTCAGCTACCAGCTAACCCTGTTGAGATGAAATCCAATTTAACTTCAAAAATTACGGAAGTGAGAGTACCCCGCATTTTAATAATAAAAAATTCATGGTAAGTTTCAGTTCGTCCAACCTTGATATCAAAGAAAGCAAGCATGACCTTATATGCTCGTAAATAGACCAAATACTATTCCATGCATGCATGCATGCATGTAGTGATCGGGACTGAACAACTAGTAACAGATAAATTTTCCTGGGTACTCTATTTAGCAACAAAACAATGTGAAGAGTTCACAAAAATTTAAGAAGAGAAAGGAATTTGGAACACTACTACACTAATCTTTGACATTAAACACATGAAAAATTTTCTGCCAGTATCTATTTCTGGTTGGTGGCTTAAACATGTAGATGACTTCAACGAGGAACTTCATTAAGTGCCTCAATAGCACTTCAGATAGCAATCAACTTAGCAGTACTTTGCCTTGTAGTGACTCCAACATGTAGATTGTTTCTAACATGGGGATCTTGAGAGGGACTAAACCAGGCTCTTGCCAAACCTAGGATGGTTCAGGTTCAAATCAGTCCAGCCGCCATCCCTTCTATTGGTTGGCACCTTGGATCTTAATTTTCTAGTTTAGGTTAGAAATAGGGTTTAATTTGTTGCTATCATAAATATTTCACTTTAAGAATGTTGTAGGAGTTTTAGTTTTTGAGCTTTTGTGTGAATTTGTTCTCTGTTTTTCTCCAATTTGGAGAGCTGTAACTTACTCTTCGAGTAATGAGGTGTATATCTTGATTGAGTTTAGACGGTGGATTACCTTCAATACTCTTCACTAACCGTATTTCATTCCTCTCTCAACCAACACCACGAATCAGCAAGCTGCCATTTTCCCTCAAAATCCATTATACTAGATACTTCCTCCACCACACTTTCCAAACAGCCCAAACCTCTTCCTCTTTATTGATCCTTTACCACCATCTTAGATTTCCAAGATCATTGTCATTTAGTAGCAAAGCCATTCAACCCTAAATCTCTTTAAAATTCCTTCCCTCCATTCCAAATCCAAACCTGCACAACCCAACCCACCTATCTACCAAAGCTCCCACTCCAACCACAAATCAAGATCTACACCCCTGGCTAGCTCTCAATCCTTTCCTTCACCTTCGCCAAACAAAAAAAAAATCCGCTTTACACCATTAAACTGCCCAAACTGCCCTCCTCCTTTTAGCCATACCTAAAACACCACTTTCCACCTAGTGAACCCCTATTCGGAAAGAAACCACCAAACCATTAAGGAGGAACTCCCAAAGAGGTGTTTGAGAGCTTAACATGGAGGATATGCAATAAACAATTCTCTAATTATAATATAAGCACACTAAATTTGAAAGAAGATAGCATGAGAAGTCACTAATAGTCATAAGAATGACCAACCAAGGGATGAAGATGAAGAAAATCTTTTTCACTAAGAGGCCTCATGTGATGAAGAGCCAATGGCTCATCAATTGGAGATTTAGTTTAGAAAAGAAATAATAACCTGGGAGTGAAATTTAAACTACTAGATTTTGAAGGTCATATGGATCCATATGAGTTCATTGAATGACTTCAAATTGTGGAATGAGAATTTTGAGTACAAAGACATTCTACAAGATCGAATGATCAAATTGGTAGCAATCAAATTCAAGAAGAATGTTTCATTGTGGCAGGTAGATCTAAAGCATAGCGCCAATAATAAGTAAGATCACTACGTAGTCTAAAATTAAAAGAGAGATGTAACGCAAAATACCTTGCAGCAAACTATCAGCAAGATATCTATTTTAAGCTGCACAATCTACAACATAAGGACATCATCATAGAGAAATATACCACTGAGTTTGAATAACTCATGCTAAAATGTGAGTTAGTGGAACCAGTGGAGAACACAATAGCATGATATCTTAGAAGTTTGAGACCATCCATTAGCAATGTAGTACAACTACAGCACATTAATCCTTACTCAATGTACAACCATTAGCCCTAAAGATGGAGAAGCAACACGACAAAATCAGGGCCACCCCTCCCTTCAAACAATGTTCAACAAGCAGCAAGGGCACATGTCGCACATCATCTGGGGAACATATCAGCCGCCGTGAAAAAAAATCAGCTCAAAAAAGTAAACAAGAGTGATCGGACCAGCACCCTCAAGGCTTTGCCAGCCAAAAAAATGCTTGACATGGTCATGAACATCTTGCTTCCAATTATCCAAACATAAGGGTGACTTCTTTCACTGAAGAGGAGATAGTTGAAGATGTATACACTAAAGATTCAAGAGAAGATGTGGACAATGAAGATTCAAGAGAAGATGTAAATGAAGATGAGTATCAACTCTCTACAAATAATGGAAAGATGCTTATAGTTCCACGAGCTCTCCAAACTAAGCCCAAGAGAAAGCAACAGTGGCTCCAGCACAATATTTTTCATACATGTACTATAAAGAGAAAGGTGTACAACCTCATCATTGATGGAACTAGCTATGAGAATATTGTGTCTACCCAAATAATGGACAAATTGAGCTTCACTACTCAGAAGCATTCACAATCATATTCCCTAACTTAGTTGAAAAGAAGAATGAGATAAGTGTTGATAAGAGATGCATAGTAAAATTCTCTATTGAAGACTACTACAGGGCAGGTGTGATATAATATTGTGCCTATGGACATTTTCATATTCTGGCCAATCGCAATATGATATGAAGATACTACATACTGGCTATAAGAATACCAATTTATTCACAAAGGACGAGAATGCATTATACTTCTATCTTGAAAGGAATTTGAGACGATGTGATATCAATCAAAGATTAAGGCTATAAAACCATGTGCTACATTTTTCAGGCCATGAAAGAGGCTAGTGGGACTAACATTGGTGGTGCATATTTGTCAATAATGAATGGTGCACTATAACGCAAAAGTCTAGCCATAGTGCATACCATATAATATAGTACACCATTTTAAACATGATATAAAACAAGAATAAATATAAAATACTATTAAATTGAAAGATGAAACATCATGATAATAAAAATAGCAAAATACTACTTAATTTTAAGTTCTCAACACCTCGATCACTTAAAATTTGAAATATTATAATACTTTTGAAGTCTAATGCTTTCATAAGAGATTAAACTAGTAATTCAAATCATCATCATATTATAAGTCAAAAAACCCTATTTCTTTCATCAACATCATCATTATCTCTCAATCATTAAGCTTCTTTATCAACCTCATCATCTTGTTCAATCGCAACAATAATAAGCCTAGATAAAGATTCTTTTTTTCTCCTTTAAATCACTCTCAGTATTATAGTTTTTTCATAAACATCTACAACCCTTGCAACATCATTTCATGTCAAATCTTCTTCATCAGCATCTAATTCATTATCTTCATTTGACTTATCCATTTTTTATTAATCATTCATTAACATCATTTATATTATTTAAAGAGATAGAGTCGATAACATATAATGGTTGTAGCGTGAATAAATATCCTATTATATTTCTCCTAAACTAAATCTTTGAGGCGATCATAGTCCATCCTGCTTCTTTTGCAATGGTTGCAATATAAATTACTGAAATTATTAATCTATAAAGTTTCATGATAATAATCAATACATAATTTTATTTTATACTTACATATTTAAATATAGGTAAGCTAAGTACTTTGATCATAAAACTTATAATAAGTACTAAGTTCCTATAAGTAACCACCAATAAACAATAAAATTTAATAACTTTCATTATTATTTATATATTAAAATATCATTCAATAATAATTATAATTACTAAAATCATATTATATGGTGTAAAATTGTTCTTTGGTCAAGAAATACAAAAATCTTTCACTCTTAGTTTGGTTTATTTTGTAAGTGAATGCAATGTAATTTTTCAGTTGGATTAAATAATCGTTAGGTTAAATAGATTTGAAGATTCCGCTTATTGGAGTTATATGGCCATTACCATTGCCGTCGCCTTGCGCTGCCATTGCGCCGGGCCGCTTGCCGTCGCCGTCAGCCGTCATGCCGGCAGCCGGGTCAGTAATGGCCATAGGCCATCATTATTAATGGCCGCTACGCGTTTATCATGCCGGTATTTGTGAGCCGGTGCATGCCGTAATCAGACTCTAATCCGACGTCAAACCTTCTTTACTTTACATTACATTTTGTCAACCAAACAAAATGAAAGTCGTGAATTTGTAAATTTCAACCAAACAACTATAAAGTAATCATTTTACATCAATTTCATTTACATGATTCCTTTTACATCAGATTCCAAATACAGAACCAAAACTTAATGTAAACACTCAATCCATTATAAATTTTATCTTTTTCATCGCATTCTTAGCCAATCTTTACATACATATATATAATCAACAAGTTATTTTCTTTATCTTTTTTGCCATAATAGAATTATTGCAAAAAAATATTCAAGATTTAAAAATATATTGTCATGTGAGGTCGATGAACTTACAATTTTCATCTTCTATCAATAATTTCAAAAAATATGATCGTAGTTATCATTGTTGGTAAAGCTAATGACAATGGCTTCTTTAGCCCTATCCATCGCTTCATATATATAAGTTATCGAAGGCATTTTTTTTCCATCAATCAATCTAAGGACCATCAGCAAAGGCCACCAAATTAAGTGATACACCATAATATTCAAAAATGATTGCTTCCATATGGCTTATTGTGCTTGCTTTGCCTTTGCCTCCCTCGAAAAAAACCCAATACAAACTCATCATATGTAAACATTTTCTTCAAATGTATTTGTTGTTGACCAAAATATCAAATAGTTAGGCTGCAAATTAACCAAGACAGATCAGAATTCTACTGCTTAGAGCTCGTTCATGATCATTTGATTAAATATCAAACGAGCTTGAATTGTGTAAATACTTGATTGCTAAATGAACAAACTTGAACAGCCTTGTCATACGTTCATGTACATAAACAATATCGTTTAAAGGCCGTGAACAAGCTTCGTTAAGAGCTCGATTATCACTGATTATGGCTCTACGAGGCTTGTTTGTGAACAATTTTTTTTGGGCTTAATAAGCTTTAATCGATCCGCTCATATCTATTTCCCAACAAGTCGCTCACAAACAAGCTCAATTAAGGCTAGATTAAAACTTGTTTATTTCATTAAATGAGTCGCCGCTGAGCTCAATAATCCAATTTGAACCGAGCTCAAGAACAAAAGCTTCGATGATGATAAACAAGCTCATGCTTGAACGCCATCATAAAAAGCTCGAATTAAGTATGATAATGGTAAACGAAGTTTGAACTTCGAACATGCACATGCTCTCGGCTCGATTCATTTGAAGCCCTACAAGTAGTGGCAAATTGAGCCTTGACAAACGATAAGTGATCTTTAATTTATACATCTCATTAAATCAAGTAATCATGATCTTGAATAAATGAAATTATGTACAACTATTGCCTTCTCGAAACATCACTTTAGCCTTTCAATCATAAAGATGTATTTCATTATTAAATAAATCCAAATAATGAGCAGCATAAGGAATCCAATATAAGTGTGCATACTTATCAATAAATAACTTTCCTACGATGATATCCCTAAACATTTAACTATCAATAATTGACCTATGTGAAAAATATTTAACTTAAATCAAATAAAAATGTGTTGAGTCACAAATTTATAAGAGCATTCTCATAAGCATCATTAGTAATTACTTGAATAATACAATGTGATCCCATCTCCTCAATAAATTTGCTTAATAATTCAAATAACTTCATCGCATTCTTTAAATAAGAACTAGCATTAACTAAATCTATAAATTTAGTTCTTCTTGAACAATTCACCAAAAAAGTTAACCAAATTTTTTCATTGTGATATATCCAACCATTGATCATAAGAAAATAACCATATTTCAGATAATTGCAACTGTTATTATGTGTGCTCTACCTTCTTGCTCGAGTATGGAACATGTATCTCATAGTAACTATGTATGTATGTATGTATTTGCAATATTTGTAGGCCTTATTTGAAACCTCAAAATCCTAAATCTACCGTGCATGCTCTAGTTATTGTAATATATTTATTATTGTCATGCGGGACAAATTTTAATGTATTTTTTGGTGAGTAACCTGCTAGGTGAACCAATGAGCCAATGCCTTGATCGAGTCCTTTAAGCAACGAGTTAAATGGCCACAGCCATAAACTCCCAGCTTCTCATGCAAAAATCATCATGAATGTCAGCATAATCATGAAAGAACAGACCACTGAAATTGCACATAGTAATCCATGAATTCTGTGACTATTCAGCTAACCGTATTATACATGAGCATTGCCCAATGCACCCTTGACCAAGGGAAGACATGACAAAAAAATTGGAGAAGGCAAGCGTTATGCAGCTTTTGGAGAGTGTTAGATGTGGCAACTTAATGGAGTATTAAAGATGCTTATTCGAGAAGATGTAACTCATTGATCCAAGCACCAACTAATCAGCAAATAATTAGTATTCTTGTTGAAATAATCATGACATGAATCCTTTAAAATATTGTGTTAATCTTAGAAGCGTCCCATGGAAGCGGCGTGTTGTATGCGAATCATGAAAAGTGTGCAAGGGTCATTTCGCGGCCTGCAGTGTTAATTAAGCAAGGGTTCCCACATTATGGGCGGATGCAAGCAAAGAAGTTAGTCCATGAAATTAGAATTAAAGAGAACTTGGAATATAGGTACTCTTACAGGTAAACTAATGGAATTAATAGATATTATGATTGCGAAGATAAATATTTTATGTGTTGAAACTAAATGGGTTGGGAAGAAAGCCAAGGAGATTGATAGTTTACTTTTAAACTTTTGGTATTAGTAGAAGTCAATTAGAAATGGTGTAGGTGTTATTATAGATAAAGTTTGAAGGATAATGTTATAAATATTAAAGATCGAGATAAAATTATAAACTTTAAAGATTATTGTTATCTTAAGATTATCAATGTTATAAGTGTTTATACTCACAAGTAGGTTTGGATGTAGAAAAAAGAAAAATTTGGAATGAATTAGAGGATTAATACAAAAGATACCTCTTGAAGAAAAGATATTTATTGGAGAAGATTTAAATGGACATGTTGGTAGAGTGACGAAGATTTTAAAGATTCATGGTGGTTATGGATTTGGAGTAGAATGAAGAAGGTATGTATATTAGATTTTCTTTTGCTATGATTTTGTAGTTTATACTTTATTTAAGAAAATAGATGAGTATATTATTACTTATAAAAA
This sequence comes from Cymbidium sinense, assembly GCA_021442155.1. Lineage (NCBI taxonomy): Eukaryota > Viridiplantae > Streptophyta > Magnoliopsida > Asparagales > Orchidaceae > Cymbidium > Cymbidium sinense. The sequence goes on from CM038217.1 coordinate 122,096,867, forward strand.
TGGATCTAGTAAAAGCAGATTAATTATTTTTGATAAGAAAAAGAGATCGTTTAGATTGTAAAGATTGTAAGATCATTCCAAGTGAAAGTTTAAATCAACATCGATTATTAGTCTTAGGCTTTAAGATGAAAGATTAGAATATGAAAAATAAATCAAATTATTATCCAGGATTAGATGCACTTAAAGAACACTATTAAAAATATTTTAAAAGTATAGAGAGCTTAGAATTTGGGATGTTCATAAGGAAGCTAATGTTATGTAGGAGAAAATATAGTGAAATTAAGCAAGTTCTTAAAAATGTGCTTGGAATCAAAGGAAAAGCTACTTTAATAAAATAGTGGCGATGGAATCGAATATGCAAGAAAAGATAAAAAATAAGAAGTGTTGTTATAAAACTTGGTTTAGATGTAAAACTTGGAGAATTAGGAAAAATATAAAATGACATGTATAAATTTTAAAAAGCTATATATGATCTGAAAAGTTAAACTTTTAGTGATTTATCTGATTAAATATCAAAGAAAGTCAAAGATATATGTATAAGTTAGCAAGAGATAGGAGAAATAAAGATCTATTCAGTGAGTATATTAAGAATGAAAATCATAAAGTAATTTTCTTAGAAAAGGATATTGAAAATAGGTGAATGAGGTAATTTTATTAAACTTTTCAATGAAAGATCCTGAAACACGATTGATTTTAGCAATCTTAATATCCTGATAAAATAGAGAATTTTATTTTTATCGTCATTATTAAATCTGAAGTTAGAAGCTTTAAAGAAAATGAAATATGAAAAAAAGAGGGGGCGATGATATTCCAATAAAAGTGTTAAAATATTTAGAAGATTTAAGGAATTTCTTGGCACAAATCTTTTAATGTTATTTTAAAGACTAAAAGATGTCGGATGAGTGAAGAAAGAGTTTGTTGGTATATTTAAGAATAAAGGTGATGCACAAGAGTGTGCAAATTATAGAGGAATTAAGTTAATGTGTCATACATTAAAATTATGGGAGAGAGTAATTGAGCATAGATCACAATGTGATACAAAAGTTTCTCAAAATCAATTTTGTTTCATGCCGTAGATCTACTATGGATACTATACATTTTGTTAAGAGGTTTGATGGAGAAGTATCGAGCAAGGAGGATCTACATATGATATTTATTGATTTAGAAAAGCTTATAATAAAGTTTCAAGAGATGTTCTTTAGAGAGTTCTAGAAAGAAAGGAGTTAATATTGGTTATATTCAAGTCATTGAAGATATGTATACTAGCTATTACTTGTATCCAAACACGAGGATTGACAAAATATTTTCCTATTTCTTGGATTACATCAAGGATCAACTTTAAGCCCTTATCTTTTGCTTTAGTTATGGATGTTCTTCTTAAGCATTTACAAGAAGATGTACTAGTATATGCTTTTCATGACATTCTTCTTGTTAATAAGACTGAGAGGGAGTCCAAGAGAAACTTGAATTATGGAGGTCAACCTTGAGTCTAAAGGTTTTCATTTAAGTAGATCTAAAATTGAATATATGGAGTGTAATTTTAGTTGTAGAAGTTATATAGTAATGTTGTGATATTAGGTAAACAAGTCATTAAAAAGAGTGAGTGATTGAGATATTTAGGCTCATTGTTCAAAATGATGGTGAAATAGATGGAGATGTTATTAGTAGAATTCAAGTTGGATGGTTGAAGTGGGGAATGCATCTAGTGTTGTGATAGAAAGTGCCACTTAAAGTTAAGGGAAAATTTTATAAGATGGTGGTAGGACCGCATGATTTATAGTGCGAGAATGTTGGCCAATAAAGAGAAGCATGAGACTAAGTTAAGTGTTGCAGATGAGGATGCTCGTGGATTAGTGGCTTTACTCTTAGCGATAAAATGTGAAATGAGTATGTTGGAAAAAGTTGGAATAGCTACAGTGAATAAGATTAGAAAGAGTCATCTTAGATGATTTGGGCGATAAAGCGTCAATGACGGTTAGGAGAGTAGATCATTAGATTTGCCTTGTGTTAAAAGGTAGAGGTAGACCTAAAAATGCTTGGTTAAGATGTATAATGTGACACATAATAGGACACAATGGAGACAAAGGATTCATGTAGCCAACCCTCTTCTTGAGATAAAGGCTTCTTGTTGTTGTTGTTGTTGTTGTTGTTGTTGTTGTTCAATATATTATGTGGGTGAGCTAAACTTGATTAGACGGAAACAGTATAGGTACATTCTAACCATATTCTTACTCTTGCCGTATTCAAATTTCATTTATTTGTAAACTTCTATTAGCAGCATCCCAATAAGCTAGCCATGGATACGGAAAGAGAAAGGACTAAGTTATTATACAGTTTGAATGAAGTTTGTTGCATTGCTTCGGACCAGAAAATAGCATCGTAAATCAGTTGCTATGCGTTTTCATGGAAGATAGTCGTAAGCTCTGATATGGATCTCTCTATAAGAATCTAACTGACTTATTTAAGAAAAATTCCTTATATAGATGATTCACATCAACAAAGACCCAGACAATAATCTACAAAAAAAATATAAATTCCTGAAACATAGTTTGATCATAGACCTTTATGCCAGATGGGCTATCCATGAAACTCAGCTTGTAAGTATTTGTTCTAAAGCTGTGGAAAGAGCATCCTTGCCCAGGTAAAAGCGGAACCCCAAGATTTCCTTTGTCAACGCTGCGCTAAGGGAATAATCAACCAGGGATCAGAGCAAACTAAAGAGAACGGCGGCACCTACACCTAGTAGGATCCATCTTGGCGGTGAAGGATCGCAGAGAGAAAGAGGAGGCCGAACATGAGCTTCTGATCTTGCTGGGCGTCCAGGGTGTGGAGAGGGCGATGCCATTCCCGGTAAAACAAACATACCCCGTTCCGGTTGAAGATGTAAAGCATGTTGGCGTTGTTCCCCGCGAGGCCGGTTGCTGTGCCAGGCGGCGCCGCCGGGATGGGGTCATCTCTGCCGCCGTTGATCCGCCGAAGAACTGCATCTTCGCCGCCGCTGCAGTCAACCGGAGGAAGCCGAACAAATTCTATCGGTGGTGAGCAGGAGATTGGTGGGTGGCAGAGCGTAGTTCTTGGGCCCTTCCATTTTCTTTTAACATTTATATACATAAAACACAATTTTAATGAATTTGTATATCTAATCTCTAAATTTTGATATTTATAAATATAATATTTTATATATTTAAAAATTAATAATAATGCTATTTCTAATATAATATTAACAAAAAATTAACTTATAAAAATATTAAATTTTAATTATAAGATATATATTCTAATTCATATGAATGTTAGAACAATAACTTTATACAAAATTTAGCTTGAACTTCTCTCTTCTGAAATTTATCTTTTGAGTATATGTGCATAATTTTTAAAATCTTACATAACTTTATATTTTTAGTTTTTAAATTTTAAATTAAAATATTTAAGAAATCGAAATTCATGTATTATTGACACCATCCTAGCATGATTTTTTATCTGGCATGTCATTTTGATGTATTTGTACATCCTCCAAGTTATTTGGACTTGTTTTAATTTATTTAGGCCTCGTTTAGAATCAATTTTTGTTTTCTATTTTTTGTTTATTTTTTTAAAGAAATAGAAATATATATATATATATATATATATATATATATATATATATATATATATATATATATATATATATATATATATATATATATTTTTTTTTTTTTTTTTTTTTTTTTTGTTTATCTATTTTATTATTTTTATTTTTCTGTTTTAAACAAATTTGTTTTTGTTTTCAAAATACTAAAATATCTAAAACATATTTTTCTTTGTTTTAAAACACCAGTCATACTTTTCAGATTTTTAAAGATTTGAATTTGATTTTTTTATTTTTTAAAATTATATTATATTATATTATTAATTTTAATTAATTTAATTTAACAAAGGTTTATCTTGAATGTAGGTGGCTTAGAAATTAGAGATCATTATTTCGAAAATCTCAATTTCAACTCGAATCGAATAAATCGAAACAACGAGATGACTTTCGAGCCAAAAATTTGGCTCAAATTATTTCGACTCAAGTTTGATCCCTGCGCTCAGTCGCGACTCTCGATGGCTCGAAATGATTGCCGTCACATTCTCTAAACCCGATTATACTTACCGAATGCGGTGTCATCTAATCAGGGGATCGTTGAATCACGGGAAGATGAATTCCCTTTCTAATATGTCGACCTCGGCCGAGTCCTCGACAGAACGAGACGTCTCGGCCGACTCTCGACTCTTCGCCTTCTTCTTTCTATTCTTCTCGGCTTCTCCGGTTCTCCGCAATCGTCATGCCTAATTTTTTGAAAGCCGACATTGCCACGATCTCATAGATCGACTTGATTTCGATCTCTATTGGTTGAGGTGTTTCCTTGTCACTATCATCTTCGCTTCGATGTTGCTTGTTTGATCTCTATGTGCTCGGTTTGCTTCTTTTCTAAAATTACTCAAGTATACAATAAACTACCTACTTGTTTCATTTCTTAACTCGTAAGTATTTCATGCTATGACTATGAGCTATGAGATGTCGGTTCTTTCAATTATTTCCATTATTCCATACTGAGCTCTTCTAAACTTGAGGTTTTGATTCTTCAATTATTTGAGTTGAGATTTCGTTAAGTTGCTTATATTTAGTTAAGCTATGAGATGGAGATTTGAAGTCGCATGTGTAGTGAGAAATTGGGTTCTTCAATTATTTTTCAAGTCTGTGTAGCTTGTAGTTGTTGTATGTTTATATTATATTATTTACATATTCAAAAAAATTATGAACCCTAAATTGAAATCGATTTTGAATCGAAGCTAGCTTCGTTTGGATTTGACTCGTTTCAATTTCAAGCTCGTTTCACTTTCGAAGTGGGATCGAATCTATCTAGAATCAATCTCATTTCAATCGAATCCTCGAGCCAACTGAGTTCGAGCCAAATTTTTTTTATTTGAGACTATAGTTCTCGAAATCGTACAAAATGTAGGATAATAGTAGATTAATTTTAATATATCATGTGTGTTATATATACAATATAAATTTGAATTTATATATTAATTTTTTTCTTGATTCTAATTAAATTTAACTTGATTATATAATAATAATAATAATAATAATAATAATTGATATGACACTTAAAATACTACTAGGTGAAGCATGAATCTTGATGCTAAAAGCAAACCGATCCAAGTTGAAACCGAGATCGGCACTTAAAATATCATTGGAAACTTTGGGATATCGCTTAAATCCCTAAAAAGCTCTTAAACATAGAGTGTTTATAGTCAAATCGGCGTCTTGTCAATCTAACAAGCTCAAGATCTCAAAATTTCGACTTCATTTGGGCATTCAAATATTTAAAATACATCAAATGATCAAAGGGATCATTGTGAGCCGTCCAGATGATACGGGTTTTGCATGTATTTACGAGACCACTCCTCCAATCTATAAATAGCTCCTCATTCCTCATATAGGCAAGGAGCTCTAAAGATCCTCCAAGCACATCGTGGCCACTGACGGCCATCAACCATTGCTGATCCTACCGTCGCCAATCTTCGCTCCATCATGATGACTTCTACCAACATTTCTCGCCGCATTGTTCCCCGCATTTACGGATTGCTCCGCACGCTCACCATCATCTGTTACTACTAACAATGCTACAACTTGATCATTGTCATAGTTGTTGTCCTTTCTCATATACACTGTAATCCCAGATCGGAATATCTTGTACTCAAAACTGATACATATAAGCAGCGTGGTTTTCCTCCCTCTTTCGAGATTTTCCACGAAAAAATTCGAGTTTTATTGTTCACTCTTTAAATACATGTGTGTGCTAAATTTCACAATGAAGGGCGAAAACTTTTACTCTACTACATGTTACAACTTGATTCTAATGTTTAGTATGTTTTTCATATCGTATATTTTGGAAGTAAGGTGATAAGAGTGCTTATTTTTAATTGCTAGTTTTACCTTTAAACTCCAAATGGCATTATCACAAACACATTTCACTGCCAACATCCATTTGGCCAACGCCATCATCAATGTCGAAGCATCTGAGCTACCATCCGCGTAGCGTTGACTTTCCCTATGAAAGTTGTTGGCCTCAACTTGTCAAGTACAAACTGTCGCGCCGTGCGAATCAAAAGTTGAATTGTGACCCTACCGTAGGGTCACTAAAAAGAAACAATCTTTGAGAGGCTCCTTTGAGACACCAATCATGAAGAGGGTTATTCTGACTGCCTTTAGTCCCTCGAATAACGTAATCCGCCACCAACCCTTTGCTTCGGGAGATGTCAAGCTTCTTCATCAGAAGTTTATGAGGCAACGAAGAAAGAGAAGTCTTGAGCTACGTGCTCAACACTTATTACCTATGCAAATGCACAACCAATAAGTGGAACCAATAGGAGTGTTCCCACCCATAATCGGTTTGATAACCTTAAGTGGTTAACAGCTCTACTTCACCTAAGCAGCCCTTCGACCCCACCGTTCCAGCCTCCTCAGGAAACCCAAACTATATCCGCAAGGGTATCTCCAAGTTGCCAAGGAGAGAGGACTGATGAAAAGAAGATACCGTGTCCTCATCAAGGATGCTAGATCGCCTCCAAGGAGACCTCATCCCGTAACTCAAATGGCAGGACGCCAACCGATCCATATCTCACATGGTGAACATCGGGTGTGACACTTGGACGTCAGAATCCACCAAAAAGGTCGCGGAAAGGTAAATAGATATGGAGGCATAGCCTAAAAAAAAATTGCTTTAGAAAGAAAAGGCATGGCGTGACATCTGTGTAAATTTTAGAGATTTGCCCCAACTCAAATCTATCCGATGGGAGCCTAAAAAGAGGGCCCTGTGATGATAAAATATTTGATGGTAGACACCTTGGAGAATCCTCCGTGGGATCCCATCAATCAACTCCATCCCATCAAGAGGAGATTAACTTCGATCAAGCCCTCTAATTGAAGAAGTTTGATTCCACACTTAGAATCGGAAGTCCATTGGAGACGCCACCAAATTCGTGTCAAGAGGATGAAAAGAGGAGGAGGATGCTACAACCGCTGAAATAGTATACATGGTAAAAAGTCGGTGATTATCCGCGCCAATATCAACATAGGTCATAACAAGCATTCCTCCACAACTTGAAGAATAACAAAATGTTCAAATAGAGGAAGCATCCTTGAGTCTGAGAGGAACAAGAAGAAGAAGAAGAAGAAAGGAAAGAAAATTCCACCTTCACCGATACTACCACTTTGGCGTAAGAGACAAATTCAGATGAAAGCCAAAGATAAATAAATCGCTTGAATAATATGAAAATGAGCAAAATGATGATGCGATGACCGCAATGATGCGCACGCAGAGAAATATCACGCAGTCCAACACATATCCCCAAATAATCATCAAGCCTCTAGTAATGCCTATGACAATCCTACAATCCTCCGATAAATACATGCTTCAAGGGTCCAAATTGAGCACGGCGGATTGAAATAAATGAGTCGGTCGACACGCTTCTCGAGAATATACAAACTATATCAAGCCGTGGCGACCTCTCAACTTGATATTATCTTGAATGAGAAGATCAAAGTTGTTATAGCTGCGAGGCGTAGAAAAATTGGTGAGCAAGGTCTCCCATATCCCGCGGGTATGATCAAATTCCATATCAAAGGGATATTCAATGCCAAAGTTCAATCTATTTTGAAATGGTAATCCCAAACAGATCCCAATTCAAAGCATCCTACGGTGCACGTAATGATGCATTATTATTCCGTCTTTCGATAGTTTAACTTTGACTACTTGAATGGTATCTTTGAGTTATCAAATGACTCGGTCAAGACTTTTGCCGAACTTGAAAACATGTTCGTTAAAGGTTCGCTAGCGATAAAGACAACGATTCGATCTGTCTTGAGAAGAGGAAGAAAGATGAATCGATGACCGATATATCAGCGTTGGAAATATGAGTATGAAATGTGAAACAATTAGAAGAAGAGCATGCGATCCAACTGTTGATGGGCAACATCGATGATAAGATGGCCTTATCTTTGCATGGCTTCAATCACCACATTTCAAGAGCTTGATAGGGTGGCTAAATTTGAGAAATTAAATTTATCCATTCGATAAGATAAATCTAAAAGAGCAAAAGCTCGATCAGGTGAAACACATTTCACCTCATTCAAGAAGGATACTGTAAGCGTTAGTCTATAATGTAGACAAAGAAAGGCTACATGTTTATCAAAAAACATCAAAGTCTATTCAATCCAAGCTCATACTTGAGGTAATGATGTGCCTCGAGGTCGATGAAGGCGGCGACCAAAATAAACAAGGAGCGAATGACTCAATGGCCACCCTAAAAGAAAAGTGAACAAAGAGTATTCTTTTAAGAGAAAGTGTGGCTAAATTGTTTAAACATGCACTCAAAGTAGGTCTCCAACTACCGAGTGTAAAAAGGCAAGAGGCTGACAAGCGATAATCCTAATTATTGTCCATATTCTGTTATTCACCATCTGTTGAAGATTGCTACATATTCAAATATTGGCTAGAGCGAAAATATAGAAATGGAGAATTCACATTATCGAATAGTGTATTGGTGCGTCCAAGAAAGAATCCACAAAAGTAATCACCTCATCTCCGGTATTATCAAATGATAAAGGCAAAGAGAAAGCGGTCGATGATGAAGATGGCAAGTCACAGTCTCTAAAAGGCGTAAAATGTTGAAGCAATTGGAAGGCGTTCCAAGTATTGAAATCACCACTTGAGACTTGAGTTGAGACAAAACCTAAGTTATGGGAAGGTTAGTTCATCTCATGAAAGACAGCCTAGCCAAATACGCAAGGGAAGGCTAAGAAACCCTAAACAAAAAATAAATTAAATAAAAGAAGAAGGCGGTAGCACAAAATGTTACTACTACTATTGATGGTATAGCGTAACACAAGGATCATCAATAATATGAAAGATTATATACAATCGAGGCGACCTATCACGCTTGAAAAATTCATTACAAATCTTCATATCAAGAAGCGGGGGAAGAAGGCAAGAACTTTCTCGAAGTCTTGCTTGATGATGCATGAAGTTGACGGCGACTTAGAGGAACTCTGTTTCCAAATGAAGATGAATCGAGCTCACCATATCAACAAAAAAAAAATGTAAAGTTGGGTAATTACGAATCTTCATTTATCATTAGGCGGGCGGTAGATCTTTGAAGAACGAGTCATCAGATTCGAGATGCAAATGAAGTAGCTCAAGAATGAGTTGAGAAGTGGTCCATCAAAGAGAAAAGAGCCAATGAATAAGATAAAGGAAAAAATTGAAATCAATGAAAGAGTTATCCCTAAGGATTCAAATAAGAAGCCTTCATCAAAAGGGATCGACTACAATATTCTATCCCATCTAAGAAAAATTTTTGCAGCTTAGTGTATCTGAGCACTTCTAATGTCAAGATCTCCGTAAACACCTTAATTGAAGCTCTCAAAGAGCCGGAAAGTTCGAAGCATATTTTCTTTGAGCTAATGGAGACCTTGCATGTTCAAGAGCCTCCAACCATCACATTTTAAGATGATTTAATGCTGGGGCGAGCACAATCGCCCCTCAGATGTTAAAAATGATGAAATTATGATACCGGATCTTAATTGATCCGTTCCTCCAGTGAATCTTATGAACTTGAGAACTCTTAGATGGCTATCTCTAGATGTACAACATCTGGGATGAGATAAAGTCATGGTTCAAGGATTCAACGAGAAGGGAAGAAAACTATTCGGGTCATTCATCCTCCCTCTTAAATTTGGAGACCTCACGAAGCCAAATTTCATGTGATCGATGCATATACTTCATTGAGCTCTTACGGGTCGACCATGGCTTCATAAGTATGGCATTGTCCCATCTACATTGCATCAATGTATGAAATATACAAAGGATGGAGAAGAATGTCAAATCGTGGGTGACATGCAACCTTTTGATTGATGAAATTTATCAAGATGCAGTTACTTCCTTAGGAAATCAAAGTTAACAAAATAACTAGCTAATACTACATCTTCAAAACCCATAAAAGAACAAGTTAAGAAGAAGGGAGAAGTTAAAAGAATAAAGGAAAGAGGTTGTTCCAAATATCCCTAGGGATATAAAGAACATGTCCAAAATCAATAACATGTCCTCATCTAGGCTGATCTTGAAGAAGAAGATGAATATGTTCCTTTAAAATCCAAAGGTCCATGACTCTTGAGTAAAGCTCGAAGAAGAACATTTTGACTCGATTATGAGTTCAAATCGCTTTTGAAGGTAAGGTGCAATGCACCTACTTTAAAATAATCATAGATCCATCGCCAGAGACTACACTCGTAGTCACTCCGTTCCTCCCAACATTTTAAAGAAATCACCCCTCGAGAAACTCACAAAGTCGAGGCTGGTGACCTCTATGTACCCCTCTCCACGGAAAGCACGGGCCGAAGCTATTTTATAAATCCAGGGTGTCAAGAAGAAGATCCTATTGGGTAATGCAACTATCACGAAGAAGAAGAAGTTATGCCCATAAGGATACCAAAATATTACTCTCCAAAGATGCAAAACCTGCATAAAACATGGGGTCAGTTGGAGCAAAGCAAATGACTAAGCTCTTTGAAATGATGTGGTAAAAGGTTCTCAAACCATTAATAAGAGAAATAACACACACTATCAAAGGCCTTGGTTTCATCCAAGACAATGGTCCACAAGAATATACACAGCTATAACAGAATAGGAGAGAGTGATGATGAAGATGAGAATGTCATTTTAATGTAGTCTAAATAATGAAGAAGTGGAAGTCGAGAAGAGCTTGAAGATGGTGGGCGACATTCTATGGATGAACTTAAAGAAATTAATTTGGGCGAGGAAGATCCTCACCCGTTCATCGTGCTTTACTTCACGAAGATAAAGTGAAGAATTAAAAAACTTTCTGTGAATTGGATCTTTGCACGGACATATGCTAAAATGCCGACTTATCCCCTGATGTAGCGATTCACAAATTAGCAATTAAGCCATATGTAACACCAGTCAAGCAAGCCTCTAGGCGAATGAGATTGGAGGTTGAAGAACGGTAGTTGCAGAAACCAAGAAGCTCATTGAAGCGGTTTTATTTGAGAAAAAAAATATTTGGATAATATTTATCCCGTGAAAAAAGAAGAATAGTGATTGTATCAGTATCGACTTGATTTAAACAAAGCATGTCCAAAGGATGACTTTCACTCCTATCGAGCGCTAGTGGATAATACTTCAAACCATGACATGTTCTCATTTATGGATGGATCGTCGTTACAATCAAATCAAGATGGCTCGAAGATGAGAAGCATACCTCATTCGGGGCGCCAATTGGCATATATTGCAGTCATGCCCTTGCTTGAAGAATCTTTGGAGCTACATAAAGGGCTATGACGAATCTTTGATGAGTTGATTCATCAAAAGTAGAGTGCTATGTTGATGACCTCATTGTGTATATATAAAGATCATCTCCATGATTTAAGGATTGTCCTTGAAAGAATCGAAAATATGATCTCAAGATGAATCCTCTCAAGTGCCTTTGAGTCTCTTTTTGGGAAAGTTCCTTGGATATATTGTGTCGTGGAGGGATTGAAATCAATCCCAACAAAATCAAAGTGATTGTCAAATGCCTCCTCCAAGTCTTGTCAACTCTCCTTACAAGGACATCTCGCGTTCATTAGAAGATTTATATCAAATCTGAGGCGATGTCGACCCTTTGCAAAATTAATGAAGAAAGATACTCCTTTCAAGTGGGATGAAGAATGTCAAGAGGCCTTGACGATCAAGAAATATCTATTGAACCCACCCATTCTTATAGCTCCAATCCCGGAAAGCCTCTCATCTTGTACACGACATTGGAATCTCTAGGTGCTTTGTTGGCATATAATGAGGAAGGAAAGGAAAATGCTTTCAGTATTATTAGTCGAAGACTAATTGGAGCGAAGCGTATTATTCTCCAATTGAGAAGCATTGTTTGGCGTTAATTTTCTTTGCAAAAGCATTACATATTATCTCATAAAATTACCCTTATCTCAAGGATCGATCCATTGAAGTTATTGATGACAAGACGTTGACATGTCACTTTCCGATGGGCTATCCTTCTACTACAATTTGATATTACATATGTTCCCGGCGGTGAGGGCAAATTCTAGCATTTTCTTGCCGCTCATCCCATCTACCATTGTTTAACGATGATCTTCGATGAGCAAACCATGCACATATATGAAAAAGCGACAAATGTGGAATTATATTTTGATGGAGCTTCATCCATCAAATACACTCAACCCTCAAATCTCCCAAGGCTCAGTTGGTATCGGTCTCATCTTGATCACACGAAGGTGGCATAATGAGACATTCTTATAGATTAACTCAACCCCAACCAACAATGAAGCGAATATGAAGCGTTGATGGCGGTTTAGAGGAAGCCATTTCCATGGGAGTCTAGAATCTACAAATTTATGGTGATTCTCAACTCATCATTAATCAAGTGTTGGACCTTTACAAAAGCAACAAACTTGAATTGGCCTACTATCATGTCTCGAGCTTATGAAGCAAATTTCAAATGTCATTATGACTCAGTCTCGAGCTAGGAATAGCAAAGCATGCTTAGCTAAATTAGCTAAAGAAATGGTGAGTATGGATGACAACGACTACATACTAATTAGTGTTTGCACTCATCGAGTCCTAGAGCGATAAATTTAAAATCTCCATTTGGAAGAGGGGTCATCAAACATAAATCAGCGGTGCGACTCATGTTGCTCCTTACACTCTCTTACAAATTACTTTCCAAAGTCAACAAGACAAGCTTCAAACATTCCAGAAAGCCTCCAACCGGGAAGCAAAACTACACAATGAAATTCTTATAGTAGAAGAGAAGGAAGACTAGAGGCGACCATTACTTCAAAGAAGGCAAATTGCCAAGTAATAAGTCGATAGCACAACTTGAGAGAAGGCTTCACTATATGCTTATGTAATACTACGTATTAGATCCTTGACGGATGTGGTCTGATATTTAGGAATAAAAGAAGCCAACAAAGTAATTATTGAAATCCATCAAGGACTTTATGGTGCACCTCAGTCCTAAAATGGCTTTCAAAATTAAAAGATATTATTGGCCGTCATGGTAAAAGATTGTATCAATCGCAAGAGATGCCATGAATGCTAGGTCCAGCATAATTCACCAACCCCAAATCCATTGCATACGATAGCATCTTGGCCGTTTGAGTGTTGGGGATAGATGTAATTAGACCGATTAATCCAATCATCAATTGGTCACCACTTCATCTTAGCGACCACGATTACTTTTCTAAGTTAACGCACCATTTAAAGTTAGATGAACAAGTGACCAACTTCTTTACCCATAATATTGTCTATAGATTTGGTGAATCATTTCGGATAACGGATCGACCTTTAAAAGTGCTAAAGTTTACAAATTCTTTGGTCATAAGATTGATTGGCGATATTCGTCAATTTATAATCCAAATGGCTTGGCGAGGCATTTAATAAAAATAGTCAAATTGCTTAAAAAAATTCTCACAAGAAATAAAAGGGAGTGGCATACCAAACTTATGGAAGCGTTATGGGCTTACCACTTCAGACTCTACAAAGTCTACTCTGCACTAGTGTTTGGGGTAGTTTGCCACTCGAAGTTGAACTAATTTGCTCGAGTAGCCATTCAATAAAATCTTACCCAAGATGAGAATGCTCATCTACTGGATGGAAGAGCTTGATCGAGGTTAGCTCAACAAAATCTAGAAGTCTATCGGAGAGGATGTCAGAACATTTGATCATACTGATGCGTCCTCGAGCTTTTAGGAAGGAGTTGGTCTTGGTGATGAGAAGACCAATCATCCCTCATCAGCAGTGGAGGTAAATTTGAACCTAATTGGGAAGGATCTTTTGTTATTGAAAAGGTATATCAAGGAGGAGCTATCGACTGGACTTTAAAGGTGAAAGTCCAATGCCAATCGTCGGTATTTAAAGAAATATTACACATGAAAGTGTGATTGGACAAATCCGCATTTGAAAATCTTTATTGTCAAACACTTATGAAAATTTTCATGAAAATTCTCTTTTAACACAAGAATGCATTTCAAAATAAAATAAAATCCCTGTTGAGGGTATTTTTTTAAGTTTTATAGTAAAGTATCGGTATTCACGGTAAGAGGCCTTTCTTTCTCTTTGGGATTGACATCGTGCCCGGTGCGATCCCCACGTGCATACTCAAAATTATGTATTCAAATGCTCAAATTTAAAAGTCTTCGACCAAAGAAGAAAACTTTCAAGTATGCAAACTTCAACAAACCAAGTTGGAATGACATTTTCCATCCACATCAAATCTAAAGGCTCGAGTTGTTGGTGTAAGGTGGGACTCAACGCAAAATCTGCGAGTTGCAGGTCACTTACTCAACAAAGGCCGTAGTAAGAGATCCCCATCTCGTTGGCAGGAGAAAATCCTTCATTAATTGCTCAAGTCTACTCAAATTGGTATATAAGGACTCACATGCCAAAAATATGGTTGAGTCGTGGATCTGCTTACTCAACACGCCACAAAGGCCGTAGTAAGGGATCCTCTGCTAGTTCAAGACAAGAGCATCCAAATCCCCAAATCTCTCCAACTTGGTGAGTTCAAGTGACCTGGCGGAAATCATCCTTGTGGTCATGGGTCATTTTCAAAATGAGAATAAAAAATTTTGACTCAAAGGCATTAAGACAAGTTGGAATTGAATATAAATGTGAGATCTCAACTCCTTCAAAGTCTATCAAAGCGAAGCTGGGGCATAAGGTAATTTTGAATGCGACAAATCTAAGATAATTGACTTTCCGAAATTTCAACAAGTCCACAAAGCACAAAGCATAGGACCTAAGACATTTCTATCTCATAAACTCCATTGTCAAGGTTTGAAGCCGATAGGAGGAAAATGTAATCTCAAAGTTCAGATGAAATCTTCAATAAGTCCCACAAAGCACAAAGCATAGACCCAAGACATTATCATCTCGCTAATAAATCATCAACTCCATCAAGTCCACAAGGCACAAAGCTAGACAGGAGAAAATATAAATCCAAAATTTCGAGATGAAATCTTCAATAAGTTTGTCAAAGCAGAGCATACTGAGGACGTTTCATCTCACCGACTCCATCAAGTCCACTAAGGCACAAAGCCGTGACAGAGGAAAATACAAATTTCAAATTTCTAGATGGAATCTTCAACAAGTCCACAAAGCACAAAGCACGTGACCAAGATGTTCTCATCTTAGCAACAAACCATCAACTCCATTAAATCCGCTTAAGGCAAAAAGCCGTGAGTGGAGAAAATATAAATTTCAAACTCGAGGAAGTCTTCAACAAGTCTGCCAAAGCACAAACATAGGGTGAAGATGCACCAAACTCTCTTGACAAGTTGATGATGATAAGTCAAAGCTCTCTTCATATAGTCAATCAAGCACAAAGCATTGGACTAATGACAACAAATAATGGTTCAATGAGCTATTACAAAAAACCAATGAAATTTAAATGTTTGCCCAACCCGAGAGTTATACTCACTTCTATCAAAGGGCATCGATATTATTAAAAGTTATAGAAGTAGTACAACTTACATCCAAGCAAGTCCCTTGAGAGATCCAAAGATCAACTAGTGTGCAACAAACACACCGCCTCCATGCGCACATATGTTTGGGGGCATTTGACTTGAAATTATGCCACTTGAAATTAAATAAATGAAGTAGAGGTTAAAACCCCTAATCGCGATTGAAATCAATTAAATTGACTTCGATTTGAAAATCCAACTTCATAATGCGCGAAAGCATCAAAATTAATTAAAGAAAATATCAAATCAATTAATGACCAATTAAATAATTAAAATCAATTTTAATGAAATTATGCACATATCAAGTCGGAAGCCCCGAATACATCCCAACGACTCCATTCGCAAAATTTATCACCAAAACGTCAATTTATCAAACAACGCCTTCCACGCAATCAATTCGGCAAAAGGCCGAGCAATTTGAGCCGACATCGCACAATTTAGATCTAATTTCACCCCGTCTTTTGTTTCAAATGGCCTCCGATCAAATCGATTGCACACAGTGCTGCACAACTAAAATACCTAAAATTGACACCCATATTATTGGATTTATTATTGATGATTATATATGATTAAGGGCTAATTATCTTAATTATCTAATTAATGTAATCCTCTTAATCCTTACCTAACCCTCACATCTCAAAATAAAAGCATCAAATCCCTATTACAATCAAACGACAAAATTAATCAAAGCGACGATCAGCCCTAGTCGACTTCTCCTCTCACTGGATGTTGACTCATTCACGCTTATCTCCTTCTCTCTCTCTGCTCTCTTTTTCATTTCAAGCTCACGCTTTCTCGTTTCGACTCAACCTCAGAACCAAAGAGTCGCTTACCTTCCTCGACGACTTCCTTGCTTGATCGTCTTCCTCGAGTATTCTGAGCTTGATTCCTCTTGCCTTTGGTCTTTGGCAATTTCCTCTGTTGCCGCATCTCTCGGTTTTCCCATCTCTCGACTTTCTTTTCCCTCACGCTCTCGAGCTGATTACCTCGGTTCAGAAACCCTAATTGCTTCAACCGAGGGTTCTTCTCCTTCTTCCCCTTTAGCAATCAACACTCTGTGTTGTCTCTTTCTAACCCCAAGCTTATTTTCCTATGTTTGGGTATTTTGGAAATTAGGGTTTTGTTAAAATGCTATATCTTATGCTTGACATTGTGTTAAAGTTTCCTTTAGAGATTTGGGATGATGTATGGCCCAAATCTCATTTTTATTGCAATTATTCACTGGATTTATGTGATGCTAAGCTTGTTGAAAATAATTTGGGATGATGACCCAAATATTGTGTCGCTTGATATTTTTTATGGACCCCTATGTGTTTCCTTTGTTTGAAAAATCTGATATGGTAAAATGAAATTTATGCAAATATTTCTTATCTTTAAAGGCATAAAGCTTTTGAAATTCCTTTTATCTAGAAGAAATTACATTGTCTTACTAGTAAGTGAGTGTGGTGCTTGCTAGAAATTATCTTTATCAAAAGGAATGCTTGCTGAAATTTATTTTATCTAAGGGAAAATCAATTAGTTTGATATCTAAATATGTGATGCTTGCTGAAAATTTCTTTTATTTGAGGAAGTTTGAAAATCGATAAGGAAGGATGTATGGCTTAAATATCATACTATTTGTTGTTCTTCTATAAATTCCATATTTTTTTTATCGCTTCAATGAATTTCCTATGGGAGAAATTATATTATCATGCCTCTTTCATATACAAATCAAATCTGAAATTAGAAAGAGGGATTTTCAAATATTGTAAACTTAAAGCCTTGTCAAGTTGCTTGTTGTTTCTGTGGATATCTATACTTTTATCTTGTCGAGAATAATTCCTTGGGATAGAAAATAGAATTCCTAAGCCAAATGCAAGTATTTCCTATCCTCAACCCTATGTTCTTATCATATGGAGGAGTTAATGTTTTGAAATTGTCTTTCTTACCTACAAAAGAAAGGGATGAAATCTAAAATTTAAAAGCATAGAAGGGCTTGGGTGTTGTGAAATCCCAAAATAAACCCAAAACCTAAAATTGTTTACTTCCTTATGAGTTTCATTCTTGCATATTTGTCTGTTTATTATTCGATATCTTGTTAATAGGGAAATGCTATGCTATCAAAATTTGGTGTGGACATCCATCAATACATGCCTTTCTTGCATGGGCGTGCCCAGTCTCTCATGACAACCCCACATGTGAGGGGAGAGAGGTTGTAAATTTTGATTATTATGCTCTTAATTAAATATATATGCAAGCCTTTTTTATTATTATGCAAATGCAAGCTTTAAATTTATTAATATAAGTACCTACTCATGTTTCTCCAATATGGTAGGAAATGTTATGCTATGCTATCAAAATTTCTAGTGGTGTCTCACGACATCCACCCATACATGCCTTTCTTGGCATGGGCCTTCATGGCAACCCCACATATGGGGAGAGCGAAAGGTCGTTATAAATTTTGATTATTATGCTCTTAATTAAATATACATGCAAGCACTTTCTTTTTTATTATGCAAATGCAAGCTTTAAATTTATTATTATAAGTACCTACTCATGTTTCTCCAACATGGTGGGAAACTTGTTGCTATGCTATGTTAACCCATACACTTTCTTGGCAGGGCAAATAAATTCGATGGTGTCTTACGATACCTACCATACAAGCCTTTCTTGGCGTAGAAAGACCTAGTCCCCCTCTTTGAGGGGATGAAGGAGGTGAAATTTATAAAAAAAAAAGAGATAAAATAAAGAGATGAAATGCTTAAGTTGTCATGTTGGTTTAAAATTTTCTTTATGTCATATATAAATACTTATGCTTCAATCTCCATATCATGAAAGCTATCGATTTGTAGCAAGTATGACATAAAGTGGTTAATATAAATGCTTATGTGTTGAATTTCTATATCATGCAAGCTATTTTCTTATTTGGTCATTATGACATGCATTGTGTAATGCTCACCTTAAGATTCTATTCACTTGACATGTTATGAAATACACATTAGACATGTGTTCAAACATAATTACCTCCCCCTACTTTACTTATCATTCTCACCATGATTTACATACATCCATGAGACATAGTGAAAACATGAAGCAAACACATATGGAATAAATTAAATCTACCATATGACATGACACCTATCATGAGATATCAAAATAGAAAATTGTCAAGTTAGAAGAGAACTTACAAGTCTATGTGGCACAACTTAACCCTTTTGCAAGATTTAAAGAACTTAAACTTATGGTATAAGGGAGAAAGAAGAGAGTAGGAAATGAGAGATTTTGTAAAAGGAAATCCCTTCTTATTTATAGGCTTCCCTAGCTCTCCTCTTATCATCTATTGTTATGACATCAATACATATGACGCCTTGTCATAAGTTGCATGCAAGAAAATCATTTAAATTCATGTCATTTGTCATACCACATGCACATGTATGAACATGTGGCATGCCCTTGTGCATCATTATCACTTTTCTTAATGTCATAAAAAAAGGAGAGGAGTGAATTTAAAGGTGAAATAAACTCTTTTGCTATATCTTCTTAATAAAAAATTTAATGGGTACTTGTGCCCCATTTATCATGAGCTTGCATGTGAAGGAGGTAGATTTTAATTAATCTACTTGTCTCTTAAATGACATATGACATCTACTCATTTTTTTTGTCTTCTCCTCCCCTATTAAGAGAAACATGGGCTATGGATCATGGTATAATGGGCCCTCAAAATGATTTGTTTTCATCCTACAATCCTTGCGATTTATTGCATAGAAAAGGAATTTTCAGAACAATATTCATATCATGCTTCTAAATAAAGGCCTATGTTTATCTTAGATCCATTACTTTACACTTAATCAAATGGGCCCTTAAAGTGTTCAATTTCATCTATACCCTTGCTGATTTGTGGTATAAAAGGGAGGGTGGCCAAAATAATATGCATATCATATTTCTAATAAAAGGCTTAAGTCTATGTTTGGTCTATTACCTTACATTTGATCAAATAGGCTTCCAACATAATTTATTTCTATACCCTACTGATTTGTGACATAAAGGGGAGTTTTGGCCAAAATAATATGCATATCATATTTCCAAGGAAAAGTTTAAGTCTATGTTTGATCTATTACATTATATTTGATCAAATAGTTTCTAACATAATTTATTTCAGCCCTATACCCTTGCGATTTGTGACATAAAAGGGGTTTTGGCCAAAATAATATGCATATCATATTTCCAATAAAAAGGCTTAAGTCTATGTTTGGTCTATTACCTTACATTTGATCAAATAGGCTTCCAACATAATTTATTTCACCTATACCCTTGCTGATTTTGTGACATAAAAGGGGTTTTGGCCAAAATAATATGCATATCATATTTTCAATGAAAAGGCTTAAATCTATGTTTGGTCTATTACCTTACATTTGATCAAATAGGCTTCCAACATAATTTATTTTAGCCCTATACCCTTGCTGATTTGTGACATAAAGGGGTTTTAGCCAAAATAATATGCATATATTTCCAATGAAAAGGCTTAAGTCTATGTTTGGTCTATTACCTTACATTTAATCAATAGGCTTCCAACATAATTTATTTCAGCTCATATCCCTTGCTGATTTGTTGCATAAAAGGGGTATTTGGCCTCTGAGATTCATAACATACTCGATAAATGACAGTCTTTATCTTATGTCAACAACATTTTACTTAATAAAAAAGGCTCAAAGTATTCGTTTCAATCCTTATTACTTGCTGATTTTTCATGTAAGTAAGGGTGTTCCAGCCTAAATAATGTTCATGTTATACCCTAGATGAATATCAATCTCTATCTCGATGTTACATATTCCGCTTGGTCTTCTGACTGGTCCGGTTAACAAAACTCAAAAAAATCAAAATTTAACATATAAACTTCAACTTAGACATCTTAATGTCCATGCAAAATTTTCAAAAGAAACAGATACTTACATGCATGTCGAGTAATTACTAAGTCAAATACAAAAGGACATATGTTACGCCCCGATTTGGTCTTCAAACCAGTCCGGTTAACAAAACTCAAAATCAAAATTTGACATATAAACTTCAACTTAGACATTCTAATGTCCATACAATTCCCAAAGAACATATACCCGTATGCATGTTGGAGTAATTACTAAGTCAAATATAAAGAATGATGTTACATATCCTTTGGTCTTCTGACGTCCGTTAACAAAACTTAAAAATTTGATATTATAAGAATTTCAAATTAATAATATTTGAGAAGCTAATTCTCCATATAATATAAGATATGAATCAAATAACATAGCTTCTAAAATTCAAATCCTCGAAGAAAAGTCTCAAACCCGATCCTCTATGTTCAAGCTAGAGTGGACAAGGTTTTGAAGGATTATATTTCTTGAGATAATGAATTTAGACCCAATCCTCTATAAAAAATCGATGAGTAGACAAGGTTTATCAATTGATATTAGCCCATGATCGAGAAGGGTAATTACAATTAAAATTTCAATGATAAATGATCATATATTGAAATCTAAATCAATCATAAAATAATCAAAATTCAAATAAAATAAAAAATATAAATAAAAAATGAAATTAATTATTTAAATTAAAATTAAAATAAATAAATAAAATAAATTCACCCTCCAATTGTTTGTCTTGGTGACAAATTAAGAAAACTTTTGCTCACAAAGAGCCAATGTCAAATCAAATATATAACTATATTCACACTTAAATATTTCTAAAGCATGACGTGTCTCTCCCACGTGATTTTGCGATATGACACCACATAAATGGCGCCCTCGACGTGACCCGCGATATGACACACCCAAATTCATGGCCAGAGTATATTCCACAATTTGCTCTTTGAGTGTGAAATGTAGAATGTATTTGGTTGTAAAAGTCCTATGTTAGCTAAGGTAGACTTATATTTGTCCCTTAGACAAACTCCACCCTAGTACAAGGACACCTTGGACGAATCTATGTGTCCGACAAGGATCCTTCGACGCCCCTACTACCTCGGAGTGGACCGCCAACCGGATGACGGAACCATGGGATCTAAATCGGGCGCATTATCGTTCCCCACAAAAGTTTTAAATTCAAATAATAAATTTCATAAGTTCTAAACTCCACTTTACTCGTACTAGTATAAATGCTGTGATATAAAAAAGTTCTCACCAAATGAGAATGAAATCTCGGTAGTGTCTTATCTACTATTCATCTACCTTCCAAATTGTCACCACACTTAAACAACTCTTTTTTCTTTTATTCGAAGAGGTCTGGTGAATTTTGGATCCATTTTGTGATGGGCTTCTTGAAAGAACCCTATGAATATGAAGAGACTTTTCAGACCTTTACTTGACATCTTTAGTGAAAAGAATGAGATCTCGCCTGATAGGAAGGCCAACCTTGAACATTCTATCTTCAACTATATTTTGCCAATATGACATAACTCATGCCGCAAGCTTCCTACATCGGGATATTAAGAGTTGTGATCTCATTCTCCACATGGATGGATGAAGGTCATTCAATCTTCTTCATCTCTCGTGAAGGCCCCACTCATTTTTCACAAAAAAGAATCTATTAGACTAATTTCTCATGCTAAAATTCTATCCAATTCTTTATAGTCCGATAAGAAACACGCCCCACGGTATCATATGTAAATCGCATTCGACATAAGTATTTGATGTTCAAAGTAACACTACGCTCAAGAAGACACAAACCGATGATGATTATTAAAGCTCGAAATGAAAAGTGGCAAAGCTACACCACATATTTTGAATATCTCAATCAACTCACGAGCCAAAGGGAATCACAGCCCCGCATCTAAGAATCATCTCGTAAACAAAAGTACCGGCGGAGGTGAACGCTCGATGGCTTTTTGGCAACAATGACCACCAACTCATTAGGGAAGAAAACTTTCGTGGAACACCATTAAACTATATGATGTGACAAGGATGGTATATCTTCAGTCCACACTATGGGTTTTCTTCGCCATCACCTGTGAAAATACATAATAAATAAAAGAGGGAGAAATGACAAAATCGAGAATTTTGTAAAAGCAACTCACTCACCCAATCCAAGCGCCTCCTTTTGACTCTCTCACGTGATGGCTTGCAATAAAAGTTTCCATGCACGATCTAACAAAAAAGGATACACACATATGAGAAAAAGATAAAAAAAGAGGAGAGAGAAGATATTCCTCTCGATGATGCTTATAAATTACCGCAAACTTTAAGTCGTTGAACAATTCTAGCTAACGCCCTCATCTTGGCGGTTATCAACTGTTGAATCATCCATTAAAGTCGGAGGAATCCAATTTCCTAACGTAAAAGTTGGAACCGCAGCCTTGATCACCTCCAAACTGGACAACCGACGAGGTCGGTGACACCTCTTTCGAGGGAAAACTAGAACAACGACGTAGTACCATGGCCTTGATCGACCCGACCACTCACTCAAGAAGAAGAAGCACGAGAAGAAGTGTGTCTTCTCCCTTGGCCTAGGTTTTATAGACCCATTTAGGGGTAAAGGGTAAAATCATTAAAACCGCCCAAAATCGCCAAAACCTCAAACCGCTGCCGCTGTTAGTGGGCGGCGGCCAGTTCGCTCACAGGCGCGCCACGCATGGCGCTTCACGCGACAGAAGCTCAACGTGGCTCAGGCTAACCGCCGCCGCGCTATCGAATCCTTGCCGCCGCTGCGGTTAACCTGCGGACTCCGCGATTCGCCCGCTGACTCACGTGCTCGATTCGCCGACCCGCGACGCCCGTCAAGACCCGCCGAGGTCGGCCGTCGACCCACGCCGAATTGTCGCGGCTCACGGGGGCTCTGGCGGCGCCTGCGACATGGACGCTGCTGAGCTCATACCGGGCTGTTCATCTCATAGCACGCTACGACACCTACAAGCTTCCGTAAGAGCCCTGAAAGCTCAGAATATCGAAATCTTGTGCGATACTTATACTCATCCGCACTCTACATCCGCTTCTATAGTCATAATATTATGCTCCACGAAGATCGTTCTCTAAAATATGTGGTTAATGGATGCTCAAATTTTATTGAAGAATTTTCTATCTTCAAGTATTTGATATATATCTATTTTAGATGATTGAAATAATGATATCCAAAATAGGGGACAACCGATATGACACTTAAAATACTACTAGCTAAGCACTAATCTTGATGCTAAAAGCAACCGATCCAAAGTTGAAACCGATCGAGATCGAGCACTTAAAATATTATTGAAAACTTTGGGCTATCGTTAAATCTCTAAAAAACTCTTAAACATAGAGTGTTTATAGTCAAATCGAGCATCTCGACGGGATCTAATAAGCCCAAGATCTCAAAATTTCGACTTCATTTGAGCATTCAAATATTTAAAATACATCAAATGATCAAAGGGATCATCAGGAGTCCGATAAAGTGGAGTGGTACGTGTTTTGCATGTATTTACGAGACGCCACTCCTCTAATATATAAATAGTTCTCATTCCTCATAATGAGAGGAGGCCAAGCAAGAGAGAGAGCTCTAAAGATCCTCCAAGCACAATCGTCGCCACTGACGGTCGTCAACCATCGCAGCCGCCGCTGATCCTCATTGCCGCCAATCTTTGGCTTCCATCATGATGACTTCTACCGTGATTGTTCCTTGCGTATCGCAAGTGATTGTTCCTTGCATTTCGCGAATTGTTCCCCACATTTCTACTTGATTGCTTCCGCTTCACCATCATCTGCTACTACTAAGAACCGTTACAACTGATCGTTGTTACATACCGTTGTTCCTTTCTCATATATTAATCCCCAGATCGGAAGATCTTGTACTCAAACAGATACATAGTGGAAGCTTTTCTCTAAAGCCTGGTTTTTCCCTCTTTCGAGGGTTTTCCACGTAAAATTCGAATTTTATTGTTCACTCTTTAAATACCTTTGTGTCGGATTTCACAACCTGCGAAACTTTTACTCGCCAGAATCATTTTCTAGCATAATAATAATAATAGTAATAATTTAACTTACTTCATCAATAATTATTATTTAAAATATATTTATATCTTTTCATAAATTTTATCTTTCTCTTAGAATTTAAATATGCGCGGTATTTTATATTTCATATGTATACATCAACTACAAATGAGTATCTTTCTTTTGCATTTTCAACGCTTTCAATGTAGTTTATCTTGCAAGCATTTTTAAGTAGATCGGCGATGATAAAATAATATTGCTCAAATCATGATCATTTGTAACTTGTTAATTTTATTATGTGCAATTGAATCAACTATGAAATTTCTTGTTTGATGGATTTATTATATTTTGAATTTTTCTAAGTAAATCTTTTATGAGCGATTACTATTTGGATTATTTCGATGATTCAAATCTAATTTGCATCACTCATTTTGATCATCGATTCCATTCCATTTGATTCATTCGAGCAATAAAGCGGATATAGGTCAACATTCATTATTGTCATTTGTGTTCCCAAATATTTCTTTTGCTTTATGTTAAAATAACAAAATATCAAACATATTTTTTTAAAATTTAAAATTTAAAAAAAATACAAAGTGGTCTCAAGTGGCCCTTTAGAGTAATAATTAATTTCATTATTTTATTTTTTCTATTAAAATTTTAAAAATAATAACTAAATATGTTTTTTATTTTTATTTTTAAAACAAAAATTCATAAAATACCAAACATATTTTTGTTTTCACATAAAACAAAAAAATAAAAATAGAAAGTGATCCCAAACAGCCCTTGGGATTTTTTTATTTATTTTTTATTTTAAAAATAAAAATAAAATAAGTGAGGACCAATGTGTGATGAATGACACGCTAGTCGTGAGATTAGTCACGATATCCTCACCCACAAGATGTGTTGGGTACCCATTGCAAAATAAAATAAAAAATAAAAATATTATCAACAGATATAATATGTTTTTTTTTGTGTTTCTAAACAAACCGAAGTTACACCCCGAAGTCCACCCTCCCATTCTCGAACTTTCTCATGCATCTCAAAATACCATCATGAGACCGGACTCCCTCATGAATCAAAGCCTCTTCTTCTTCTTAGCAACCATTTTTTGTGAGGCCTTATATATCGATTCTCCATTACAAGGAACTTTCATTACTTGTTGAACTAGTGAAGCTTACAATGCCCTAAGAAGGTATGATCTTTTGAGTTTTCTTCCATTTAAGATATATGATCGAAACCTTTTATGATTACAACAATTTGGGAGGAAGGGGATTGAATGTAGTGCATAGTAGATTAAAACCTAGTGGTCCTTTATTTATTGTTCAGAAAATCATTTGCAGAAGTTCCTTTCACAGCTTCTTCTAGTTTTCTGTGAGATCCATTGTAATGAAAAATAGATTTTAAAAGTTACTTCATCATAATAATTTATTTGGTTTCCATTAAGATATTGACTTTAGAAATTTTAATATTTTCCTTCTGTGAGTTCTACTTGACAAAGAAGCAACTAAATCTCACCTGAAGTGTAGTTTGAAAGTTTTAGGGAAAGATAAAACTTGTTTAATGAGCTTTGCTCACAATAATGATTTAGTTTAGTTTAGTGAAGAAACTGCTGATTATGCTTATATGTTTAATTTGAACATTTGGTTCTCTCATCTATATTCAGGTTTTAAAAAATAAATTTAATTTAGTCATATCGTTATATTATAACTATTTTGTTGTGAAATGCATAATTTTAAGATCACATATATATATGCTTTAAAATTGGTAGAATAAAAGTTTACTTGGTTGTAATCCAAAGACATGTAGACGTTTGAAGAATTAATAAAGAAAGCGAATTTTTTATGTGGAAAACCCTAAAAGAGGGAAAATCCACGGCCTAGCGCAAAAATTTTCCACTATTTGTCGACTTGTAAAAGTAATTTAGCCTGCTTTTCTGCTTGAAAAGAATGTAATTCCGTGATAAAATTTGAGAGATTTCGCTTCCTTTCCCCTCTTCCGTAAATGAAATAAGTTTCAAAAAATGAGCGATTTCATTACACTGGAACGCGGAGTGCAAAAATCGCGTTTTGAGCGGAATTTTTTTTTTTTTTATTTTGGGAGGGCTGAGCTGGGAAAATTTTTTTTTTTATTTTTTATTTTTTTTTGAATCCTGCTGAATTGGTAATATTAATTTTAATTTTAATTAAAATAAATATTATTATAACTTAATTAAGATTTAATAAATATAATTATATTTATTCAAATTAAAGATAAATAATTCACGATTAATAAAATAAAATAAAATAATAATTAAATTTTATTTATTTAGTAAAAAAATAATTAAAGCATAAATTATTTATTAAAGAAAAATTATTTAATAAATAAATATTAAATCTTGACGATTAATTTATTTAATAAAAATTCTTATTAATTAATTAATATTTAATATAGTAATAAATATATATATATATATATATATATATATATATTAAATCATGTTAATATAAAATGATAATATTCAAATTTTATTTATTTATAACACTAATAATTAATATCTTAGAAAATTTGTAAATTAATTACTAATAATTAAATATTAGAAATAAATTTTATTTGTATTTAATTTTGTTTTAATATTTTAGAAAATTTGTAAATTAATTACTAAAAATTAAATATTCAAAATAAATTTTATTTGTATTTGATCTTATTTATTTTTTAGTCAAGAAAAAAATTTTATTTATGATTTATCTATATTTTATTTGATAATATTTATTTTAATTGAATACTTTAATTAGTGAATAAATTCCATTAATTTACATATAATAAGGTATTCATAATACAAATATTTACTTTACATTTATCCAACCAAATATTTACAATGTATTTACTTTACTTTACATATGCTCAACCAAACAAAATATAGTTTACGTATTTACTTTACATAACCAAACAAGCATTCAATTCACTATATTCACTATTCTAAATTTAAACCAAACAAACCTTCTGTTTAATACAAATTTTCCCAATATGGGATTGAATTGTGAAAGCCGACAACCCGAGTCAAAAAATAACAACCAGGCAACAATATTTGCTAAATGGGTAGAAGATAGACAAGCGGTCGATCGATGGCGCGATGACCGTGATGGTCCATGGTGGCGATGAAGGACCAATTGAATGATGATGATGATACGGCCGAATGGGTCGGTGCAACCACGAGATTGACAAAGATCGGCGGGCGGGGCCGATGATGAAGGCGTCGGGTGAAGACCGACGACGATGGTTGATGGATGACCGGGTAATGACCGGCAATGGTCGATGCGGGTGACCGGGTGGTGGTCCGAGACAACCGGCGATGGTCGCTATCGACGCGGGTGGTGGCCAACAGGCTACCAACAAAGGTCGACGACATGCTTGGAGGATTTTCAAGCTTTAGCTATCTCTTTTTTCGCCTCGAAGAATGAGAACTATTTATAGATTGAGGTTGACGCTTCAGAATACATAAAATCCAAACCACTCCTCCATCTGATGGCTCAAATGATTCTCTGATCATCGATGTATTTTGTGTATTTGATGCTCAAATAATTATGAGATCTTGGGCTTGTTAGATCCTCGTCAAGACGCTTGATTTACTATATACATGTTTAAATGTCGAGAGTCATTTGATAAGAGTTTGATGTAATCGACGCTTCGACATCAAGATTTGGCTGAGTAATTTTCCATATCAAGATAGATTATTTGAGATGTATGAAAACAAAAATTTTATTGTTCATAGAATGAAAGTCTACATCAATCGTATATCGCATAATATTAATGTCAATATTACTCAATCTCAATTGCATTATATGGTTCTCATTCTTGATCATATTGTAAGAGAACTAAGTTATACACATAATTGAGTTTAATTATTAATTATCTTATTTTATTTATCTAGATATTGAGAGTTCTCAACTTATTATAATAATATAATATCAGACTTTTTATATTGATTTTATGAAATATTGTATTTTTATTTTCAAAATTAACTTAATAATTATTTTATTTATTTATGTTATTGAATATATATTTTATTAAAGATTAATTTAAATTTTATGGTAATAGTGAATTTTTTTGCTCAATCTTATTTTATAATGTAATAATCAATTTTATCATTCTATTTTTTCAATTAAAAATTTTGAAAAATGATAAAATCAAATATGTTTTTATTTTTATTTTTTAAAATAAAAAATTTATAAGAATATCAAACACGTTTTTTTTTTTTTGCTAAATCAAAAACTAAAAAAATGAAAATGAAAATAAAAATAAAAAATAGAAAATGATCTCAAACGGCCCTTTAATATTTTAAATTATTATTATTATTTATTTATTTATTAATAATCATAAAATATCAAATAATTTTAAAAAAATATGAATTTATTTACATCTTGTTTGGAATCAATTTTTGTTTTCTGTTTTCTATTTTTATTTTTAAAAAAAAGATAAAATAATTAAAAAATATGTTTATTTATCTGTTTTATTATTTTTATTTTTCTATTTTTAAACAAATTTGTTTTTTGTTTTCAAAAATACTAAAACATATAAAACCTATTTTCCTTTATTTTTAAAACACCCTCAATACTTTTCAGATTTTAAGAATTTGGATTTGATTTTTTTTTTAAATTATATTATATAATATTATTAATTTTAAGTAATTTAATCTAACAAGATTATCTTGAATGTAGGATAATGGTAGATTAATTTTAATATATAATGTGTGTTTATATATATAAATATAAATTTGAATTTATATTAATTTTGATTGATTCTAATTAGATTTAATTTGATTATATAATAATAATAATAATTTAACTTAATTGATCAATAATTATTATTTAAAATATATATATATTTTCATAAATTTTATCTTTCTCATATAATTTAAATATGCTAGTATTTTATATTTTATTTACATCAACTCTTACAATGGGTGTATTTCTTTTGGATTTTCAATGTTTGAATGCATTGATGTAGTTTATCTTCTAGATATTTTAAGTAGCATCGTATGATCAAAATAATATTCTCAAATCGTCCAATATGTCGTCAATTTTATTAATTCAATTGAAATTCTTGTTTGATAGATTTTTATATTTTGAATTTTTTGTTATTCTTTTATGACAAGTTATTTAGTTATTTCGATGAATATTTAAATCTTCATCATTTCTATCGATCATCGATTTTCATTTGATTTGATTCGTAATATAAAGATATGTAGTCCAATTGCATCATTATTGTATTCCAAAATTTTTTTTGCTTTATATTGAAATAAGAAAATATCAACCATATTTTTATTTTATGTTAAAATTTTAAAAATAAAAAATACAAAGTGGTCCCAAACAGTCACTTAGAGTAATAATTAATTTCATTATTTTATTTTTCATTAAATTTTTTAAAAATAACAACTAAACATATTTTTATTATTTATTTTTTAAAAAAGTCATAAAATACAAAACATAAATTTATTTTCCCATAAAACAAAAATAAAAAAAAAACAAAAAAAAAACTGAAAACTAAAATAAAAAATAAAAAAATAGAAAGTGATGGCAAACAGCCCTTAAGATATATATTTCACATGTGAGCATATCATGTTATGGATTTTTCTCATTTTAATATAAAAAAAAATCATATTTTGATCGTTTTAGTTAACGAAGGTTTAAACTAAGCTTCCCAAAGTCAAAATCAAACACTAAAGGGGTTGTTTGGGATCACTTTCTATTTTTTATTTTTTATTTTTTTATTTAATGTGAAAACAAAACATATTTGTTATTTTATGAATTTTTTTATTTTAAAAATAAAAAATAAAAAAAGATAAAATAATGAAATTAGTTATTACTCTAAGGACGGCTTGGGACAAATTTATGTTTTTTATTTTTAAAATTTTAACATAAAATAAAAATATGTTTGATATTTTCTTATTTTAACATAAAACAAAAAAAGTTGACAAATGATGGATGGATCTACATATTTGTTATCTTGAATTAATCAATAAATGATAAATGATCATCATGTCTCTTTAAATCATCATCTATCGAATATCTATCTTTTCTGTCATCGCATTCAATTTTGAGATAAAGAAATCTGATCACATTTGAAATATTGAAAATACAAAAAATACACTCATTTATAAGAGTTGATGTATAAATATTAAATATAAAATACATACGCATATTTAAATTCTATTAAGAAGATAAAGTTTATAAAAAGATAAAAATATATTTTAAATAATAATTATTGATGAAGTAAGTTAAATTATTATTATTATATAATTAAGTTAAATTTAATTAGAAATAATCAAAAATTAATATATAAATTCAAATTTATATTATATATATAAATGCACATGATATATTAAAATTAATTTACTATTTTCCTATATTCAAGATAAATCTGGCTAGATTAAAATAATTAAAATTAATAATATTACACAATATAATTTTAAAAAATAAAAAAATGAAATCTAAATCTTTAAAATTTTGAAAAGTATGATTGGGTGTTTTAAAACAAAGAAAAATAGGTTTTGTATATTTTAGTATTTTTGAAAACAAAACAAATTTGTTTAAAAATAGAAGAATAAAAATAATAAAAGAGATAAACAAACATTTTTTTCCATTTCTTAAAAATAAAAATAAAAACAAAAACAAAAGAGATTCCAAACAAGGCCTAAGAGGCTGTTTGGGATCAATTTATTATTATTATTATTTTATAAACATGTTTGTTCATAGTATTTTTAATGTGATTTTATTTTTTATTTAAAAAAAAAATAATGTTGTTTTAATAACATTCAATTTTAAAAATAATATATACAATCAAATAAGTTTATTTTAAGCAAAACATAAACAAAAACACAAAATAAAATAAAAAACATAAGTGATCTCAAACGGCCCCTAAATATCCCAAAATATTTTTAATTCTTACTTTATTTGATACTTTTCATAATTCTTCACCCCTGACTAATAATTATAATAAATAAAATTTGACTTTGAATATCTAATTGTGTTAGACTTTTTCAATTATCAAATTTAAATTTCTAAATTTCAATAACAATTTCAAATGTTTTGGGATATTTAAAATTTCACCCTAATTTGATGACTTTGAGAATTTCATGTAAATTTCTATAGTTATTTTGTGGAATTTAAAATATTTAAAATTAAGTTTTATTCTATTTAGTGTAAGTTGCTCATAATAAAAATTTGTGTACAACATTTTTTACATACACATTTATGCAATTCCCTAGTGAACCAAATTTATCGACTCCATACCATACATTGCTTCATGTTGCATTCGACATTTACATCTAATTAAACTTGATTTGCATCTCACTCTAAACTCTTAATTTGCTTGACTTAATTTTAACTTGATGACTTCTAATTAAACTTGACTAATATGGTCCAAGTCATACACTTTGCCTTCTAACTTCACTAATTAGCTTATTGCTCTTGATTGATTGGTTAGTAGAAGTCACCAAATTATTATGATGACTTACACATTATTATAGGATAGTTAATCCTAATTTTTACTAAATTTAAGTGGCAATATGTAGAACTCGTGATTCAAAATGATTAATGAGTTTATTTTAAGCAAAACATAAACAAAATAAAATAAAAATAATAGAGTAGTTAATCCTAAAAACACAGTTTACAACTCATTTTGTATCACGAAGTTGTTCTTTAATCTCATTTCAAACACTTTTCACTTGCATGTCAGTGTTAATTTTAATTGATATCTTAACTTAATATTTAGCTTAATTATACAAAAAAAAAATTAAATTTTTCATGAATTTTAATAATATATCCTTCATACAATCATACTTTTTCACATAACTTTTATCTCCTCAGTATGCTTTTAAGCCTAGTCTTAGTGTAGTCACACCCTTATAAATATGCTACTCACTCCTATTTTTTTTTTAATTAAAAAACCATAAGGTTGATTAAGTTCTTTTATTTATTGATAGTATAGTCATATATTTATGACTATATTCTTTCTAATCTTATCATACTCTTTTTAATTACATTTCTCTTTAATTTGTTTCTGCATTTGAAATCTAGTAAAAAAAATCTGATGTAAAAGAATTGATGTAAAGGATTACTTTATAATTGTTTGGTTGAATATACAAATTCTGACTTTTGTATTTTTTATTTGGTTGATAAAATATAATATAAAGTAAATTGAAAGTTTGGACATCGGTGGGGGGTCGGTGCCGTGGCCGGTGGTAGGTGTAGCGGTGGCGGTAAAAGCTTCAAGACGGCCAGGCAGCGGCTGGCCCCACCGCATCACTTTACATTGAATCGTATTTTTTGCAGATTTGCAATTCTAAATATACACAACCCTTTTCGGTGTATTTGAAATCTTTTACTTACTTAACCGCTTGAAATGTTAAAGCGTCATTTGGAATCGTCATTCCAAATGCACCTACCAAATACTTTTAGTATTTTGATCAAATCTATCCTCAATTTGATCACACGCTATTGAATAGGCATACATTTAACCCAACCATCCCCTTTTAACTAAATTTCTCCCAAAAGGCTATGTTTTTTTTTTTTTTAACTATTTTTATTTTAGTGGCTTTCTTCTTAAGAACCCTTAGACTTAGCTATAGTATTTTGATATATCCCAACTAAGGCATACCTTTTCTAGATTGTTTTATTGTTTTACCATAACCTATTATTAAATACTTTTAGTTTTTGTATATATTGAGGCATTCTTCTTCAAGTTGGTGACTTCATAGTGTAACATAAATCTACTTTGCACACATTATTTTTCTCGATCCACATGAATACATTCTCCATAATTACATCTTTAAAATCCATTTTTCTAAGATTAATATGTTCAGTGCTTTTGCTCATCTCTTTGAATTTTTTTTATATGAAAATTCTTTAAATCTCAATCAAATAATCATTTATTTTCTTCTTCAATATCACTCACAAAGGAAGAATCTCTTGTTCTCCTCATTCTTCATCATTCTTAGTAGTACTCGATGAATTAAGGCTTTAGAGAATTATAAATTGAGAACTTTCTAAATTTTGAATAATAAAATAAGAAGAATATTTATAGAATACCTATACCATTAGTCATAAAAACCAAGTTACCCTTTAAAAACTTTCCTGCGAAATTATAGTTCAATTATAGAAATACTTAAAAAGTTTACATCCAAAAGCCATGCCCGATGAAGTGTCCGGCCGTCGCTTGCCTCTGGCCCCTTCAGCCCTCTCACCGCATCACTGCGGTCACTGTCTTTCTCCACAAACCGCCCTCCATCTTCACCGGCGGATCCGATGGTGCCATCGTCCGCTGGACCCTATCTGGCCACGATGTCCGCCCCTCGCCCTCCTCTGTGGTCACGCGGCTGAGATCGCGTGTCTCGCCTCCGTCTTCCCCGCTGTCGTCGATCATGTCTCGTCAAACTCTTTATCTTCGACGCACTACCCTTCGGCTTAGCGCATGCGCGGATGGCGTGCTTTGCGTCTGGAGCCCGGCAGCTTCCGTTGCCGACGGCGACGGAAGCTTCCCCATGGGCAGGAGTCCATCCCATTTGGCCGTACTTCCCTCTTTACCGCGCCACGTTTGCATCGTGTGCAGCTCAGGCGAGTCTCCTAAGAGTTCCGTGCTGATCATCGACTCCAGTACGCTGCTTGTGGTGCAGACCGTCTTCCATGGGAGCTTGGGCATCGGTTGTGTAAAGTACATGGCTTTAGTTCCTTTGATGGACGAAATGGAGAAGGGGAAAGAGTATGTTTTTCTCGTTAATGGGTTTGGAAACGCTCAGTTTTGGCGCTGCCTGAAGAATCTGGTCACGAAGGCGAAGGCTCAACAAGTTCCATGAATCGAGGCTCTTCGTTGGATTCGCTCACACCTGTATGGGGAGGGTAACTCTGACAATGGTGTGCAGGCTGTGGCTGTAGCTCAAGATGGTAACCTCTTCTCTCTCATATTTGAATTTCACTGCGAATTTAGGTCTATGTTAAATGGCAAGGTCTTGGGCGAGATTTCTTTACTGGATACTAATATTGGCAGCGAGGAGTCTTCCGCTAAGCTGAATCTTACCGGGGAATGTTCCTTCATCGTGATGTTAGTGGCAGTGTTTTAGAAACCCATACCTTGGCGGAGGATTCTCCAACGAGTTTTGTTTTGCCTTCTGTTGTAGTAACGGTTCTGCCATGGTGTTTTAATTTCTATATCATACACTGCATTTAACTTTCAGTCTCTTTGTGAAATTCCCGCCGTGCCTCCGAAAAGTGTGGGGGGTCATTGTTCCACTTCTGTCAGTTGAATGACTCCCTTGTTCGTCTAGAGTCGTTCTCCTTTTCACTAGGAGACTTATTGGTTTGGAAACCTTCAATAACTATTTGGTCAATAGTTGAGTTTGAATCAATCAAGGAAAGCGAGCATGGTAGCTGTTCTTCGAGTATACTCTTAGGAAAAGGGGTTTTTCTGATATTCAGTCATTCTGCCACACAAAACTGTTAGATGAGGAGTTGAGCAACGTCACGCAGCGGACAGAGAGCTTGGACTCTTCAAATTTGGGTGTTCTAGCTAGAAAAGGGCAGAGAATGGCCATAGTTTGGAAGGTCGTATCATCTCATCTTCTATGGTTCTTTCCGATGATTTTTACTCTTATTACGCCATTGTTTATGGATTCTATAGTGGTGAAATTGAAGTGGTGGCTGCTGAGTCCATCTCTGAACGAAATTTCTACAGAGGAAGATTCATTAGACCATTCCAATCTGCGTGCTACTGAATGGTTCTTCTCAGGGCACACTGGTGCCGTGCTTTGCTTGGCAGCACATCAAATGTCTGCTAGCTCAAGCAGCCTTAGTCTTCACAGGATACTACTCTCGGGAAGCATGGACTGCACAGTTCGTTTATGGAATCTTGATTCTGGAGCTCTTCTTTTGGTGATGCATCATCATATAGCTCCAGTCAAGCAAATCATACTACCACCAGCCTGGACTGACCGAACATGGAATGACTGTTTCCTCTCTATTGGTGAAGATGGTTGTGTGGCTCTTGTTTCCCTCGAGACATTACGTGTTGAGAGGATGTTCCCTGGACACCCTAGTTTTCCATCAGTGGTTGCATGGGACAGCAGAAGAGGTTACTTGGCATGTCTTTGTAGAAGTGTGCCAGCTCCATCTGATTCTGTTGGTGTTTTATACCTCTGGGATGTTAAATCAGGTGCTCGGGAAAGGATTATCCGTGGGTCTGCTTCTCATTCAATGTTAGATCATTTTTGTAAGAGTATCAACCTAAACCTTATCAATGGAAGTATGATGGGAGGCACTACTTCAGCATCACCATTGCTTCTTCCCATTAGTGATGATTCTGGTTTCTTCCAATCTCGAACAACAAGAACTGATGTGGGCAAAGTTGCAGTATCTGCAGTTAAAAAGCAATCAGATGGGAAAAGTACAGATTTCCCACAGTCATATAGTTACTTAACAAATAACAATAGAGGAAATTTACCTTTCATGAGCATGACTCATGATGCCAATTCATTCAGCTGTAAACAGCTCATCAAAGCAGGCTAATTTCCTGCAAGTTCGTGATAACAAGAAACATCCTATTGTATGTTCTTGCCCTTTTCCTGGCATTGCTATCTTGGAATTTGACCTTTCTTCTTTGATTTCCTTACATGATGTTCAAAATAGTAATGAACAAGCAGTTTCTCAGTCTTCTGCTATTGCGAAGGAGGAATCTTTGAAAGATGAACCTTCAGAAGATAGTGCTGTTGCTCAAGGGGATCAAGCAATATCATGAAAGTAGCATTGGAAGGATATTTGCTTCGGTTCAGCTTATGTTTTCTTCACCTTTGGGATATTGATCTAGAATTAGACAAGCTTTTGAAAGACATGGATGTATGCAAACCGGATGGATTTGAAATAGCTGCTGGAATACTGGGAGATAGGGGTTCCATGACTTTGATGTTCCCTGGTCTTTGTGCTAATCTAGAGGTAATCTGTTTAGGATTTTTCTTGTGATGTCTGCATTTTGAATTTGAGGTTGAAGCTTATTATCAGTTTACGTTTCAGCTTTGGAAGTCCTCATCAGAATATTGTGCTATGAGGTCTCTTATAATTGTTTCACTTGCACAACGCATGATTGGCTTATATCATTCCACTAAAGTTGCAGCTGCAGGCAGGTGAGGCTTTGTTTTCCATGCATTTGAAAGACAGGAACCATTTTCTTGTCCTATAGTCTAGTTGTTCAAGTTTGCCATGATCAGTTTCAAAACTTTTGATGGACATTGTGGTTCTTTCATCCTCCGTCATGGCATTTCTGATTTTCTTCTTTTTTTGGATATTCCTCCATGTGAAAATTTTCAAAATCAATTTCATCCTTTTACAATTAAATATTCTTTTGTTTTTCCATCTTTCAGCATTTGCTTTATAACGTCACATCATGATGCGGAGCTCTGATTTTATAGCTGTTGGCATAGTTGATCATTGGGATTTTGTTGCCACATTTCCTATGTCCTTATGTATTTTCTTTTATGAGAGGATAGCTATGAGGATAATTTTGTATTTTGGGTTGTTTCAGGGTCTTTTAGAGGGTTGGGTTGACAAGTTATCTTGTCTTTGAATTTCCCTGCTTGTTTTTTCATGGTTGGCCACCTCTACCTCATAATTAATTAAATCGACTATCCTTTTCTTTTCCTCATAATGAATACCTCCATTTTGATGATTTGGAACCCTTCTCTTGTATTACATGGTTTCCCTTGTTTTTCTTTCTTTGAAACTAAAATTTCACTTTATGAGCTTGTTTTTACTCTCTCTGTCTTTCTTGAGTTACCACTTTTAAGAGATTAGATAGAGATTAGATGTTATGTAGTCCACATGTCTTTTGGAGTCTATTTTGGAGTCTATTAAAGGAAAATTGTTATGAATTTTAGGGTTTGAACATTTGCATAAATTTTTTTCTGGTTTGTGGCTTCTTGCTGTCCTTAGTATTTTGGGTCCTCCCACTGGTGATGACGGGTAACTTTTCTTCCAATCATATGTTTGAGCTATCCGGTGTTGTCTCCAACTTTTCATATTGTAGTAACTTCATTTTTCTTTCTTTTTTTTTCTTCTAAAGGGTACAATCTTGAGTATCTTTGAGGAACCTCTTCATAGCCACTCTAGCTTTATCTTTTAAGTTATTGTCTCATCTATATCCCTGTTGTTTTCTATAATTGGCCCATGGTATTTTTAGAACTATCTCACTTAGTTATCATTTATCACTTAATTTTTCTAGGAATAGATCTTAGATAGTTAAATCTCTCACCAAGGTGTCGTTTAAAGTTTCAAAAATATTTACTAAGGATTGTTAATTTTCTCAAGGCTTTTATTTTTCAAAAGTTACCTTAAATCTTCTAACATTTCACATACTCTGAAAGGGATCTTACTGATAAGAATTATATTTGCAAACAAAGTACACCAAAAGATGCCACACTTTGAATGTCTTTTGCCTTTTATAGCCAATATATATAGGTACAAACTTATAGTGATTTTGATTCTTTTCTATTAAGATTGAAAATTCTTTGATCACTAACATGTTTTAGTCTTTTTTACTAAAGCATCAAATATATTTTTATAATGTTAATATACCTTTGACATAAATATTTGTAGATATAAAGCTTTAACTTTATCTTTTATTCAAAGCTACTTCAACTTCAACTTATTTGGATTAACATATAATATACTTCATATATCTGTTAATTTTCTCTTAAACAACTTTTAAAATCTCATTTAATGATTACTTAATCTATCAAATTTGTCTTTATTTAATGTCCTCTTTTTTTAATAGAGTTTTGTTATCTTCTCATCTATCCTTTAAATCAATTTTATTTTATTTTAACTATTTATATATCCCAATTCCTTATTTTTAATACTTGCTTTGTTATATGAATACAAATTCAAGTTTTCATAACCATAGATTTTCGATAGAAAAATCATCATAAATCATCCATTTTCTGTTAGAAATACAAGTTTTTTTAATTTTGATGGATATACATTTGCCGGTAAAACCTTAGATGAAAATATATATTGATTGACTAAAATCCATCAGAAATAATTTTCCAATGGAAATTTGACCCTCTTTGTAAAACTTATAGTTTATAATTATTTTATATTTTTATTATATATTTTTCTATTCCGTAAAAGCATAATTTTATTTCTTAATAATTTTTTATTCCTCCTTACTTTGTTATCAATTCAACTTATTTGCAATATATTTTTAAGCACTCTTAGAACTTTATAATAATATTGTAACTAGACATTTTAATCCATATCAGTGTGATTAACTTTTAAGTTTTGTCTTTCTACGATGATCAACCTATCTTTGAAAGTTAATATCTCACATTTTGAATTTTGACTATTATAATTTTAAAATTCTAAGATAAGCATCCATTACAATTAATTTTTATCTTTCATGAAGATTTTGACTATTTATATCTCTCATTTTTTCTCTCTCTCTCACACACACACACATATATATATATATGTGTGTGTGTGTGTGTGTGTATATGTATGAATGTATATATATTAATTTATGTTGTGTGGTCCAATTTTATTTAGAAATCACCTTACAATTTTTGAAAAATAATTCTTGTCACGATAAAAGATAATTAATATGTGAATTGTAGCTCCATTTTTAAAAGCAAAAAATAGTCTAATTGGTTCTTAAATATTTGTTCAATGTAATTTTTTTGCTAAAATTCAATATTTATATTTCTTTTAATCATAATGTTCAGTAATTCTTTAACCTTTTAATTTGGTGTTTAGTTTTTATGCCACAAATGCAACTCATCACCTACTCTTAATTAGGTTAAGTCATGGTGTGTCACTTAGTGCGTCCTTATTTATTTTTATTTTACTAAAAAGTGGGTTAAATTTTGGCAGGTTACTAGTGGAGAAGTTCTAGTTTATTTTAAAAAAAATGCTTTCAACTCTGAATATGCTAATATTGTTGGACTTTATCATTATTTAGCTGCTAGCGAGTTAACATAATATACACTTTTTAGTTTGTTAATTTTTATTAGATTTCAACACTGAGCCCTTTGATTTAATTGTATGATTACGACATTAATTTAGTCATTCAACATCACCATCATCATTGTTATATATGGCCTAATACTAACCTTTCGGGTTTCACTTTATGCATCCTTCTTTTTCCATTTGTTTCTTTTGAGTACCAAGTGAGGTATTAACTCTGTTTTGCCCGGCAACCAAATACCATTTGCTTCTTGCAACTATTTAGAACTAGATTACATTGCCACCTTTATCCCTTCACTTGGAATTCTATGACAACTCATGGGTTTCTTCGGTATTAACATTTAGGGATCTTTACACTGAAAGGGTGCTTGGGCTAGTTTTATGCTTGAAAATATAAGTTTCTTATTCTTTCTTTCTTTGTAGTGCCCTGGCGGCGTTCTATACTCGAAATTTTGCAGAGGAAGTTCAAGATATAAAGCCTCCTTTACTCCAGGTTGCATATAATGTTAATGGTTTGGCATCTCTCTTTGATCGTAGAATTGAAAGTTCAGTTTCACTATACTTATTAAAAATTTTGTTGCTTGATGAACTACTAGAAAAAAAAACAATGAATAAAGGTGCGTGCTAATTTGTTCTATAAAACGTGCAGTTGTTGGTGAGCTTTTGGCAAGATCCTAGCGAACATGTGCGCATGGCTGCACGCTCTTTGTTTCATTGTGCAGCACCGCGTGCTATTCCGCATCCTCTTTATGGCCAGAAGACACTGCAACCTGGTGCTAATACAAGTTTTGTGAATGTTGAGGAGCATAGTCATTCTGAAAGTGATAAAAAATCATTAGCAAGTGGTGATACAGTTTTAGAAAATTCTATACAGCGCAACAGTACTGATTGTGAAATTGTTTCATGGCTGGAGTCTTTTGAAATTCATGAGTGGGTTTCTTGCATTGGTGGAACTAGCCAGGATGCTATGGCTTCCCACATTATCGTTGCAGCATTGGTGGTTTGGTACCCAAACAAAGTGAAAGAAAATATTGCCAAGCTTGTTGTTGACAGGTTGGTTAAGTTAGTTATGTCTATGAATGACCAATTCAGTTCAACTGCAGCTGAGCTTCTGGCTGAAGGTATGGAAAGCTCCTGGAAGTCATGCTTGGGGCCTGAGATACCACGTCTTGTTGTCGATATATTTTTCCAGATAGAGTGCCTTTCTGGTGCACCAGCTAAGACTGGGAAATATAATCCATATATGGCTGCTAATATTCGGGAGTCTTTGGTAGGGATTCTCTTACCAAGTTTAGCAATGGCTGATATAGCTAATTTTTTGAATGTAATAGAAGATCAAATCTGGTCTACCTCATCAGATTCACTCGTCCATCTTGTATCATTAAAAACTCTCATCAGGATAGTGCTGCTCTCCAAAACCCTTGGCTTTATATCTTGACAAGGTTTGTATCAGTTACTTCACATAATAGCGATTATTTCATATCTCTGAGAGTGCTCTATATTTTGTTTGTTTTGGTATCACTTTTTTGCATGAATATAATAATGGCTTGTGAATATGTATTGTGGCATTTTGTTTTGAAAATGATTCATTTATTTTTATGAAGCCAAAACATAATTTTTTATAACAAGATAATGATAAGAGTACAATAAGAGTAATTACTAAGAATATGGGAGAATGCCTTCAAGGATTGCCTTCTGCCAATTATTGGACGCTTGACAATTGTATTTAATTTCTTTGTAGGCATTCATAATTTTTTACTTATGATTGTTCTTTATTTCTTTAATTATTAAAACATGCATTGATTTAAGGTTGTTGCACTAAATTAGCTATATTTATGATTATTAATACTCATGTTAGTTCAAATGATGATCATGCATATTATTATTATTATTATTATTATTTTGTTATGTTTTGAACTAAATATTGAAGTTGTTTATCGCATTGAGCTTCAAGCTCATCAAACATTACTATGATGATTATTTTAGGTAAGAAAAAGAGTAGTTTAGGTCATAGTAAAGTGACAAAGTCTTGACCTTCATCTTAGTATTTTGCTATATAGTTTTGGATGTATCGAAGAAGAAGAATATTTATGATGTAAATTAAAGAATTCTAGTATAAGTATTTATAAAGTTAATTAGATGTTCTATTGTTTATTTTGATGATTTAAATTATGAATTCATCTAAATTAATGATTATGATATATCTATCGGATGATTATGAAAAGTGTAATATATGTTTTGTGATAATCTTGGCATACTAGTTTTCTATTTATTTGATTCTAATTAGTAAAATTCAATATGGCTGTTAGTAGAAAATGTGTTTGACCGGATTGGCTACCTCTGCTACATCTAATATTTGACCTAGATGGGTCAAAATGTCGCATGACAGTATAATTGTAGTTGGGTATTCGTTAATATGCCTTAGCTACTCAAAAAAATTTATTGAGTTCTACGAAATATAAATGTACACCTAGTTCTAAATCTTTACTAGCAAATTAGTCTTCAATTCTCCTCTTCCTATGTACATAAAAGGCCTAATTACTACTCTGCAAAGCTTCTAGAAACTATATATATATATATCATAACACAATTCTATCCTAACATGATTTTAGTACATTACATAACTATGTAATGCAAGTACAGTTAAGCTAGCCAAGCTTTATAATATTATAACAATAATTTCTATCATAGAGCATTACAAGTCTAGGGATGCCTAGGGGTGACTTAGTGACATATCATCTAATGGCTGTTAGTGTGTCATTTTAGAACTTTTTCTGCATTGCCTTCCAGGAAGCTCCATGCACATTGATTCATGCTATTCATTAGTGCATGTGAACAAAGTGTTGAGCCAAACTTATTGATTAGGCACAGTTTTTTTCACCTTTAAATTTGCTTTGTTTATGAAAATTATGTGAATTTTGATTTAATTATTTTTTATAAATTGATTAAAATTGTAAAATTAGTGATAAATAAAAGAATTCAAGAATATCAAAATTCTTGAATTTGATTTTTAATAAACTAATTTTCGTGACTTAAAGAAAATTTACTATCATGGAACTTGATTTTATTATTTAATTAATTTTCTTATTACAAAAGTTGAAATCTAATTCAAGATTTGATTTATAAGGAATTTAAGTAATTTTTTTATAAAATAATCAAAATTATTACTAATTTGCAATTAATGTTCAAAAGAATTAAAGAAAAATATTCATAATTTTGAAAAATCATTATTACTTGCAAAATTGCAATCATATGATGTCATTGATAAGGTGCTTGGAAATTCCTTTAATAAGTTTTTTATGAATTTTATTCAATTTGTTTTTTATTTAATTTATTTTTGAAAATAGAGGATATATGGCCAATGCTGTACATTCATTCAAGCTGACATTTTATGACATACAATGCACTAGGAAGGTATTAAATAATTTTTAGGAATCATTTGAAATATATCTATACACACATATACTATAAAGTGTATGCAATGCGTGTGAAATTATCATATCAATTTTTATATTATTTTTTTTTCAAAATTAGGCATTATTACATAAAACATGTTATTGTATTTAAAAAAAAATTCTTCGATTTTCAATTAAATAAACTCATCAAAATGATTTTCAAAACATATAAAATTCATGAAAATTATTTAAATATTTTATTTTTTAAAATAAGTTTTTATTTAATAAAAATAATACACATTTTCTTTGAAATTAAGCAATTTATTTTGTATTTTTATTTTATTTAATTAATTTTATTTTTAAGAAATATGTTATGAATGCAAAAAACTCTATTATTAGGAATGTCCTAGTTAGTAACATAGTGAATATCCTAATTGGAATGATCTTGAGTCCTTGATTCTAAGTCCAATTGACTTGAATCGTGTTTTATTATTTATGTGATAGAAAAGTTCCACTTAAACTTAAGGAAAATTTTATAAGATGGTGGTAAGACCTGCAATGACTTATGGTGCGAATGTTGGCCAATAAAAGAGAAAAGAGTAAGTTAAGTGTTACGAGATGAGGATGCTCGTGGATGAGTGGCTTTACCCTTAGAGATAGAATGCAAAATGAGTATGTTGGAAAAAGTTGAGTAGCTCAGGTGATAGATAAGATTAGGGAGAGTCGCTTAGATGGTTTGGCCACATAAAGCGTCTAGTCCGATGACAGATTAGGAGAGTAGATCATTAGATTTTCCTTATGTTAAGAAAGGTAGAGGTAGACCTAAAAGACTTGGTTAAGATGTATAAAAATGATCTTAGTATACCAATTAAATGAGAATTTGACACATAATAGGACACAATGGACGAAGGATTCATGTAGCCGACCCACCTAGTGGGATTAAGGCTTGTTGTTGTTGTTGTTGTTGTTGTAGCCTCAAAACTCAGAATGAAGTGATTAGATGATCTTAGGATTTTTAGTGTTTATCTCAATTGGGTTTAGCCAATTTAATTACTGCCAGAGAGGTGCTTGAGGTTGGAAATAAGCTTTTTCCTTTTCCTTGGCGAATTCTTGCTTGGTCTCCCAATCAAGGCTATAGGTGTTCTTGAACAAATGCTTGAGGCAGGTGAGTAAACTTGTTAGAAGGGTGGCTGAAACCTTTAAATAGGTTGGAATCTTTGGTTCCAAAGATTTGACCCAAGGGATTTGGCTTTGCAATTAGGGTTATCCAAGGCTAATCGAAGGGTCTAGCCAACTCAAGAAAGGCCTTTAGGTTTGAATGGGTCTTGATCCATAGGATGGTCTTTGGTTGGGTAGTTGGGTGTCACCATAGATCCATGCCTCAGGCTAGGTTTTGGGATCAAGAAATATTCATGCTTAGTCCATCATTGATTTGGGTTGGTCTAGAAGTTTTCTATGGAGTCTTAAGGAAGCTGAGGTGTTGACTTAAGTCCAATTGGGCTTTATTCACTTAATTCATAGGATCAGGTTTGATTGTGGTTAGCCATGAACTTAAGTTGACCGACTAAGTCAAGTTAGCCTTGGGGGTTGGGATAGGTTTTAGGAAGGTTGTTGACAAATCCAATTGGACTTTGGTTGGGTCTTTGAATTTAATTAGTGGGTCAATTTGATTAGACTGGCTTAAGTTGAGCTAAGTCTAGCTTGCTAGATCTTGGGTGGAGTCCTAGAAGAGTTTATGTTAGGCTATTGAATGCACTAGGGTTTATTGGGTGATTTAGGATTAGCTTAGGATTTTAATCAAATTAATGGACCCAATGAGTTTGATTGGGTTGAACTAGTTCTCTAAGTGGGTTTGATTAGTCAACT
The DNA here is from genome assembly GCA_021442155.1 of Cymbidium sinense. Classification (NCBI taxonomy): domain Eukaryota; kingdom Viridiplantae; phylum Streptophyta; class Magnoliopsida; order Asparagales; family Orchidaceae; genus Cymbidium; species Cymbidium sinense. Next base: position 122,141,595 of record CM038217.1, read on the forward strand.
AGGGTTAGCTAAGCCATATGAGTCTAATCTACAGTTTGGATCAAACCTTAAGGTTCATAGATCATATGTATGATTGTCAAATCTTGGTCAACTGAGATAAGTCAATGTTATTAGTGTCTAGTTTAGTCATTTAAGGTTTGGGTTTGCTTAAACTCCCTAGGGTCTTCTATATATCCAGCTGAGGTTTACTGAGTTTGATTTAGGTCCATAATAAGTGTGGTCTCCTCAATGGATTTAAAGACTGATTGGGGTTTCATTATGAGTCAATCCAATCTATGTATTTTAAAGTTGACTATAATTTAATAGGTCCAAGTCTACTATATGAATTTTAAAATTGACTAAGGTTTGGTCTAGTCTAATGGTCTAACCTATGAATTTCAAGGGTGACTTGAGTTACCTAGACCTAGCCTATTAATTTCAAGGTAGTCTAAGGTTGTCAAGGCTCAATTCAAGTTTAGGGCTTTTAAGATTGAATATGGTTTAATCTAATCAACTTATGTATTTGAAGGTAGACTAGGGCTTTCTAGAATTACCTATGAATTTCAAGGGTTAATGAGGGTTGACGGATACTCTTGTGGCTTAGTGAAGAGGATAAGTAAAACAAATCAATCAAGTGAGAATTGTTCAATGCATTTGAGCTTTTGCCTTGCATCTACAGTTTTTAGGTTGACCTGAATGGTATGAATAAGACTATCAATGATGATGATGATGATTTCCATTTGCTATGAATTCTCATATGCTCTTTTGTGATGATTTTTTATTATTTTTTTTTGCAATTTTGATATTTTTTGTAATGCGATACATATATCATCTTGAGCCTTTGATAACATACAACTTGCGTAGTGTACTTTTTTTATGAGCTTTACTATAAAGGAGATTTGCAGGTTGTGAAGTATGTGCTACAAACTATGGATCCTAGCAATTTGGTTATGCGTAAAGCTTGTCTTAAAAGCTCCATTCTTACACTAAAGGAAATTGCACGTGTTCTTCCAATGGTTGCTCTTAATAAGTCTTCAACACGATTAGCTATTGGGGATGCCATTGGTAACATTTGTAACGTAACCATTCATATCTATGATTTAGAGAGGTATTTTGTGATTTTTTGCTTTTACACATTTTAAAAAATGCAACTGTGATTTTTTTTTAGTCTTCTCTTGATGCTACTACACTATTCAAATTTGTATAAAGTATTGCCTTGTACAATAGTTGTAGAGCAACTATATTGATAGCTCACATTTTTTGAGGAATAAGGGAGAAACATTGTAAGATAATGGAAATATAATTAATAACTTAGAATTAGGAAACTTCAGTTGGATATAGATAAGATTTCATTATTCAATTGAATAATGATTTCTGGCTTTTTTATGGCAAGGGGAGAAAAATGTTTTGGCCAAGTGAGAGGAGAGATAGAATGCAATTGCGGGGAACTTAATTATATTATGTCTGATAATGAAAGGCTGTTATTAGATTTACAATACTCTCCTATTTATGTGATATAAATAAAAAAATAAATAAATAAATAAATAAATAAATATATATATATATATATATATATATATATATATATATATATATATATATATATATAATATTTCTTATAGTAGAAGGATATTGTTAGACTTAGACACAATACTCTTAAATTTATAATAGGAGGAATCAACAAACTCTAGCAAGTAATCCCTTAAATAATAAACTTCTTGAATAAAAGGGTTAAAAGTGATCAACAAGACCAATGATCTTGTTGTATCTATAACTAACTAGACCTTCGATGTGTATTCTCTAGATTAGGAAATCTTTGGGTTGTGTGAAGGATACATAATATTGAAGGTGCGGTATCTGTAGTTGAAAATAGACTAGGATGATTAATCATTCTAAAGGCTGAGAATAACTAAGATTTGTGATAGATAAGATGCTAAACAATGAATGAGTCGCTTAATGAATCAACAACTTTATTATTGAAAAAAGGAGAGGAATAAAAGGACAAAAGTTTTATTTTATTTTTCATAACAACAATTGAAAGGTTGTGTGGATGGGACAATGAATTAAGAATTTGGTCCACATGATTTAACACTTCTAAATATATATAATTATTTGCTAATGGGAGAATCTATGCCCAAATCTGTTGAAGAGAAATAAATGTATTTTTTATATTTAGAGATGACATGAAATTCTAGAATAATGGGGTGTATCCAAACTTACATAGATAACTTGATTCTCAAGTTAACTACCTCATTAACCGATGATGTTAGTTACTATTTATAGCTACCACACTTTGGTTCATACTTGTCTCTAATTTATCACAATAATTGGTAATGAGATAAGCTGTTTGGCTAAGAATTGTCGGCCCGGGCAGGAAAACTTGGAATATCAAAAGCAGGTATTGGACGGATAAAAGAAAAAACGTCACATAACACTTCAAATTTTTAATAAAATCTCCAATCATACAAGAACTTAAATCAATGAATGATTTAACAATTTGTCGTATATCTACTAACAAAGTTGAAATACACTTTAAACATAACTCGACATAATTGATATAATTCTATCTCAAGTCGCTCTACGATAAACATGACTTTCCTTCTATCTATTTAGTTAGGATGATTTCGCGAAAAAAATTTAACTAACAAATGAATATAATTGATTGGGTTAATTATCGATTCTGTATATAGTAAATAAGAAGGTAGAAGCTAGTATCATCTTAATTTTATTTTAACATGTACATAAAAAAATTTGTTTTCAAACATATGAGGTAGGTATACATAAATATTTTGTATGACTTTACTTTTCATTTATCATTCGTCTTTGGAGTCGTCAAAATCTTTCTTATCTTCAGAAAGAGTAGTAGTTATCATTCACCATTTGTCGATTTCGTTGACTTTTTTTTCATTTAGATGCAGTGCATTCGTCCCAACCAATCAAGGGGTGAACTCCGGCTTTTCGCGTTCATAACATACTGATTATGCAAATCGATTAGCTTTATAACGTGATAAGCGTGTGATATGATCGCGTTGAGTTATTATCGGCGTGAAAAGCGATGTATATCTGATTTATGAAGAAGCGGAAAAATCGTCCATGGCTTGCGATGCGTGAAAAGTCGTAATCGTATGAGCGTCGTTTCGTAAGAAATTAAAGGCATTTTGTAAATGTAAAACGTAATTCTTTAAACTACGGTTCTCTTGAATCTCCTTTAATCTTGTTCGCTTGAATTGAAATTCTAAGAATCGAATATTAATTGAATCGATATTGAAAAGTAATTTATCTTTATTTTATTAAATGCATTTTACATAAACTTTTATTTGATGCTTTCGTATTCATATTATTAGATTTATACATTTCTAAATTAAGATACTTAAGTTATGTTTTGCATGTAGCATAAAAAATTTAAATAATTAAGTTTAATTTATATTATCTTGAAGGAAATGTAAAATTTTACTCTCGATCTATTACTAATGTCGTACAACCTTGATTCGTTCATAAGTTTCAAATATTTGCATTTCATTTATACTTCTCTAAATTTAATACTCCCCATTATTTTTCTTAAAATGATTCTTGAATGATTTTTTAAAAATAATATCTTAACAATTTAATTTATATTACATATTCTGAATTAATTTATTGTTGAATTGATAAATCCTAAGTTACAATTATAAACCCTAAATTAAATTTGAAATAACACTAAAATCAAAGCTAATAACATAAAAATCAAATTTCAATTAAAATTAACTATATATCTTATTTCCTTACCTCTCGGTTTTGCCCTAAGACACGCATACAATGGCGCAGATCTCCCACCCTCGGCTTCTTCCGCGTACGCATGCGCGGTTCGATCCCTCCCTCGCGCAAGAGCTTTCCTTCCTTCTTCCTCGGTACGACACGGGATGGCTTAGGCGACCCGATGTCGACGGTGGAAGCCTCACTCGGTTAGGGCACAAACTCCTCTTCTCCTTCCTCGATTAGGTCGACATCGACGCCGCGCTAGCACACAAGGTGAGTCACCGATCTCCTTTTCTCTTTCTCCCTCTCTTCCTCTCTCGTGCTTTTGGGGATTCTATTTGGTTTGTGAAACCGACTCCCCCCTTTGGACTTTTTTTTTTCTTTCTAACTACGTGGCGGTTGATAAATTTTCTTTATTTTATTTTATTATATATATATATATATATATATATATATATATATATATATATATATATATATATATATATATATATATATATATATATATATATATATATATATATATATATATATATTAATTTATATTACAAGAATGCTATTAATATCAATGTCAGATTCATACAAATAATATCTGAGATTGTAAGTCAAGAAGATGATTGATGGAGGACTTCATCGTCATGACCTTCACTTGGTCAAATTTGTGATTGTTGAAGAAGATAATTGAATGAATTTCTTCATGAAGGATATCTCTATGAGAGGGGCCATGAAGGTAATGTTGTCCTTAATGAGTTGAAAATATTGGGTCACAAGGCCATGAAAAGCTATGAATATAAGAAAGGGTGGTACGCAGTGGCTGATAAATAATGAATTATTTTAGGGTTTAGAGTTTAGACAATTTTTTAGGACCTTGTTTTTTGTCTTAGGAGTCTTCATCGTATACAAACTTCTCTATAAAGGCTGTACAACCTCATGATACATGTAAATGTGCTAGCAGTGTTGTGAAAGCCAAAAGTCTTGATTATGAATTTTAAAGTTCTTTACTCATAACTAGGATGGATTCTTATTTGATGGTAGTCACTTAGTATGTCAATTTTTTAGAAGAAAAATAACTCAATCAGAAAATCCAAGATATCATTAAGTTGTGGAATGGAGAATCTATATTCAATGATAATCTAATTGATATTTGGACTATCGATGCACATGCATTAAGAGCCATTCTTTTCAAGGGTAAGAAGGGGTAGGTATGGCACAAGAGCTAAGGTTCTCTTTGATGTACGCTTTTGCAGGAGTTCTTTATATTGGGGACTCAGCTCTACATGACCCCGAAGATTCATATGACAATAGGGAAGCTTTGATATTGAGGACTTTAGGATGAATTTTACAACATATTCATGTTGGATGTCTTGCATGGGAGAAAGTTCACTGCCAAAGGTGAAACCTCAATGATAGAGAGCACCTTACGCTAGAGAAGTAGCATGAGAATATATGACTCCTATTGGGCTTGTACATATTTTTAAGAGGTGAGAATTTGCACTCGTAATGTGCTATCTTGATCAAGAGGTGATAAGAAGTGATGGTCAAACATTAGTAGGATTAGATAGCAGAAGTGGCTCTTAATATTTGAAGACATGTTATCCCTTCCATGGTAGATTATATTCATGTTGATCAACACTCATGAAACACATTAGACCAAACTTTGATCTAGTAACTTTCCAGTTGTATGTGCATTAGGCAATGCTCGATGACTAGAATGAATGTTTTAGTCGTAATATGGAAAAGTGTAGGATGTGGTTTAGGTGTGGGAAAAGTGTAGGATGTGGTTCAACTATGGGGAAAGTGTAGGATGTGATTTAGGTGTAAGCTCAACACCAGGAGAGATAACATTTATAGAATTGCCTTTGTTGATGAGTAATCATAGCACTTGCCACAAACATACCCTTTGTTGACCTACAAGTATATACCACTTGAAATTAATCGGATGAATTGGAGGTTAAAATGCTGTCGCGATCGAATCGATCTAAAATGCTTTAATTGACAATTCGCTTTAATGCGCTAAAATATAAAGATTAATTAAATGAAAAATATCAAATCAATTAATAGTCGATCAAATAATCAAATCCAATTTTTAATGAAATTACGTGCATATCGAAGTGGAAGCCTCGGCGGCGTCGAATGACCTCCATTCGCGAAATTGATCACGATCGTCGCCAAACGTCGAAACCTATTAAATGGCGCCGCGATCGATTCGACAAAGTGCATAGCGTCGATCGATTCAAGAGTGATGTCGCGCAATTTAAACTCAATTTCACGCCGGCGTTGCTTAAGCGACCTCCGTCGAAAATCGATCGTTGTGCATCCGGCATGAACATCTAAAATCAACACCCATATTGCTAGAGTTTATTGGGATGATTATTCAAAATTTATGTAATTAATTATCTTAATTATTAAGCTAATGTGCGATAATTTTCCTAATCCTCATCTTAATTCCAACTCATCAATCAAATTTACGATTGGCGTGGCGCCAATCAAACTTCGTTCCCAAGGCGAAATGAGGTTTTTTAGGCCTTCATTCCCTCATGACTCCCTCACGGCATTCTTCCCCTCTTCTCTCACGAAAACTCCTCCCTTGTTCTGTGCTCTCGGTCTCTCTCTGCGATCCTCCATCTCCAGAGCTCCTCGTTCACGGCTCTCGGCGTCTCTCTCTTAGTCTCTCTCTCGTCTCTGTCCGGCGGTAGAAGCGAACGAAAGTCCTCATCGTCGTCTCCCTCTTGCTGCTCCGGCCAAACTCCCCCAGCTCCTTTTCCCTCTTGCACTTGGCGAACTCCCCAGCAGTTCCTTTCTCTCTGGGTTGAAGCACAACCTAGTCGAGCAAAGCAGAGGGCTCGATCCTTCCTAATCACCCTTCCAACTGAAACCCCAGGTTGTTTTGTTTCAATCTTAAGTTATATTTTGCTATATGGGTTTTCTTGAAGGAAATGCAGATTTCTGTTTCCTCTTCCATTTGTGTTTTATGGTAGGACTTCTTTTCTGGGTTTGCAATAGCATGAAATTAAGATGATTGGAATTATGCTATAAGCTTTCAGTTTGCTGTTTTCTCCTTCTAAGGATGAGCCGAGGAGCTCATTCTGTTTGCCTCTTTCTCATATTTGCTGTTTTTTTATATACCATAAAACTTTAATAAGGAATCAACTTCTCCACTTGGTTTAGCTTACGTGACAGCCGAGCAATTAGAGTTGAAGTTGACGAATAGCTTATGATATGGAAAACCCTTTGATCTTGTTGAAATAGCTCGAGGCTTTTTTTGTTAAATCCTGTCATCTTAGTAAATCTTACATCTTACAGCCTCGAACTCCGATGTGTTGGAGGGATAGACTCTGATGGGCACATAAGTAGCAGCTCACAGTAGCTACAAATCTAGTCTCTATTGCAAGATGCATGCGTCAAATTTTACTGTTTTCATAGCTTTCTTGGTCTTGCCATTTTGCTGCTTTCTACGGAATGCTGGAGCACAAGTTACCGATCCAGTGGAAGTTACAGCACTAAAGACTATTAGAAACAGTTTGAATGATCCATTTGGTAGTCTTAATTCTTAGAACAGGCGATCCATGTACATCAAATTGGAATGGTATTTCTTGCTATCCTAACCCAAAAAATGGGTACCTATATGTACAACAATTCTTGCAGCAGGTTGTCAAAGGAACCGTTATTAGTCGAGCAGTTAAATTTTGTTCAATGTGTCTTGGAAGCTTTTGCGATTCAATGGCTGATACTCTCAAAGGATGCACTTTTGAATTCACTTTTTTATTCTAATTATGGAATTCTAATGAATCCATCAAATCTTGTTTATAATGATGCTCCATGGATTGATATTAATAATACTCAAAAGTGTTTTGTATTAAAGGTTTGGCAAGCTTTTGGATTCTTAAAGGCGATTTAAAGTATTCTTGAAAAATGTAGTTCAATATATGTTGGTGAAAAGTTTAGATTACTGTTTGAATAAAATAGCTTTTTAAAATTTAGATTAAAATATTACAATAGGAAATGACCAAAAGCTAATCGATTATGAGATAGATGCGGTATTTAGGAGTTTGAATGGTTTAGGACATTCAAATATATGCGTCATAATAATAACATGTCAGAAAAATTTTTAATCAAACTCAAAATAATTTTTTAAAAAAAATTATTTATTTGATTAGTTCATCAAACCAAATGGCTTCTAGCATGTTCTTTTTTTTACTTGATATATATATATATATATATATATATATATATATATATATATATATATATATAAAGTGATCAAAAAAACCTTAATAAATGAATACTCTCGATCCCATCATCTCTTATTGATTTCGACATGATAGAAGGCCATCCATCATCCACAGTCGGGCGACAACGCGAGCGAATTGACTGTCAGGGACATCGTACGACTTCCCATTCGTCGCCATGGACACGGAGTTCCGGCGTCGTATGCCGCCCGGATCCTTCAAATGCACCTCCCCGCTACGCAACCACCAAGCCAATGTCGACATGCTCAAACTCATCATCCTCGGGCTCACCTTCTCCGACGAAGCGCAACCTTCCCACACCAATACCGGCCTGTGCGTCGGCTTCATCTTGAGTTCAATATCTCGGAGGGGCAATCTGACATCTCATTCTCAAACGAGAGCGGGCGAAAGACGTTCTTTTAGCTTTTCATCGGAAAAGCGGAGCTTTAACTAAAAGCGGAGGTTAAGAAAGCATAATATTCAAATATTTAATAAAATCAATTTCACGTTCTCATAATCAAAATGCACTAAAAAGCTTAGCCAAATAAAGGCTTAGTAATGATCTAAATGGCTTGGAGTACAATCTCTGAGGTCTGTCTTTGGTTGATGAGAAGCTGTAGGATTTTTCATGCATGGATTATGCCGAATTACAAATTTGTTTTTCTTTATATGAAAATCATTGCTACAACACAATCTTGTTGCTAATGAAGAAGATGAAAGGAATGATTGACTTTTATTTTTTTGCTTTTATTTATATCACTTGACATCTTATTATCGGGCAAATGAAATATAAAATTTGATTTGGAAAGATGCTTACATGTGATTAAAGCTTATGTTATAAACTGTATTTGAATATTCAAAATGCAAAATTCGTAAAATGGTGATGAAAATGATCTTTATATTAAGGGGTATCAATTATATTTTAATTTATGCACGTATGAATCAAATTTGTTAAATTAACTTTGTCTATAGTCTTTCGTTTTTCTAACGTGTGAAATCTGTCTTATAAGTCGCTCGTGTTTCCAACATGGCGAAACTTATTATAAATGCACTCATGTTTTCCGACTGGGAAATTTGATATAATCTACTCGTGTTTTCTCCAATATGGTAGAAATTTGTTATAAATCTGCGCGTGTTTCTCCACATGGCGGAGAAACTCTTATAAATCTTTATTCATGTTTTCTAACGTGGTAGGAAATTTCTTTATAAGTCACCGCTTGTTTCCAACATGGTGGAAAATTTTCTTATATAAATTCGTTCGTTTCTCCCGGTGACGGAAATCTTATCTTATCTTGCTTCGTGCATGCTTTATTGGCGTGGGATAAATAAATTTTCGGTAGGGTGTCTCCCACGACACATACCTTACTTTCTTGGCGTGGTGGGAAGGTCTCCCGGCATTCATCGGGGATGGCAGGAGGTTAGAAAAATTTTGGTAAACAAAAAATATATAAAAATTCTAAGTGTTTGAAAAGGAAGGTATGTGTATGTTTATTCATACTTAGCTTATTAAATCATATCGTATAAAATTACATATCTTTATTCAAGCTTGTACAATTGTTGCTTGAATCTTCATATCATATTACTTATTTCAAATTCATTTTCCTAGCGGTGATTATCTTTATGAATGGGTGAGAAATGAAAATGTGGCACTTAATGCATGGAAAGATCTGAGTGTATGTTAAATGACATCTTCATGCTAAAATGCTCAGTGAAATGATTCGATGCGTATTCAAAGTGTTATCTTATTATTCAATTTGAATCTTTGTTAATATGCAAGTTAAATGAAATCATGACTTTATGAAGCGATATTCTTTTGCTTAACCATTTGATTCGCAATACTTTAATAAATCAAATTCATACTCTAAAATGCTTGATTTGTTAAAGAAACGGTCTCTTGATCAGGATAAGTGGTTGAAAAGAACCGGCTAGATTATCACGACAATCACTTAGTTTGTAATGCATTCACATTCTTATAGAACCTCACCACGATAAATGCAAGTACGTGAAAGAGTCAATCATATCTTATAGAAAAATCTATACTTGACTCGTGACAAATAGTTGAAAGAGTCAACTTATTATAGTCTTATAGAATGCCTACTTGATCATGATAAACATTTGAAAGGGTCAAATTCATATTTGTGAAACAGATAATTTTAGGTATCAAAGCTATACTTGTAATTCGACGTATGTCAAAAAATCAATCTTGACTTAGACATTCTGATGTACATACAAATTTTTAAAAAAGAGCAGAATCTTTGTATGCGTATTGAAGTATTGATACTTAAATGAAATAGACGTATCTGATCAATCAAAAGAATATGAAAGAACATATCTTTACATCCCGATTTGGTCTTGGGGCCGGTTAACAAAATCTAAAAAAATCTAATGATCGATTATCTATTTTCAATAAAATATGAGTCATTATTAATGAAATGAAGATAAATCTATCTGTCATTATTAATGTCTCTTTTGAGTTTAAGATCTCGAAGAAAATCTAAAACCCGATCCTCATACTCCCAGAGTTGTGAGGTTTGGAGAATGATAGATTTTGAAATAATTAATCTAGATCGATCCCTGCGAAGATAATGAGTTGTGATTATTTTCCATGTTTGGTCTTGGACCGTATGTTAAAACCTAAAATCCCATATCAAAACTCATGCTTGCATTACATCATATCAAATTCAACTACAACTTAGACATTCATATGTCATACAATATTTACTGAATAAATCTTGTATGTATGTTGAAGTATTCATTTCTAGAAAGACATGTAATCTAAATGCAAGATAAATATAAAAGAATAGATCTTATCTTCCTGTTTTGTCTTGGAGCTATAGCCTAAAAATCTCATATCGAAACTCATGCTTGCATGCATCATGTCAAATTCAATTACTTGTTTGACGTTCATATATATCTGATATTTAAAAGAGATACTGTATGTATATTGAAGTATTCATAGATCAAATATCTAGAAAACATGTAATCCAAATGCAAGATAAATATAAAAGAATAGATCTTATCAGGTTTGGTCTTGGACGGGTTAACAAAATCTAAAAATGTCATATCGAGAACTAAACTTGCAAATTGACATCTACATTTCAACGACATTCACGTGTCATTTTACAAAAGAGCAGATATCAGATGTGTGTTGAAATGTTCAAACATTTAGAAATATATCAAGTTAGATACAAAAGAAAAGACGCTACACACATCCGGTTTGGTCTTGGTTGTCAAGTTAACTCAAAATCAAAATTTGACATATAAACTTGACTTAGGCATCTTAATGTACAATTTTACAAAGAAGAGATATCCGTAATGCGTGTTGAAGTGATTATTAAGTTAAATTTAAAGAACATATCTTCATCTTAGGTTTGGTCTTGAGCGGTTACCAAAATTTGATATTATAAAATTTCAAACTAATAATATTTGGTATCATATAGTTATAAGATATAAATCAATGACACAACTTACGAAGTTCAAGAGAAGAAATGTCCCAAACTCGATCCTATGTTATTTAGAGTGGACAAAATTTGAAGGATTATCTTATTGAGATAATGAATTTAGGCGTCATAGAAAATCAACAGTAAAAGGTCCTTGATCGATATTAGTCTTATGATCGAAGGGTAATTATAATTAAAATTTCGATGATAAATGATCATATATTCAACTCTAAATCAATCATAAAAAATGATCAAAAGTTCAAATAAAATAACAAAATATAAATAAAATGAAATTAATTATTTAAATTAAAATTAAAAAAATCAATCCACTCTTATATTTGTTTGTCTTGGGGTGATAAATTAAGAAAATTTTCTTCACAGAAAATGTCAATCAATCATAATTATCTTCTCAAATATTCCAGCGTGGGGCGTGGCGTTGTCCTCTGTCCGGCGTGGTTTTATGAAATGGCACCACATAAATGACTTCAGTGAGCTCGGCCGGGTGGTTCACCGCGATATGGCTAAATTACGATCACAAGGCCATATTCCTCCTTTCTCTTTGAGTGAAATGTAGAATATATATATTTGGTTGGGCAAAAGCCTATGTTAGTTAAGGTTGATTTATATTTGTCCCCTTGACAAACTTCCAGTCTGAGACACCTCCACGACGGCATCTTCGTATTCAGCGATCCTTCCGGTCGAGTTAGTTATTCTCGACATTGTGAAGGATCGCGACACTGGGATAAAACCATGGGATCTGAGGCGCGTCATCGTTCCCTACAAAAGTTTTAAATTAAAATAATAAATTTCATAAATTAACTCCACTCATTCAATTATATCTTCGTTATTTAACGATTCGTTATTAGCGCTTGTCGAAAGTCTTCTCTCGGTGTGGGAGGGATAATTAACTATAGAACTGCTATAGGAAACTTAGAACCAAATATAAAAGTTCACCAAAATGAGGACGACATCTCGGGTAGTGTCTATCTACTATTCATCCTTCGAAATGTTCAGATCTTAAACCAACTCTTTTTTCCAAAGAGGTGTGGATTCGGATCCCACAACCACATCTAAAAATCAATATCTTTTCCTCATCCTGACAAAGGAGGCTAGAATATAGCATATGACTGACAAATGGTAACGCCAGACATTATGGTCTAGATTTTCATCACCAAATATAGGATCATGGTTCTCCACATTTTTAGAAGGGGCATTCTTTCTAATTTTTCTAAGTTCTGTGTGATCTAGGATCAATGCACAATGGGGTATTTTCTAGCTACTTGCCTTAGTTTGTGAGTGGTAATTATGGCAGGTCTGGGGTAGGGGACTTGATAGGGCAAATGCCTTGGTAGGGACAGACGACTTGGAACTTAGTTGGTTGGGGATGAAGGTCCTAGGTGGTGATTAAGTCTGAGGTCCAAAATGAGGAGAATGTCTAAAATAGATTTGTTCAATGTGGCTCTGTGTTTCCAATATTTCTCAATTCACAGGGCTTGATAGTAGTCATCCTCATTGATGGTAGTATTGTAGGGTTCCACTTCTATCCTATCAATGCAAAGGCTATTGATGAAATTTTCATAGGAACCTAAGCTGCCCTCTCAGTTCACTCCAAGTAATAAGTTCCTCATACTAGGTAACAGAGTACCCCAATGCAAATTATGTAGTTGGGAGTTCCCTACATTTTATTAGCCGCAGGCAGTCCACAAATAACCGTTTTATTTTATCTAGTTATAGTGTGGGAATGCAACTATAATTTGCTTGGTGCAGTACAAGTGAAGTTTTAATTTTAGGCTGGTTCCAATCAAAAGCTTTATCAGATTATCCTTGGCTTTTATTTCTCTATTTGTAGTGCTTTCATCTTCTCATACTTATTTTTCTCTGGGGACGATACAAATTCTAATTGACAAATATTTTGTTGGTGGTTAGTAATGCTATTTCTGTGATTTTAAATAAATTATGTTCTGTTAAAATATTGAATAGCTTGTATGGATTCCTCTTTTGCGTTGAAATCACTTAAAAAAATTTTGGCATCTTTTGAGAAACATTGAATATAGAAGATTTGCTTTCTCAAACATAATTCAAAATTTCTTTAATAGCTTAGTTTCATAATTATATTTCATATATTTTATCATATTATTTATATATTGATGCAGTGTAACAAAATAAAGATTTTAGATGCAAGTGCTCCCTTGGTCTTCCAAGTTTTCTTGAAGGAACATCAACTGCAGGGATGGCTACAGCTATATCAGCATTAAGCTTTTCACCAGATGGAGAGGTAAATCGTTTGTTTTTCATTTGCAAGGAGTGTTTAATTCATGGATAAAGATATGCTCCATCCCTTAGTGTTACTCGCTTTTCATAGCATGCCATATGGCACTCCTTTCAAAATGTTATAGAGGATGGTTAAGTACGATGCAAAGCATAACCTGTTGGAATGAGTTCCACGCATTCATAGTTTTTTTTCATTTTGCATCTTATTTTTATAATGTCTGTATATATTCGATTCACATATTTATTCATTTTTCTTTGCTTCTTACCTTCATCATTAATTATTGATTTTGCATTTTACTTATGACCGTTTGACACATGAATCTTAATCATTTCATGAACATATTTGTACATATGTGCAATATATTATGTATTAATATATAATCCAGTACAATATGTTGTAATCAATCATGCATTAATGTAACTCCCTTTTAGTATTTTAGAAATTTGACTTTTGGAGTGCTTCAAATGGCTCATAATCTAGGATGTGAATTTTGCAAGGCTGACCCTTCCTGAATCATTTTTTTTATTTGTCATAAAAGAACCTAAGGCCTATGAATTTATGTTGTTAGTATTCCTCTTTCGTGTAAATTAATTGAAACAAAGGAGTGAAAAAGGGGAGAAAGATTTGAGAGGGAAGATGAGTGTGGCAGAGAGAGAGAAAGCGAGAAAGGAGAGAAGAAAGAGATGAAAGGTAATAGGATGATGAGGATGGTAGAAAGGGGATGGTTGATAGCCACCCCATGATTTTGCTAACATTGATGAGCAACGTGGTGATTGAAACATTAAACGATCAAAATGTCATGACACATGATCCTCTTTTGAAACACTAAACTTATTATTGATAAAAAATCAGCTTGAAAAGAGCACAATTTATAGAATGGTAGAATTTTGGTAAAACTAGTGTATTTGTAGCATTGGGTATTGCCAATGAATATTATGATGCCATGAAATTTTGGACTATGCAACTTTAGATTTAGAATGTGAGATTGTGCTAAGAAAAAAGGGCAGCTATGGATATTAAATTTGCATGCACATATTACCAAAATGAGTCTTGTTTTTAATTCTCATTTGAAAAAATGAATATTAAAATCACTAATTTGCACTTATAATGTACCAATATAGCACGCTCATCGACTATTATTGAAAACATGTGACACGACATGCATTTTGCATAATATTATAATATGATATATTAAAAATAAAAATATACTAATTACATAAATTAAATAAATATGAAATAAATTCATATGATAATAAATTTATTTTGATTGCTCATAAAAGAAAATGTATATATAAATTTATTAAATGTTATAGACAAGCTTGGAGAAGAAATAGTCAAATGATATTATAGATTATTAGCATGATGATAGAAAATTAATTCTTTTATAAAAATAAAAAATCATAGATAAATAGAGCAGAATAAAAAAAATAGTGTTAAGCTATAAGTTATTTATGCAAAATATTTTGAAGTTCAAATTTTAGATAGCTTGTTTATGTAATACAATTTTTTAGTTAAATTTTTTTATTTAGAAACATATGTTGGACACTTATGTCTCATTAATCTTTTATATTTTTAATTTGACATTTAAATTGCATGCCCAATATGTGTTGGATATATGTTGGGCAAAAGCATGCATCTTACAGTAGGATCCAAAATTTTTTTTTTTTGAGGTGATAAAATAATGAATAATTTAATTTTATATAAAATTAAAATTAGGCATCTAAATATAACAAAATTAAGAAATCAAACCTTGTAATAACATAATTTTTTTACATTACATACCATTTATAATAACTTTCCCAGAATTATATTTTGAAAGCGTTGTCTGATCGATTCCTTATTTTTTAAATACATCTTTTTATATGTAATAAGACAATCATTCATCCAAGAACTCTCATTCTGCTGCGATTTTTTACGATCTTCATTGCGAGAAAATGCTCTTTCAACAGTTCTTTGTAGCGATTGTGATATCAAAGCGAGCTTTATTAACAAATATCTGAGAGGATAAATATTATTTTCTTTGTCTCTACTAACTTTTGTGCAGTTCTCAATTACGAAAATGAATCATTGGCTTTCATGTCGATAATATAATTCTGAGTTGTTATCTAAAATAATAATATCAACTTTTGAGTCGTGAGATAAAATTTTGCCAAACATATCAATTTTTTTTATCAGGCGAGAAAGAATCACATGGATTCAAGCGTCACATAAAAGTAATTCGGTATTGGCTCATCAAATCTATTATTAAGTTCGCGAAGTTGCGTATCAATAACAGAATAAAATAACTTCGATAATAGTGTAAATTGTGATTCGAGTATATCTTCGATCTCCCGTATAATAAATTTTTCACTCATATTTGACCAAGTATATTATTTTTCTGAGAATCGTGAACTTCTTCAAATAAAATGTTCCAACCATTATCCCTATTTTGTAGTCTTTGTTTTGGCACTTTTAACCAAAGTCGTGGCATTTATAATATCTTGATCCTTTTTTTGTAAAACTTGAGATAACTCATTTATGATTCTAATATGGATTTCAGTCGATTGAAAACAAAATATTGAATTGAATCAAGCGTTCTTTACTCTTTGTTATTGTTTAAACCATCTTTTCAATTATATCGAAATCATAATAGATTCAAATAAAATAAGTATATTTATCAATGCGACATAATGTGTGATCGAATTTCCATTTCGTTGAAGAGTTATTTCTTGGTTTAAACGCCATATGTAGTTCTTCACTTGCTCAAACTTTGTTTAATTGTCTTTCAAATAAAATTTCTCTTTTGCGAACTTTAAATGATATTTATCAAATTAGATCGTTATTAAAAAATGTGATCGAATATGATTTTTAGCCACGTAGTCTTAATTGTAATTGATGAAAAAATAGTGAATGTAATAAAAATTTGAATCTTTTTAAGATTAAAGCTTTTAATCACTACGCTTTCCATCATAGCGCTGTATTACGATATATCGATTCATGCTTTGAGAAAAGTGTCTGATAGCATTTAAGTGTTGAGCGGTTGTTTTCACCATAATACACTCACAATCACAATGCAACTCTTGTCACATCTTGATAAGCGACATTCTTTCGTCGATACATTCGAGATTCATCTAAAAGAGCTGCAAATAACTCATTACCCAAATCATTAATAATAGTGTTTGAAGTCTGATAGCATTTGCGTGTGTAATATCCTTCAATTTCGGGGCGGTTAACTTATTATTTTCGCGGCGTTTTCAGGCCTTATTAATACTTTCGTTATCTTTCGTAAAAGTGTAGAAGTTGAAAATTTTCTTGATTTTGAATCCTCGATTCATCAGCGAAAAGCTAATCCTTGGCGTAAAGAAAGCTTACACAATCAATTGTGGCATATAATCGTGTTAATCCCTTCCGGTTTGATCGAATGTCTTTCATAAGAAAATCTGATGTGTTGATCTTGATTCATTAAATCTTACATTTTCTTGAGCGATATTATGGGCTATTAACTTGCCAATATGACTTCAAATCTATCTTTTTTTTTAATTTTAAATCTCTTATTATCAAAACTATCACCACTTGTTTGTTCATGATATCGTATAAAGATAACAAAATAACAATATCTTTACATCTTTTGTAATCTTGTCTTAACCTTTATATTATTCATTTTGGATTAAATCATGCATTTATGTTAGATTTGTGTTTGAGAAATTCATCACGAGGTTGGCATGACCCTTTGAAGATATCTTCTACTATCACGTCATTAGGATGATCTCGAAAATTTTCTTCTTAATCCGGGATCTGCTATAATATCTTACGTTGAATTACTGCACTTGTTTAGATTTTGTATTATTACTTTCACCAATAATAAGATGTGAATAAGCGGACTCATCTTATTCAATCTTTCTTTTAAAATATCTCTCCATATCTAATTAAAAGAATAAATTAAATTACTAATGTAAAATTTTGAAGATTAATATCGTAAAATGAGAAGACGCTTTTGAGCATATTTCAAAAAATAAAATAAAGACACAGCTTTTCTTAAAAAAAAAAATAAAGGCATCTGATCGATTATCAAAATAAATCGATAACATTTCTTAATAAAAGCATACGGCCTTTATTAAGAAATAATAAATCAATAAATTTTCAAAAACTTTCTTTTTTTTAAATAAAAAATATTCACATATCTTAATTGATTATGAAGATTGTTTACGAGAGAAATATTCACGGATGTTACGTTCTTCTACGATCACATAATATAAAGCGTATAAAGTACGATTAAATACAAAAAAAAATTAATAGGACTTAAGACAAAATAAATCTCAATAACAAAGTATAAAAATAAAGATCATAAAAAAATAACTTAAAATAAGAAAACCTTCTAATTTACAA
Source organism: Cymbidium sinense (assembly GCA_021442155.1). NCBI lineage: Eukaryota > Viridiplantae > Streptophyta > Magnoliopsida > Asparagales > Orchidaceae > Cymbidium > Cymbidium sinense. Next base: position 122,159,615 of record CM038217.1, read on the forward strand.
ATCTTCAACATTTATTATAAATAGGAAGATTTCAACAAAACAAATTCTAGAAAAAAACAATATTGACATAAATGACACATGAGCAGCCTATGATGCCTTTCAAAAGTAGCTTGTATAGTTGTATTAATACTTATGATGATTCATTGTGAACCCCATCAAATTCCTCTTTGTCAACATATTCAAAATAAATTATCACATAAAATAAACTACTTCATCAAAACAAGAACTTTACCTAAAAAAAGATATATCTTGTCAAAAAAACTAAACAAATAAAATATCACATTAGAAAATACAGAATTATACTAGACAACACCATATGTAGCTCAAATGGCGTTAAGGGAATCATCGATTCTTGAATGAATTACAATTTTTCTTGGTGTGATGAAAATGATTTAAACTTAAGTTGTAGTGTCTTTAGACAGTCGAGGATTCAAAACTCGCTATAGTCGCAAAGGTGGCTTAAAATCAGCTTTAGTCATTAATTTAGTAAAACTTAGCCCCTAACAAATAATTATGATAAACTCAAATATTCAAGATAACATCATGCACTGAAGCAAGATTCATGGAATTTAAAGCTAAGGAAGAACAAAACTGCATATTGGCCATTTGAAGGGATACAAAACACCAAAAGATAAGTTAAAGAAACTTCTGCCGCTTACGGAAGAGAAGTAGCTGGAGAATTTAAAAACAAAATCCTTTCGACATTCAAAGCTTTCCTATCCATGTATAACGATCAACAAATCAAATTCTAGAACAAGGAAAAGAATTGGAGGAAATAAGTCCAGGAAAGCATAGGAAAAAAAAGCGGTGGAGTATTATTACCTTTGAAGTTTAGACTTGATCAGATGGATGACGGTTCTTCCCAATTCACAGGCGTTGTCTTTCTCGACTCCGACAAGTAGCAGTGGAATAGAAAGGAGGGGTTCGAATGACTTGTCACGTGGAGGATTCTGGATTTACGAGATTTAGACAAGCAGTCTGCGGGATATTGGGAGGAAGCAGAAACATGAGGGTTACTTACCTTCACGGTTTTAATTTGGAATGTGTTCCGATTCACAATCAGGATTTTAGCGAGAAGCGAGTCGAAGCGTGGAGGAGGGTGGGAGGGAGGAAAGATGAGGGTTTGGAAATTGGAATGACGAGTTTCTCGGCTAATCCCTTAATTAATAGCGTGAACCATGGTGGGCGGTGGGGCACGTGCCCCTCTTACACTCCCTCATCGATCTTACATATGATGAACATCACATGCTTTACTATTACTAAATGTTGGTGCATCATAGATCAACACAATAAATACATTTGCAAAAGAGCTTAATGTGCATTGTTGAATTTTAGTGAATATTATTGTGTTATCGAAGTTTTGATTGCCCGAGTTTTGTTGCCATGCTTTTTACAACTTCCATTTTGATTTTAAAGAAAGATAATTGATCTCTCGGGAAAAATGCTTTTGCAAATGCTCCAATCTTCATTGTGATGGTTTAGGAGGAGTTCGTTTTCATGAGGTAGATTGAAATATATTTTCAATCAAATTTTCTAACATTATGTTAGGGTTCATTTAGATCCGGGTTCTAACGCAGTGTTCATAGTTAATTACTCCTCTTATAGTAAGTACTCTCGATTAATGTTGGAAATAAATATATCTTTGTGATGTGTTTTGGTGTCGAAGGTATGATATGAATGACTATTTAGAAGAAATAAGAGGTAGTCTCAATCAAAATCTCATGATTCCATCATTCGAGGCTGTCATTATTAGATCTACCAACATCGGTGTGAGTAATGTTGAAGTCGATTAGCGATTGCCTCATCTCGGACATCTCAGTAGACCGAGTTTTAATGTAAGTGTCATAGTGCATGTTGGTTTAGATTATGCTTGCATTGCAAGTATGGATTGGACTTACATATGTTTGAGAGCGTTAGATTGCACTTACATTCCTTTGGAATGTTGTTTGATTATAACATCCTTTTGGAATACCATAAGGGTTAGTTGCACGCATGACAAACATAAAGATTGGGCTTAGATCCCTTTGGAATATCGATAGGTTTAGATGTTCGCATGTAGATAAAAGATTAGTCTTACATCCCTTTGAAATGCCATATAGGTCTTAGATGTTCACATGACAAATATAAAGATTGAACTTATATCCATTTGGAATACCGATAATTTAGAGTTTGCATGACGAACAAAAGATTGAACTTATATCCCTTTAGAATGTCATATATGTTTTAGATGTTAGCATGACAAACATAAAGATTAGACTTACATATCTTTGGAATGCCGGTATTATAGGATAGATATTGGCATGACAAATAGACATATTAGACTTACCTCCCTTTGGAGTCTTTATTCCAATCTACCAACATCGAGGGCCATCGGTTGTAATGTCCGAGAGTTTGATTATCACCATGGGTTGTCTTGTCTCTATCGTGTATACCAAAGTTTTAGTGTATGTGTTATGGTGTAGAATGATTTAGATTATGCTTGCATTGCTAGCATAAGTTAGAGTTACATCTAATTTAGAAAGTCGTTGGACTAGACTTACATCTCTTTGGAATGCTAGATAGAATAGATGTGCATGATGAGCATTATATATTGGACTTACCTCCCTTTGGAGTCCTATATAAAATAGATGTGCATAGCATACATATAGATTGGACTTACCTCCCTTTGGAGTGTATAAAATAGATGTTAGCATGGCGACGGATATGTTGGACTTACCTCCCTTTGGAGTGCAGTATAGAATAGATGTCCGCATGGCGGCGATTTGTTGGGTTTGCATAGTAAGTATTATTTTATTTTTTTTCGTTGCTTTGGTGCTTGAAATATGGCGCTGACTATAGGTGGTGGTGTCTCGTCTTATTAAGGTGACAACTTAACGCTTGGAGATCAGCATTGTAGTGCTTGAAGGCATAAGTTTACATATCAAAACGAGCTCGACACCGTCGTTGTAAAGCCGACACATGGCGCTTAAGTATAAAGGATAGTAGGGAATAAGTTGGATGGTTGACCGGCTCGGCTCGACAATGTAGCATCACGACGCCAATCAAAAAAGGCGTTCAAAGGCCAGGTGGTGCATTTAACAAAAGGATAGAACTTTTGATCGGCGTCGCGGCCTACTAAGAGCACGCTCCATCAATGTCCGATATAGTTTTTTGATGCGGTTGGTTATGAAATTAATGTTAAAAAATGGTAATAAGTGCTATTTTTGACCGCACGAACCATCTTGGGATCGATGCCTGCATATGGAGCGCTATGATGCGGGTCCCAGATCTCGGCGAGATCGATGCCGCCTAGTAGTGCCGCGTGATGTTGAGTTCAATCTATAAATAGGACCCGTAAGTGCTGAATTTTCATTAAGTGTTGGTTCTCACGAAAAGTTCTTGTTATCTTTCTCCTCTTAGTTTTGCTCATTTTTTGATTGGTAAATATGCCACTCAAACACTTTCATAAGGGTAAGAAGAGGGGCTCTCGGCGATGCTACTCGTATCGTTAGCGTGGAGGGAGGAGAGATACCGACGCTCTCATCCATAAGCATCTCATTAGGAAATGAGTGCTCATAATCCGTGGGAGCATCTGAGAGAATTATCAACGAGCAAGGTTGGGAGAAGCTTGTCGTGATGGCGTAACTTGTGTCATCCACGTGGTATGAGAGTTCTTTGCCAACTTGAATGAGCATCGAATAATAGAGTTTTTTATGCGAGGAAAATTATTAAATTTTGATAGTACTACTATTAATGCATATTACAAATTGCAAGGCATTATATGATCATTATCTTTTTTATTATAACAATCATCGATTTTGATAAAATTCTTAATTTTCTCACTATTAGAAGTTCAAATGTCTAGTGAAAATGGCGAGGAGAGGATTATAAACTCTCACGCCATCGACTTAAAGGTTGAGATTAAAGCTTAATATTATTTTATTTTCGTTAAGCTCACCAGAATATTAATGAGGTTATTAAGGACATGGTTATTTTGAATTTTGTCATTCAAAAGGGCTTTACTATAGATATAAGAAAGATTATTTATAATTCAATTTATAATATGCTTAGGGGTAGTACTACTATAGGGTATAATCATCCTTCTTTTGTTTATGCTTTATGTATTGTGGCGGTGTGTTGGGGAGCGATAAAGAAGTCCTTATACAAAAGGCTTCTCGACTAAGAGAATAATTGGGAGTTTTGATCAAAACACGAGATAGGAGAAAGTTTCGTGCTCCTCAATCTCGATCCTAATCCTCTAGAACTATAAGCGGCGACTTCAAGATATTGGAGGAGAGGTTTTGGAGTTAAGAAAAATGATTGGTGCGGCGCGTGACAACGAATTGGAAAGAAAATTTGATTATCATATCGTCAACAACAATAGTTTTCATACATGGTGAGTTTAATTCAACATTTGTTCAAATATTTGAAAATTATAATTTTAATCGGCTTGGTGAGTATCATTCTTGAGCGCCTCATTACCACCCTTATATTAGCAATCCGTCGATCAGGAAGAGAGGAGGATTATGATTTTAGGACAATATCCCCTCTTTCTTTTCTTATTGTATTTTTCTTCTTTCCTTTTTTTTGTAATTTTATATGTAAGATTTGTGTAATAAATTACATTTTCAAATTAAACATTTTTTATTTCACATTTTGTGTTTGTTGTTTTTTTATTATTTGGCTGCTCCACGATTAAAGTTAAAATTTTAATTAAATATTAAATTTTACCTAAGATTGACAACCTTATGACTTAGTGCCTTGGAAGGCTAAGCTTGAGCATAGCAATGATAACCGGTATCTATGGTGGGACTAAGGCTAAAAAATTCTAGAGGTTAGCGTCAAGTTCTTTGTTTGGATAGCTGGTATGGGTCTATAGCATGGGGCTTTGGATAAAGCACACGAGGAAAATATTTTTGTTCTATCAAATCGAGAGGGTGTTATGATTGTAGCGTCGCGGCTCCAATTGGCCACTTGACACTAAGTATTGATGTTTTAGTGTTGAGTGATAGGGTTTTGAGCTAGAAAATGTTAGATAAGGTAGTACTTAAATTTTGCAAAATTAATACAAGCATCTCGGTCTTTATAAGGGCAATGTCGTGGCGTTGGAGATGAAAATATTTCAACTCTATAGCAGAAGGTAGTCTTTGAATTAAACGGGTTGGCTCCTCGGCGTTATATGGATAGTCCTACGCCGTAGTTAGACACTTTTGATCTCACAAACCGAGAGGAAGCATTGCGGCTCCAACATTGATCTTTGCGACAATGTTTCTTGGCTATAGAAGGCATTGCGGCGTCCGGGCAGATGCCAAGGGTTCAAATTCACGAGAACTTCGGTGTGAGCATTACCCGCACGAGGCTACAGTCGGAGACCTGTTCTTAGGTGGTTTCTAGGGGAATTCAATGATTTTTCATAAATTTGGTAGCATAACGCTTAGTGCTAGATTTCATAAATTTTAGTGCAAAAGTACTCTTTTCCCTTGTTTTGGATCTAAGATCAATGGAGGGAGGATTTTCATCTCACTGCGAAACCAAGTTCAACGATCAAGGCCTTTAGACTTCAAGGTTCTTGGGATTTGGGTTTGGGAATGCACGGAATTTTGTATTTAATGCGATCGCGTTCTTCTCTCTTGCTCTAGATCCAAGCTTGTGAGGCTCTTCATTTATGATCTAAGATCAACCGTGAAAGTCTTCCAGACTTTCTTGTAGAGGAAGGAATTACATAAAAGAAATATTGTATTTCAAGTTTTGCCTGAGTACAAACAACCCAGCTTCAATCTTGTCTTGCATAAGAAGAACACTTGTATAGCTGATAGAACATGCTGTGGAGAGATGAGAGTGCAATGAATGCAAGGGAAGTTTGCTTAGGGAGAGGACTGCAGTTCAAAAATTTCAGAAGCAGGGAGAAGTGGTGGAAGAGAAGAGGGTGACCAACCCCTTCTTCTTATAGGGGTTGGTCCCTAATTGCCCCACTTCTTGGGCAGTTTTGCCTCAACCGTTCCCACTCTCCCTCTCTGGGTGGTTATCTTTGCGGAGAGATAATTGATAAGAGCGATTCATTTTCTTTAAAGAAGGCTACAGCACCTAGGCACAACGATTACATGCACATTATGCTTTTAAGGAGGCAATTAGGGGGGGTTATGTTTCTTGAAAGCATTGATAGTGCCTAGAAGCACTATGGGCCAAAGTGCATTTTTATTTTATTTCATTTTTTTTATTTGCGGACAATAACAAAAAATTGTAAGAGAACGGAGGGAAGAAATTGCATGAGGGAGATGGTAAAGAGTGATGGTTTGGGAGGGAGGGAAACAACCAACATCAACAAACTTTAACAAAACCTATGTGTTTCACATTTTTTGAAAAGCATTTTCTGTTTTGACAGAAATATTGAAAGTTCCTTAATAGGCTAAAAGTCACCAAAATTGATCTAGTGAAAGTGCTCAATGAAATGTGTATTACTCTTTTATGGGGTAGTTAGGACTTTGGAGGTAAAGTAGTGTTTCAAGGTATGAAATTAAAGTGAGCAGCAGAGGAGGGAGAGGGAGATAGCGACCAAAATCCTAATCAACTAGATTTAGCATACCCGTATATTCACATCATTATAAATGCCATCGCGATCTCCAAATAAATATATATTATACTGATAAGCTACTAATCTATTATTTGGAAAGTTTTTTTACATAACTGTTTTGCTATTTTGAACTGTATTGCTTTTTATTTACGAATAAAAAAATGCTCATTTTGTTCTACAGCATGAAATGCAGGATTATGAATTTTATTAACTTTCAATAGTGCTATTTTGAGCTGTACAATCTAAGTCTTTTGTTGCTTGTTATTGTATTTTCTTCTGATTTAAGTATCGACTTTGGTTGCACCATTAGACTCACAATTAGAGGTGTAAACAAGTCGAACATAAGCGACTGAGCTCCTGTTAGTGTTCTCATGTTTGAATAAACTAAAAAATCTAAAAAATGTGGAAGTTGTAGGATTTGAACCTCTACCTCATTTTGTATTAGAAATCCAATCACCAAGCTATATTTGCTATTGTGAAATTACTTCCTATATATATAATTTTTTAATTTTAAGCTAAAAGGAGCGAACACGATCGAGCGGAGGGTTGTTCATGTTCTCGCTTGCATAATGAACGATTCAAAGATGAGATATTTATGAACAACGAACTTTTTTTGACAGCCTTTCTTATCAACCCGATATTTGTATAAATTTATAATTCTGTGCAGCGTCATTTGAACTATTACATTATGCACTCAGCAGTGAATTCTCAAACAAAAAATATTGCTCTCCACCTCTCTAGAGAATTGATATTTCTCTGTTAATTATATTTTGATATTATAACCTTCAAATGTAACATCAAAATCTTTCATTCTTTTTGACATCATTAGAACTACAAACATGATTTGAAGAATTTTTATATCTTTTGATCATCAATTGACTGCATCAATTTTTTCACAATGGATAGCTCCGGTGCATAAACATGGGAAGGTAATGGTTATTTCAAAACATATAGTCTTTCAAGTGGCTTGGAATTATATACTTAAACTGTTGATCATATTTTATGGCTTTGATTGGTGAAATATATGGTTAAAAGTAGACTTTTTTTATTATATGATCAATCTTATTTTTCTCATAGGCTTGATTAATGATAATTATAATGAAAATTGATGAAATTTAATTCAACTAATTTTTATATTGTTGATCACTATTAATAGTATTATCTTGAGTTTGATAACTATGTGAGCCAATAAATATAAAGATATAATTATGGTGAGAATAGACATTCTTCTCTCATAAGGAGAGTCATCAATTTTTCACTCAATTAGATTTTTATATTATGATCTTCAAATGCAATTTCAACACATTAATTTTTTTAACATCGTTAATAGAGGTGTGGAAGATTTCCAAAAAAATTAAGATCATTTAAGCATCACTTAAATGTATCAAAATGTTGATAATAAATGGCTCTGATTGCATGAGAAGATATTTGTTATTTCTATGTGTTACATTCTATTAGATGGCTGGGAATCAAATACATTTTTTTTTTCAAGGATATAGATATAACAAATGTTTTATTAACTGAAAAGCAGGGCAAAGTTTATTTATAAATAAGTTGGCACGAGGCTAATTATAGATAAATTGGGCACAAGGCTAATTATTGATACAATTCTATGTACTGAATATATATATATATATATATATATATATATATATATATAATCCCTCCGGCTTCACTCTCTGCGCTATGCACTCTTACTCACTTGTTTTATCATTCTTCCTTCAGTCTTCATTTCTATCACTCACTCTGTCTTCTAAAATTTACGTACTTGGTAATTATTTTGAATCAATTAGTATAGTTTCTGATTTATATTTGATGTTTCTTCTCACATTTTTCTCTTGTGATTTAGGGGCTAGTTGCTTTCTCTGAGAATGGCTTAATGCTAAGGTGGTGGTCACTGGCAACTCCTTGGTGGGAGAAGCTAAGCAGAAACTTGGTTCCCGTTCAGTGCACCAAATTAATCTTTGTTTCTCCATGGGAAGGGTTCTCTCCGAATTCTTCTAGATCGAGTATAATGGCAAACATAGTCGGAGTTGATAGAAGGGTTGATTCTGAGGTAAGCGTGCCTGTTGCTTTTCATAATTTTGACCGTTGGTCCTTTGGTTCTTGTCTGTTGAGTCTGTTATTTTATTATTTATTTATTGTATGGAATGCCACTGGTAAATAGCTCTGAAAACACTATACTTAATTTTTTTAATTTTCTAAAAGGAAAAATAAAGAAAATAAGAACCAATCAGCTGCATCAACCTTTGAAGTCTTAATATAATTATGTTTTTTTTTCTTAATTTTTGATGATATTTGTGTTAGCATGTTTTTCTGTACAAATGTGTTACTTTCTGTTGAAGCTATGATTTAGTATTTCTTTGTTCTAGAAGATATTTCTGTTAAAATATCGCTGAACAATACTATGCTTCATTTTGAAAGAAAAGAACCAATCAGTTACGTCAATCTGAAAAGTCTTGTTATAATCATGCCATTTTCTTTCATCTTTCTGATCCCTGTGTTTAATATATCTATCTGTGCAAATTAATACATATACTTATTTTCACTTTAAGCTGTATGCTCATTATTAATGGTTCATTATCTATTAATTCATCTGAAAATTACATCCAAATTTCACTTTTTTTAATGTTTTAGATATGTATCCTTCTGCAAAATTAAAACTTGCAGCAATGCAAACTTATTTGTAGCTTTCCTATTCAGCACATTAACAGTTGCTTTAGTCAATACAGGAAAAATCAAGAGAATTGGATGAAAGACAGGATAAGGCTTCTGCTTCATAATCTTGATCTCTCCTATCGCCTTCAATGGGTTGGTGGTAGAACTGTCTTACTCACTCGACACAGTCAGGAGTTGGGTACCTTCCTATTGTGATCTTAAGTTAAACTCCATGTAGGCTCAAAACTCAATTTCTTGCAAAGAGATTATTTAACAAGTTTGGAAGATTGCAATAATGGCGGCCAATATATATATATAGGCAGCAGGTATGGCTTTACTTCTCTGAATATGAATGAAATTTATTTATTTTTATTTTAATCTGTTAATTTTTATGTTTATTTAATTATGTTGAATGTTTATGAAACTTTTTTTTTTTAACACTACCTTTGCGGTCCCAAGTCCAGTATGTGAAAAGTGGAGGGTTGCGATAGTAGTCGACAACTAATGTAAAATTTGTCGAAATAATTATGTGAATCCTTTAAATTTTTGTGTTAATGCTAGGGTGTCCCAGGAAGCGGCCTTATTTGTATACGAATCTGATGAAAAAATGTCAAGAGGCGTGCGTACGCCCTGCATGTTAAATAAGCAAGGGTTCCATTATGGATGGATGCGGAAGAAGTTAATCCATGAAACTAGAATTAGGTTAGGATCTTGGTATAGGTACTCTACAGGTAAATTAATGGAATTAATAGATATTATGATTTATAGAAAGATAAATATTTTATATGTTCAAGAAACTAAATGGGTTGGGAGAAGATCAAGGAGATTGATAGTTTAGGTTTTAAACTTTGGTATTAATTGAAGTTGAGAGAAATGGTGTATGTGTGATTATAGATAAAAATTTGAAGGATAATGTTATAAATATTAATAGATGTGGAGATAGAATTATACTTTAAAGATTATTATTAATCTTAAGATTATCAATGTTATAAGTGTTTATGCTCCTCAGTAGGTTTGGATGTAAGCTCAAAAAATTTTTTTCTAATGAATTAGAGGATTAATATAAAGATATCTCTTGAAGAAAAAATATTTATTGGAGGAGATTTAAATGAAACACATGTTGGTAGAGTTGTAGAAGATTTTAAAAGTATTCATGGTGGTTATGGATTTGGGTAATGAAGAAGGTAGGATTATATTAGATTTTTCTTAGCTTATGATTTTGTAGTTTGTATCTTTATTTAAGAAAGAGATGAACATATTATTACTTATAAAAATGGATCTAGTAAAATACATTAATTATTTTTTGATAAGAAAAATAGATCGTTTAGATGTAAAGATTGTAAGGTCATTCTAAGTGAAAGTTTAAGTCCCATCGATTGTTAGTTTTAGATTTTAAGATGAAAGGTTGTAAGAGGAAAAATAAATCAAATTATCGTCTTAGGATTAGATGGGGACACTTTAAAAAACAAATAAAAATATTTTTTAAAACTACAAGTCTTTAGAATTTGTGATGTTCATAAGTAAACGATGTTATGTGGAAAAAAAAAGTAGAAATTGAAATTAAACAAGTTCAAGATGTCTTGGAGAATCAAGGAAAAACTTCTTTAATAAAATAGTTGATGGTGGAGTCAGTGTGTAAGAAAATATAAATAAAACATTATTATAAAATTTGATTTAGATGTAAAATTGAGAGAATTGAGAAAGATATAAAGTCTTATGTAGAGATTAAAGCGATATATGATCAAAATTTAGTTTTAGTGATTTATCTGATAGATTAGATCTGAAGGTGAAAAATATATGTATAAGTTAGCCAAAGAGATAGGAGAAGTAAAGATCTAGTTAAGTGAGGTGTATTAAGGATGAAAATAATAAAGTGTTTTTTTCTTAAAAGGATATTGAAAATAGGTGGATGAGGTATTTTGATAAACTTTTAATGAAGGATCTGAAAGTACGATTGATTTTAATCTTAATCTAAACAAAAATAGAGAATTTTATTTTTATCGTCGATATAGTAAATCGAAGTTAGAGAAGCTTTAAAGAAAATGAAATTTAGAAAAATAGTAGGATTTGATAATATTCCAATATAAGTGTGAAAATGTTTAGGAGATCAGGAATTTCTTGGCACAAATCTTTTAATGTTATTTTAAAGACTAAAAGATGTCGATGAGTGGAGAAAAGTTTGTTAGTTCACATATTTAAGAAATAAAGGTGATACGAGTGTACAAATTATAGAGGAAGTTAATGTGTCATACATTAAAATTATGAGAGAGAGTAATTGAGCATAGGTTACGATGTGATACAAAAGTTTCTCACTGTCAGTTGGTTTCATGCCGGGTAGATCTATGGATGCTATACATTTGTTAAGAGGTTTGATGGAGAAGTATATAGAAAGTAAGGAGGATCTACATATGATATTTATTGATTTAGAAAACATGATAAAGTTTCAAGAGATATTCTTTGGAGAGTTCTGACGAGAAAGAGTCAATATTGGTTATATTCAAGTCATTAAGGATATGTATACTAGAGTTGTTACTTGTGCCCAAACACGAGGATTGACAAAATATTTTACTATTTTAGTTGGATTACATCAAGGATCGCTTTAAGCCCTTATCTTTTTTATTTTAGTTATGGATGTTCTTACTAGGCATTTACGGAAGATGTATCTTAGTGTATGTTTTTTTCGATGATATTCTTCTTGTTGATAAGACTAGAGGAGTCCAAGAGAAACTTGAATTATGGATGTCAACTTTAGAGTCTAAAGGTTTTCGTTTAAGTAGATCTAAAACGAATATATGGAGTGTAATTTAGTTGTAGAAGTTTTAGTGGTAGTGTTGTGACATTAGGCGAACAAGTCATTAATAAGAGTGAACAATTGAGATATTTAGGCTCTATTGTTCAAAATGATGGTGAAATAGATGGAGATGTTATTAGTAGAATTCAAGTTGGATGGTGAAGTGGAGGAATGCATCGGCTATTGTGATAGAAAATTTTCACTTAAACTTAAGGAAAAATTTTATAAGATGGTGGTAAGACTGCAATGACTTATAATTACGAATGTTGGCCAATAAAAAGAAGAAGACTAAGTTAAGTGTTACAAAGATGAGGATGCTTAGGTGGATGAGTGGCGATAAGATTAGAGATAGTCGCCTTAGATGGTTTGGTCACATAAAGCGTCGGTGTCAGATGATCCAGTTAGGAGAATAGATCATTAGATTTGCCTTATGTTAAGAAAGGTAGAAGTAGACCTAAAAGACTTGGTTAAGATGTATAAGAAATGATCTTAGATATCTTGAATTAAATGAGAATTTGACATATAATAGGACACAATGGAGGCGAAGGATTCATGTAGCCGACACTTAGTGGGATAAAGGCTTGTTGTAGTTGTTGTTTATGAACTTTTTTATTATAAAATTGAACTAATTCAGAGCATTTGCTATTGTTTTGAAAGCAGCAGAGATTTAACAAATCTTTTCACCTTCTGCAGCAGAAAAAAAATATCAATGTGAACGTTATGTGGTTTGTGAAGGATTTACAGAGCAAATGGATTGATTGTCGAACTTTCCTGAAGTGGAGGAATGCATCACCTATTGTGTGATAGAAAATTTTCACTTAAACTTAGGAAAAATTTTATAAGATGAAGAAAATGCAATGACGTAGTGAATGTTGGCCAATAAAAGAAGCATAAGACTAAGTTAAGTGTTACAAAGATGAGGATGCTTAGGTGGATGAGATAAGATTAGAGATAGTCTTAGATGGTTTTCACATGCGTCGGTCCATGATCCAGGAGGAGAATAGATGCATTAGATTTCTTTATGTTAAGAAAGGTAGAAGTAGACCTAAAAGACTTGGTTAAGATGTATAAGAAATGATCTTGGTATCTTGAATTAAATGAGAATTTGACATATAATAGGACACAATGGAGACGAAGGATTCATGTAGCCGACCATAGTGGGATAAAGGCTTGTTGTAGTTGTTGTTGTTGTTTATGAACTTTTTTTTATTATAAAATTGAACTAATTCAGAGCATTTGCTATTGTTTTGAAAGCAGCAGAGATTTAACAAATCTTTTCACCTTCTGCAGCAGAAAAAAATATCAATGTGAACGTTATGTGGTTTGTGAAGGATTTACAGAGCAAATGGATTGATTGTCGAACTTTCCTGCTGAAGTGGAGGAATGCATCGACCTATTGTGATAGAAAATTTTTACTTAAACTTGGGAAAAATTTTATAAGATGGTGGTTTGACCTGCAATGACTTATGGTGCAGAATGTTGGCCAATAAAAGAAAGCGTAAAGGTAGTTAAGTGTTACAAAGATGAGGATGCTTAGGTGGATGAGTGGCGGATAAGATTAGAGATAGTTGCTTAGATGGTTTGGTCACATAAAGCGTCGGTCGATGATCCAGGTTAGGAGAATAGATCATTAGATTTCTTTATGTTAAGAAAGGTTGAGTAGACCTAAAAGACTTGGTTAAGATGTATAAGAAATGATCTTGTATCTTGAATTAAATGAGAATTTGACATATAATAGGACCATAGGCGAAGGATTCATGTAGCCACTTAGTGGGATAAAGCTTGTTGTAGTTGTTGTTATTGTTTATGAACTTTTTTATTACAAAATTGAACTAATTCAGAGCATTTGCTATTGTTTTTGAAAGCAGCAGAGATTTAACAAATGTTTTCACCTTCTGCAGCAGAAAAAAATATCAATGTGAACGTTATGTGGTTTGTGAAGGATTTACAGAGCATATGGATTGATTGTAGAACTTTCCTGTCTGTTTATGTACAGGTAAATAAAGGTTATATTTATAGTATATTTTGGTGATTTATAACATAGCCTTTTGCTTTATTTACTTTGTCACAGTGTTGATATATAAATCTATGTTGTTTTGGAATGTTTACACACCATAATTCTTATGCATTAATCTAACGCTTAAAATTTAATATTTATAAATATAATATTTTTTTATGCTTAAGATGTATTTTAAAAAAGTTAATGAAGATTATATTTTATATAATATTAAAGATTTGGATGTTATTTATGTAAATATATAAGAATTGTATGATTATGTATGTAAGTGCCCTCATTATTTTTTATTTGTTAATCGGTCAAAATTTGTATGACCATTAGATGCATATGCTTTGAAGTTGTATTTATTAAAAATGCTTTATTATTATTATTTTTAAGGTACATTTTGTGCATTCATTACTGTATATAAAAAAATAATACAATTACTAATCTAATTTATTATAATATACTTTAAAATTCATATACGTAGTATTAAGTATTAACAAATTGTAATGTGTTAGTTTGTATTAAAATAATACATTATTAATTTCTTGTATGTTCGTCATTTATATTTTATATTAAAGCAATGTAATCAATATTATATTGGAAGAAATACAAATTTTATGTGATTATATATCTAATAATTAAAATTTAAAATAGTTTACATTACTTTAATTTTCTCAAATAAAAAAAAATCATATAATTGTATAATTTTATCCAAACAATTTAAAATGTATTTCAAATACATTATCTACTTTTTTTTATACATTGCATATTTGAATTTCAAATTCAACCGATCAAAAAACCCCATAATCGAAAATGAATTAAATATGTTGAACTATACTAAAATAATATCCAAAGAAAATTATACTAAAAAAAAAAAAAAAACACAAGGATCAGTAACCAAAAGCCACTCTTTAAAAAATTCACTGACGAATTTAAAGTGCTTGCAGCGCCTGATATGCTAATTTTTTGGTTCATGAAACTAATTAACCTAAACAGAGGAACTTTCAGATTAAAATCTAAGAACAGAACTGAATTAAAATTCACTCTCAAATGAATCTATTTTGTAGTTAACGATGGGTGGATTTGGAATAAACAAAGTTGAAACAAAGAAACTGCTAGTCGTAGAATCGTTCTATTTGATCATGAATAAATAAATAACTGAAAAATCAAATTAGCTTGAACTTGGATAGTTTGAGATTTTTCATAAAATTAGATAATAAGATAAATAAAGCTCATAAAAATAAAAATAATTGTTAAAATATTTTCATCTCATTTATTTTTTTAAATATTTGTCATATTTAATTTGTATTATTTTAAATTTTCATGAAATTATCTTTTCTAGATAATCTGATCACTTGCATTGATTTAAGTTTTATCTATTGCATCTAAAATTGAGTTTAGTTATTAATCACTTCATTAATTAATTTTCACGCTTGAACTAATTTTTTATCTATTTATTTTATCATGTGGCATGGCTTTTATTTAAATTATCATTTTTCTCTTTACAATTATTGTATTTCTTTCTCATATCAATAATTTAATTTGATTTTCATACTCCATGTTTGGCCGAATTTTTGATGATATGAGAGATTTTATTTGATTTCTTTAATTAATCCCTATATTATTTTTCTTAGTTAATGATTTTTCAAAATTCAAATTTATTTGAATGTTGTTTTGAAATTATTCCTAATTTTATTTATTTAATTTTGGCATGATTAGGACATCCCCATTATTATTTTAATTGGTTAGATTTGGTCTAATCTGAATTAGTTCAATTTTTAATTCTAATGGGCTTAGATTTAATACACTTTTCTTTTTTACAATTTCTTATTTTTAGAAAATTGTTTGGTTAGCCCCTTTAATATTTTTATTTAATTTTGAATTATGTTTAAAATTCAAATTCCTTCTAAATTAATCTCCCTTGATTGCTAATTAATGGATACACATTAATTTGAGATTAATTCTTATTTAGAAAGGCTTGGCCATCTTAGTCATTATAGCTTAATTAATTTATCTTATTTGATTTAATTTCAAATATTTTTCTTTATTATTTCTTGATTGCTTGATTAATTAAATTTCTTTATTTATTTTACTTTCAAATTAATTCAAACAACTTCTTTAATTGAACTCTTCATTAATTAAGAATTGTTTAATCATATTAAAAGCATTTAATCCAATTCCTTCCACTTCTCTTAGCCAGACACTTAAGGATGAAATTTGAAATTTGATTTATTTCATATAATTGGCTCCATATATTTCAAAATCAAATCATTACCCTCGTTATTTTTCTCTTATTATAAGTTTTGTGTCATTCAAGTGACTTGAGTAAAATCATTTTAATTTATTTTAATTCATTTTTGTTCTTGATTTTGATGGTTATATTGATTGAAAAGGATTTTTTTTTAAACATTGCTAAAGATTTTCTATAGTCCTTTCCATCCATCTTTGAAGTGATTTGAATATTTCTTATTATCATATATTTGTTTGATTTATGAAATCACATCTTTAAGGCTTTCACTTGCTACTTTTAAAGTTTTTAATATTCAAGCTTTTGTATTTTTAATTTTGCTTAAATCTCAAAATTAATTTTAAATTTTATCATCATATTTCAAATTTAAAAAGAACAAAAATATTTTGTCGTATTATTACTTAGTTTGGATTAGAGCAAAATTATTTTAAAATTGAGAGTTTGGCGTTCATCTTTATATTTTCTTTTTCTTGTACTTTGTATTTTAGAGTTGTACTTACTCGATGTGGGAAAATATGTTGTTGGGATTATCTTGTCTCAACGTAAGAAAGTACATTATTGGGGTTATACTTGCCGGTATAGAAGAGTAAGAGAGATTCATTGTAATCTTTGTTGATTTAGTGAATTCTAGCGTGAGTTGCTAGCGTATGTAAATTTTGGGTTTAGCCAAATCATGTAAAAATTCATGTGCCTCATATATCTTTATTTCTCTTGCAATTATTTGTTTGCATTCTCTTTTATTATTGTTGTGATATTATCATTATTCAAGTTTCTTTTCATTAACTTTTTACAAAAGTTAAATGTTAAGTTTAACTTAGAAATTTTTAAAAAACTCAATTTACCCCTCATCTTTGGTGTCATAGCCTCTTAACAACATTATGGTGTAAGCTGGCACTATGAAATGAAACTATAAAGTGGATTTGATTGTGCCTCAAAAGACAAAAGCACATAAATAATCATGTCCACCTTCGGGAGAGTATTAACTCATTGGCTGAGTGTCTTGAAACTTAAATTATGCCTAAGAATCTAAGTCCTGATTGAAAGAAAACTTGAACTAGAGCTATTCCAAATGCACACCAATAATGACAAAAAATCTGTACAATGTACGCTAAAAGTTACAGTGATCAAGTGTAAATCGGTGAGGATGAACGAATGCTAGTGATTTAAAACCATTACCATGTATCCCTAAGAAGCAACTCAAGCTTTCTCCTTTATGTATTCACAATTTTGCTGATGTTTGCTCGGCATAAGTAGAATGAGAAAAATGAATAAGTTCAAATGGTTGTGAAATACCTGGAGAGCTTGTTCAAAGCAGGTCCTCAACGAACAGAATCTGCGGGTTCATCATCAATTTGTCCAATGGCCTCAAGTATTGAAGAGTATGTAATAAGATCATACTCAAATCCCATTGCACTCATCTCTTTCATCAGTTTAGCTGCCTCCTCAAACATTCCCGCATGACTGAGAGATCCAAGAACCGTGTTGTATGAGACAGCATCTGGTTTATACTCAGACTGCTTCATATTCGAAAGCATCTCCATTGCCAGTTTTGGGCCCCTACCTTTGCCAGTCCATTCAATATGATATTGTGAGAATTTATGTCTGGTTTGCATCCTTGTTCTTGCATTGTTCGGAGCAAGGACTGGGCTTCATCCACCATGCCAACCCTTACCATTCCAGACATAAGGGCATTATAAGCATAGATGTCTGGAGTACAGCCAAGTTTCTTCATTTCCTCAAAAGATCTATGGCATCATTTGCGTCCACATCGACCAAAATGCTTGATCATAACAGCATATAAACGGGAAGAGGAAGAACCACAGTTTTCTTTTAGTTCCTGGAATAACTCACAAGCAGCCTCATACCTCCTAGCCTTACCAAGAGCATCAATTAGACTGCAATAGGCTGCTGGGCATGGAGGAAAGCCTTTCTCATCCATCTCCTCAAGAAGAATCAATGCTTTTCTACCCGGTTGGTTTTGCAAAACCGTCTATGAGAATGGAGTAAGTGAAGGAACTAGGGTGATCCCTCGTTCCTTCATTTTCTCAAACCATGTGGCGACCTCTGATGCTCGAGATTTTGACTCGAAAAGAGTTTTGAGCACTGTATTGTATGTAACCACATTCGGAGTGCATTGAAGGGACTCCATTTGCCCAAAAAGCTTCAGCACTTCATTGAAACGACCAGCCTTGCTTAGAATGTTTAAGAGATTATTCATGAGTACTGTCTGTATCTGGCTTTCTTTCTGCATCTCGAGAAAGTAATGGTAAGCATCTTCAATTCTTCCTATTTGGCCAAGGCCTTTAATCAATTCAGTATAGGTGAAGACATTTGGTTTACAGCAATGCTGTTTCATTTCAAACAAACCGAGAGCTTCGTCAGCATTCCTTGAATTGAAAAACATGGCTATTAAAGTGGTATAAATCTTTGGCATGGGTTGCATCCTGTTCGCTTTCATCTCCTCAAACAACCTGATTGCTGAATCGTCTCTTCCCAATTTGCAGAAAGTCGAAATGAGTGCACTGTAAGTCACAGAATCCGGGAAACAGTTTCCATCATTGCACATTTCATTGTAAAGCTCATGCACCTTCTCATGTTGTCCCTCCTGCATCAGCATTATGATCATGGTGTTGTAAACACTTGCAGTTGGCTTGCATTTCCGAGCCTTGATCTGATAAAAGATGGAACAAGCCTTATTCACCATCTTTGCTTTTCCAAGAATCCTGATGATTTCAGATAGCACTGTAGGGACGATGATGCAATTGCTTTTGACCATTTCTTGGATTGTTCTCCACATCTCCCCTACCAATCCCTCGTGTTCGAGGCAATGAATCATAGCCATGAAGGTGGAAGAATCATGCTCAAATTTCTTCCTTCTACCTGCCCATCTGAAGAACTGTATCTTCACGCCAATCTCAACATCTGCTTTCAAAACCTCGCGGACCAAACGATGATCAACTTTCAGCATCAGTACCTCCAAGGCCTTCTCTGCATCTGGCCCCCACTTAAATATCTTCAAAATTCTCAGGAATCTCTCATCCAGCACGCGTGAGCTCGAGTTCTTGACTCCCACTGGGTTTGTTGATGAAGATGCAGTTGCATCTCTGAGATTTGGAAGTTTGAACATCTGAACAATTTCATTATCTACAAAACAAAATACAATGAAATGCCATCAGAAGCGCGCAAATAATTTGAGTATCTTTAAAAGAGTTGCCAGTAATCAAAGATTCGAAAGAAGACTGCCTCAGTTTTACAATTGAGCTCAACACTTGCACTCCCATCATCACCCAATTCCATTTCTATTAGTTTTAACACAATTAGATGGAAACAAGGGAGGGCTTCATTAAAAAATTAGATTTTTTCTGAAACAATCATTAAAAGGTAAACCAGCAAAAAAGCAATCGATAAATCAATATCATTTTCTTGGAAATCCGCGACATTTTCCTCATTCATTCCCAATTAATAACTGAACATACCACAAGCGACAAAAAGAGGTCGAACAAAACCCGGAAGAAAGAAAGATTCGCCCTTCTTGCGGAATTCAAATCGAAACCACAAAAAATCGTTCGCTAAATAGAATAAAAAGGCGCCCATCACCTGTTTGTTTTAATCGCTCAGACAGAAGATGCGTAGTGGACACCGCTCGCGTCAGAACTAGTGAGGCAGGTCTCCAAGTCATCTCGACAGTAGTAGTAGAACAGACCAAACTTAAAAGAAGAAAACTAAAATTGGATTTGAACGAAGACATTTGGCGTCACCATCATTCATTCACTGCGTTCGAACCAAGAAGAGTTCTGGCAGCCGGGGCTACAGGAGCGCAGCCAGCGAAGCTTGCTTTGTTAGACTCAGTGGGGTAAGCGCGAACGAAAAAAAAAGTAGGAAGATTTACATTCATAGCACTCAATTTTATATATTTATCTATCTAATATTTAAAATTAAATATTTATTAATATAACACTTTTCTAATGCAAACCAACTACATTTTTGAATATGATAATGAATTAATAAAAATGTTAAAAGTGTAAATTATAATTAAATAATTTAAAAAATTTTTTTTTATATAATATGATAAAATTGTTCAAATTTCATAATTTTAATTGGAGGTCAATATATTAGGAAAGAAGTGTCATTAAAAAAGTTCAAAGTTTATTAAAAGGATTATTTTGATCACATTTTACATGTAGAGGCTCAACCAATTTTATATGTAATATGTAGACCTTTTGTCTAGTGGTTATGAATCAATCATGAAAGCTTTCATAGCATATCCTTATTGACCTCATTTTTTGAAGTGAGGATTCAATCCGACTTCTTAGATCTAGGAATCTTTTATATACTAAGACTTCTTTAATAGTAAGATACTTCTAGCAGGTTAGGTGAACACTTTAAGCCTAGAGACTTAGAAGGGTTAACCACAAGATTAGGCTATGTCTTGGGGCTTAGGAGATCCATCTACCATATAGCCTAAACCCAATCCATATTCACCTTCTTAAGCCATAACCAAACCTCAAATTCAATTAAAATATCAAATCTAAATCTAAATCCAAATCCAAATCCAAATCATTCAAGTTATTGAAATCTATAACCAATTTCAAACCAAATCAAATCAAATTAGCCCTTCTTAAGCCCCATGATTTTATTCTATGGACTTATCCTTAATCAAATTCAATTAATTTTCTCAAAGATCAATTCAACCCTCCAATCAATTTACCAAAATCAACAATCAAATTCAAATACCAAAATTAAATGTCAAATCCAAACCAAATCCTTCATAAGCCATATGATTTAATTCCATGGACTTAGTCAAAACCCTTTAAATCAATCCAAACTCAATTGATTTTCTCATTTATCAATCATATCTTCAATCATCTTCACAAATATAAATGAAATATACATTTACATCATCAAAACTAAATCAAATTAAATAAAACCCTTCTAAGCCATGTGACTTACCTTCATAAGCTTGGAAAATTTGCCTTCAAATCAAACACAAGTGAGTTGATTTTATCATAAATCAATCATATCTTCAATCATCTTCACAAATATAAATGGAATATACATTTAAATCATCAAAACTAAATCAAACTAAATCAAATCCTTTCTAAACCCTTTGAGCCAAAGCTTAGCCAAAATCACATCCAAATCAAGCCAAAGTCAATTGATTTTCTCATGAATCAATCATACCTTCAATCATGTTCATAAATATAAATGAAATCTACAATCATCAAACTAAACCAAAATTAACCCAAGTCAAACCTAACATAGCCATCTTGACTTGAAATACCTAAATGAATAAAACTCATCCAAGCTCAAATCAATTGCAATTCAAATTATATATCAATCCAAATCCATATATAAACTCAACTAAGCTCAACTCAACCTAAAATTAGCCAACTAAACCCAATTAGTCCACTTGACCCAAAATGATCAATTTGACCTATTTGAGCCGAAGTTCTAATCCTACCCAAATTGGATTGAACCAAGCCCACCAATACCTCCTATCATGATTGTTGATCACCTTGGGTTGATCATTTAGCACAAATTAGGTCAAACCAAGTCAACTTGGTCATTTGACCAAGTCAATACTCTTAACCCATATGAACCCAAACTAGCCAAATTTTAACCTAAGCCAAATCCCTTGAAACAATGATTCATACAAACAAAAAAATATTTGAACATGACTTGACCTCACTTGAGCCAAACCAAACCCAATTGGCCCTTTTAACATTGACCCAAATTGACCTAAAAGGCCAAATTGGGTCAAATCATGATATAAACCAAATTGATTGTAACCAATGGCTCAAGTTCATTCCAAATTGATTGTTGAACTTTTACCAAAGCCCCAATTGAACCCAATTTGACAAATTGAATCCAATTGACCTATTTAGCCCAAATTGACCTCGCCTAAATCAAAATCAAATCTCAATTAATTGAAACCAAAGCCTACAACATACTCCAAATGATCAACCAAACCCAAACAAAGCCATGACCCAAGCCAATTTGGCCAATTTGGCAAAATTGATCAACTTGACCCATTTGACCTATATGAACCCATATGAGTCAAAATCAAATCCAAAGTAAACTAAACAAACCAATGACAACACATCTCAAATGATCATATGAACTTGACTCAACCCTTAGTTTGACCTAATTTGACAAATTGGTCAACTTGACTCAACTTAAACTAATTTGACCCATTTGAGTCAAATTGAGCCAAATCAAACCAAATCAACTCCAATTGACTTGAAATTTAGGTTGACCCACTTTTGACTCATTTCAATTTGCTCAAATCAAATCTCATGCCAAAATCATTTTACCATTGGCTCAAGGTGTCACATGAGACAAATCACCCATGTATGTGGTCATTTTCATTCCTTGGCCACTTGACACTCTTCCAATGGTCCACTAGGCACCTAGAACAGCCCCAACCTTGACCCAAAGGGTGGTTGGGTCGCCTGACCCATGGGAGGTGAACTCACCTCACCTCCCCATTCCACTTGGTTTCATGGGATAGCCACCTCCCACTTTTGTAGCCACCTCCACACCTTCACCCACTCAAATCGAGCCAACTCATCTCCTCTTTGCCACCCATGATCCCCGAGGTGGTGGGATGACCACTAAAATCCAAACTTGATCGGACCATTTGATAAAGGAAGAGGAGGGTATACCCCCCTCACTCCAACTCCATTAATAATAGAGCATCCTCGAGCCTACAAGAAGGCAGTTGAGCCATTCCCAAGCTCCCAAGCTCGTCCCCTCATCAAAACTCCATTCTTGTTCATCCAAATAGACACTCACATTTCCCACCCAACTCCTCCATTTGTCAACCAAATCCAAATTAACTTCACACACACTATCCCCATAATTCATCGAGCAAGAATGAATCATCTCCCAAGCTTCTCACCAAGAAGGTGCGACTGATCAACACCTCCAAATCATCGATTTGTGGCCTTGAGTGAATGATGAAGAATTGATCCAATTGTTGCTCAGGATTCATCTACTTGAAGAAGCTTCATCGATTGCCACCGGTCTTGAGCTTCGGTGAGGTATTTCTCTAGAACGAGCTTTTGGTAAAAAATCATTGGAGCTTTTTAAAGAAACTTGCGCCGCCATGTGATCTTAGCCATTGGATCCCTTTGGATCGCCCGTGTGGGATCCATTTGGAGTTGATGAGCTGGTGAGCTTGGATTGAGTGAGGAATGGGCGGCCTCTCCTCCCTCCGTTCATGTGATGATGAATGCATCGTCCATTCCGCGTGATTGGAATGGACGGATTAGATCCACTAGATATATTTGATTTAATCATTAAGGAAGCTGCGTGATTGATCGCCATTTGACTCATCCGCTAGCCACATCGGAGTTGAGTTAATGTTTAAGTGGCCAATCTGGCCATGTGGAAAGCATCGCGTCAATGCGACACATATGAGACATGATTAGGCTTTGATTAGGCTTAATTAATCATTTTTAATGGTTGAAACTTCTAAAATTCATAACAAATCATAGAAAAAAAAAATGCAAATAAATACTAATTTTAAAGGTATTTCAAAGGATTAATTAAAATTATTTTAACTAATTTTAAATAGTAATTAAGCTTAATTAGGTTTAATTATAAAATTAATTAGTTTAATTACTCCTTAATTACTTGAGCAATTAATCCAAAATTTTGTGGGTTAATTTAATGGAATAACCTTTGCCTCCATGATTTTCTTGGGATTTATTGCTCACTTAATTAGAATAATTGACTAATTAAATCCTATGTACTCTTTCAAGCTAATTAATGATTAATTAATCCCATGAATAGTAATAAATTGGTTAATTAAGTTTATTAATCATTGCTCAATAAATGCACTAAGGAATAGGGTTAAGACCTCTTTCTTAACCTATTCCCCTAAGTTCATTTCACTTTTCAAAATGAAATTAATTAAGATTTAACTAATTAATTAAATCACTTAATTAAATTGAAATCATAACCATATTAAACTAAATTAAAATCATGGGTTCATCTTTAGGTTTTAATAACCTAAAGGAATTTAATGAGATTATGGTTTACCCACATGTGTGGGGAAACCATAAGATTAATTTAAGTTTTTTAACCTAATTAACCATTAATTATGAGCCAATTGCATTAGGCCCCTTTTATTTCTTAGAATCATTGTTAATTTAATTTTCAACTCATGTGCATATCATGTTGGCTCATAATTATTTGGATAATTATATTAAGGTAACATAGGAAAGGGTTAATTAATGTATTTAATGCATACTACAACTTAATAATTCATAAAATTAACTTAATTTTATTTCATTAAATTAAATTAATTAACATGGAATGGGTTAGGATCAACAAACCTCTTCCTCACATCCTTAAATCAAATCAAAACATAAAGTTAAAAAATGGCAAAAGAAGCATTGGTTAACTTTAAATGATTTTATTTGATATGATTGTCCTTAGGAATTAGTTTAATTGAATGAAATCATGTGTTTATATTTAGCTATTCCTTTTTAATCATGTTAAATATATGTCATTTGGAATCATGCATTCATTTTTTTAAATTAATTAAATCAAATGATTTTCCTTTATGTAAGCTTGCATGTGTTGGATTAATTTATAATATGTGTGGCTATTATGAGTAATAAATTCAAAATTATTTTCAAAGACTATAAGTCAATTACATTGATTGGAGTGATAGTAGTTATGAAAACATATAAATTGCATGTGCTTATAGTTTAGATATGTGAAGCAAAGCTTTTCTTCCTTAATTCATATGTAGTTTTACATATATTTAAATGATAATAAGTATATAATTTAGAAATTCGGAATATGAGGTTTTAACTAGCCCCAAGGAGGTCATTTGATTACCACACTTCCTTGGTTAATAATGACACATACTTATTTGATTTCATTTACATGTGTTTATACATTAAAATTTGGATAGAACTTTAATTCACATGCATAAATGATTCAATCAAATAAAAATATAATCTTCATATGGTTTTCTTTCATTCATTTATGTATACATTCATGTGTATTTAAAAAATCACGTATATAGTTTGGACATCCAGAATATGAGACTTTAACTAGCCAAGGAGGTCATTTGATTACCTCACTTCCCTGTTAATAATGACACATACTGCTTATGTCTTTATGCATGTGTATGTATGTGATTAGTGAATGAAAATCCCCTTTCCTATTTAAAAAAAAAAATGCATCCATAATTGACTAAGTGATTGAATTAATTAGCCATGTGACTTAGAGTTTCCTTTCTTATATTCATATGTACAAACTTACATATGTTTGAATGAAAATGGGTATATAGTCTAGACATCCAGAGAATCGAGGCTTTAGCTAGGAGGTCATTTGATTACCTCACTTCCTTGGTTTATCAATGGCATACTTTAACTTCATCCCTATGTATTTTTATATAAGAATTTGGGTAGAGTTTTAAATTAATATGATTAAATAATTCAATCAAATGAAAGAATATAAACTTTAAATATACACATCTACATTCATCATTTAAGTGTGCTAAAATATGTTGCATGTAAAGATACACTTAGAATTGAATCATATGCATGTTACATATGATGGAAGGGAATGGTTTTGATATATGTCATGTGGTAGTAATTCAATTAGATTAATCTTAAGATGTCTTTCATATTGAATAGAGTTATTTAAAGTGAACCTAAACTTAGGATTAATTTAAAAATGTGTAATAAGCTATTCTCTAAAGAGAACTAAATCAAATTAATATACTTTAGAAAGTAGCTTAAGGTAGGGATGGAAGAGGATAATCCTCTTCTTCTCTTTATAACACTTAGTTGTTAAGTGTATATCATATGAAACAAAGAAAACATAAATTAAAATTCTCAAATCAATTAAACAACTTAAAGTGAAACCCACCTTCATGTTAAATTAAATCTCCATACACTTAGAAAGATATAACTCTAATGCTTTTGTAAGACATACCACACAAGCTTTAACACACACATTAGAATTAAGTCACCACTTAGTCTTAAGTTAGGATGGTGCATGATGTGATGAATGTTTTATTTTGTGATGTATTATTTGATTGGATGTTGGGGTGTATGCTTCATAGACTGATGTTAGGTCATTCTTTTAGCAATCATATTTTTTGTGGGATTGTGCTTGAGGGGATGCTTAAAATAAATATAAATATTCTCTTTACTGGGTTGCTTAAACTCTAAGTATAATCCAAGTTAGGACGGTGGGCATGGTTACCCATGTGCGGTGCTAAGTATAAATTATACATATAACTACTTGGGATTCATGTGTATTTAGCTAACACTTATTTTGCGTGTAGTTATATTTACTTTTCTTATTCTTAATGTAATTTTGCAATGAATTAGATTAGTGCTATGGGGATTAGGATGAGCGGTGGCAAGGCTTTATCCTTGGGTGCCATGATGCTTTGAAGGAAGCACATCCAAATTAAAAAGGAAGAATCAAATCGAGGAAATGAAAGAATGAAAAATGAAGACCCATAATATTTATACAATTGTAATTATTCTTTCATATTTCAGTTGTATAAGGGTAGAGCTTCTTAGTCTTTTCTTTTGGGTTGTATGTAGAACTTCGACCGACCTCTTTTTATTTTTTGGTAGTTTATAAAATTAATTGATGATTTATTTAAACTATATTAGGGTTGCATCTTTTTCTTAATTTCTTAATGATTGATACTTTGATGTGTGTGGCTGGATGTGGTAGGCTCTTAGGATAAAATAAATTTTCTACCCAACTAATCACTCAAAATAAAATTTTAACAACTCATAACCTCACCATAAAGCCTAGGCATTAAATAAAGTAATTAAAAGATTTAGTAACCATTTAGCTATATGGTTGTATGTCTCACATCATGCATGTCATATTCCTTCTTCTTGAATATGGAGGATCTCCATCCTTGGATGATGGGGAATGCTTGTCCGTGAGGGCATCCCTTGTGAGAACCCTCTTTCTCGATTTAGCAATAACCTACTTCTTCATGCATTTAAGCAAAATAAATCCCAAAGCCTTTGTCAAAATGATGTGTCAAAATTAAATAAAATTTAAATTTTTTTGCATTAGACTAAGCCATTATTCATACCACTCATGCTCTAGTCTCTTAGGAAGTGGGTTTAAGGAGTTTAGTCTTTTCTAAATAAATAACTACCATATCTATCTCATAATTCATAAGACCTACATGATTTTAAAATTGTAGAAGTTAGGCGTACTCAGGCATTATAAAAGTCAAACATGTTTACTCTCTTTCATGGAGGTAAACCTTATGTCCACCTGTTGCTTATATTTAAGTCATGCTTTAGCTCAAAAGCTCTAGATTTAAGATATGTAGCTATTATTTCCTTGGGCTATAAGCATAAATCCTCACCTTTTAGCCATTTCCACAACCTTGTGTTGATGGATTATAAGCAACAATCTAATAAAAATTTAACTCAAATAACTAAGTCTCTTCACTTTCAAATATATAAAGATCAATTATATGATGGGTGAAATGCTCACTAGGCTTCTAGTATCATGAGCATTTCTACTTCCTCCCTTGGTTCTAAAAATAAGTCTTCTCCTTGAACTTTCCCAATGATTTTCTAAATATAACCATCCTTTGATAGTTAACCTTGAAATCTTTGGAATGATAATTGTCTACTTTAATGAGGTATTCTTAGAAAATTTAATTTTTAAGATGTAATTAATTATGGAGGCCTCCATTTGGAAACTTTTAGAACACGGCTTAATATAAAGCTTTTTCATCCATGTAAAATAGGAGAAAAATCTAGTATATTAGAAGACATCATGCATAGGAGTCCTTATTAAGTGGTATGTCCCTTGTTGGGTGATGCCTTTACCTTTTGAGATAGTACATCATACCTCGATGTCATACATCACAATAAGTACCCCAAGATCTGCGTGGTGTCCCACATCAAAATAAACACCACATATTTTTGTGACTCGATTGGGGATAGTTCCTCTCTCCATCCTTAGTAGACTATTATTATCCCCAAGCATCGATAATGGACTTCTATTTTATATAAGCTAAAGATTATCTTTCTTTCCATTGGCACTTTATTTCATCCTTAAGCAATGCTAGCCAATATTCTTTAGATTCTAAGAATTCACTCTGTGTAGGTCTTAAAATCTCTATTGTGTCCCTCAATAGGTAAAAAATAAATTAACTAATGAAAGGAGATGACTAAACTTAGAACCTCTTTACCATTAGCTTGGTGAAGCAAGGTTCAACCCATATTCAAGAAAGTTTCAATAAAATTCAAACTAAATAAGTAAAGTCTTTTGCAAAATTTTTTAAAAGCATTGTTAACCTCACTTTTGGAGTGATGATTTAATCTTCTTATCTTGGACTTAGAGTCTTCTAGACACTAAGACTTCCAGTCATAATACACTTCTAGATTAGATAAAACTTAACTTCTAGAGACTTAGAAGGGTTAACCATATCATTAGGTTATGCCTTAGGGATTAGGATAATCTAGCTACCCTATAGCTTGAACCCAACATATGTTCACCTTCTTAAGCCACAACCAAATTCAATTCATATCAAAGATACAACCATATCACATATCAGATATCAAATCAAACCAAAATCCAAACCTAAGCTCTATGACCTACCTTCATGGACTTAGCCAAATTTATCTTCAAATCAATCCAAAATTAATTGATTTTCACATAATCAATTCATATCTTCAATCATCTCTATAAAAATAAATGAAATATACATTTAAATCATCAAAACTAAATCAAACTAAATTAAGATCTTTCCAAAGCCATAAACCATTTCCATGGACTTAGAAAAAATTCACTTAATTCAAACCCAATTCAATTGATTTTTCATGAATCAATTATTCATTTAATTATCATCCAAAATATAAATGAAATCTACAATCATCAAACTAGAGTCAACCTAAGTCAAATCTAACCTAACCCATTTGACTTGAAATATTCAAATGAACCAAAACTCATCCAAACCCAAATCAATTGTAATTGAATTTATATATCAATATTAAACCCATATATAAACTCAACTAAATCTAATTCAAAATCAACTTAAGCCCAATTGGTCCACTCCAATTTGACTATTTGAGCCAAGTTCTAATCACTAAATTGGATTAAACCAAGCTCAAAGATCTCCATCATGATTGTTGATCACCCTAGGTTGATTAATTGTATCAAACCAAGTCAAGTTGGTCATTTGACCAAGTCAACACTCTTAACCCATATGAGCCCAAACTAGCCAAATTGCAAAATCCTTGAAACCATTAATTCATACCAACCCAAAATCAATATGAACATGACTTGGCCTCAATTGGTCCAAACCAAACCCAATTGGCCCTCTTAACCCAAGTTGATCCAAATTAATATAAAAGGCCAAATTAGGTCAAATCATGATATAAATCAAATTGATTGAAACCAATAGCTCAAGTTCATTTCAAATTGATTGTTGAACTTGACCAAAGACATGATTGGATCCAATTGAAGCGGTTGACCAAAAGGGTCAAATTAGCCTAAATCAAAACTAGACCCAAATTGATTGAAACCAAAGCCTACAATCATTCTCAATTGGTCAACCAAACCTAACCCAACACAACCCAAGTCAATTTAGTCAACTAACCCATTTGACCTATTTGATCCCAAATGAACCAAAATAAAATCTAAACCAAATTGACCCAAACTAATTGAACCAAATCACTCCAAATCATCATTTGAACTTAACTTAACTTTGGTTTGACCTAAATGAGTCAAATTGAAAATCAAACCAAATCAACTCCAATTAACTTGAAATTTGACTAGGGCTCATTTCATTTCAAATCTAAATCAAATCCAATATCAATGATCATGATACCCTTGGGTAGGGTATAATATGAGACAAATCACCCATGTAAATCATCATTCCCACTACTTGGTCAAGTCCAACATGGAAACCTAAGGACATCCACTAGTCCCTCTTGACCTCTAGCTTTGGCCAAATCGAGCCACGGATGATGATTCTTGCCTCCCATTACCAAATGATTGGGATGGCCATTAGAAGCCAAACAAATATCCACCATCTAATCCAAGGGAGGAGGGGTATACTCCTCCAATTTGATCCAAATTGAGGCATTCAACATCCTTAGAGCACCCCAAAGGTGACCTTCCTAGAGTCATTTCCAAGCTTCCATTGCTAGTTTCCTTTAAGAAAAAATAGCAACACCTCACTCAGTCCAACTCCCCATTTCTTCACCAAACCCAAATTAACCACACCATCCCCATACCGTCAAGCAAGAATGAATCACCTCCCAAGCCCTTCCATGGACATGCGACTTCAATCAACATCGACCTCCAAATCATCGTTCATGGCCTTAAGTGAACAACAAGGAATTAATCCAATTTGCTCAACATGGCCTCATCTCTAGATGAAGCTAATCAGATTCGATCTTGAGCCTAATGAGGTAATTCCATTAAAATTGAGCTTTGGCAAATTTTCATTAGAGCTTTTGAAGGAAACTTACACGTGTGATCTTAGCCGTTGGATCCCTTTGGATCCTTCACGAAGGTATGTTTGGAGTTGATCCGAGCTGAGTTGAGTTCAAATCGAGGAATGGCAACGATCTCCTCTCCCTCATTCTTGTGATGATGGATCACTTTATCTTCGTGATTGGAATGAATAATTGATTAGATCGCTGATCGATCTCATTTAATCCTTAAGGAACTGAGAGATCTATATTGATTTGAGATGGACAGCGGGAGATTGGCGTTAGCCATGACGCGTTAGTGCCAGGCATGATTAAAATTAGTAATTAATCATTTTTAATGGCTTAAACTTCTAAAATCATAACAAATCATAAAAAATCATTAAAAATACAAATAAATATTCATTTTAATGGTATTTCAAAGAAAATTAATTTAAAAAATAATTTTAATTAATGAATAATAAGGCTTTATTAGGGTTTAATTATAATTAGTTTAATTACTCCTTAATTACTTGAGCAATTAATCCCAAATTTTGTGAGTTTATTTAATAGGATGACCTCTGTCTCCCATGATTTTCTTGGGATTTATTGCTCACTTAATTAGGAAATTTGATTAATTAAACTTTAATTGCTCTTTCAAGATAATTAATGATGAATTAATCCCATGAACAATAAGAAATTGGTTAATTAAGTTTATTAATCATTGCTCAATAGTAAATAAACTATGGAATAGTGTTGGGACCTCTTTCTTAACCTATTCCCTAAGTTCATTTCACTTTTCAAAATGAAATTAATTAATAATTAACTAATTAATTAAATCACTTAAAATTGAAATCATAATCATATTAAACTAAATTAATTAAATCATGGGTAGATCTTTGGTGTTTAATAATAAAGATATTTAAGAAACCATGGTTAATGTGTGGGAAACCATAAAGTACTAGTTAAGTTTCTTAATTTAATTAACTATTAATGAGCATTGAATTAAGCCTTTTTTATTTCTTAAGATCATTGCTAATTTAATTCTCAAATCAAGTGCATTTTCATGTTGGCTCATAATTATTTGGATAATTATATTAATGTAACATATGAAAGGGTTAATTAATGTATTTAGTGCATATTGTAACTAATTAACTCATAAAATTAACTTAATTACATTTCATTAAACTAAATCATTAACAAACATGGGGAGTTAGGATCATCAATCCTTTTCCTCATATCCTTAAAGATCAAAACATAAAGTTAAAAATAAAAAAAGCATTGGTTTACTTTAAATAATTTTATTTGATATGATTATCCTTAGGAATTAACTTAATTTAATGAAATCATGTGTGTTTATTTATTCCTTCCAATCATATTAGATATATGCCATTTGAAATCATGCATTCATCTTTTCAAAACTAATTAAATCAAATGATTTTTCTTTATGTAAGCTTGCATGTTGGATTAATTTATGATATGTGCTACTATCACCATTAAATTCAAATGTATTTTCCAAAAGTTTGCAAATGATAACATGTAGTAATGTTAGTTATAAATATATAAGAAGTGTATGCTTATAGCTATATGGATGTTAAGTCCTCCTTTCTTTATTAATAAATTAGTTTACATAGATTTGAATGGTAATGGGTATATAGTAAAATCTCAGAATACGAGGCTTTAAGCATTGATCATTTGATTATCTCACTTCCACGGTTTACAGATGCATTACCCATTTGATTTTATTCTTATATATTCTAACATTAGAATTTAGATGGAGCTTTAAATTGTATACATAAATGATTCAATTAAAGAAAATATAATCTTTGTATGGTTCTCATTCTCTCAATCATACATATGTATTAAAAAAATGGGTATATAGTCGGACATCACGAATATGAGACTTTAAGTAGCTCTAATGAGGTCATTTGATTATCTCACTTCCTTAGTTAACAAAGGCAAGTACTTGTTTATATCTTTTATACATGTATGTGTGCATTTAATTAGAGGATGATGATCCCCTTTCTATTGAAAATACATGCATTCATAGTCATTTGAATGATTGAATTATCTAATTATATTTTTTGGAGTTCTCTTTCTCATGTTCATATACAAATTTACATAAGTTTGAATGTAATGGGTATATAGTTTGGACATCCGAGAATATGAGGCTTTAAGTAGCCCCAAGGATGTCATTTGATTACCACCCATAACTTCGCTTATTTAATTTCATTCTTTTGAATTTTGTATAAGAATTTAGATATAACTTTAAATCTACATATGCTTAATAATTCAATCAAATAAAAGATAAGTTTGAAATACACACATATATCCATCATTTAATATGTCAAAACACATTGTATATATATATATATATATATATATATATATATATATATATATATATATATATATATATATATATATATATATATATATCTTAGTATTAAATCATATGCATGTTATATGATAGAAAGGAATGATTCAATATATGAAATGTGATAGTAATTAAATTAAATTAAATTAATATTAAGATGCCTTTCATATTGAATGGTTGTTTAAAGTGAACTATACTTAGGATTAATTAAAAAATATTTAATAAGCCATTCACTAAAGAGAACTAAATCAAATTAATATACTTTAGAAAGTGGCTTAAGGTAGGGATGAAAGAGGGTAATTTTATGCCTTCTATATAATACTTTTTGCTAAGTGTAATTAAATGAAATAAAATAAAACATAAATTAAAATTCTTAAATCAATTAAACAACTTCAAGTCAATTAAACCATGTTAAATTGAATCTTTATATATTTAGAAAATACAACACTAATGCTTAGTAAGACAAATCACACAAAGCTAACATACACATTAGAATTAAGTCACCTTCTAGCTCCATGTTAGGATGGTGTAATGTATGATGATATTTTATTTTTTATGTATTTTTAGATGTTAGGGTGTATGCTTTTGTAGACTGAATGCTAGGTCATTCTTAGCCTAATCATGCTTTTCTAGATTGTGCTTAAAGGGATGCTTAAAATAAATATAAATACTCTCTTCAGTTGCTCAAACCTAAGCATAATCCAAGTTAGGACAGTGAGCTTGCTTATCCATGTGTTGGTACTAAGTCCAAAATTATGATATAACTACTTGGGATTATATGCAGTATTTAGCTAATCTTTATTTTAGGTATATTAGATTTACTTTCCCTATTTTCAATATAGTTTTATAATAGAAATTAGGATTAGTGCTATGGGGATTAGGATGAGGGCTAGAAAGCTTTATCTTAGGGTGCCATGTGATGCCTTTAAAGCAAGCACAACTAAATCAAAGGAGTGAAGACATGAAGACCATATAACACTTATTCATTTGTAAATTGTAATTATTCTTTCATATCTTGGGTTGTATAAGGGTAGAGCTTGACAACCCATATTTTCTCTTTTTGTATATGTGATACCCAACACCAACCTTATTCTTTTATGATAGTTTATAAATTGATTGATGTTATGTTTAAATTGTGCATTGAGATGACATGCTTTTATAGTTTATTCATATTTGATGCTTTAATATGTGGCTTGGATCGTAGGCTCTTAGAATAAAATAAATTTTCTACCTAACTAATCACTCAAAATTAAAATTTTAATAACTAATAATCTCACCATAAAGCCTAGGATATAAATAAGATAATTAAAAGATTTAGCAACCCCTTAGCTAAATATTGTATGTCTCATATCATGCATGCATATTGTTTTCTCTTGAAAATAGGGGATTTTATCCTTACGATAGAAATGCTTGACTGTGAGGGCATCCCTTGTCTTGGAAAATGCCCCTTTCCCTGATTTAATAACAACTTTATTTCATCATGCATATAAGCATCAAAATCCTAAAGGCTTTATCTAAATGAAGTGTTAAAATTAAATAAAATTTGAAATTCATTAGAATAAGTCATTGCTCATATAACTCATGCTCTAGCTCTCTCTTAGAGTGAGTTTAGGACTTTAGTCTCTTTCTAAATAGATAACAATTCCTATCTTACAAATTCATATGACACATAGATTTAAAGTATAGGAGGTGTTAGGGGTGACAGGTTATAAGTCGAAGTTGGATGTGTTTACTCTCTTTGAGTAAAACCTTATATTACTTAGATTTAGGTCATGCTTTTTGCTCTTACTAAAGCTCCCTAGATTAAGATCTAAGGTATTTCCTTGACTATAAGCATAAATCTTCACCTCTTAGGCATTTTCATAATCTTGTGTTGATGGATTATAAGTCCAAGCAATCTAATAAATTCAACTAAAAAAAATAGCTCTCTTCACTTTCAAATATATAAAGCCCAATTATAGATATTGAAATGCTCACTTTCCCAGTATCATGAGCATTTCCTACTTCCTCCCTTTGGATTCCAAAAAAAGTCTTTTCTTTTAACTTTCCTAATTGATTTTCCAAATAACCAATCCTTTGATAGCCTTGAAATCTTTGGAGATGATAATTATCTTTTAATCGAGTATTCTTAAAAATTTTATTTGTTAAGATGTAATTAACTATGGAGGCTTGCCTCCATAAGGAACTTAAGAATCGATTTAATATAAACCCTTTACTCATCCATATAAAGCGGGAAAAATCTTTATTATGACCCATCTTAGAGTCCTTATTAGGTGATTAGGTCCATTGAAGGGTGATGTCTCTCTCTTTCGAGATAGTATATCTCAAGGTACGATCACTTCAATAAGTATCCTTCACGATCGTGTGTCCCCCATACATCATAAAATAAACACCACAAATTTTTTTTGGTGACTCTGGGAGAGTTCCTCTCTCATCTTTAGATAATTATTATCTCCAAGCATCATATTGGACTTATATTTTATATAGGCCCAAGACTATCTTTTTTTGTTGGCACTTAGCTCATTTTATCCTTAAGCAAAGTTGACCAACATCCTTTAAGTTTTAGGACCTCACCATGTAAGTCTTGAAACCCTGTTGGGCCCCAATAGGTAAAAAAATTAATTCAAGGAAGGAGATAACTAAATTTTGAACTTCTTTACCACTAGCTTGGTGAGGCAAGGTTCATCCCATATTTAAGAAAATTTAAATAAGATTTAAAGTAAAATAAGTCTCTTTCAAAACTTTTCAAAAGCACTTTTCAAAACAAAAGCATTATGAAATTAAACTTCACATGACAAAACTTGCAAAATATAAAAATAAAATCTTCAAACCTCTTTTCAAAAAAAAATAATTAATCCTCATCTAACATACCTAAATTTATTAAATGAGGGTTCTCTTTAAAACAAAATTAAATATACACCATCAAAACTTTTCAAAAGCACATTTTCAAAATAAAATCAAACAATCAACTCCATTTAACATACCTATATTTGTTAAATGAGAGCTTCATTTTAAAACTAAAATCAAAATATAATTGAACTGTTTAACATATCCATATTTTATTAAATAGAGTTCCCCTTTTCAAACAAATCGAAACAATCAACATATAAACTTCTTAACATACCCAAATTCATTAAGTGAAGGTTCCCTTTTCAAAAACAAAATCAAGATAAACAAAATATAATTGGATTCCATTTAATATACCCATATTTGTTAAATGAGAACTCTTTAAAAAAATCAAATTAAAACCAAGATATCACACACATTTTGAATTCCATTTTAACATGCCCATATTTGTTAAATAAGAATTCAATCTTTAAAACCAAAACAAATCCATGTATCAACAAAAAACATATAAGTGAGCTCCATTTAACCTATCTAAATTTGTTAAGTGTGGGTCTCACTTTCAAACATCAAACATAAACACATATATTTGAAATCTATTTGACATACTTAAATTTATCAAATAAGAGTTCTCCTCAAAGCAAATCAACAAATATCAAACACATATATTGAACTCTATTTAATATACTTAAATTTATTAAATGAGAGTTCTCCAAATCATATAAAATCAACATATATCCAAAACATATCAAAGACATTTGGCCCTTACTTGACATACTTAATTTGTTAAGTTAGGGTCCCATTTTCAAATAAAGAATCAAATCAACACATATCACACACATGACAAACAATAATCACAAATAAGATGCTTTCAAACTTACAACACGTATATCTTGAAAGGTCTCTCCTAAATTTTTGAACACTTGAACATACCCAAATTTGTTGAATGTGGGTTCCAAATCAAAATGAAATCTTATGGCAAAGTCTCTCCTCAAATCTTAAAGTCTCCAATTCAATGAACCTCTTAGCATACCTAAATTTGTTAAGTGTGGGTTCAAATTCTAAGTCAAATCAAGTCAATAATTGAAGGTAGTTATCAAAGCAAGGGTGATTCTATTTCAAATGTAGAGATATGTCAATTTCTTCATCCCTCATGTGATCAATTTTCTATCATGTTGGTGACAAGATGATCTTCTCATTCCCATATGGTGTGGATTTGGCCTTGGATCAGCCATACTCACCACCACCACAACCACCACCCATGTGATCCAGGTTTAGATGTGGCTTTGAGGCTCGAGTCATTTATGAGGGAACCCTCATTATTAGTGGAGGAGGTGGTAGGGCCATCCACTCCGCTTTAACATCCTATCGATTTTGAGTTTCCCTCACTAAGAGGAAGGAGCTGTGGTTCCCACACCCGATGATGTGTAGTGCGGTGCTAGCATTAGTGCTAATGCCAATTATTTTAGTACACCTTTCAGTGTCCCTCTGTAGTCCCAGGGCTAGCACCTCCTCATTGGTTTCCCCATTCTAGTGGGAAGGCTAGCCTCCAAGATAGTCTCCCCACCTTTGAGGTAGGTTTTAGCTTGCTCCACCCCTTGCAGGGACACAATCGCAACAAAACCAAAAGGTTAAGCACTATGATTGTGAGGTGAAGTAGATTGATGATGCCTCCATGTAGTTGAGGAGGGTTTCCCTCATGAGACCTCTCCACTCTTGAGTGGTAGTAGGTTTCACCCCCCTCTGTGGGATAGAAGGATTATAGGAGAATCATTACATTGCTTCCACCACCAACATTTGAGACACCGGAGAGTAGGAAGCCACCTGGTCTCATTAGTTCTTCATTGGGTCAAGAGCCCATAGGCTCAGTCCCTTCACATGACTTGAGGAGTTTGATCCTTAGGACATTATGGGTCAAATTCATAGAGAGAGAGAGAGAGAGAGAGCCATGGAGGCTAGAGTCCACAAGTGGGCATGCGAGAGAGTAGGAGGTATGCCAAATAGTCGGCTGCCTCTTTGATAGACTTTCCTGATTGGCGTCGGGATGCCCATTCATATATTGTTCTCACTAGCACCGTTGGTGCGGGAAAAGATCTTGAGAGAGGCATTGGTGTCCTTACCATCACACCACTCCACTCATCGCCCACCATCACGTCTGTCTACCACCCGCTTCAAAAGCCCCATATGGGGAAAGACCATCTCCACTAATTATCATATGGCTTAAGGATCCCACTCCATCTATTCTACTATTGAAGTGAGGATGAGCTCTCCCATTTAACCTTCCACATCTATGGTAAAAAAGGAGTGGCGACCCAAAATGTCATGGTCGCCACCTCCATAATAGAGGAGAGGAGGGACATAGACATAGTCCCCATGGAAATTGAGCAGTTGAGTGCACCGTAGTCGGTTTAGTGCATATAATCTAGAGCATAATCCTATGGTTAGTGGTAGCCATTCTTTATTTGTAGAGCGGTAGATGATGATCTTTAGATGACATCATAGAGGACTTCACGTCAATAGATTGTGGCAATGATCACTCGGTCGAGAAGGGTATGGTTAGCTTTGATCCGATGAAGATGACATGTTGGATGACACATGTCCACATGGTTGACACCCAAGGATCTTTGCGGGATCATCATAGTCGAAGGTCGTGAATGAAGAAGGTGGCACTCTCACTCCTAACACCTCCTCCACTAGCTCAAGCGAAGGATGATCATATAG
This sequence comes from Cymbidium sinense, assembly GCA_021442155.1. Taxonomy (NCBI): domain Eukaryota; kingdom Viridiplantae; phylum Streptophyta; class Magnoliopsida; order Asparagales; family Orchidaceae; genus Cymbidium; species Cymbidium sinense. The sequence goes on from CM038217.1 coordinate 122,198,247, forward strand.
ATAGGATGGAGAAGAGGGTAGAGGAGTTGATGGGTCTTAGAATTGCAAAACCTAACCCCAATCTCCTTTCTCCTATGGTGGCCGACCAGAGTGCGTACATGCTTTAGACCATCCTAGGTGCACTCCAGATGATGATCGGTAGTTTGCATAGGAAGGTCACATATAGCACCTCCATGCATGAGAAGAGCATCAAGCATATGGTGGAACAAAAGGTGAAGGAAGCACAAGCTAGGGGAGCTCATCCATTCCAAAAGGTAGACCATACCGAGGAATTCAATGCGTTCAATACCCCAAGGGTTTTGTGTCACCATCCTTCAATATCTTTGATGGCGGTGAGAACCCATGGTAGTACATTGCACATTTTAGAGCCCGCTTGGTGGTAGTGACACACTCTGTTCGGACTTTTTTGTTGCAACTTAGGGGTTGCATTTGATTGGTATGCCAACCCAATGGTTGATGAAGACTTTGTCGAGTTGGAGCACCTCTTCATCAAGATATTTCGGAGCTCGTGAGAGGGTGACTATAGGTGACCTCGTGGTTGAGAAATAAAACCCAATGAGTCTTGTTGATTGCATTCTCGTGGTGCAACGAGCATGAAATATGAACCACAATTATCAAATAACATGCCATTGAGATTCTTCTCAAGAATATACATGGCGATGCCTTCATGCTTAAGGGTTTACCATAAAAATATTTGAGAAATCAATAAGGTGTCACATAGGAGGAAGCCAAATAGTTGGCCTTTCGACCAATCATCTAGGCCCAACATAAAGTGTTTGAGAAAAGTGGGACGGTTGTGTTAGTGGACGGGAATCAACTAGTTAGAGTTCATTGTGAGACCACGAGCTCGGTAGCATCCTTTGCCACCTCCTCTTCTACCACCTTATCATCATCGACCATTGCACCCCTGCCGCCCAGCCACAGTTTATGATATTCATATCCACTTGGGTAGTTACTTTCCACCTACTCTTAATGATAGATTGAATAAGCCATATTCATTCAAGAGGGAGGTAGTTAGAAAAGTCTTTAAGAATCTCTTAAATAAACGACTTTCGATTCGAGAGCCTAAGAGGTGGAGGAAGTGGGCAAGAATGATCTTATTGCTTCTACCACCATATGTAAGGCCATTTCTTAGAGGATTGTATCACTTTTAAGGGGTGGCAGTAGCTACAAGTCGGAGACATAGTTATCCCTAAGAATACTTATTAGAATAACCATCCAGTTTGTTAGAGTAATCATTGGGATACTTGCGATCCTCTTAAGACCAAAGAAGGTTGGGATATCTCTTATCTCTCTAAAAGATTATTACTAAGAAAAACTTTGCAAGTGCACAAATAGCTCAAACCTCCAATACCAAAGAAGGTTTGCTAGTTATAAAGGACAACTCGGGAGGTGGGATAGCGGCGGCGGTGACTTGCACTTGCGGGATAGTCAAAGTGCAACCATTCAGTCCAGCACTCCTCTGCTGAAGCTACCACTTCTTTTCTAGCTCCTATTATCGGAGCATTGTATCTGGATTAGGGCACTAAATCCCTTACTCCTTACTTGATTTCTATCATGTACCTCCACCCAAAAGAAATCAATGAAAAGTTGATTCTATATCTTGTCTACTTTTGATGTTGTTATTTTATTTCTATGAAAGCTCTGAGTCTAAATAAGTAATAGCTAGTAATTTGATCCTTTTTTTGATTGAGTATGACTTTCCTTCTCTAAATTAATTGAGTTCACCTCTTGAGATTGACTTGAGTCAATCGACTCTGATCCCATATGAGAATGTAGGTATGCGGATGAAGGTAGAACTTCCCAAACTCATCATTCCAAGAAGTCAGAAGTCCTACGAGATAAAGTTTTTAGTTTCTAGGCACCTCGGGATAAGGGTAAGCAAGTCATTGGTTCTAGTGAGAAGATAGCCCTCCATAGGATGCTCCACCTTTGGATATGCTTATGGAGGACCAAGCTAGAGTTGATTACAATGTCCTAGCTCATCTTAGAAAGTTGCCATCTAAGTTAAGCATATATGATGCCCTTGTCTTATCCAAAGAGATGAGAGAATCTCTAATCAAGATCTTACTTGATTCAAAGATATGTTTAGCTCGGTTGATATTGAAAAGGAGGCACTTGAAGGACATCTTAGAGTTACATTTGATGTAGACTTACTTAGGGATGATCAAGCACAACCTCTTTACATTGCTGGATGTTAGCATTCAGTATCCGAGTTAATTGACTGGATCAATCAACATTATGAGTCTAAGAACCCTTACTGAGGATCAACATCTCTAAACTCAAAAAAGGAGAATGATGTTGAGAGGATTCAATGAACAAGAGAGGGCCTTGGGCTCCATAGTGTTACCATTGATAGATGATTGGGAAGCCAAGTTTTACATTATAGACTCATATACATCTTTTAATGCTTTGCTTGGGAGACCATGGATACATGAGAATAATAAGGTTCCATACTCTCTACATCAATGAATGAAATTTGTGAGAGGTGGGATCATTTACTATATCAAAGGAGATCTCTTTATTCATGAGGTCGAATATATAATGATGCTTACTCCTCCCTCAAAATCAACAAATCTATTCTTGCTAACATGGCCAAAGTTCAAAAAAAAAAGAAAAGAAAAAGAAAAGAAAGAAAAAATAAAAGAAAAGAAAGACAAAATGAAAAGAAAATAAGGGAGAGAAATAGACTTGGGAAGTGGAGCCATTAAATTCCACCCATTCATTACTCCATTTGAACATATGGGTAGGATGACCCAACCTCCACCAAAAGAAGAAGCCAGTCAGGGGTAGTCCTAGGGTGGAAAACCTCTTTATTGTCCACCCAATAGGAGATATGTCCCAACCACTAATAGTACACTTGCTATCCATAGACTTAAAATCTAGTTCAAAGGATGAGTCTTATATGGTTAGCACTGAGATCTTTTTTAGCAGATTCTCTTGGAGGTGACACTTGAGACAAATAATGATGAAGATCGGGCTCCAAATCAAAGCATAAGTGTATCCAAGTCTATATGTAAAATTTAGGCATAAGTTGGGAACCTTAGCTTTAATCCTACTTTCCTCACAAAAGTTGAGGGTTTTGTAGTTAAGGAAGCCCTAAATCATCCATAGATGTGAAGACTTAGAGGTTCTTTGGGAGCATCATCCTCAGTTAAGAAGTTGATGTAGAACTTGAGGATGATTCATATAAATACTTAATAGAATTACCTTTAGATTGACACTCGCCTTGTGTTCATAATTTAGCAAAGAAAGTGTTAATCCCATATACTTAGTCAAAGCACATGTTAGACTATTTCAAAAAAATATGGAAGAACAAATGTAAAGGTTCTTGTGGTATTTATTTTGGATGTATATGGGGACACCATACAGATTTGAGGGGTACTTATTGAAGTGATGGGTATGATGTTGAGGTATGATGTACTATCTCTAAGATAGAGATATCACCCTTCAATAAACTTAATCACCTAATAAGGACTCTAAGGCATGATGAGTCTCAGAATATACAGAGATTTTCCCCACTTTACATGGATGGATAAAGTAGGGTTTATATTAAATCGGTTCTAAAGTATGGAGGCAAGCCCCATAGTTAATTACATCTAAGGAAGGTGAATCTTAGGAATACTCTCAATTAAAGTAGGTAATCATTGTCTCCAAAGATTTTTAAGGTTAAGACTATCAACAAATTGGTTATATTGGAAGATCAAATGAGAAAGATCAAGGAAAAGACTTATTTTGGAAGCCAAAGGAGATGAGTATGGAATGCTTGATACTAAGAAATCTAGTGACCATTCTAATCTATCTATGGTTGGGCTTTATAATTTTGAGAGTGAGGAGAAATTATTTTTGTTAGATTTGTAATTTTATTAGATTACTAGGGCTTATAGTCCACCAACACAAAGTTAGGGAAATGCCTAAGAGGTGAGGATCTATGCTTATAACCCCAAGGAAATAACAACTCAGATCTTAAATCTAGGAGCTTGGCATAAGCAAAAGCATGACCTAAATCTATGCAAAGATGGGTATTTGGTTTACCTCCATAAGAGAGGTAAACCACTCATTGTTGGACTTATAATTGCTTGGAGTGGTAGCCACTAACTCCTCCATGCTTTAAAATTATGTGATAATCTATGATTTTACAAGATAGTTGGGTTGCTATTATTTAGAAAGAGACTAAAGTCCTTAAACCCTTTCCCTAGAGACTAGAGTGAGTGGTATGAGTAATGACTTAATCTTATGAAATCTTTTCAAATTTTATTTGTATTTGACACTTTATTTTGAAAGGCTTTGGGATTTCTCTAAATGCATGATGAAAATTGATTATGGCCTCGTGGGAAAGAGGTGTTTTCCACCAGGAGACCCTCAAAGGTCAAGTATTCCCCTAACGTGTAAGGATGAAAACTCTCTTAGCAAGAGTGAAGCAATATATGCATGATGTGAGACATATAACATTCAGTTAAGGGTTGCTAAATCTTTAATTATCTTGATTTAATGCTAGGCTTTATGTGAGGTTATGAGTTATTTTTTTAAAACTTGGGTAAAAGATTTATTTTTCTAAGAGCCTAATCATACATAGGCCATACAACAAATACAATCATAAAGAAACTATGAAGAGGCATGTAATTTCTAATGCACAAGCTAAACATAACATCAAATATTTTATAGATCTAACATAAAAGAATAAAGGCAGGTCGAGATGCACCCGAAAAGAAAATGGTAGCGAGCTCTACCCTTACAACCTAAAAAAAAATGAAAGAATAATTACAATATTATGAATAAATGTTATGGTGGTCATCTTTCTTCATTCTTCATGTCTCCTTTTTTCTTTAATTTGATGTGCTTGCTTCAAAGGCATCATGAGCCTCCAGACAAAACCTTCTAGCCACTGCTCATCCTAATCCCCATAACACTAATCCTAATTCCTAATGCAAAATTACATTAAAAATATGAAAAAGTAAATCTAACTACACCAAAATAAGTGTTAGCTAAACACACATACAATCCCAAGCGATTATATATAATTTGGACTTAGCACCACACATGGGTAACAAACACTAGTTGGATTATGCTTAGGGGTTTAAGCAACCTACAAGAGAGCATTATATTTATTTTAAGCACCCTTAAGCACAATCCTTTGAAAATATGATTAGGCTAATCATCCCTAACATCGGTTTATGAAACATACACCCTAACATCATCTAAAATAATACATCACAAAATAAAACATACATCATACCGTCCTAACATAATAAATTGACTTAATGTATGTGTGTATTAAGGCTTGTGTGGTATGCCTTAACTAGCATTAAGGTTATGATTTTCTAAATGAAGGTTTAATCATAAAGGTTGATTTCACTTTAAGTGTTTAATTGATTTGAGAATTTTACTTTTTTTTTGGTTTCATAATTATACTTAGAAACTAAGTGTTATAAAGAGAAGAAAAAGAGATTACTCTCTTTCATCTACCTTAAGTCATTTCTAAAGCATGTTAATTAATTTAGTTCTCTTAGTGAATGGCTTATTACACATTTTAAATTAATCTAAGTTTAGGTTCACTTTAAATAATCTATTCAATATGAAAGGCATCTTAAGATTAATTTGATTGAATTACTATCACATGACACATGTTAAATCATTCCTTTTCCATCACATATGTAACATGCATATGATTAAATCTAAGCATACCTACACATATATGTTTTAGCACACTTGAATGATGGATGTGAGTATATACATTTAAAGTTTATATTTTTTTTGATTGAATTCATCATATTAATTTAAAGCTCTATCTAAATTCTTATACAAAATACATAGGGATGAAATTAAATAGGCGTGTCATTTGTTAACAGTGAGGTAATCAAATGACCTCCTTGGGGCTAACTAAAGCCTCATATTCTGAGATGTCTAGACTATATACCATTACATTCAACCATATGTAAATATGCATACATGAATAAGAAAGAAGTTCCATATCACATGATCAATTAATTCACTTGAACAATTGCAAATGCATGTATTTTGATAAAGAAAAGGGTTCTAATTCCATAATTAAATACACACACATGTATAAGAGATAAGCTAGTACATGCCATTGTTAACCAAGGAAGTGAGGTAATCAAATGACCTCTTGGGGCTACTTAAAACCTCATATTCTGATGTCTAGACTAAATATTTGCTTTTCTTAAATACATATGGATGTATACATAAGTAAAGAAATAAAACCATGCAAAGATTATATTTTTTATGATTGAAACATTTATGCATGTGGATTAAAGTTCTTATTCAAATTCTAATGTAGAAATACATGTAAATGAAATCAAATAAGTACTTATCAATGTTAACGGAAGTGAGGTAATCAAATGACCTCCTTGGGGATAACTAAAGCCTTGCATTCTGGGATGTCGGACTATATACCAATTAACATTCAAATGCATGTAAAGCTACACATGAATCAAAGAAAAGAAATCTTCAATTCATACACTTAGGGTATAATCACATACATTACCTATATATTTATAACTAGCATTCATACATATGTAATCATTTATTTATAAGCTTTGGAAAATATATTTGGATTTAATAGTGATAATAGCCACACATATATTAAATTAAATCAACACATGCAAGCTTGACATAAAGGAAACCATTTGATTTAATTAATTTTGCAAAATGAATGCATGAATCAAATGACATACAACATTTAATATGATTGGAGAGGAATAAATAATAAAAAATATGATTTCATTCAATCAATTAATTCTAAGGACAATCATATCAAATAAAATCATTTAAAGTAAACCATGCAATTTTTTAATTTGATGTTTTTTAAGTTAGTTTAAGGAAAGAGAGAAGAGGTTTGCTAATCTAATCCCATCCCATGTTTGTAAGTTAATTTGATTTAATGAGAGGTAATTAGTTGATTTTATGGATTAATTAAGTTAAGATATGAATTAAATCAATTAATTAACCCTTATATGTTACCTTAAAGTAATTAACTAAATAATTATGAGCCAATGTGATATGCAAATGAATTGAAAAGTAAATTAGTGATGGTCCTATGAAATGAAAGGCCTAATGCAATTATAATTAATTAAAGGTTAATTAAGCAGGAACTTACTTAATTATTTTTATGATTTTCCACACATATGGGTAAATCATAATTTCATTAAATCTCTTTAGGCTATTAAACACCTAAAGATCTACCCATGAATTAATTAGGTTATGTATTTTAAATTTTATACTAATTAGTAATTAATTAGTCCATTAATTCTTAATTAAATTCTCTTGAAAAGTGAAAGAAATTTAGGGAAAATATTAGGATAGAAACCCCAATCCAATTCCTAAGCCTCCTCATTGTTAAGCTGATAAATGACCAAAATTAATTAAGTTTGTTCATATGGTTAATTAACACTTAATTAAGTTAAGAAGGTATTAGGCTTAATCAATCAATTTCCCAATTAATTAACCAATAAATCCCAAGAAAATAAGGAGGCGGTCATCCCCTTAACAATCTAAAAAGTTTGAGGTTAATTAGTTAATTAAGTAGAGTAATTAACTAATTAAACTTTAATTAAGCCTAATTATTATTCAAAATTTAAGGATAATTTTAATGGATTCTCTCTAAAATACCTTTAAAATGAGCCTTTGTATTTTTTGGTTTTTTATTATGTTATGAATTATGAAAGTTTTAGCCTTAAAACTAGTTAATTAGCTTTAATTAAGCTTAATCCCATCGGCTCCATGTATGCTTTCCATATGGTTCCAAAATTGGCTATTTAAGTTATCACATCTCGCGGACTCACTAGCGGGATGCGCGATTGATCTCCAATCTTGGATCATGGCAAAATTAATATGGGAATGGATAATCTAGTATGATCTAATCGGGCTCATTTTTTGATCATGCGGAATGGATGTGATCTCCTTCGTGAATGATGAGCGGGAAGCCCGTCGCCATGGATTGTTCAATCGAGCTCACGAGCTCATTCACTCAAATCAACTCCACACCCATTGAGGATCCGAGGCCAAAGCGGCTAAGATCACATGCACAATTTTTCTTCATAAAGGTCTTACATTTTTTCCTAAAGCTTAGTTTTCTAAATACCTCCTAGAGCTGGCTGGTGGCTTACACAGGTAGCTTCATCTAGTGAGATGAAGCCTATTGAGCAATTAGATGGTTCCAGTGATTGCTTGAAGAATGGTGCTTTGGAGCTTTGAATTTGATCGAACTCCATCCTCAGTGGGTTTGGAACTTGGGGAAGCTTAGGTTGGCCATGAGGTGTGGAAGGTGTGTGAAGAGCAATTGGTTTTATTGAAATGAGAGGTTGGAATCAAAGATGGCTCCCTATTTTGGCTTTCCTCGGGAAGAAGAAATCAAGTGGGAAGGCTTGGAATAGCTCTCGAGTCATGAGTTTCATTTCTCTCTTAGGCTGAATGATGTGTCATTTTTTGAATTGAGGGGTATAACCCTCAATGGTGGATGGATGGATGGTTATTTTCCAGCCACCATGAAAGCATCGAGTTGTCCCCGCAAGTCCATGTGGCTTGGTTTGGGTGGAGGAATGCTTGGGAGGTGGCTCAAGGATGGTTGATTTCATCTCCCTTTATCCATGGGGTCCTCTTTGTAAGGGAGGTGAGTTATTCACCTCCCTTTGGTCCAATGAAACTAGCCCACTTGGGGTGGGCTGGGTGATCATTTGGGCTTCAAGGATGATGGAAGTGGACTTTGCCAATTTTGGCAAAATCCCACATGGGGAAGCATATCAAGGGATTACCTTGGATTTGGCTCTATGGGTTTGGTATTTTGGGCTGACCTAGATGGGTTTGGGTCGGGTTTGGTAGGTTTGAGCCCCAAGTTGGTTTCAAGGGTTTTGGCTCAATTTGATCAAATTGGGTCAATATGTTGTTAGGTTGACCAATTGGTCAAATTGGTCAAACAAGGCTTGGTTGGGTTCAAATGATGATTTGAAGAGTTTTGTTTAAGTGGTTTCAATCAATTTGGCCTAGTTTGATTTTGGCTCATTTGGAATCAAATAGGTCAAATGGGTCAAGTTGATGGAAATTGGAGGTGTTGGATCAAGTTCAATTGGTTAATTGAAAATGATTGCATGCTTTGGTTTGAATTAATTTGGATTTAATTTGATTTTGGCAAATTTGATCTTTAGGTCAATTTGGGCTAAGTTGGGTTGGGTGATTGGTAATTCTCAATTATGGTTTTGGTCAAGTTCAATAATCAATTTGGAATGAACTTGAGCCATTGGTTTCAATCAATTTGGTTTGCATCATGATTTGACCCATTTTGGCCTTTTAGGTAATTTGGGTCAACTTAGGTCAAATGGCCAATTGAGTTTGGTTTGGTCAATTGATGGTCAAGTCATATGTTCAATCATTGATTATGAGTTGGTGTGAATCAATGGTTTCAATTGATTTGGTGTATGGTGAGTTTTGGCTAATTTGGGTTTCATATGGGCTAAGGGACTTGGTCAAATGAAAGTTGACTTGGTTTGACCAATTTAAAACAATTGATCATCTAGGGTGATCAATGATCATGATATGAGGTTTGGATGGGCTTGGTTCAATCCAATTTGGGTTGGATTAGAACTTGGCTCAAATGAGTTCTTAGGCCACTTTGGGTCAAGTGGACCTAAATAGGTCAATTGGTTTAGTTTCAAGTCAAAGGTATAGGTTGGGACTTGATTAATTTTAAGTTGATGGTTGTAGGTTTCATTTATATTTTGATAGATGATTGAAGGAAAGATTGATTCAAGAAAATCCATTAATTTTGGCTTGATTTGGGTTTTGGCCAAGTTTAAGGAATTGGCTTAAAGGGTTTAAATTGGGTTTTAATTTGATTTTGGATTTGGTTTTGGCTATTTGAATTTTATTTCATTTATATTTATGAATATAATGAAGATATAAATGATTTATGAGAAAATCACTTGAGTTTGGAGTGATTTGGAAGCAAATTTGACTAAGCTCATGGAGGTATGTCAAAAGGCTTAGAAATAATTTAGTTTGATTTAGTTTTGATTATGGAATGTGGTTTCATTTATATTTGTGAATATAAATGAAGATATAATTGATTTATAGAAAATCAATTGAGTTTGGGTTGATTTGAATGATTTGGCTAAGCTCATGGAGGTAGGTCCATATGTTAGCTTGGATTTGATTGATTTGGATTTAATTTGATTTGGTTTTGATTTATTTGTTTATATTTCATTTATATTTGTGAATATAAATGAAATAATTGATTATAAGAATCAATCAAGTTTGATTAATTTGGTGGAGATTTGGCTAAAGTCCATGGAATTCAATCATAAGGCTTAAGGAAGGATTTGATTTGATTTTGGGTTTCAATCATTTGGATTGAATTTGGACTTGAATTTGATAAATGATTAAGGATTGAATTGATCTTGAGAAAATCAATTGAATTTGGATTGATTTGAATTTGGTTGTTAAGCCCCAAGAAATCCAAAGCTTAAGGATTTTGATTTTGGATTTGATTATAGGTTTCAATAATTTGATTTGGGATTTGGATTTGATTTGATTTTGATTTTGATTTGATTTGGATGAATTTGAGGTTTGGTTTGAAGGTGAACAGGTTGGGTTTTAGGCCACATTCTCTTCCCCAAAAACCCTTCCAGTCTTCTAAGCAGGTTAAGTGTTCATCATTAGAAGTGTCTTAAGACTAAGAAACTCATTGTATAGTCTAGATCTATGATGAGGAGGTTGAGAACTCACTCAAAAGTGAGGTCAATAAAAGGACCCTCAATAGGTGTGATGTAGCGACAAGGCACCCACATATTGGCATTATTGAATGATGATCATCAAGGATTGTGCGCTAATAGAAATGATCTATACTGCACGAGATCTAGATAGAATCACAATCTTAGTGCAATGCAACTCAACTTATGCCAAGAGGAAGAGGGATCGGAGGGGGTATATGAACCTTCTAGGGAAGCGGTTAGTTATCTTGGGATAAGGGTTTGAATTTGATTATATATGATTTGTGGAAAGAAGATTCCCGGATTATAATCTAAAATTTCGAGGATTGGGTGCATGAACCTTCCACTAGGGAAGGGTTGGGTTATGGGTTTGATTTCATGGAGGTATCCACGGGAGTTGGTTAGATTTACTTGGTAGATGCAGGGATGAGATTTTAATTTATTTATTTGATTTAGGGTTGAGGGCATATTCGGAGATATGAGCTTGGATCTCAGGATATGGGTGGATTTAATATGGACCTAATTGGTTTGATGGATCCACTAAGAAGAGTGATTCTGATTATAAATCCAAGGGAGCAATCTATGGGATAGACCATCCATAGGTTGCCTTTGGTGTACAATGGTTGAGGTAGGAAGAAAGTGTAGACTTACATCTTTCAAAGCGGGGAGCAATCCGGTGATCTATTGGTAGCACAAATGATGGTATTCTTGGTGAATTTCTGGACTCATACTCAAAATAGTCGATTAATTTATTTTAATTTGATGGACTTTGTCGATGTGTGCGATGGATCCGAAGGGGTTGTATCTTGCCTATCTCAGATTTATAAATCCAAAGGGATAGTCTAGACCAGTGAGCTAACCAACTTAAAGTTTTGGTGTGGGTTGAAGGAGAAAGCATAGCATACATCTTCCAAAGTGGAGAAAGCTGGGGTGATCTGGTAGCACAATAAATCAAACTCAACCTAGGGAGACTATTGAGTTGCAGCTAGACTTATATTGACTAAATAGTGAATTAATTTTTTAATTTGATGGACCTACGGTGTTGATGGATCTAATGAGAGTATATCGCTTGTCTATCTCATTTACAAAGGGATAGTCTTGGTCTGGGGTAGAGCTAACCAACCTAAGGGATGCCTTTGGTGTGACTGGTGGAAGAAAGCATTGTAGACTTACATCTTCAGCGAGGGAGAAATGCGGGGTGATCTGTTGGTAGAACAATAAATCAAACTAGGGTGACTCTTGAGTGAATGTCACGTGGACTCATATCAACTCAAAATAATGATAATTTCATTTTAATTTGATGGATCTATGGTGTGAAATGGATCCAGAAGAATATATCGATTGGCTATCTCATTTATAAATTCAAATGGATAGTCTATGTGGGGTAGAGCAACCAACATAGATGCCTATGTGTTATAAGAGTAGACTTACATCTTTCAAAGTGAGCAACCGGGTGATATGTTGGTACTCAAATCAACTAGGACAGAGAATTGCTGGACTTATATCAACTGAGTAGTAGATTCTATGGGGAGTTTTGTTGACCGCCTAAAGATAGATGCGCTTGGAAAGGTACCTTGGGGTGTCCTCCTAATCCATAGTGAATATATTTATTTTGTTTATATTTAGTGGATTGTTGGTGTGAGGGACCACCGAGAGGAGCTATATCGTAGCATCTGGACTTATTGGACTAAGGGAGAATGCATATCACAAAGATGGATTCTCTCAGTGGCTACTAAGAAAGGGGCAATCAAGTAACTTCGGGTAGTAAAATGGGTCAAAGGATGTGATCCAAATATGTGCCCATGGGGAGGTGTTCTAGGCGTTATCTTGACATAAAATAAAGTATGATGGTGGCTCAGAAGAAGCGTGTACTTACATCTGCCATGAGTGGTGTACCATCGGGTTGGTATTATGTAGTGAGGACCAACCATAAGGTGATCGGTCTGATGATCATCTAAGAAGGTGTAGACTTACATCTTCATAGATGGAAATGATCATCGAGATAGTTTGTCATCGACGATAATGCTTCACCTAGACTACTAGCGAGTCACATAAGGACTAGACTGACTTAAAGTTAGGAGGAAGGAGAGCCGGGACTTATCTAAGCCTCAAATATACCGACTTTATTGCATGATGGCTAGTTTAAGAAGAAAGCATGTAGACTTACATCTTCTTAAATAAAGTCAACATGGTAGCGTGCAGTAAGGCTTCTAAACTAATAAGGCATCGGTGTGCAATGGTCAAGTTAGGAAGAAAGCATGGAGACTTACATCCTTAAGAACCAGACAACACCTTGTAGCATGTCGACAACCTAGAATAACTATTGAGTGCCACTAGGGCATTATTCCAACTCAGTTGCCGAGACAAAAAAAAATATGTGTTTATTTTTTTATGTGATTGTGTATAATTGTTGGTGTTGTGTTGATAAAGGATAGGATGCCACTTGGGTTCCCTACATAAACACATCATGTGATTTAACAAAGATGTTTTTAAAATAAAAGAGATGGAATTTGAGATGAAATTTTCATTGATAATTATTTTTAAACAAGATTTATGGATAATATTTCTTTAGGTAGAATTGATTTAGAAGCATTGGTGCTCTCCCTTATGATTTATGAGCGATAAGATCCTCCTTGGTAGGCCTTCTCTATGGCAAAATGGCCTTCCCAAGTGGGTTCAAACTTACCTCCCATCTTGCGATGAGCAATTGGTCTCCTTAGAACTAAAATAAGCTCTCCTACTTGAAAAGCTCTAGGATGGACCAACTTGTTGTGAGCTTGAATCATTTTGGCTTTTGTACAACTCGAGATTTTAGCATGCTGGCGTCTCTCCTCAAACCTTGAGCTCTTCTAACTACAAATTAGCATTCTACTTTGTTATGATCTTTACACCATAATCCTTAGTGATGGGAGTTGGACTTCTAATGGTTGAGCGACATCAAACCCATACACTAAAGAAGGGGTAGATTGAGTTGAAGTTTGTATGTGGTGCGATAAGCCCACAAGCTTCAACTACTCATGCCACTATCTTGTTGTCGTAGAGTGTCTTCTTTAATATAGATGAGAGTTTTGTTGAAGGCTTTTCTAAGATATTTGCCCTTGGTAGATGGTAGAATATCTCAATCTATAATGTGTCTTGGGAAGATATTGATTTTGGTGCTCTTGAATGCACCATTATTGGATATAATTTGTTGAGGCACCCCGACCTATATATGATATGGTTTCTAAAAAAATTGGAGCACATCTGCTATGACCTCTCGAGTGGGATCTCCTTTGCCCACTTAAAAGTAGTCGTGTGGCTAGGATGAGCATGACCCTTAGAAGGAGGATTGGACCCACTATGTCGGTACCAACACTCAAATGGCCATGAGGGTGTAGGGTGTAGAATGTTGGGTGGCTAGTGTAGGACCACACCATGCACGACATTGGTGGCATCGCTAGCTACATCCATGTAGTCTGTGATCATCGAGAGTATCTTAGTCTCTTGATCTTGGCTTTCATCTTTTGGCGGATTGATGAGCTCTCCACGAGTGTACCTTCATGATCTTATAGGCTTCATGTTTGTCCAAATAAAGTAACCACATATGATCAAAGGACGTTGGTACAAGGTTCCATGAGAGCGTAGGAAAGTGCTCTGCTTCGATATGCTAGTGACTTCTCTTGAGGTAGTTTGCCTATATTTAGATAATCTGAATGGTTGCCTCCAATCTAACTCATCATCCTTTTGGCAATGACAACCTTCAAGAGAGGTCTCTTAATGAGTTCAATGTTAATAAGGGATAAGACTTATTTTGGACCCTTATTGTATGGACTCATCTTCCGGACATGCCAACTCCTTGGCGAGTTTGGCTAAAGCATATGCTATGATATTTTCTCCTTGAGGAATCTTGTAAATGGTAATCTATGATATTTGGGCCAATAACTCATAGTGTACTTATGGTAGTGATGGAGCTTAGGCTTTAGAACCTTTAGGATACCAATTTTGTTGATAGCTAACTAAGAATCTGCTAAGATGTTGATGTTGGATGCTTAGAGTAATGGCTAACTCTGGGCAATGAGCCTCATATTGACTTGTTGTTGGTGCATGGATTGGAATGATGATATATGAATCTCATCCATCATGATCGAGTTAGAGAACTATTCTACCCTACCTTTCTTGGGATAGTAGAACATGGTTCTTCTCTCTTTGAGAGAAGAAGCACCATCAAAGTACATCTCCCTGGTGAATGCTTGTGTCCCCTAAGTTCATGATTTATTCATTAGGGAGGTCATCGCTAAGTGGGGAATCAGGAAGTGGGTGTCTTTACTAGAAATCAGCTTGTCCTTTCACCATGGGGAATGCAGTAATGTCAAACTATGCCAAAATCATGGACCAACCATCGGATAACATCATGTCATGAGATATTACAGTGGATTGATTAGAGATCAAGTTCACCTTATGAGAAGAATGTAATGTCATAGATTTTGGGATGCAAAGATTAAAGCTAGAATACTTTTCAATGGTGGATATTTTTCCTCATGGATTAGATGAGGACAGGTAGTAGATTCTCTTTCCCTTCATCATTGGTTTGGGCTAATAGAGCACCAAGGGAGTCATCTAATATAGCGGTATAAGGATCTGGCTTGCGAGATAGAAGCTGGTGGTATCATCGGTAGTGTTTGATGTCTTTGAAGGCATCTTTGGTGCTTTCATCCACTTGAACTTGCATCCTTTTGATAAGTGAAAAAAATGGCATCTTCTAATAGGTTAGATATGGCATCTTAGATACACCAAGCCCTTGGAATGATCTCGAGTTGAGTTAGACTTTTAGGGGTGGCATTTCTAATATTACCTTGATCTTCTCCATCGATTTCAATTCCCTAGTGTTGGACAACAAACCCAAGAATTTTCTGAAGCTACTCAGAATGCATACTTTAGAATTCATTTTGAGGTTAAATTATCTTAATTCAAAACTACTCTCAAGTCAAAGAGGTGATCTTTTACTTTTGACTATGAGATCATTGATGTAACATTGACTTGATGATGAATGAGTTTGTTGAAGATTAGTCATGGACTTGTCGGTAGCACTAATTTTTAAGGGCATGACCTTATAGCAAAAGATTCGATTAGGGTTTGAAAATAGTGTTTCTTTTTTCATGTTAGGGCCATCTTTATTTGGTTATCGATGAGCCATCCATGAAAAAGAAAGGCGCATGAGATGATGTAATGTCCACCATCAATTGGTATTGGTAGTGAAAATTCATCTTTTGGACATGCCTTATTTAGATCCCTAAAATCATATATGAATTTGGCCATTCTTCTTCTTAATTGGGATGACACCAGGTAGGATATTTTTCTTCCCACGATAAAGCTAGCATTCATCAATTTCTTGACTTAAATGTGCTTCGTTTCAGTTACGTATTGCTTCTCTAGGAGACTTGCTTGATAGAGGTTAGCACTAGGCTCTATTGCTAGTTTATGGTGCAATGTCAGAGATAAATTCTCTTCATAACTCTATGAAGCGATCCTTAAACTTCGGTCAATAGCTTAACTACATCTTTAGTTTTATTGCTCAACAAGAAGCGATATGTGGGGCGTAGATTATTTTTAGTTCTTAAGTTGATTTCTTTGAGCTCATCGATGGTTGATCTAATCTCCTCATCAAACTCGGCGATGCATCATTGACTTCAAAATCATCTAGTATCAGTTTCTAATCACACCTCCTCCTATGAGTTAGCATGATTTGAAAAGAACATATCGATTTTACTTGATTGGTGATGATTAAGTAGTAATCATCATAATCGATTGGACTCATTATACCAAATCCTAGTCACGCTCTTGATTGAGAGCTTTGTCATTCTTCCATATTCTTTCTAAATAGTCTAACTTGTGCTTTGACCAAGTATGTGAGATTAACCCTTTCTTTGCTAAGTTTAAAACACGGTGAGTAAATCAAAAGGTAATTCTATTAAATCTTTATATGAATCATCCTCAAGTTCTACATCAACTTCTTGACTTGAGGATGATGCTCTAGAAACCTCTAAGTCTTCACATTTGTTGATGACTTAGGGGCTTCATAACTACCAAATTCTTAACTTTTGTGAGTAAAGTGGGGTTAGAGCTAAGGTTCCCAAGCGATGCACTTTCACATGTGACTTGGATACATTTATGCTTTACTTTGGAGCCAGATCTTCATCACTATCTTACTCAAGTGTCACTTTAAAGGGATCACTGAGAAGAGGCGGCTTGTGTTCTAATCACATAAGACTCATCCTCTAAACTAGATTCTAAGTCATATGTGGATAGCGAGGTGTACTCGTGGCTGGGACATACCTCCTATTGGGTGGTGAATTAGGAGGCTTTCCACCTCGGGGTACCTCTAATTACCTCTTCCTCTTCTAGTGAGGTTGGATCATCCTATATGTTGAATTGAGTGAGCGTGGGTGAAATCTAATGTCGCTCTATATCTTCCTCAGTCCATGTCTCACTCCCTTTTATTTTCTTTTCTTTTTTCTATTTATTTTATTTTTCTTTTGTTTCTTTTTATCCTCATGGGGATCTTGACTAAGTTCACAAGAATGGACTTGTTGACTTTGGGAAAGGAAATAGGTTGCATCCTCATATATCACCTCATGAATTGTGAATGGTTTGAGATCTCTTTGATGCAATACTTAATCCCACCTCTCATGAACTTCAAGCACGATATAGAGAGGATGGATCTATTTTATTTTCATGTATCCATGGTCTCCCAAGCAAAGCTTTGAAAGATGTAGAGTATGATGTGAAACTTGGCAGTCTTCCAATCATCTATCTCCAATGGCAAGACTAGAAGGCCTCTTGCCTTGTTCATTGAATTCTTTCATCATCCTCCTTTTGGAGTTTGGAGATGTCGATCCTCAAGTAGGCAAGGGTTCTTAGACTCATAATGTTCATCGATGTACTCCTTACAGAACTCTTGATATCATGCATCGCCAACATCCATTGTAATGCGAGATGTTGTGTCATCCTAGAAGCAACTCTTCATCACAATGTAACTCTAGAATGTCCTTAGTGGCATGCCTCCTCTTGAGCAATCAATTGAGCTAAGCATATCTGGATCAAAAATAGCCTTGATTAGAGATTCTCTCATCTCTTTGGATAAGACAAAGGCGTTATATATGCTTAACTTAGTTGATAACTTTTTAAGATGAGATGGACATTGTAATCAACTCGACTTGGTCCTCCACAAGTATCCATGGAAGCATCTTGTGGAGGCTATCTCCTTTGAACCAATGATTTATTTACCCTTATCTTGAGGTGCTACCTAGGAGGTAGAACTTTCCATTACAGTTGACTTTAGTGACTTCTTGGAATGATGAATTTGTGAAAAGTTCTACCTTCTCATATACCTATAGCTTCTCCTATGATTCTCAGTTAGTTGACTCCAAGTCAATCTCATGAGGTGATTGATTTAGAAAAGGAAAGTCTAATTCGAGATTAGAGAGGATTAGAATTACTATAGCTATTATTATTTTCTAGACTTGGAGAGTTTTCAATAGGAATAAAATCTAATAGTATCATAAGTGGACAAGATGTAAGTAAAATATGCTTTCTTCATTGATTTCTTTTTTGGGTGGAGGTACATGATGGTACAAATCTAAGTAAAGTAAGTGGTGTAAGATTTAATGCCCTTATCCATGATACAATGCTCTATGATAGAAGAGGAGCTAGCGAGGAAAGAAGTAGCTACAACTGGGTGGAGTGTTGGACTGGACGTGGTTGCACTCTGAACTATCAGGTAGGTATGGTATTTGTTGTTGTTGGTGTTGTCACATTCTTCAAGTTGTCTTTGGCAACTTGCAAACCTTCCTTGATGTTGGAGGTGAGCTACCTGCACACAGAAGAGAGTTTCTTGATCTTAGAAATAACTTTTTTAGAGGTTGGGATAAGAAATATCCCAACCTTCTTAAGAGGATTGCAAGTATCCCCAAGAATTACCTAATAGAGCGGATGATTATTCTTAAAGTATTCCTTTGGGGATAACTATAGTGTCAACTTGTAGCTATAGCTAGTCCTTAAAAGTAATACAATCCTTTAAGACATGGCTAATCATGCGTGGTAGGGGAAATAGTTAGATCATTACTCTTGCCCACTTTCTCGGCCTCTTGGGCTCGATAATTGAAAGTCGAGTTTCTTTAAGAGATTCTTAAAGATTTTTTAACTACCTCCCTCTTGAATGAATATGGCTTATTCAATCTCGGAGTAGGTGGATAATAACTACTGGCAGATGGAGTACCACTGCTTGGGTATCCGAGTGGTGGGAATGGCCATTATGTTGGGTGGTATATGATGACCAAGGTGGTAGAGGAGGTGACAAAAGAGGCTCTTGAGTTTGGGGTCTCTCATACTAGACTCTGGCTGCTTCCCTCACATCCTTGACAAATTATCTCCTTCTTCTCAACACTTTCTAGCTTGGTGAGATGATTGGTCGAGAAAGGGAACTATTTGGCTTCCTCTTATAGGCTAGCCACCTTGTTGATTAGTTTCTTAAATGTCTTGATGGTAAAGCCCTTAAGCATGAAGGTGATGGGCCATGAATATTGAGAAAATAATCTCAATGGCATATTTGGATAGTTGTGGCTCACATTTCATGCTTAGGTTGTGCCATCACGAGTCAATAATCAACAAGGGACTTGTTGGAACTTACTTCATTACAATAAGGTTGCCTATAGTCACTTTTTTGCTCCAACAAACCTCTTGATGAGAGGTGCTCCACTCAACAAAGTCCTACTTGGGTAGTTCGATACCAATCAAATGCAACCCCTACTAGGCTGGACAAAGTCTGAACAAAAGTGCATCACCCACGAGTGTTGCAATAGTTAGTCTAAAATGTTCAATATGTGATGAGGGTTCTCGCCATCAAAGATCTTGAAGGAAGGTGGCACAAAATCATTGGGGTATTGAACTACATCAAATTCCTCGGTATGGTCTACCCTTTGGAATAGATGAGCTCCCCACGCTTGTGCCATCGATTCCCTCACTGTGCTCTACCAAATGCTTAATATATCCTTTTCATGCATGGAGGTGCCATCATGACCTTCTATGCAATCTACCAACATCATCCTCATGGGAGTGCACTAGGATGGTTTAAAGTATGCACCAACTCAGTCATCTACCATGGAAGAAGGCTGTGGCGGGGATGAGTTTGCAATGCTAAAACCACCCATCCACTTCTCTACTTTCCATCTTTATCAATATGATCATCCCTCCTTGAGCGGTGGAGGAGGTGTTGAGTCAGTGAGATGTGTCACCTTCTTAGCTCATCCCACTTTGTAGGAGACCCTCTGTATCAACCATGTGGACCCCAGTATGTCATCCAACATGTCATCCTCATCAAGATTGAAGCTCTATCCTCTTCCTCGAATGGTCACTCTAGAATTCACATTTTCTTGGCAAAGTAGTCCTGTATGTCATCTATTGTTACTGTATGGTGGACTGTATGAAAACTTCTTACTAGTAGGGTGTTCCTCTATCTATATGTAATGGATGCTATCTACTATCAAGACTTCCACTAGGAGGATCAACTATCATGGGGACTTTGTCTTTGTCCCCTCCCTCTCTCCCTATCTGCATGGTGTGATGATGCGACAATGCTCTTGGGTCCACTCCTTCGACCATGGTTGAGGTAGGGTTGAGTGGAGCTCGATCTCACCTCAACAAGTGGAGTGGATGGAGTGGGATCCTTGGGCCATAGGATCACCGGTGGGGCGGTCTTTCCCTATGGGGACTTGAAGCTTGATAGGAGTGGTAGATCTTTTGCTGAACAAGTGATGGTGGGTGAGGGGAGTGGTGTGATGGCACACCAACTACCTCTTAATTAAATCTTCTCTTACATCAGTGCCGTAAGAACAATCATGCGAATGATCATGATGGCGGCGATCCGAAATCCATCAATGTGGAGGCGCCCGGCGCACGCATACCTCTCGCTCTCTCTTGCCACAGACAAATACTGAGCCTCTGACTCTCTCTCTCTGGATTTGACCCTAATACTCCTAGGGATCATGGATCTCAAATCAACAAGTGCCGGACTCGAGTCAAAAGCTCTATCGACTAGCATAGAATAGTCCTAAGCGGCATAGAGCATCCTAGCTAAGTCGTGTCTTAAAGTATGCTAGTGGTGGAGGTGATGTAGTGATCCTCCTGTAATCTTCTTCTCCATCTGAGAGGGGTGGAACCTACTATCACTCAAAAGTGGAGAGGTCTCGGGGAGAACCTTCCTCATATGTGGGAAGTAGCATCGATCTCTGGCTCACTCGTGGTCCCACTTGACCTTCCTATTTTTTGTTGCGGTCTTTGGGTGCAGTGAACAAAGTAGAAGCGAGCTGGAACCTACCTTGAAGGTGGGGAGACTATCTTAGAGGCCAAGATAGCCTTCCCCTTTAGGGGTGACCAAAGAGGAGGTAGTAGTTCTCATTGAGCTATGGCGAGAGGCGAACATCTTGAAACAGCAGTGCGACACGACATGAAAGGGGTGTGGAACACTACATCTTCCCTCTTGATGGGGAACTCGGATGGCATGTCAAAGCGGATAAGTGGCATCTATCCCACCACCTCCTCCCCTGCAGTTATGAGGGTGACCCCTCATGAGTAATCTAGACTCCCTCAAAGTCATGACCAAAGTAGATTAGATGTGTGGCATCGGTGGTGTGAGATTGGCCTCCAAGGCTAGATCTACACTAGAGGGAAGGATAAAACAAACTTTGGGAGCCATGATCCTTTGCCGCAGTTAATGGAAAAGCGATTATATTCTTGCATTTGTTTGAAATATAGTACCCTTGCTTTAGTATTTATCTTCAATCATTGACTTCTAAATTGATTTGAATTTGAACCCACACTTAACAAATTTAGATATGCTAAGTGGGGTTCATTGAATTTTGGAGAAATTTTGACAATTGGAGGAGAGACTTTGCCATATTTGATTTTGAACCCATACTTCAACAAATTTAAGTATGTTGGGGTTCAAATGTTTGAAGACTTTGGAGATAATATATATATATATATATATATGTTGTATATATGTTTTGATCTAGAAAATCTTTACTTAGCAAATTTAGGTATGCTAAAAGGTTTTCAATTATATGTTTGAAAATTTTGTGAAAACATCTTTGTTTGTGTTGATTTGTTATGTGTGTGAAATATGTTGATTTGATTTGAAAGTGGGGCTTCTTACTTAACAAATTTGGTATGTTAAGTAGAGGCCAAATGATTTTTTGAAAATGACTCTTAGTTAACAAATTTGTTATGTTAAGAAAGTCAAGTGTGTTGAATATGTATTGATTTATTTTAAATGAGACTCTTATTTAAGAAATTTGGTATGTTAAGTAGGAGTTAAGTGTGTGAATATGTTTTGATTTGTTTTAAAATGATGCTCTTACTTAACAAATTTGGTATGTTAAGTAGAGTCAAGTGTTTATGATTTTGAAAATGAGGCTCTTATTTAACAAATTTGGTATGTTAATAGGAGCCAAGTGTGTTTATGATTTTGAAAATGAGGCTCTTACTTAACAAATTTAGTATGTTAAATAGAGTCAATGTGTATTTATGATTTGCTCTCTTTTTTTTTTTGGAAAAGGGGAACTCTTTCTTTGACAAGTATGGTATGCTAAATAGAGTTCAATATATTATGGTTTTGAAGAGGAAATCTATTTAAAAATTTAGGTATGTTAAATAGAGTTCAATTTGTTTTGTGATTTTGAAAATGGGACTCTCATTTGACAAATTTGGGTATGTAATGAGTCCAAATGTATTTTGACTTTCAAGACTTTGGAAAGAGGAATTCTATTTGAAAAATGTAAGTGTGTTAAATTCAATTTGCTTTGATTTTCCAAAGAAAGGGAACTCTCATTTGACAAATTTGGGTATGTCAAATGGGGTTCAAATATGTCTTGATTTTTGTGTGTGATTTCTTGCTTTTGAAGAGGAAAACTTGAACTCTAGCACATATGAAATGCTAAGTGGAGTTTCAATTTTTTTAGGTCATAATTTTATTTAAAAAATTGAATCTTCATTCAACAAATTTGGGAATGTTGAATGGAGATAACCATTTTCAAAATGTGCTTTTGAAAAGGATTTTAAAAAAATTATTGATTTTGATTTTGAAAAGAACCTCCATGTAACAATTATAGGAATTGTTAAATGAGTTTGTGCTTTTGAAAATTTCTTATGAATTTTGTGCAAATCTTTTATTATGGGAATTTTGGAAAAGTGTTTTTTAGAAAGTGGTATTTTGAAAAGAGTTCATTTTCTTAAATATAAGATGAACCTTGCCACCAAGCTAGTGGTAAAGAGGTTCTAAATTTTAGTCATCTCCTTTCATTAGTTAATTTTATCTTTTACCTATTGGGGACCCAATAGGGGTTTCAAGACTACAAGGAGTGAGGTCCTAAAACCTAGAATGTTGGCTAGCTTTGCTTAAGGATGAAATAAGCTAAGTGCCAATGGAAAAGAGATAGTCTTAGACTCATATGAAACACAAGTCTACTATCGATGCTTGGAGACAACAATTATCTACTAAAGATGGAGAGAGGAACCATCCCAGTGGAGTTAAAAAATTTGTGGTGTTTATTTTTGATTATGTGTATGGGGACACCCAAATCAGAGGTGTACTTATTGAAATGATTGGGTACAACATTAAGGAATGGTGCACTATCTCAAAGATAGAAATCACCACCATGGACTAATCACTAATAAGGACTTAAGGTGTGATGGATTTTCAAATATACCAAGATTTTTCCCTACTTTTCATGGATGAAGAAAGTATGATTTATATTAAACTAAATTTTAAAGTTTCCTATGGGGACAAGCCCCTTAGTTAATTACATTATAAGGAAGGTGAATTCTTAGGAATACTCTTGATTAAAGTAGGCAATTGTTGTCTCCAAAGATTTCAAAGATAGGACTATCAATAAATTACTTATTTTGGAAAATCAAATGGGATAGATCAAAAGGAGAGACTTATTGAAGCCAAAGGAGATGAGTAGGGAATGCTCATGATACTAGAAAACTAATGAGCACTCTAGCCTATCATATGGTTGGGAACTTTATATGTTTAAAATTAAGGTGAATTATATGTTTGAGTTGAATTTTATTAGATTGCTTCTTATAATCCCATAATACAAGATTATAGAAATGCTTAAGAGGTGAAGATTTATGCTTGTAGCCAGAAATCAACCTCGGATCCATCTAGGGAGCTTTAGTAAGGGCTAAAGCATGACCTAAATCTAAGCGAAGATGGGTATATGGTTTACCTCCACAAGAGAGAGTAAACCACGACTAAAGTTATAATCACTTGGAGTGGCGACTAACTCCTCATATGCTTTAAAATCATGTGGAAGTCATTTGATTTTGCAAGATAGTTAGGTTGTTATTATTTAGAAAGAAATTAAAGTCCTAAACCCACTCCCTAGAGACTAGAGCATGAGTGGTATGAGCCATGAGTTAGTCTAATGCAAATCTTTTTTAATTTTATATGTCTAAATGTATGATGAAATGAGGTTATTGGCTAAATCAGAGAGAAAGAGGTGTTTTCACCACAGAGGAGACCCTCAAAGGTCAAGTCTTCCCTATCATGTAAGGATGGAAACCCTCTCTTGGCAAGAGTGAAGCAATATGAATGCATGATATTAAACATACAATATTACTAAGGGGTTACTAAATCTTTTAATTATCTTGATTTAATGCCTAGGCTTTATGTGAGGTTATGAATTATTTAGAAAATTTAGTTATGAGTTGTAGTTGGGATAGAAAATTTATTTTTCTAAGAGCCTAATCGGATCAAACACATTAAATCACCATATAAGTAAGAAACTAAGAAGAGGCATGCTATTTCTATTGCATAATTTAAACATATCATCAAGCATTTTATAAGTCCAACACAAAAGAATAAAAGGCGGTCGTAACCAAAAAAGAGAAAATGAGTAGCCGAAGCATATACCCTTATACAACCCATATATGAAAGAATAATTATAATTTTATAAATGAATAAATGCTATGAGGGTCTTCTTATCTTCATTTTTCATATCTCCTTCATTTCTTCATTTGGGTTTGCTTGCTTCAAATGCATTATAGGCCTCTAGACAAAGCCTTCTAGCCACTACTCATCATAATCCCCATAACACTAAACCTAATTCCTAATATAAAATTACTTAAAAAAATAAGAAAAGTAAATCTAACTACACTTACAAAATAAGTATTATGAACGCACCATACAACCCAAGCAGTTATATGAATAATTTGGACTTAGCACCGCATGGGTAACCATGCCCATATCTAATTTAGATTATGCTTAGAGGTTAAGAAACTTTCAAAAGAGAATATTTATATTTATTTTAAGCATCCCTTAAGCACAATCTCAAAAAAAATATGATTAGGCTAATCACGTAACATCCAGTCTATAAAGCATATACTTTAACATTCAGTACAATACATCATAAATCAAACATACATCACTCCATGCACCACCCTAACATAAAAAATAAAAGTAGTGACTTAATTCTAAAGTGTGTGTATTATGGCTTTGTGGTATGCCTTAACTAGGCTTTATTATGATTTTCTAAGTATGGAAGACTTTAATTATAAAGGATGGTTTCACTTCAAGTGGTTTAATTGATTTGCAAGTTTTACTTAATGTTTTATTTTATTTCATTTGGTTTACACTTAGCAACTAAGTGTTATAAAGAGAAAAAAGAGAGGATCACTCTTTTTTATCCTTACCTTAAGCCATCTAAAGCATATTAATTAATCAATTCTCTTTAGTGAATGACTTATTATATATTTTAAATTAATCCTAAGTTTAGGTTCACTTTAAATAACCTCATTCAATAAGAAAGGCATCTTAAATTAATTGAAATTAATTACTATCACACAAAGGTTCATTCATTTCTCCCCATCATATGTAACATGCACATGATTAAATCTTAAGCATATCTATACATGCAATGTGTCTTAACACACTTAAAACTGATGGATGTAAACATGTACTTTGGAATTTAAATGTTTCATTTGATTGAATTATTTTATCATATTAATTTAAAGCTTTATCTAAATTCTTATAGAAAAATACATAGGAATGAAATTAAATAGTTGTGTCATTGTTAACCGTGGAAGTGAGGTAGTCAAATGACCTCATTGGGGCTAGCTAAAATCTCGTGTTCTGGATGTCCAAACTATATACCCATCACATTCAAACATATGTAGTTTGCACGCATGAATATGAGAAAGATAACTCCAAGTCATATGATTAATTAATTCAACAACTTAATCATTCATGAATGCATGGATTTTTTGATAAAAGACAATGGGTTCTAAATCCAAAATTACACACACACACACACACACATGTATAAGAGACATAAAGTACATGCCATTATTAACTAGGAAGTGAGGTAATCAAATGACCTCCTTGCCTACTTAAAGTCGTATTCTGGGATGTCCGACTAAATATTTGCATTTATCAAATACATGTGGATGTATACATAAATAAAGGAAATAAAACTATACAAAAGTTATATACTTTTTTGATTGAAACATGCATATGGAGTAAAGTCTTATCCAAATTCTAATATTGAAATTCATAACAATGAAATCAAATGGAGTACATTGTATTAAACCAGGAAAGTGAGGTAATCAAATGACCTCCTTGGGGCTAACTAAAGCCTCATATTCTCATGATGTCCAAGCTATATACCCATTAACATTCATACTTTTATACATCAATACATGAATGAAAGAAAAGAAACTTCACTTCATACACTTAAGCTATAATCACATACACTCCTATGTTATAATTAGCTTTCATAACATATATAATCATTCATTTATAAGTCTTGAAAAATAGATTTGAATTTAATAGTGATAATAGCCACATATATATTAATTTAAATCACACAATGCTTGACATAAAGGAAACTATTTAATTTAATTAATTTTGGAAAAAGATGAATGCATGGATCAAGTGGCTTACAACATTTAATATGATTGGAAAGAAATAAAAGGACATAAGCACATTATTTTATTCAATCCAACTAAATCTAAGGAAAATCATATTAAATAAGCTCATTTAAAATAAACCAAAATTTCTTAATGCCATTTTAAATTTTGTATTTGATTTGATATAAGAAATATGAGAAATGTTTGCTAATCCTAATCTTCCCCATATGTGAGTTAATTTGATTTAATGAAAAGCAATTAGGTTGATTTTATGGATTAATTTAGTTAAGTTGTAAATTAAATAAATTAATTAAAGTAATTAGGCTAAGATGTGGTAGACGTAATAAACTCGACTTGGTCCTCCACAACCATATCCATGGGTGGAGCATCCCGTGGAGGGGCTATCTTCTTTGGAACCAATGTCTTTACCCTTATCCTAAGGTGCTACCCTAGAGGAGGTAGAACTTTGCACAGTTGACTTGGTGACTTCTTGAAATGATGAACTTATGGAGAGTTCTACCTTCTCATCGTATACCTACAAACTTCTTCTATGGGATCCTCGAGGGTTGACTCCAAGTCAATCTCAAGAGGTGAACTCATTTGATTCAAAAGGAAAGTTTGATTAATTAGAAGAGAGGGATGTAATGACTAGAGTTATTATTATTATTTTTATGCTTGGAGAGTTTTCAAGAGGAATAAAATCCAGAGTATCGAAGTGGACAAGATGTAAGTGAAAGCTTTCATTGATTTCTTTTGGGTGGAGGTACATGATAAAATCCAACAAAGTATTAAGGGATTTAATTCTTTAGATACAATGCACTAGAAGAGGAGCTAGTGGAGGAAGAAGTAGTAGTAAACGGATGGAGGCTGGACTTACTTGCAGGGCTATCATCTTCTTTAAGTTATTTTTGGTAACTTGCAAATCTTCCTTGATGTTGAAAGTTTGAGCTACCTCGTGCAGTAAAGAGAGTTTCTTGATTTTAGAAACTACTTTTTTAATTGTTCAGATAACGCAATATCCCAACCTTCTTTAGTCTTAAGAGGATCGCAAGTATCCCCAAGAATTACTATAATAGAATTGATGGTTGTTCTAATAAGTATTCCTTGGCATACTACAAAGTTTCAACTTGTAGCTACTGCCACCCTTAAAAGTAATACAAATCATCTGCCATGATCAACTGCAAAGGGTAAAAGTCAAGTTTATGGCAAAATATATGGAATATCTTAAAGATAATTATGATACCTAGTCATGGGCGAATGGGATATGGTACAGGCTATGATTTGGGGTCTCTCATACTGACTCGGTTGGTTGCTTCCCTCATCCACTAACACAACTATCACGGCTTCTTCTCAAAGCTTGGGAGATGATTGGTGGGAAAGGGCAACTATTTGGCTTCCTCTTGTAGGTCTTATTGATTAGTTTCAAATGTCATGATGGTAAAGCCCTTAAGCATGAAGGTGATCACCATGAATATTCTTAGAATCTCAATGGCATGTCGTTCAAACAATGTTGCATTTCATGCTTAGTTATGCCACTTGAGAATATAATCAATAAGGGACTCGTTGGGATTTTGCTTTACTATAATGGTGTCACCTACAAATCACTCTATGTTGAGAAACCTCTTGATGAAGAGGTGCTCCAACTCAAAGAAAAGTTTTCACCAAACTGTTCAGTGTACCAATCAACAAGAGTGCATCACCGCCACCAACATTATAATAGTGGCCCTAAAATGGGCAATGTGTCAGAAGTAGGTTTGCACCGCCATCAAAGATCTTGAAGGAAGGTGACACAAAATACTTAAGGTATTGAACTACATCAAATTGGGTCTGCCCTTTGGAATGGATGAGCTCCCCGCTTACAGTGCTTCCCTCACCTACTGCTCCACCATATGCTTAAGATCCTTTTCATGCATGGAGGTGCCATCTGACCTTCTTATGCAAGCTACTATCATTCTCTGGAGAGTGCACCTATGGTCTAAGGTATGTACCAACTATATTCATTTGCCTACCATAGGAGAAGGCTATGAAATTAGGTCTACAATGCTAGACCATTGCCATCAACTCCTCTACTTTCATCTCCATCATGTATATGTGATCATCCTTTTCCGTGATGGGAAGAGGTGCTGTCGAAAGTGAGAAGTGTCACCTTCCTCAAGCATGATACCTTCTTGGCTATGCTAATCCCGAAGGACCCTGTGTCAACCATGTGGACCTCGAGTCATCCAACATGTCATCTCATGTGATCAAAGGACTATCCCTCCTCGATATGAATGGTCACTCGAGAAGTTCTTTCTTCTCGAAAATTGTAAGATGTCATCTAGTGACCCATCTCTACTGCTGACCGACATAAATACTACATGGTCGATCAGGATGTACTCATCGACTCATGCATTATCACCGGAGAGTTCCTCACTAAAAATAAATTATCATGGGGACTATGTTCATGTCCCCTAAACCTCTCTCCATCTTTCTAGGTGGAGGTGGGACCACAACACTTTTGGGTCTCCACTCCTTTCTAGCCATGGTAAATAGAAGGTAGGGGAGCTCGATCTCACCTCAACAGTGGAATGGATAGTGAGATCCTTATAGTCGACAAGTGGGGATGGTCTTTCACCATATGGGGGTCAAGCTTGGCAGGGGTGGTAGAATAAAGTAAATGGGTGATGGTGGATGGTGAGTGGAGCGATGGAAACACCACTACCTCTCGCCTAGTGATATCCTCCTACATCTAACTGCACCATGAGAATAATGATGTAATGGTCCATGATAGGGAAATGATCAGGAAGTCCTGGTGGAGGCCTCGCTGCCTTGTGTACTGCCTCTCCTCTCCCACATGGGTTGATACTCATCATGACTCTCTTCCCATGGATCTCGATCAATGACACTCGAAAAATCACATACCTCAAATCAAATAATGCTACGACTCCCAGCTCCAACTTGGTGAAGAGCTATCTAAGACCGCATGGGGCCTCCTATTCTCCTTAGTTGGTATCAAAGTGTTGGTGTGGAGGTGATGCTGATCATTCTATAGTCCCTCCATCTAAGGTTGAGAGGGGTGAAACTGGTACCACTCAAGAGAATGGCCTCATGGGGAGAACCTACAAGGAGAGGCAACATTGATCTCCGTCGCTTCATGGTGCCGCTTGACCTTATTTTGTTGACACGTGTGAGCAAAGTAGAATGAGAGCTGGAACCTACCTCAAAGGTATGGGAGATTAACTCAATCCAAGATAGCCTTCCCCTTTGGGGTGACCAAAGAGGAGGTAGTAGCTCACTAGAGCTAGGGCAAGATTGAACTTGGTCAACAATGCGACACTAACATTG
Source organism: Cymbidium sinense (assembly GCA_021442155.1). Taxonomy (NCBI): domain Eukaryota; kingdom Viridiplantae; phylum Streptophyta; class Magnoliopsida; order Asparagales; family Orchidaceae; genus Cymbidium; species Cymbidium sinense. The sequence goes on from CM038217.1 coordinate 122,228,237, forward strand.
ATCGAGGTGTGGAACCAATAACCTTCCTTGTGAGAAGAACTTAGAGTCAGAATGTCAAAGAAGAGAAGTGGCATCTTCTACCCACCTCCTCCTCGCTAATGCCTTGAGGGCTATCCCCTCACAAGTAAGCGACCTCAAAGCCATGGAAGAATCAATGATGAATGGTGGTCGATCATGTATGGCTGATCCAAGGCCAATTCTAAACCCGATAAGAAGGAAAAGATGAACTTGGAAGTTAATAATAGACCGTGAATCGGGAGAAGACTAGATTGAAATGCATTTATTAAAAAAAAATGTTTTGATTTGATATTTGTCTTCAATCCTTGACTTCTAAATTGATTTGAACCCACACTTAACAAATTTAGGTATGCTAAGTGGGGTTCATTAAATTTTGGAGAGATTTTTATATTTGGAGGAGAGACTTTATAAGATTTTGAGAACCCATATTCAACAAATTTAAGTATGTTGAGTGGGGTTGAGTATTTGGAGAGACTTTGGACACATATATGTTGTATGTCTTGTTTGAAAATTTGATTTGGAAAACCTTTACTTAGCAAATTTTTGGTATGCTAAGGTTTTCATTATATGTTTAGAAATTTTATGAAAACATCTTTGTTTGTGATGATTGTTTATTATGTGTGTGATATATGTTGATTTGATTTGAAAATGGGACTCTTACTTAACAAATTTAGGTATGTTATGTTGAGGCCAAATGTGTTTGATATGTGTTGATTTGGTTTCTCTTTAAGAGGGAACTCTTATTTGACAAATATGGTATGTCAAATAGAGTTCAAATGTGTTATGATTTTGAAAGAGGGAAATATATTTAACAAATTTAAGTATGTTAAATAGAATTTAATTTGTTTTTTTTTATTTTTTATTTTGAAAATGGGGCTCTCATTTGAAAAAAATTTGGGTATATCAAATGGAGTCCAAATGTGTTTTAATTTTCAAGACATTGGAAAAGAGGAATTCTACTAACAAATGTGGTATGTTAAATAAATAATTTGTTTTAATTTTCCAAAAGAAAGGGAGCCTCATTTTACAAATTTGGGTATGTCAAATTCAAATATGGTCTTGATTTTGTGTGTGATTTTTACTTTGAAAGAGGGAACTCAACTCTAGCACATGGAATATGCTAAGTGGAGTTTTGATTTTATGTCATGATCTCATTTGAAAATAGAATCTTCATTCAATAAATTTGGGTATGTTGAATGAGATAGCTATTTTCAAAAATGTGCTTTTGAAAAGGGATTTTAAAATTATTGATTTTGATTTTGAAAAGAACCTCCATGTAATAATTGTAAGTATTGTTAAATGAGGTTTGGTATTTTTTTTTTTATGCCTTTTAAAACTTCTTATGAATTTTGTGCAAATCTTTGGTTATGTAAATTTTAAAAGGTGCTTTTGAAAAGTGGCATTTTAATTCCTCAAGTATAAGATGAACCTTGCCTCATGGGTGGTGGAGGTTCTAAATTTTAGTCATCTCCTTTCATTAGAAAATTTTATCTTTTTCCTATTGGGGACCCAATAGGGGTTTCAAATCCTACAAGAGTTAGGTCAAAACCTAAAAGGATGTTGGAAAGCTTTGCTTAAGGATGAAATAAGGTGCTAATGGAAGGAAAATTCTTAGACTTATATAAAATATAAGTCCACTATTGATGCTTGGAGACAACAATTGTCTTAGAGATGGAGAGATGAACCATCCCAGAGTCGCCAAAAAATTTGTGGTGTTTATTTTTGGATGTATATGGGGAAACCACAGATTTGAGGTTAGGAAGTGATTGGGTATGACATTGAGGTATGATGTACTATCTAGAAAGATAGAAACATCACCCTTCAATGGACCTAATCACCTAATAAGGACTCCTAAGGCATGATGGGTCTTCAAATATACGAGATTTTCCTCTACTTTATATGATTGAATAAAGTAGGGTTTATATTAAATCGATTTAAAGTTCCTTTGGGCAAGCCCCATAGTTAATTACGCCCCAAGGAAGGTGAATTCTTAGAATACTCTAAAGTGATTATTGTCTCCAAAGATTTCAAGGTTAATACCATCAATGAATTGGTTATATAAAGATTAAATGGGAAAGATTAAAGAGAAGATTTTATTTGGAAGCCAAAGGAGATGAGTAGGGAATGCCCATGATACTAAAAAAATCTAGTGAGCATTCTAATCTATCCTATGGTTGGGCTTTATAATTTTGGAAGTGAGGAGAATTATTTTGTTAGAGTTGAAATTTTATTGGATTACTATTTATAGTTCACCAACACAAGGTTACAAAAATGCCTAAGAGGTGAGATCTATGCTTGTAGCCCAAAGGAAACAACAACCTTATATCTTAAATCTAGGGAGCTTTGACATAAGCCAAAGCATATCTAAATCTAAACTAAGATGGGTATATGGTTTACCTCAAGAGAGGGTAAACCACTATGTTAGACTTATAACTAGAGGTGTAACTCATCCTAAGCTTTAAAACTATGTAGGAAAGTCATGATTTTGCAGATAGTTGGGCAATTATTATTTAGAAAGAGACTAAAGTTCTTAAACCCACTCAAGAGACTAGACATGAGTGGTATGAGTAATGACTTAATCTAATAGAAATATTTTCAAATTTTATTTATATTTGACACTTTATTTTGACAAAGGCTTTGGGATTTCATATGTCTAAATGCATGATAAAATGGATTATGGGTTAAATCAATGGAAAAGTGGTATTTTCCACCACATGAGACCCTCAAGGTCAAGTCTTCCCATATTGTGTAAGGATGGAAACCCTCTAAGAAGAGGGCAATATGCATGCATGATGTGAGACATACAACATTCAGCTAAGGTTGCTAAATCTTTTATTATCTTGATTTAATGCCTAGTTTTATGTGAGGTTATGAGTTTTTTAAAACTTTAGTTATGAGTTAGTTGTAAAAGATTTATTTTTTCTAAGAGCCTAATCATCTAGCTATACAACAAATACTAATCATAAAAAAATTATGAAGAGGCATGTAATTTCTAATGCAAGCTAAACATAACATCAAATATTTCATAGATCTAATGCAAAAAAAAGGCGGTGGTAGTAGCCGCATACAACTAAAAGGAAAATGGGTAAATGAGCTCAACCCTTAAACAACCCAAAAATTGAAAGAATAATTACAATTTATAAATGAATAAATGTTATGGGGTCTTCATTCTTCATGTCTCCTCATTCTTTGATTTAGATGTGCTTCAAAGGCATCAGGGTCTCTAGGATAAAGCCTTCTAGCCATTGCTTATCCTAATCCCCCATAACATTAATCCTAATTTCTAATACAAATTTACATTAAAAATATGAAAGTTAAATCTAACTACACCAAAAAAACAAGTTTTAACTAAAACACATACAATCCCAAACAATTATATGTATGATTTAGACTTTGCATGGGTAATCAAGCCCATGTCCTAACTTGGATTATACTTGGGGTTTAAGTAACTTGCAAAGAGAGCATTCATATTTATTTTAAGCACCCCTTAAGCACAATCCCATAAAAGTGATTAGGATAATATTCTAACATCAGTCTATAAAATATACTCGACATCTAGTCTAAAATAATACTTTAAAAATAAAATATACATCATACCATGCACATCTAACATAGCTAAAATGATGACTTAGTTCTAATGTGTGTATTAAAGCTTGTATGGCATGCCTTAACTAAGAATTAAGGTTATGATTTTCTAAATGTGAAAGACTTTAATCATAAGAGGTTGATTTCACTTTAAGTGGTTTAATTGATTTGGGAATTTTACTTAGTGTTTTCTTTTGTTTCATATGATTACACTTAGAAACTAAGTCTTATAAAGAGAAGAAAAGAAAGGATTACTCTTCATCCCTACTTTAAGTCCTATATAAAGTAAGTTACTTAACTTAGTTCTCTTTAGTGAATGTCTTATTACATAATTTAAATTAATCCTAAGTTTAGGTCCACTCTAAATAATTTTATTCAATATGAAAGGCATCTTAAGATTAATTTGATTGAATTACTATCACATGACATATGTTAAATCATTCCTTGTAACATGCATATGATTAAATCTTAAGTATTCTGATTAAATATGTTTTAGCACACTTGAATGATGGATGTGAGTATATACATTTAAAGTTTATATTTTTCATTTGATTGAATTATTTCATCATATTAATTTAAAGCTCTCTAAATTCTCACAAAAAAATACATAGAGATGATTAAATTATGTGTTATTAACCAGAAAGTGAGGTAATCAAATAACCTCCTTAGGGCTAACTAAAGCCTCATTCTGGATTTCTAAACTATATACCATTACATTCAACCATATGCAAATTTGCATGAACATAAGAAAGAGAGTTCCACATCACATGATCAATTAATTCAATCACTTGAACAATTGCAAATGCATGTATTTTTAATAAAAGAAAAGGGGTTCTAATTCTATAATTAAATGTGATACACATGTATAAGAGACATAAGCTAGTACATGCCATTGTTAATGTGAGGTAACCAAATGACCTCCTTGGGCTACTTAAAGCCTCATATTCTGAGATGTCCATACTAAATATTTGCTTTTCTTAAATACATATGGATATATACATAAGTAAATGAAGTAAAACCATGCAAATATATATTTTTTATTTGATTGAAATATTTATGCATGTGGATTAAAGTTCTTATTCAAATTCTAATGTAGAAATACATGTAAATGAAATCAAATAAGTACTTATCATTGTTAACTAGAAGTGAGGTAATCAAATGACCTCCCTAACAAAATCCTTGTATTCGGGATGTCGACTATATACTTATTAACATTCAAATGCATGTAAAGCTACACATGATTCAAAGAAAAGAAAGCTAATCCATACTTAAGGTATAATCACATACATTTTCTATATATTTATAACTAGAATTCATGGCATATGTAATCATTTTTTTATAAGCTTTGGAAAAATACATTTGGATTTAATAGTGATAATAGCCACACATATATTAAATTAAATCAACATGCAAGCTTGACATAAAGGGATGTGGAGAAAAATTCTATTAAGGGATGATCGAGTCACCTTTCAAATATGTTAAAATGAAAGAGAACAATAATTTATAGAAATTTATTTTTTTAGGATGCCATGATCAGATGTACTTATTCGGTGATCGAGTATGTCATCAAATAGTATATTATCTCAAGAGATAGAAGTCACTATCCTTTAATGGACCTAATCACCTCAATAAGGACTCAAAGATGATGGGTCCGATATATGTAGATTCTTCCCAACTTTATATGAAAAGTAAAGCGATTTATTTTAAATCGGGTTCATTAAGTTCCTTAGGGCAAGTCCCCATAGTTATATTCTAAGGGGAGAGATCCCTTAAGAAAACTTAGATTAAGGTAAATGATCATTATCTTTAAAGATTTTAATGGGAAAGGACTATCAATTGATTGGTTTATGTTTCAAATCAAATGAGATTGATCAAAAGAGGGAGTTATTATTGAAGCCAAAATAGAAGATAAGTAGGAGATGCCCATAATGCTAGAAAATCTAGCGAGCAATCTCAAACTATCCTATAGTTGGGATTTATATTTTTGAAATTAATTTGGTTTATTTGAGTTACATTTTTCATTAGAAATATAGGACTTAAGATTCCTTAACACAAGATTAAAAAAATGCCTAAGAGATGAGAAATTATGCTTATGGCCCACAAAGAGGAGAAAGAACAACCTAAATCTAGGGAGCTTTGAGGGCTCAAGCACAACCTAAATCTAAGGAAAAATGGGTAATTGGTTTGCCTCCACAAGAGAGGACAAATCACTTGATAGCTTGGACTTACAATGGGGTGCCAACTAACTCCTCTTATGATTTTAAATACATGTAGGCAAGTCTTATGCTTATGCAAGATAGCTAGGTTGTTATTTATTTAGAAAGAGACTAAGTCCTTAAACTCACTCCCTAAAGAGACTAGACCATGTAAAGGGACATGCTTCAAATGACCTAAATCTAATGTAATTCAAATTTCATTTTATTTTTATTTTGGATAATTATTTTGACTCGCTAATAGGATTCACATGACTATGCATGAGAAGTTATTGGCCAAAATCAAGAGAGGAGAGGTGAATTTTCACCATCTCAGGTCAAGCCAAGTTTCTGAAAGGTGGAAGCCCTCCAATCAAGAGTGAAATAAGATGCATTTGTACATGATATTATAAAATAAATGCTCATCCAAAGGGGGGTTGCTAATTCTTTTATCTTGATTTTAAACCTAAGCTTTAGGTGAGATTATGAGTTATTTAATTTTATTTTGAGTTGTTAAGTTGGGTACAAGATTTATTTTTTCCAAAAGAGCCTAATAAACATCCAGCCAATCAAAAAAGGAAGAAACTAGGAAAAGCATACCACTTAAATGCAAAAGTTAAACAAATCATCAATCAATTTATAATGCTAATCAAAAGAATAAAAGGTCAAGCACCACCGCACAAACCCAAAAAATATCAAATGTGGGTAGCCAAGCTATACCCTTATATAACTGGATTATAAATGAATTAAATTATAATTAAGCAAGGAATTCATTGTTATAGGGTCTTCAAGCTTTATTCTTCTTCTTCTTCTTTCTTCTTCTTCTTTTTTTCTTCTTTTCTTTTCTTCTTTCCTTGGTTGGAAGGTGGATCCAAGGCTTCACACATAAGATAGGATCTTATGACCAATGTTCATCTTAATCCCCATAACAATCATTCCAAAATCCTAATTGCACAAATTTACATGAAAAGAAAAGGATGAAAATCTAACTAACACCGAAAAATAAAGGTTAGTTAAACAAATCACACATAAATCCCAAGCATGTACATTGGACTTATCATCCCACATGGGTGACTAAGTCCAGCCTATGGATTGTGCTTAGGGGGATAAAAGACCTAAGCAAAAGCCTTTTATATGTTTATTTATGATAGCCCTTAAGCACAATCAAAAAAAAGAATAGATTAAGAACGTCCTACCATTCATTCTACGAGTGTGCACCCTAACATCCATAAAATATTTATCACAAAATAAAACAAAATATCAAACCATGCATCGACCTAACCTAAAGCTAGAAGTGGTGACTTAGGCTAATGTGTGTGCTTTAAAGGCTTGTGTGGTTTGCTTAGTTATGGCTTTAGGTTCAAATTTTCTAAGTATGGAGAACATGTTCAACTTAGAGGGGTTTTCATTTAAGTTGTTTAATTATTTTGGGTTGATTTTATTTTCATGTTTTGATTTGGTTTAAGTGAATCCTAATTAATTACTAAGTTATGAAGAGAGGAAAGAGAAGAGAACTTCTCTTTCCCCCCTAACCTAAGTAATTTCTAAAGTAGATTCACATTTGTTTCATTTAGGTGAATGTTTTGATTACATCTTTAATTAATCCTAAGTTTAGATAAACTCTAAATAAAACCTATTAAAAAAAGGCATTTTAAGATTAAATAAAATGAATCAAAATTCACATAACATACATTACTTTATTTCTTTCCCAACATATATAATGCATATGGATGGACCCTAAGCATATCTATACATACAAATGAGAGTATTTAACACACTTTATGGTGCATGCTAAGTAATCCATTTAAGGAAATTTAGAAGTTGAATATGATTTTTTCTTAAGTAGAAAAGGGTTTCCTTATCCAAATTTTCACATACACATGAAAGTAAGAAAGGCATAAGTGAGTACAGCCATTGTTAACCAGGTGTAAGGTACAAGACCTACTTAGGGCTAGTTAAAGTGTCAACCTCGGTTGTCCGGACTAATATACCACTTTCCTTAAATACAACATGTGTATAAAAGAATTAAATATAAAAGGAGAATGCAAAAGTTGTTTAATGGATTCATTTTATTTTATGCAATTTATGTATGCAAGTATAAGTAACCATTCTTTGGTGATAGCATAAAGGTGAATAGGATATGGAATTAAGTGAGTGTTAGGTTCTTTTCAAATGAGCCATACACTTCACCAAATTCCTATTCAAAACTATACCAACATAAAAAAAGAAACTATGCTAAGCATATCTTTATAATCTAACACATGCAAACTCATAATTATAATATAAGTAGCATACTTTCAAATTTGGTATTTGATTTATATATTTGAAAATAATTTGGATTTAGTGATAATAGCCATTCATATTTCTACTTTAGCCAACACATGCAAATTTGACATAATGTAAACAATTTCATTAAAATTGGAATTTGAAAAATATGAATGCATGAATCACATGAAATATAAGTTTAACATGTTGGGAAAGATTCAAAGTAGTGAAATCATGTAAACAAATTCACTTCACTTAAATCCTAAAGACATTCTTATGGAATAAGAAAGTTTAAAATAAATCAAAGTGAATTCAAAGTAATTTTATTTAGTTTGGAGTTTGATTTAATTTTAAAAAGATAATTTTGCTGTTCCTAACCCATTCCCATGTGTGTTTGATATTTTTGTTTAATTTTTAGATAATTAGATCCATTTTTTGCATTGATTAGGTTAAGGTATGAATTAAGTAACAATTAACCCTTACCGCACCACTTTGGAATAATTAACCAAATAATTATGAGCCAATGAGATGACATAAAACCCACAAAGAATTTAAATTTGCAATGCACCTAATAAGAAAGAGGCCTAATGCAATAAAATTAAAAGTTAATTAAGCTAAGGGTTTAGTAATTTTAAAATACCCTTTCATGCTTATGCATTGGGCTTTGATTTTCTTAATTGAACTTAGGCTATTAAACACCTAAGCATCTACCCAAAGTAGATTAATTAAGTTCAAGAACTTTTAGAATTTTTAGAAATTGATTAAGGGGATAATTAATGAATTAACCCTTGATTAAGAGGAGATTAAGGAGAGAAGAGGGGTTTAGGGAATAGCTTAGGGAAATGCCCCAAAATTATTCCATAAACCTCCCACTTATGATCGCCTTAATCAACCTAATCATAGGTTAAAATTACTAATCATATCCTAATTATACTTAATTACATGAGGAGGGTAATGAAGGAAACCATATGCAATTCTTCTAATCAAGCCTCAACAAATCCCAAGAAAATTAGGGTAGAAGTCATTCTCAATTATCCCAAGAAATTTGGGATGAATCAGGCTTAATTAAGAAAGTAATTAGTAAAATAAACTTTCCAATAAAACCCAAAAAAAAAAATATAATTCAAAACCCATTGAAATTAATTTTACAATATTTAAAGTTAAATTATCTTTCCATAAATTTTATTTCATATTTTTTTGAATTTTCTAGAAGAGTTATAAAATTTTGGAAGATCCTTGAATTAATTAGAAATTAATTAAGAATTTTAACTAATCTAACTAATTGGCTCACGCAACGTGCGGCGCTTTACATGCACGTGCCATGAGGGATTACTTAAACATCAAATCCTAAATGGTGGAAGGCACGCGTTTGATCCTTTGCCGTTGAACTCGACCGTGGATCTCCGCATTTTAAAATGGATAAAGAAATCTAAACGTGAATTATCTTAGCCCATCCAAAATGCTGGATGGAAGGTGAGATCTCAAGTTCTTCCCTTGATCAATAAAGACCGCCCATGATCAAGGGAAGATCCAAGCTTGATTTAGCATGGATTCAAACCAAACTCAAACCATATTATCTAAACTAAGAGAGTGGGAAATCCAACGGTAAAAAAAAAATAGATGGGGCAAAAATTTCTTTCACAAAGCTCCACATCACATTGAGTTTAATGGTTGAAAAAATTCCATACCTCACGAGGTGATCATTGGTGCTCGATTCCCTTGGAGAAGCTTTGTGAGATGAAGCTTGAGTTTTGAGCACTTGAGGATGAGTGGATCCTCCGTGGGTTATCTCCTCCTTAGCTTGAGCTCACCTTTGATTGAATTGGATCTCCTCTTGCTTCAAGAACTTGGAAGAGAGCTTGGGTGCACTCAATTTGGTCCTTTGATGAAGCTTGAAGAGGAATTGAGTGGCGTGAGTGTAGAGGAAGAGAATGGATTGAGCTCCCCTATTTTCCTTGTTCAAAAAATCAAGAAATAGGAATTGGCAAGAACTCTAGGATGTTTGCTATCACTGATGGCCCCTAAGTCTCAAGTACTCAATCAAATTCGAATGATGCATTTGAGTTTGTTTAGGGAGTATATCTCCCTGAAGGATCGGACCAATGCACTTGCCATTTTGATCCAATTGATCATATTAGAGGATGTTTGATTTAAGAGTGTGCACATGGTCAGCTAATGAGTGGTGCCAACCTCCCATGTGCCTTAACTTGAGTTTGAGAGGGAGTTTGAATTTTCAATTTTGACCCATAGGGTCGTTTGGTCTAGGGATCAATGACCCAAACCCATTGGGTTGGGTGCACCACTCTTCCCTAGGTCCCCTTGAGCTTTAGGAAAGCCTCAAGTGAATGTGAAGAGAGTTTGACCAAATTACCCATGGGTTAAGCCAAAATTTGTTCTATGGCCTAGAGGTAGGATGGTCATTTCACTTTTTTCACTTTGGAGATGTTGGGATGTGGAGAAACTAGGTTTGGCCAAGTTTCATGAGATTTGGAATTCATTTGATAGGGTTTGGCTCATGTTGACCCATTTAGGTAAAAAATGGGTCAACTTGGGTCAAGTTGACCAATAGGTCAAATTAGGTCAAACCAAGGGTTGGGCCAAGTTCATATGACCATTTGAAATGTTTTGGTGGCTTTGGTTTGATTCAATTTGGTATAGTTTTGGATTTGGCTCATATGACTTCATTTAGGTCAAATGGGTCAAGTTGACCTATTTGACCCATTTGACCTTTTGGAGGTAAGTCAAGGGTAGGTTTAGGTTAGGTTAGTCACATGGAGTGGATTGGTATCTTTGTTTCCAATCAATTTGGGTTAAGTTTAATTTCAACATGACCTCTTTGTCATGTTAGTCCAAAGTCAATTGGGCTAGGTTAGGTCTAGTTGGCCAATTGAGGCTTCAATTTCCACAAGTGATTTGGAATAGACTTGACCCATTGGTTTCAATCAATTTGGCTTATATCAAGTTTTGACACATTTTGTCCCTTTAGGTCAAAATGGCTCAACTTGGGTCAAGTGGCCAATTGGGCTAGGTTAGGATCAAATGTTGGCTTGGTCAAAAACATAGGTCATGAGTGAACTTAGATCAATGATTTTAATCAATTTGGCATACATGGAATTTGACTATGTTAGGTTTCATTTTAGTTAAGTGTTGACTTGGTCAACCCAGGTTTGACTTGGTTTGACCCAATTTGATCGATTGATTATCTCATGATGATTGTTTATCATGAGAGGGATATATGAGTTTGGTTCAATCCAATTTGGTTAGGATCAAAATTTGGATCATAAAGTACTTTAGGTCACTTTGGGTCAAGTGAGCCTAAGTGGGTCAAATGGCTTGGTCAAAGCTTGATTTGAAGTTGGTTGATCTTGTATATGGACCCATGATTGAAATATAAATCCATTTACAAGTGGTTTGAAGTCAAATGGGTTTATTTGATAATTTCATATTCAAAGGAAGTACATGAAAGGGTTTTGGCTTTGATTTTGAACTAGGTTTTGATTGAGTGATTGAAGATTCTATTTATATATGAGATCATGATTGTAGGGTGATTGAACCATGAGAGAAAATCAAGAGTTTGGCTTGATTTGAAAATGATTTGGCTATGTTCAAGATTTTGACTTCAAAGGCTTAGATTGGATTTTGAATGGATTTGAGTTTGATTTTGGAATTAGTATTGATTGTTTGAATTTATATTTCATTTATATATGTGAATATAAATGAGAATATAGATGGATCATGAGAAATTTGAAGGATTTGAAGTGGTTTAATCATGATTTGGGCTAAGTCCATTAAGAAGGATTTAAGGACTTAGAAAATGTTTAGAGTTTACATTTTTTTTGAATTTGTAGTTTGATTGATTTATATTTATATTTCATATATATATATATATATATATATATATATATATGAATATAAATGAGAATATAAAGAATTATGAGGTAACCCCATGAGTTTGAAATGGTTTGATCAAGTTTTTAGGCAAGTCCATTAATGAAAATTAATGACTTAAGGAGATTTTAAATTGAGAATTTAGCTTGGCCTTTGATTTGATTGATTTATATTTATATTTCATTTATATATGTGAATATAAATGAGAATATAAATGAGTTTTGAGAAAATCCCAAGGATTTGAGTTGATTTAGATCATTATAAGGTTAAGTCTTTATGGGAGAACTTAAAGAACTTAAGAAAATTTCATGAATTTATTTGGAATTTTGAGTTTAGTTTTGATTAATTTGAATTTATATTTCATTTATATATGAGAGAATATAAATGGATTATGAGAAAATCTCAAATATTTGAATTATTTTTTATTATAATTTTGGTTAAGTCCTTAAGGCAAGATTAAGGACTTAAGAAGATTTGAACTTAAGAATTTTTTTATGGATTTTGATGGATTTCAATCATAGATTTCAATCATATGGAGTTGATTTATGTTGGAGAAAATCAAATAGAATTTGATTTGGAGTTTGAGTTGAAAGAAGGAAAGTGAGGAATGACTAAAGCTAAGGGTAGGAAATTTCAACATCCCCAAGGCATGACTTATTCTATAGCTAACTCTTCTAATTCTTCTAGGGCTAGGTTGAGTGTCCACCTAATCACTAGATGTGTCTTAAGACTAAGAAACTCTTAAAGTCTAAGAGAAGTCCTAAGCCTAAGAAGCAGGGGTTGAGAGCTCATTCTAAAAATGAGGTCAACAAGGGAATAATTTGATTTAATTATTTTTTGCAAAAGATGAATGCATGAATCAAATGACACACAACATTTAATATGATTGAAGAGGAATAAATAAACATAAACATATGATTTCATTCAATCAAGTTAATTCATAAGAAAAATCATATCAAATAAAACCATTTAAAGCAAACCAAAGCTTCTTAATATCATATTTTTTTAATTTGATGTTTTAAAGTTGGTTTAAGGAAAGAGAGGAAGAGGTTTGATAATCCTCATCTCATCCCATGTTTGTAAGTTAATTTGATTTAATGAGAGGTAATTAGGTTGATTTTATGGATTAATTGAGTTAAGATATGAATTAAATCAATTAATTAACCCTTACTTATGTTACCTTAAAGTAATTAACTAAATAATTTTAAGCTAATGTGATATGAAAGTGAATTGAAAAGTAATAGCAATGGTCTTTAATAGAATGAAAGGGCCAAATGTAATTGGCTCACAATTAATGGTTATAAGAAACTTAATTACTTTTATGATTTTCCACATATGTATAAATTATAATTTCATTAAACCTATTCGGTTATTGAACACCTAAAGATCTACCCATGAATTAATTAGGTTCAGATGTATTTTAAAATTTAGTTAAACTAATTAAGTAATTAATTAGGCCTTTAATCCTTAATTAATTTCTCTAGCAAAAGTGAAGAAAATTTAGGGAAAGATTATGATAGAAACCCCAATCCAATTCTTTAAGCCTCCTCTATTAAAGCTGATAAGTGACCCAATTAAGTAATTAAGTTATTGTTCATATGGTTAATTAACACTTAATTAAGTTAAGAAGGTAATTAGAGCTTAATCAATCAATTTTCCCAATTAATTAACCAAATAAATCCCAAGAAAAATAGGGAGGTGAGGTCATCCCTTTAAACAATCTCAAAAGTTTGAGGTCAATTAGTTAAATAATTAGGGAGTAATTAAGATAATTAATTTTAATTAAACCTTAATTCAGCCTAAATTACTATTTAAAATCAATTAAGGATAATTTTAATGGATTCCTCTCTAAAATATATTTAAAATGAGCCTTTATTTGTATTTTTTGGATGTTTTTTATGATTTGTTATGAATTATGAAAGTTTTAACTTTAAAACTAGTTAATTAGCCTTAATTAAGCACGATCCCATCGGTGCCATGTGGCATATGACATGATGCACCAAGGGATTGGCTATTTAAGTTGTCACATCCTCGTTGACTCGGTTGGTGGTGGATGCGGTATTGATCTCTATTATCGATCTTAGATTAGGCGACCTGAATCAAACTCGATTAATAGCTCGAATCATACATATATAGTGTGATATAATCATGGATGTTCCTTCCAATCACGTAGAAAGGATGGCATGATCTATCCTTGTGAGCGATGAACATGAAGATCGTCGCCAATTGAGCTCACCCAAGCTCGATTCACACCAAATTAACTCCACACCTTTACACGAGGGATCCATTAAGATCCAATGGCTAAGATCACATGCAAATTTTCTTCACAAAGCTCCAACACATTTTGCCTAAAGCTCAATTTTCATTGAAAATACCTAATCGAGCTAAGATCGGTGGCTCATGCTGAGGTAGCTTTGTCTAGTTGACATGAAGTTCTATTGAGCGTGATTGGATTGGTTCCACTAGTATTGCGGAGGCTAAGAATGGTGCTTTGGAGCTTTAGCTTTGATTGAACTCCATCCTTGTGGGTTTGGAACTTGGGGAAGCTTTGGGTAGCGATGAGGTGCATGGAAGGTGTAGGAATGAGCAATTGGGGTTTGATTGAGAAATGGAGAGGTTGGAATCAAAGATCAACTCCCCTATTTTGACTTTGCTCTAGAAGAGTAAATTCAAAGTTAAAATGCTTTGGAATCCCTCGAGCTCACAGAATTTCATTTCTCTTGGAAGGTCGGATGATGCTGTGTCATTTTCATTTAAATTGAGGGTAAACCCCTCAATTGGCTTACATGGATGATCAAGATTATCTTCCATTTTTTTAGGTCGCCTTAGCAGTTGTCTCCATCAGTCCACGTGGCTCGGTTTGAGTGGAGGAATGTTTGGGAGGTGGCTCAAGGCTACATTGCTGGTTGCATCTCCCTTTGTCCATGGGGTCCTGTTGTAAGGGGAGGTTAACTCACCTCCCTTTGGTCCATAGCAGCTCACTTAGGGTGGGCAAGGTGGCTAGGTGATACCTATTTGTGTGCTTGATGGCATCAAGGATGATAGGAATGTGGACTTTGCCAATTATGGCAAAATCCCATATGGGGAAGCATATCCAAGGAAGATTTGCATTGGGTTTAGGTTGGTTTTGGGCTAACTTGGGTTTGGGTCAGGTTTGATTAGTTCAGGACCCATGGGTTGGTTTCAAGGGTTTTGGCTCAATTTGGGTAATGTTGTGTTAAGTTGACCAATTGGTAAAATTAGGTCAAACCAAGGCTTGGGTTAGGTTCAAATAATGATTAGAGACTTTTGGTTCAAGTGATTTCAATCAATTTATCCTAGGTTTGATTTTGGTTCATTTGGAATCAAATATGAATTCAAGTTGACCAATTTGATTAATTGGTGGCTTGGGTTGGTGTTTGTTCAAGTTCAATTGGTCAATTGAAAATGATTGTAGGCTTTGATTTGAATCAATTTGGATTTAATTTGGATTTTGGTCAATTTAACCCTTTAGGTCAATTTGGGCTAGGTTGGATCAAGTTGACCAATTGGTCAAATTTGGCTCAATTATGGCTTTGGTCAAGTTCAATAATTAATAAATGAACTTGAGCCATTGGTTACAATCAATTTGAGTTAGATTATGATTTGACCCATTTTAGCTTTTAGGACAATTTGGGTCAACTTGGGTCAAATGGCTAATTGGACTTGGTTTAGCTTAATTGAGGTCAAGTTATGTTCAATCATTGATCATGAGTTGGTGTGAATCAATGGTTTCAATCAATTTGGTGTATGATGGGTTTTTTTGGGTTTAAATTTCATTTGGGCTAAGGTTGACTTGGTCAAAGGACCAAGTTGATGTGGTTTGACCTAATTCAAGGTGATTGATCATTCGAGGGTGATTGTTGATCATGATATGAGACTTAGATGGGCTTGGTTCAATACAATTTGGGTTGGATTAGAACTTAGCTCAAAAGGACCTTTAGGCCACTTTGGGTCAAGTGGACCTAAATGAGTCAATTAGCTTGGTTTTGGCTTGATTCAAGTTTAGTTGAACTCATATATGAGACTAAGATTGAAATATAAATCTAACTGCAATCAATTTGAGTCCAATGGATTTTGGTTCATTTGAAGTTTTCAAGCTAAAAGGGCTAACTTGGGCTTGACTTGGGTTGAATTGAGTTTGGTTTCATAATTGTAAGTTTCATTTATATTTGGGATAGATAATTGAAGGAAGGATTGATTCAAGAGAAATTTCATTGATTTTGGCTTGGTTTAGGTGGATTTTAGTTAAGTCCAAGAAATTGGCTTAAAAGGTTTGAATTGGGTTTTGATTTGATTTTGGATTTGGTTTTGGCTATTTGGATTTATATTTTATTTATATTTGAGAACATAAATGAAGATATAAATGATTCATGAGAAAATCACTTGAATTTGGGTGATTTGAAAGCAAATTTGACCAAGCTTAAGGATGTAGGTCAAAAGGGATAAAAGAAAATCAATTTAGTTTGATTTATTTTGGTCATTTTAAGGTGGGTTTTCATTTATATTTATGAACATAAATGAAGAGTAATTGATTTATAAAGAAATTAATTGATTTTGGTTGATTTGGGTTAAGATTTGCTTATGGAGGTAGGTCCATATGGCTTAAGAAGGGTCTTTGCTTGGTTTGACTTAGTTTGATTTGGTTTGATCATTTGAATGTGGGTTTTATTTATATTTATGAATATAAATGAAGGAGTAATTGATTTATAAAGAAATCAATCAATTTGGGGACAACTTAGCGGAGATTTGACTAAGCTCATGAGAATGGGTCATATGGCATAGGAAGGAATTTTGGAACTTGGATTTGATTTTGGGATTGGATTATTTGAAGTTGGATTTGAATTGGAATTTGATATTTTTATTTATGTATTGAATTGATATTTGAGAAAATCAAATGAATTGGGATTGAATTGGATTTGGTTAAGGTTAAATCCATAAGATGAAATCAAAGGTGAAAGGGTTTTGAATTTAATCATAAGGTTCATGGAAAATTTTGAGCTTGGATTTGATCATGGGATTGATTATGAGTCTTGGAAATTTGGTTTCAATTTAGCATGAATTTGAGGTTTGAGAAGGAAAGCATGGATTGGTTTAGTCCATAGGATAGGCAAGTTTCCTAAGTCCACGAGGACCTATCCCTATGGCTAACCCTTTAAGTCTCTAGGCTTAGGTTAAGTGTTCACTTAATCATTAGAAGTGTCTTAAGACTAAGGAGCTCTTAGTGTATATAAGAGTCTTAGATCTATGATGAGGAGGTTGAGAACTCACTTTAAAAAGTGATGTCAACGAGTCCACATTAATAAAGGTCCAAAATAGAAGTATTATTTCTTATTGATATAACTAATGAAAAGTACCCTCTTGAAGGGGAATTTTCATTGATAAAAGGACAAGGAGCAAGATTGGAGGAAACCATTCATGGATTACCTAAATAAAAGCAAACTACCTCGTGAGAAGTCACAAGCTCATCGAAGTAATTGACACTTTCCTACTTGTGGGTCCTTCAATCATATGTGGTTACATTATTTAGAAAACATGAAGCCCATAAGATCATGACCAAGGTATATTTAAGATTATGTGTAGCTCGTCAATCAGCAAGATGAAAGTCAAGATTAAGAGACTAGGATACTACCGGTCATCGATGATTACAGATCGGATGGACGCAGTTAGATGCCACTTATGTCAAGTACATGGTGTGGTCCTACACCACAACCCAACATTCTATATCCTACATTGGCCTCATGGACATTCGAGTGTTGGGGTACAAATATAGTGGGTCCGATTGATCCTCTTCTTCCAAAGGGCATTATTTATCCTAAGCATCGACTACTTTTCCAAGTGGGGAGATGATTCCACCGAGAGTCACAACTCAACATGTGCTCCAGTTCTTGGAACCATATTGTATATAGATTTAGGATGCCTCGCCAAATTATATATGATAATGATAATGCATCCAAGAGCACCAAAATCAACAACTTTGCTGGAGACACAAAGAAATATTGGAGATATTCTACCATCTACTATGCAGGTAAAATAGCAGAAGCCTTCAAAACTCCCATCCAAATCAAGAAGACACTTGATGACAACAAGCGGTAGTTACATGAGTTAGTTGAAGCCTTGTGGGCCTACCACACCATATATAGAACTCTAACTCTCCATTTCTCCTTAGTGAGATAGTTCTACGAATAGAAGTACAGACTCCCATCACTAAGGATAGTTAAGTAATCATATCAATAGAGCGAATGCCAAGTTGTAGTTAGAAGAACTTCGAAGGCTTGGAGGAGAGACTCTTATGAGCCAAAAACCTTGAGTTATAAAGCCAAAATGATTCAAGATCACAATAAGTTGGTGTCTATAGATCTTCAAGTATGAGAGTTTATTTTAGTTCTAAGAAGGTAGATTGTTGCCCGTCAGATGATGGGAGGCAAGTTTGAATCCACTTGTAAATGCCCTTTTGCCATAAAAGGCCTACCAAGGAGGATATTATCACCTTAATCTTAAGGGAGAGCACCTAATGCTTGATCAACGAGCTATTTAAAGAAATATTATACTTAAATTTATGTTTGAAAATCATTATCATCAATAAAAATTCCATTTTGAATTCAATCTCTTCTAAGTTGAAAGCATTATTGTTTAATCCGCCATGATGAGTTTAGGATAGGTGTAAGGAACCCGAGTGACATCCTATCCTTAAATACAAACATGTAGGGCAAAAGAAATGAATGGAAAAGAAAGAATGCAAAAATTTGTAATGCAATTTATATGTGCAAGCATAGGTATCCTTCTTAAGTGATAGTTTAGGAATGAATAGGATATGAAATTAGGCAAGCGTTAGGCTTCTTTTCAAATGAACCACACATCTTGCTAAATCTTATTCAACTATACTTAAAAGAGAAGAGAAAGAAAACCTAAACTAAGCACATCCTTATATCTTACTTAGATGCAAGTTTATAATTAAAATATAAGTAACACACTTTAAATTTTGATAATTGATTCATATATTTTGAAAATAATTTGAATTTAATAGTGATAATAGCCACTCATATTTTTAACTTAGCCAATACATGTAATTTGACATAAAGTAAACATTTTCATTTTAAATTTGATTTTTTAAAAGCATAGATGCATGAAATCACATGACATACATATTTAACATGTTGGGGAAAGAACTAAAGCAATGAAAGCATGTAAACACATTCACTTTAATTAAATCCTAAAGATAATCTTATGAAATAAGAAAGCTTAAAGTAAATCAAAGTTCATTTAGTATTTTTGTTTGATTTAGAAGTTGATTTAATTTTGAAAATGTAGATTGAAGTTTGCTGTTTTTGACCTATTTCCACATGTGTTTGATATTTTGTTTAATTTTTAGATGATTAGGTTCATTTTAGATTTTGATTTTGTTAAGGTAAAAATTAAGCATGTTAATTAACCCTTACCTACACCTATGTAGTTAACCAAATAATTATGAAATGAGATGACCTATCACAAGGAATTTAAATTTGCAATGCACCTTGGAAGAAAAGAGCCTAATGTAATTTGGCTCATGATTAATGGTTAATTTAAGCTAAGGAATTTAACTTAAGTAATTTCAAAACACCCTCACACATATGAGTTGGTTTTGATTTCCTTAATTGAACTTAGGCTCTTTAACACCTAAGCATCTACCCAAATTAGATTAATTAAGTTTTATAAAGTTTTAGAAATTAATTAAGAGGGTAATGAATTAGCTTAATTGAGAGAGGATTAAGGAAAGAAAAGGGGTTTAGGGAATAGGTGGAAAATATCCCAAAATCATTACTTAAGCCTCCTATTCATTGGATAAACCTTAATCAACTTCAATAAGAGATTAAAATACTAATCAAACCCTTAATTATATAAAGGGGTAATTAAGAAATGCATTTGCAATTCCCCAATTAAGCCATCAATAAATCCCAAGAAAATTAGAGAGGCAAGTCATCCCCAAAATATACCCAAGAAGTTTGAGATTAAGAGGATTAATTAAGGAGTAATTAGCAAATTAAAATTTCCATTAAAACCCAAATCAAAGAAAGATACAATTCAAAATCCATTAAAACTAATTTTAGAATATTCTAGATTGAATTATCTTTCAATGGTAATTTACCTCATATTTTTGAAATTTTTTTTGAAGAGATATGAATTTTTAAATCTTAGAGGATTAATTAGAATTATTTAAAACCTAATTAAATCCTTTAATCCATGACATGACATGGCGGCCATCATGTGAACTTTCCACATGTCGACCGTGGAGCGCCACTTAAACATCCCATCATGGCATGCATGGCTGACGCGATTTGATATCCATCATTCGATCAAGGATCGAAGGCCGAATTAACTCATGATTTAAAAAGATAAATAGTTTAAAACATACATTTAATCTCGCCATCCATCCAAAATGTGGATGGACAACCAAAGATCTCTATGCCAAAGCCGTGATCCTGGGGACCGCCCATGTTCTAGGCTTTGATTCTAAGCTCAATTAGGATAAAACTTTGCACACACCATCAACACTAATGGCAATCCTATATAATGGTCAAAATTTTATGTCATTACACATTCTTTCATAAAGGACCAACACACCTTAAGTCTAGTGATAAAAAATGCCATACCTCACCGGCACTTGATTCCCTTGGATGAGCTTTGTATGGTTGAGAGAGCGTGGTGAAAGAATTAGCTCTCGAGGTTGAGTAGCTTGCTCTATGGACCAACCCCCTTAGCTTCTTTGCATTTTGATCTTGCCTTTCCTTGCCTTTGGAACTTGAGAGAGAGCTTAGGCAAGCTTGATTGATCCTCTGGTGGAGTATGCAAAATAAATTGAGTTGAATTGTAGTGGAGGAAGTTTGAAATCATGGAGCTCCCCATTTTCTCTTGAAAAATATCGAGAATGGCTAATTTCAATTCCCTTCTAAAGAGCTTAGGATCACTCAAGAAAATAGGTTTGGCCAAGTTTCATTAGATTTGGAGTTCATTTGATATGGTTTGGCTCATGTTGACCCATTTAGGTCAAAATATGTCAACTTGGGTCAAGTTGACCAATTGGTCAAATTGGGTAAAACTAAGGTTAGTCAAGTTTCTATGATCATTTGAACTATTTTGGTGGCTTTGGTTTTATTCAATTTGGTGTAGTTTTGAGTTTAGCTCATATGACTTTATTTAGGTCAAATGGGTCAAGTTGACAAATTTGACCCATTTGACCTATTTGAGGTAGGTCATGGGTAGGTTTAGGTTTGCTAGTCATAGAAGTGGATTGGTATCTTTATTTCCAATCAATTTTGGTTATTTGAATTTGGTTCAACATGGCCCCTTTAGGTCGTTCAAGGTCAATTGGGCTGGTTAGGGCCTAATAATTGAGCTTTGGTCAAGTTCAACAAGTGATTTGGAATGAACTTGACCCATTGATTTCAATCAATTTAGCTTAGATCAAGTTTTGACACATTTGACCCTTTAGGTCAAGTTGGGTCAACTTCAATCAAGTGGCCAATTGGGCTAGGTTAGGCTCAAATGTTGACTTGGTCAAGTTCAAACATAGGTCATGAATGAACTTAGATCAATGGTTTCAATCAATTTGGCCTATGGTAGATTTTGGCTATGTTAGGTTCCATTTTGGCTAAGTGTGACTGGTCAACCCTTGGTTTGACTAATTTGATTGATTGATCATTCCATGATGAGAGGCATAGGTGAGTTTGATTCAATCCAATTTGGTTAAGATTAGAATTTATCTCATAAAGGTACTTTAGGTCACCTTGGTGAGTGAGCCTAAGTGGGTCAAATGGCTTGGTCCAAGCTTGATTTGAGTTTGATTGAACTTGTATATGGACTTTGGTTGAAATATAGATCCATTTGCAAGTGGTTTGAAGTCAAATGTGTTTTGATTCATTTGACAATTTGCTATTCAAAGGAAGAACATGAATAGATTTTGGGTTTGATTTTTTTGAATTAGATTTTGCTTAAGTGATTGAAGTTTGTATTTATACTTTGATTCATGATTGTAGGGTTGATTGAATTTTGAAGGAAAATCAAGAGTTTGGCTTGATTTGAAGTTGATTT
The DNA here is from genome assembly GCA_021442155.1 of Cymbidium sinense. Classification (NCBI taxonomy): domain Eukaryota; kingdom Viridiplantae; phylum Streptophyta; class Magnoliopsida; order Asparagales; family Orchidaceae; genus Cymbidium; species Cymbidium sinense. The sequence goes on from CM038217.1 coordinate 122,250,271, forward strand.
GTCTAAGTTCAAGATTTTGACTTGAAAGGTTTAGGTTGGATTTTGAATGGATTTGAGATTGATTTTGGAAGTGATTTTGATTGTTTGAATTTATATTTCATTTGAATATAAATGGGTCATGAGAAAATTTGAAGGATTTGAAGTGATTTGATCATGATCTAAGCTAAGTCTTTTAAGAGGGAATTTAAAGGACTTAAGAAATTTTGGAGTAGGGGTTTGAATTTTTGAATTTGGTTTGATTGATTTATGTTTATATTTCATTTATATATCTGAATATAAATGAGAATATAAATGAGTTATGAGAAAATCCCATGAATTTGAATTGATTTGATCATGATTTTGGCTAAGCCCTAAGAGGAAAATTAAGGACTTAAGAAGGATTTTAAATTTAGAATTTAATTTTTGGATTTGATTTGTATTTATATTTCATTTGTATATGTGAATATAAATGAGAATATAAATGAATTATGAGAAAATCCCATGAATTTGAATTGATTTGAATATGATTTAGCTTAATTCCATGAAGGAAAATTTAAAGGACTTAGGAAATTTCATGAATTGATTCTAAATTTTGAGTTTAGTTTGATTGGTTTGAATTTATATTTTATTTATATCTATGAATATAAATGAGTTATGAGAAAATCTCAAGGATTTGATTTTTTGATCATGAGGCTAAGTCATTAAAAGAAGATTAAGGACTTAAGAAAGATTTGGGCTTAGGAATTTCATTGATGGGTTTCAATCATGGATTTCAATCATATGGAGTTAATTTGAAGAAAAATCAAATAAGATTTATTTAGAGTTTAACTTGAAGGAAGGAAGGTGAGTGGTTCAAGCTAAGGGTAGGAAAATTTTCCTAACACCCCTAAGGCATGACCTATTCCTATGGCTAACTCTTCTAAGTCTTTAAGGTTAGGTTGAGTGTCCACCTAATCACTAGATGTGTCTTAAGACTAAGAAACTCTTAAAGTCTAAGAGAAGTCTTATGTTTAAGATGGAGGGGTTGGGAGCTCATTCTAAAATGAGGTTAATAGTATACATGCTTTCTTTTTAGATTGATCGTTGTTCACCGCGCACCTTAGGTTGGTTGGTTCTTGTTATGATAGTGACCCACGGTGGATACACCACTCATGGCATATGTCTACGCTTTCTCCTTGAGTTGGCCACCGCATACATCATAGGCTTTCTTTTCGTGACGTGGATAACACCCTAGATAACCTCCCCATGTGGGCACTTTATTTGGATCATGTCCACCCCATCTAGACACAACCCGGTTACTATGAGTTCCCTTTCCTAGTAACCACCTCTATGGTTGGAGAATCCATCGGATGTGTAGATTCTTCCTTGGTCTAGTAAGTGAGATAGACGAGATATAGCCTTCTCTGTAGTCCCTCTCACACCATCAAGGTCCACACAAACTTATAAAGAACATATATATTCACTTGTGGATCGGAGGACACCCCATCGACCTTTATGAAGCACATTCTATCTTGGGTATCATTAGAAAAACTCGGTAGGAATTGCTTGACTACTCTTGAGTTGATATAAATCCTAGCAACATTCACTTAGTACCCAGGTCGGGTTTGATTTGTTATGCTACCAATAGGTCACCCCAGTAGTTGTTCCCGCTTCCAAGATGTAAGTCTGTTATGCTTTGTTTCTCTACAACCGCGACACCAAAAGAAAAAACCCCTTAGATTGGTTAACTCTACTATGAGGCCATTAGACTATCCCTTTGCATTTGTAAATCGAGATAGGACAAGGTTGATATAGCCCATTCTCGGGTCCATCACACACCTACAATGTTCATAAATTAAATCTATCAAATTTGGTGAGCTCACATCCCCAATGGATATTCCTTCAACTCAAAATCAAACTAAACCAAATAAACCAAATCAAATTAAATCAAATCAATTCAAACAAATCATATCAAATCACATGAAATTAAAATAAAATCAATCTTGGCTACTCTTGAGTCGACATAAGTCCCCAAAGGCACTCACTTAGTAGTCGCCTTAGGTCGGGTTTGATTTTTGTGCTACCAACAGTCACCCTAGTGATTGTTCCCTACTTTGGAAGATGCATATACCTTCCTAGCATAGTCTTGCAAAAGGCAACCCCTTAGGTTGGCTAGCTATACCCCATAGATAGACTATCGCTTTGGATTTGTAAACCCGAGATAGGTTGGGTGATATGACCCCTTCTCGGGTTCATCACACCGATAGGTCCATATATTAATTTAAATTAAATTAAACCCAATATGATTCTCCCAAGTGGAGTTAAATCACACCCTTCTCCAGTGGAGCCCCAAATCATATATAATAAAGTCAAACAAACAAATCAAATTCAAAACCAACCTCCCGGTGGAGCCAAATTAAACTAACTCCCTAGTGGAGTTTAAATTGAAACAATCCAAACCCATCTCTGAGCGAGCTAATCAAATAAATTAAAGAAAAATAAACTCTTATCCCCGGTGGATACATCCCAAACAAATCTATAAATCAAACTCAAATCCCAATCTCCGGATATCAACCTACTTCCCAGTGGAAGGTTTATATACCATCCCTGTAGAGGTCATATCTCTAGCGGATATGCCTCCATCAATTAAAATAAAATAAAATAAATTAATTTGATCTTCATCCCTAGTGGAGTATTGATTCTTATCCCCAATGGATTTTCTTCTTCTATGCCCTCGATAGATCCCTCACATGTCATGTCCAATGCATGTGTGATCCCATAACGATCTCCTTCCATGACCTTGACATGGAATTCTCATCCTCTTGGATCTTTTATGCCTTTAGTATAAAGAGAGCAACATTGCACTAAGATCATGATTCTATCTATCTTTCGAGTTTAGGTATAGATCATTTCTGTTAGTGCTTAGTCCTTTGGGCGTTGATGATCATCTTGAACACAATAGTGTGTCTTGTCTTACACACACCTATTGGGGTCTTTTGTTGACCTCACTTTTAGAGTGAATATTTAATCTTCCCATCTTAGACTTAGGAGTCTTCTAGACACTAAGACTTCCCTAGCAATAAGACACTTATTAGATAAACACTTAACTTAAGCCTAGAGACTTAGAAGGGTTAACCATAGGATTAGGTTATGCCTTGGGATTAGGACAATATACCTACCCCATAGCTTGAACCCAACCTATGTTCACCTTCATCATAACCAAATCCAATTCATATCAAACCTACAACAAAATCATATATGATATCAAATCAAATTGAAATCCAAACCTAAGCCCTATGACCTACCTTCATGGACTTAGCCAAATTTAGCTTCAAATCAATCCAAAATTAATTGATTTTCTCATTATCAATTTATATCTTCAATCATCTCTACAAATATAAATGAAATATGCATTTAAATCATCAAAACTAAATCAAACTAAATCAAGATCTTTCCTAAGCCACATAAACCATTTACATGGACTTAGCCAAAATCACACTTCAAAACCCAATTAAATTGATTTTCTTGAATCAATTATTCCTTCAATTATAATCCCAAATATAAATGAAATCCATAATCATCAAGCCAAACTAGAATCATCCCAAGTCTAACTCTAACCTAACCCATTTGACTTGAAATATTCAAATGAATCAAAACTCATCCAACCCCAAATCAATTGCAATTGAATTTATATATATCAATCCTAAACCCATATATAAACTTAACTAAATCCAATTTAACCCAAAATTAACTCAAATAAGCCCAATTGGTCCACTTGATCCAAAGTGACCAATTTGACTTATTTGAGCCAAGTTTCAATCCTACCCAAATTGGATTGAACCAAGCCCACCAAGATCTCCCATCATGATTGTTGATCACCTTGGTTGATCAATTGTCACAAATTTAGTCAACTAAGTCTTGGTCATTTAACCAAGTTAACACTCTTAACCCATATGAACTCGAACTAGCCAAATTGTAACCTAAGCCAAATTCCTTGAAACCATTGATTCATACCAACCCAAAATCAATATTTGAACATGACTTGACCTCAAAGCCAAACCAAACCCAATTCTCTTGACCCAAATTGACCTAAAGGGCCAAATAAAGTCTAATCATGATATAAACAAAATTGATTACAACCAATGGCTCAAGTTCATTCCAAATTGATTGTTGAACTTGACCAAAGCCATGATTAACTAACCCAATTGAAGTCAATTGACCCCTTAAATTGACCTAAAGGGTCAAATTGGCCAAAATCAAAACCAAACCCAAATTGATTGAAACCAATCATTCTCAATTGTTTAGCCAAACCTAACCCAACACCTAACTCAAGCCAATTTGGTCAAATTGGTCAACCTAATCCATTTGACCTATTTGATCCCAAATGAACCAAAATCAAATATAAACCAAATTGACCCAAACAAATTGAACCTCCAAATAATCATTTGAACTTAACCCAACTCTTAGTTTGACCTAACCAATTTGACTAGTGGTCAACCTTCAATTACCCAATTTGATGCTAAATGTGTCAAATTAAGCCAAATCAAAACCAAATCAACTCCAATTGACTTAAAATTTGGGCTAACCACTTTTGGCTCATTTCAAATCTAGCCAAATTAAATTTAATGCTAAATGACCATGATACCCTTGGGTCAAGGGTATCATATGAGACAAATCACCCATGTAAATGATCATTCCCACTCCTTTGGCACTCTATTGGTCCACATGGTAGGACCGCCTGACCATGGGTGGTTGGGTGCATGACTCAATGGGAGGTGAAATTACCTCACCTCCCCATTGGTGCACATGGAAAACCCAAGGACATCCACTAATCCCTCTTGGTAGCCACCTCCCAAGCATTGGTCAACCAAATTGAGCCACTTAAGATGATTCCCCCACCCCTACCACACACTGGATGGCCATTAGAAACCAAACAAATTTGCATCCAATCAGGGAGGAGGGGTATACCCCTCAATTCAATCCAAATTGAGGCATTCAACATCCTCGAGCCTAGTGACCTTCCCGGTGCTCCCCATTCTTGGTTTCCTTCAAGCCAAATAGGGCAACACCTCTCTGCAACTCCCCATTTCTTCACCAAACCCAAATTAACTTCACACACACCATCCCCCTCAGCAAGAATGGATCACCTCCCAGCCCCACCATGGGATGCAACAATTAACATCGACCTTCAAATCATTGGTTCATGGCCTTAAGTGAATGATGAGGAATTGATCCAATTCGCTCAACATGGCCTCTTCTCCACTAGATGAGCTTCCTTAATTGAATTTGCCATCGATCTTGAGCTCCGTGAGGTAATTCCATTAAAACCAAGCTTTGGAAAATTTTGTTATAGATTTTGAAGGAAACTTGCACGGTGTGATCTTAGTTGGATCCCTTTATCCTTTCACAAAAGTGTGGGATCTATTTGAGTTGATCCTACCGAGTGAGCTCGGTCAGTGAAGAATGGTGGATGGCCTCCATCGCTTCGTTATGCTTGGATCACACACCATCTATGTTGCATAATTGGAACCGATGATTATGATTAGATATAAGCGATCTAATTTAATCCTTAAAGAAGCTGCAAGATCGATCTGCATCGTTCGCGAGATCAAATGTGGAGATCGAAAGCATGTTCCGCCGCACATCGATCGAGTTGGGCGCATTTAAGTAGCCAATCCCATGCCACATGGAAAGCATACCGCATTAAGCCATGTGGCGATAGGATCTTAGTAATTAACTTAATTAATCATTTTAAATGGCTAAAACTTCAAAAAATCATAACAAATCATATAAAAATCATAAAATGTAAATAAATATTCATTTTAAAGGTATTTAGAAAATAATTAATTAAAAATAATTCTAATTAATTTTGAACATTAATTACAACTTAATTAGGGTTTAATTACAAGATTAATTAGCTTAATTACTTGAGCAATTAATCCCAAAATTTGTGTGTTAATTTAATGGGATGACTTACGCCTCCCATGATTTTCTTGAGATTTATTGCTCACTTAATTCAAAAATTGATTAATTAAACCCTAATTACTCTTTAAGATAATTAATGATTAATTAATACCATGAATAGTAATAAATTGGTTACTAAGTTTATTAATCATAGCTCAATAGTAAATGCACTAAGGAATAGGGTTGGAACCTCTTTCCTAACATATTCCCTTAAGTTCATTTCACTTTTTTTAAAAATATGAAAGTAATTAAGGTTTAACTAATTAATTACATCACTCAATTAGTTAAATTGAAATCATAATCATATCATAACGTAATTAATCAAATCATGGGTAGATCTTTAGGTGTTTAATAACCTAAAGATATTTAAGAAATTATGGTTAACCCATATGTGTGGGAAAATCATAAGAGTACTTAATTAAGTTCCTTAATTTAATTAACTTAATTACGAGCTTATTGCATTAGGCCCTTTTTATTTCTTAAGATCATTGCTAATTTAATTCTCAAGTGATGTGCATATCATGTTGGCTCATAATTATTTGGATAATTATATTAAAGTAATATAGGAAAGGGTTAATTAATGTATTTAGTGCATATTATAACCTAATTAACTCATAAAATCAACTTAATTACATTTCATTAAACTAAATCAATTGAAACAAGGGATGGGTTAGGATCAACAAACCTTTTCCTCATATCCTTAAACCAAATGAAAACATAAAGTTAAAATGGCATAAAGAAGCCTCATTTTACTTTAAATAAATTTATTTAATATGATTGTCCTTAGAAATTAACTTAATTGAATGAAATCATGTGCTTGTGTTTATTTATTCCCTTCCAATCATGTTAGATGTTGTATGTCATTTAAAATCATGCATTCATCTTTTCAAAACTAATTAAATCAAATGATTTTTCTTTATGTAAGCTTGCATGTGTTGGATTAATTTATGATATGTGTGGCTACTATCATTATTAAATTCAAATGTATTTTCCAAAAGTTAACAAATGAATGATAACATGTAGTATGTTAGTTATAAATACATAAGAAGTGTATGTGCTTATAGCTTAAGTATATGGATGTTAAGTCCTCTTTCCTTTATTCATATATTGGTTTACATAAGTTTGAATGGTAATGGGTATATAGTCTTGACATCCCAGAATACCGGCTTTAAGTATCCCCAAGGAGGTCATTTGATTACCTCACTTCCTAGTTTAACATCACCATTTTATTTGATTTTATTCTTATGTATTATAACATTAGAATTTAGATGGAGCTTTAAATCATATACATAAATGAGTCAATTAAAGAAAATGCAATCTTTGTATGGTTCTCATCATCTCAATCATGAAAACATGTTTATGTATTTAAAAAAATGGGTATATAGTATGGACATCCAGGAATGAGGCTTTAAGTTGCTTGGAGGTCATTTGATTACCTCACTTCCCCGGTTAACAAAGGCACATTACTATTTATGTCTTTTATACATGTATGTGTGCATTTAATTAGAGGGGATGATACCCTTTCTATTGAAAATACATGCATTCATGGTCATTTGAATGATTGAATTATCTAATTATGTGATTTGGAGTTCTTTCTTCATGTTCATATATGCAAATTTATATAAGTTTGAATGTAATGGGTATATAGTCTAGACATCCCAGAATACGAGGGTTTTATGTAGCCCAAGGGGTCATTTGATAACCCACTTTCACGGTTATGCGACATACCTATTTAATTTCATTATTGTGAATTTTGTTTAAGAATTTAGATAGAGCTTTAAATCTACATATGCTAAATAATTCAATCAAATAAAAGATAAATTTAAAATATACACATAAATCATCATTTATATATGCCAAAACACATTGTATGTATAAATATGCTAAGTATTAAATCATATGCATGTTATATGTGATGAAAATGAATGATTCAATATATGACATGTGATAGTAATTCAATTCAATTAATCTTAAGATGTCATTTATATTGAATGGGGTTATTTAAAGTGAACCTAAACATATGATTAATTAAAAAAAAATCATTTAATAAGCCATTCACTAAAGATAACTAAATTAAATTAATATACTTTAGAAAGTGGCTTAAGGTTGGGATGAAAGAGGGTAATCCTCTTCCTTCTCTTTATAACACTTAGTTTCTAAGTATAATTAAATGACATAAAAGAAAACACAAATTAAAATTCTCAAATTAATTAAACAACTTTAAGTCAAATCAACCTTTCATGTTAAATTGAGTCCTTCTATACTTAGAAAATACAACACTAATGCTTAGTAAGACATGCCACACAAAGCCTTAACATACACATTAGAATTAAGTCTTAGCTCTATGTTAGGGGCGGTGGAAGGTATGATATATGTTTTATTTTGTGATGTATTATTTTAGACTAGATGTTAGGGTGTATGCTTGTAGGCTAGATATTAGGTCATTCTTAGCCTAATCATCATGCTTTTTATAGGGGTTTGTGCTTAAGGGATTCTAAAAAATAAATATAAATGCTCTATTTGTAGGTTGCTCAAACCCTTAAGCATAATCCAAGTTAGGATAGGTGGGCTTGGTTACTTATGTGCAGGTGTTAAGTCTAAAATTATGATATAACGCTTGGGATTGTATGTGTGTTTAACTTCTATTTTGTAGGTGTAATTATATTTTCTTTCACTATTTTATAATTTTTGCAATAGAAATTAGGATTAGTGCTATGGAGGATTAGGATGAGTGGTGAAGGCTTTGTCCTAGGGTGCCATGTGATTCCTTTAAAAAAGAAACCAAATCGAGAGGAAGACATGAAGAAATGAAGAATGAAGACCCGTAGCACTTATTCATTTGTAAATTGTAATTATTATTTTATATCGAGTTGTAAGGGGGGAAGCTCGACTACCCATATTTTCTTTTAGGTTGTCTGGCGCATCCTAACCTTTTATTCTTTATGATAGTTTATAAAATTGATTGATGTTATGTTTAAATTGTGCATTAAGATGACATGCTCTTTATAGTTTCTTCTTGTTTGATGCTTTAATGTGTGGCTGGATGTGTTATGCTCTTAGAATAAAAATAAAATTTCTACTAACTAATCACTCAAAATTAAAATTTTAACAACTTATAACCTCACCATAAATCCTAGGATATAAATAAGATAATTAAAATAGCAACCCCTTAGCTAAATGTTGTATGTCTCACATCATGCATGCATATTATTTTGCTCTTGAAAATAGGGATTTCCATCCTTGCGATAGGGCAATGTTTGACATGTGGGCATCCCTTGTGTTGGAAAACACCCATTTCCCATTGATTTAGTCAACAAATTTATTTTATCATGCATGTAAGCATTAAAATCCTAAAGACTTTGTCTAAATGAAGTGTCAAAAATTAAATAAATTTGAAAAAAAATCATTAGACTAAGTCATTGCTCATACCACTCATGCTCTAGTCTCTTAGAGAGTGGGTTTAGGACTTTAATCTCTTTCTAAATAGATAATAGTATAACTATCTTACAAATTCATAGAATGGTGTTGACCTCACTTTGGAGTGAGTTCTCACCCCCTCTTCTTAGACTTAGGAGTCTTCTAGTCCTAAGACTTCCTTAGTCATTAGACATTTCTAACTATGTGAACACTTAACCTAAGTCTAAAGATTTAGAAGGGTTAGATCATATAATTAGGTTATGCCTTAGGTCTTAAGGAGATCCTCCTACCCTATAGCCTAAACCCAATCCATGTTCACCTTCTTAAGCTATAACCAAACCTCAAATTCAATTTAAATACCAAATTCAAATCTAAATCCAAATTAGATGATTGAAACTCATGATCAAATCCAAACTTAAAATTAACCCAAGTATGATTTTATCTTATGGACTTAGCCTTAGCCAAATTCAAATAAATCTAAACTCAATTGATTTTTTTTCAAATATCAATTCAACCCTTCAATCAATCTATCAAACTAATCAAACTCAATTTCAAATTAAATTTGCCAAAATCTATAATCAAATCAAGATCCAAATCTAAACTCTATAATCAACCTTCATAAGCTTAGCCAAATTTTCCTTCAAAATCAATTGATTTTCTCATGAATCAATCATATCTTCAATTATCTTCATAAATATAAATGAAATATACATTTAAATCATCATAACTAAATCAAACTAAATCAAAATCCAAACTTAAGCCACATGACAACTCTAGACTTAGATTCTTTCATTCCAAACACATGTTCTGATTTTCTCATGAATCAATCTATTCAATCATCTCTCTAAATATAAATGAAATATACAATCATCAAGCCAAACCAAAACCAATCCAAAAAACCATTTTAGCCCTTTTGACTTGAAATATCCAAATGAACCAAAACTCATCAACCCAATCAATTGATTTGAATTTATATATCAATCATCTATATATAAACTCAAATAAATCAAACTAAACCTAAATCAAGCCAACTAAACCCAATTGACCCAAGTCCAATTTGACCTATTTGAGCTAAGTTCTCCTACCCAAATTGGATTGAACTAAGCCGACCTCTATCATGATTGTTGATCACCTAGGTTGATCAATTATCATAAATTGGTTCAAACCAAGTCAACTTGGTCCTTTGATAAAGTCAACCTTAACCCATATGAACCTAAACTAGCCAAATTGCAACCTAAGACAAATCCCTTGAAACCAATGATTCATACCAACCCAAAATCAATATTTGAACATGACTTGACATTCAATTGAGCCAAACCAATTGGCCTCTTGATCCAAGTTGACCCAAATTGACCTAAAATACTAAATTAGGTCAAATCAAAATATAAACTAAATTTATTGCAACCAATGGCTCAAGTTCTTCCCAAATTGATTGAACTTTTACCAAAGCCTCATTGAGCCCAATTGACCTAAACCAAATTACATGAACCTAACTTGACCTAAAGGGTCAAACCAACCTAAAATTGAATCAAATTCAAATTAAACTCAACCAAAGCCTACAATGTATTCCAAATGATCAACCAAACCCAAACAAAGCCATGACCCAAGCCAATTTGGCTAATTGGTTTAGTCAACTTAAACCCATTTGACCCAAATGAACTCAAATGAGTCAAAATCAAATCTAAGCCAAACTAAACCAAACCAATGAACCAATACATCCCAAATGATCATATGAACTTGACCCTTGGTTTTATTTGACCAATAGGTTAACTTCGATTTTACCCAATTTGACCTAAATGGGTCAAATTGAATAAATACAAATGAATTCTAAATCAATTAAAATTTGGCTAACCACTTTTGACTCATTTTAAATCTGCCAAAATCAAATATAATGCTAAATGACCATTCTACCCTTAGGTCAAGGGTATCACATGAGACAAATCACCCATGTAAGTGGCCATTTCCCTTCCTTGGCCATCCTCTATTTATGCACAGGGCTAGGACCTGCTTAACTTGAAAGGGTGGTTGGGTCATCCATGATCTAAAGGGAGGGAAATATACCTCACCTCTCATTGGTGCACTTGAAATAGCAGGACACCCACTAATCCCTTGTAGCCACTCTTCTACCCTCAAATAAGGCGAGCCACCTAAGAGATACCCATCTATGTGGCCACCTTTGGTGAATAGGATTCCACAAATAGTAAATGGATCCCTTCCTTGGCCCACCCTCATTTTGAATCAAATTGCCAAAGCATTTGAGCTCTCTTAGGGTTTTCAAGTTCCAGAGCTTTCCCGGTGATCTCAAGCTATCATCCCAATAAAACCAAGCTTACAAAATATGACCTTCCTCTCACTACCATTTTCAGGCTCAACCAAAGTGTACTAACTTTTCACACCAACCTTGGAGCTAGTCGAGCAAAATGATCTTTCCCAAGCTTCGATGATCGGAGGGTGGAGATTGATCAACCAACCTCAAGCTTACGTCCATGGCCTTGAGCAAGCTACCTCAAATTGGAGCTTATGGATCGGTGCTTCTTCTCCACTAGATGAAGCTTTCAATATTTGCCACGGTCTTGAGCTCAAGTGGTATGCCATTAAAACCAAGCTTTGAGTGAAAATGAGTTTGATATTTTGAAGAAATCACACGTGTGATCTTAGCTATTGGATCCCCTTGAATCCTTGTGAAGGTGTGGGATCCTTTCGAGTCTATCGAGCTCGGATCACTGAGTAATGGTGGAAAGACTCTCTTCTCCCTCCCTCACGTGATGATAGATCACGCACCGCCTCATTCCATATGATCAAAATGGATGGTTGTGATTAGATCCAATAGATTGATCGATTTAATCCTATTAAAACTACGAGATTAATCATAGTCATCTTAGATTGGATATGCGAGAAAGCACATTATACATGTACATAGGCGTTAAGATTATTTTTAATAACCAATCCCATGGTGCCATGTGAAAGGCGTCGTGGCGTGCATGGCTCCGATGGGATTAAGGGTTATTAGGCTTAATTAATGTGTTTTAATGGCTAAAATTTATAAAAATCATAACTATTATAGACAAATCAAAATTTAAATAAATACTCATTTTAAAGATATTTCAAAGGAAAATTTATAAAAATATTATTTATTAATTTTGAATAATAATTAAAGCTTAATTACAAATTAATTACCTTAATAATTTTTAATTACTTAAGTAATTAACCCAAACTTTGGGTTAATTTAATGGGATGGCCTCACCTCCCATAATTTTCTTGGGATTTATTGCTTAATTAATTAGGAAAATTGACTAATTAATCTTTAATTAAGTTAATTAACCATTAATTAATCCCATGAATAGTAATAAATAAATAAATTAAGTTGTTAATCATTATTCAAGTGAATGAACCCATGAGATAAGGTTGGGGCCTCCTTCAATCTATTTCCCTAAATTCATTTCATTAATTAAATCAATCAAGGCTTAATTAATTAATTAAAACTACTTAATTAACTAAATTGAGACCATAACATATTAAGCCTCAATTAATTAAATCATGGGTGGGTAGATCTTTGTTTAATAATGGAGTTTAATGAAATTATGGTTAGTCCACATGTGTGGGAAAACCATTAGAGTAATTAATTAGGTTCCTTAACAATTAATCATTAATTATGAGCCAATTGCATGAGGTCCCTTTTATTTCTTAGGATCATTGCTAATTTAACTTCCAATTGACATGCATATCATGTTGGCTCATAATTATTTGGATGATTATTTTAAGGTAATATATGAAAGGGTTAATTAATGTATTTTATGCATGTTATAACCTAATTAACTCATAAAATCAACTTAATTACATTTCTTTAAACCAAAATTAATTCCCAAACATGTGAATGGGTTAGGATCAACAAACCATTTCTCACATCCTCAAATCAAATCAAAACTTGAAATTAAATATGATAAAGGAAGCTTTGGTTTGCTTTAAATAATCTTATTTGATTTGATTGTCCTTAGAAATTAGTTTGGTTGAATGACATGCTTATATTTGATTGTTCTCTTTCCAATCAAGTTAAATTTGGTATGTCATTTGAATTCATGCATCATCTTTTAAAATCAAGTAAACTAAAATGGATTTCTTTTATGTAAGCTTGCATGTATTGATTTAATTTAATATATGTGTGGCTATTATCACTATTAAATCTAAATGTTCTTTTTAAAAAAGTTTATAAATAAATAATAATATGTTGTGATGCTAGCTATAATTACATAAGAAATGCATGTGCTTATAGCTTAGGTGTGATGTTAAGCTTTCTTTTCCTTAATTCATATGGTTTTACATGCATTTGAATGTTAACAAGTGTTTAGTCGGACATCCTAAGAATGAGGCTTTAGTTAGAATGAGGTCATTTGATTACCTCACTTCCTTGGCTTAACAATGACATATTTGATTTCATTCACATGTATTTCTATATTAGAATTTGGATAGAACTTTAATTCACATGAAGAAATGATTCAATCAAAGAAGAATACAATCTTTGGATTCTCATCTTTATAGTTGTGCATACATTCAAATGTATTTAAGATAGCAAGTGTTAGTCTAGACATCCAGAATACGAGGCTAGTTTAGGAGGTCATTTGCTTACCTCACTTTCCTAGTTTACAATGACATGTACTTGTTTACATCTTTTTATATATGTGTAGATATGTTTAAGAATGATGATCCCATTTTCTATTGACAATACATGCATTCATAGTCATTTGAATAATTGAATTATATAATTATGTGATTTGGCGTTCTCTTTCTCATGTTCACATGTACAAACTTACATATGTTTGAATGCAAATGGGTATATAGTTTGGATATTCAGAATACAGGCTTTAGCTAAGGAGGTCATTTGATTACCTCACTTGTTTAACAATGACATACCTATTTAATTCCCATGTATTTTTGTGCAAGAATTTGGATATAGCTTTAAATTAATATGATTAAATAATTTAATCAAATGAAATATATAAACTTCAAACATATATATACATTCATCATTTAAGTGTGCCAAAATATGTTATATGTATAGATACACTTAGGATTAAAATCATAAGCATGTTATATGTGATGGAAAGAAAGAATTGAATACAAGTCATGTGATAGTAATTCAATTAGACTAATCTTAAGAAGCCTTTCATATTGAATGAAGTTATTTAAAGTGAACCTAAACTTAGATTAATTTAAAATATATAATAAGACATTCACTAAAGGAATTAAATCAAATTAATATACTTTAGAAAGTGACTTAAGGTAGGATGAAGAGAGAAATTCTCTTTCTTCTCTTTATAACACTTAGTTGGTAAGTGTAAAAAATGAAACTAAACAAAACATACATTAAAATTCATAAATCAACTAAACAACTTAAAGTGACATCAACCTTTCAAGTTAAATTGAATCCTTCTACACATAGAAGATATAACTCTAATGCTTAGTAAGACATACCACACAGACCTTACTTATTAGAATTAAGTCACCACTTCTATATTAGGATGGTGTAAGATGTGATGTGTGTTTTATTTTATGATATTATTTTTATATTGGATGTTAGGTGTATGCTTCATAGGAGTGTTAGGTAGATGTTAGCCTAATCATGTTTTTTGTAGGATTGCACTTAATGCTTATAAATAAATATCAATGCTCTCTTTTAGTTTTCTTAAGCTCAAGAATAATCCAAGTTAGGACAATGGGCTTGGTTATGTAGGGTCTAAGTCCAAATCATAACTCTTGAGAATGTATGTATGTTTAGCTAACCTCTATTTTACAGTGTAGTTAGATTTACTTTTCTTATTTTAAATATAATTTTGCATTAGGAATTAGGAATCTGCTATGGGGGTTTAGGATGAGCATTTGCAAAGGCTTTCAGGTGCCTTGTGATGCCTTGAAACTACCAAATCAAGCAAGGAGAAAAGAAATGAAGACATGAAGAATGAAGAATGAAGACCCATAGCATTCATTCATTATAAGTGATAATTAATATTTTATAATTATGGGTTGTATAAGGGTAGAGCTTCATTACCCATCTTTTCTTTGGGTTATGCGGTGCATGACTTATTCTTTTCGTTAGTTTTATAATTTTTTGATGATTTATTTAGTTTGCACATATAAATGGCATGCTTTTCTTAGTATCTTAAATGATGTTGCTTTAATGTGTGAATACATTAGGCTTGTGGTGTTTATTTTTGTTTTATGTGTGTTTTGTGTGAGGGACACCAGATCCATGGCTCATTAGGGGTGATCAAATAACATTAAGGAATGTACTACTGAGAGAGATAGAAGTCACTACCTATAATGGACTAATCACACAATAAGGACTCTAAGGCATGATGGGTCTTGATATACCAGATTTTTCCCTTTACATGGAAAAAAAAGTAGTTTATTTAAATTGGTTCATTAAGTTTCCTATGAGGCAAGCCTCCATAGTTAATTACATCTTAAAGGAAATGAATCCTTAAGAATACTCTCGATTAAAGTAGTGATTGTCTCCAAAGAATTCAAAGATGGGACTATCAAAGGATTGGTTATATTTTTGAAAATCAAGTGGGAGAGATCAAAAGGGAAGAGTTCTTATCAAAACCAAAGAGATGAGTAGGGAGTGCTCATGATACTAGGAAGCCTAGTGAGCACTCCAATCTATCTATGGTTGGGCTTTATATTTGAATTTGAGAAGATTTATTTGTTTGAGTTGAATTTTTTTATTAGAATCTAGGACTTATAATTCCAATACAAGATTATGAAATACTAAGAGGTGAGGATTTATGCTTGTAGCATAAAGGAAATAATAACCTCAAATCCTAAATCTAGGGAGCTTTGGCAAGGCCAAAGCATGACCTAAATCTAAGGAGAATGGGTATACCTCCACAGAGAGAATAAATTACATGACTTATTATCACAGTGGCTGACTAACTCCTCTATGCTTTAAATCCATGTAGGCAAGTCTTATGCTTTGCAAGATGGTTAGGCTATTATTTACTTAGAAAGAAACTAAGTCCTTAAACACACTCCCTAAGAGACTAGATCATGAAGGGCATGAGTCATGACTTAAATCTAATGCAAATTTTGTCAAGTTTTATTTGATTTTGGACTTTATTTTGACACTATAGGATTTTGTATGCCTAAATGCATGAGAAATTATTGTGGGCTAAATCAAGAGAGAAAGAGGTGTTTTCCATCAAAGGCTCTTATAAGTTAAGCCTTTATTCTTTGGTAGATGGAAGCCCTCTCTTAGCAGAGTGGAAGAATATGACATGATATTATACATTCAATCATTTAGCTAAGGGTTGCTAAAATTTTATTATCTTGATTTAATTCTTGGCTTTTATGTGAGGTTATGAGTTATTTTAAAATTTTAGTTATGAGTTATTAATGGGATAAAATTTATTTTATCCTAGAGCCTAATCATCAGCCACATAGCAATCACCAATCATAAAGAAACTATGAAAATACATGCTATTTCTAATGCATAAGCTAAACAAAATATCAAATAATTTTATAAAGTTATCACAAAAGAATAAAGGTACAGTGCGCATTCGCCATAACCCAAAAAGAAATGTATAGTCGAGCTCCCTTATACATCGATAATGAAAGAATAATTACAATTATAAAATGATAAGTGTTATGGGGTCTTCATTCTTCATTCTCCATTCTTCACTCTTCATCTTTCATTTCTTCATTTTGATTTGCTCCATTTCTTTCTTTCTTTTGGCTTGAGTGGGATGTAACTTTCTCCAAAGGCATCACATGGTATATAAGACATGGTCTTATAACCAATGCTCATCCTTAATCCCCATAACACTTATCCTAATCTAATGCAAAAAATATTAAAAGAAGGAAAGTAAATCTAAACACTTGCAAAATAAATGTTAGCTATACACACCATACAACAATTATAGAATAATTTGGACTTAGCACCCACTGGGTAACCAAGTCCATCATCCTAACTTGGGCTATGCTTAGGGGCTAAACACCTACATAGAAAATATTTATATTTTTATTACAACGACCCTTAAACACAACCCTGCATAAAACATGATTAGGCTAATATCGACCTAACATTCAGACTACACATACACCCAACATCCAGTCTAAAATAATACATCATAAACTAAACATTAATCAAACCATGCATCACCCTAACATAAAGCTAGAAATGGTGACTTTCTAATGTGCATGTGTTGCTTATGTGGTATGTCTAACTAGGCTTTAGGGTTATGATTTGCTAAGTGTGAGGATTTAATTTATAATTTCTCTTTAAGTGGTTTAGTTGATTTGGAGATTTTACTTAGTGTTTTTTTTTTGTTTCATATAGCTTTACTAAGTGTTATAGAAGAGAGAGAGAGAGAGAGAGAGAGTCTCTCTTTATCCCTACCTTAAGTAATTTTAAGGTAAATTGATTAATGAATTTTCTTTAGTGAATGGTTTATTATGTGTTTTAATTAATCCTAAGTTTAGATTCATTCTAAATAGCCTATTCAATAAGAAAGACATCTTAAGATTAATTAAAATGGATTACTATCACATAACACATACCCATTCATTTCTTTCCATCATGTATATCATGCATATGAATAATCTTAAGCATACTTATACATGCAATATAAATCTTAGCATACTTTGATGATGAATGCAAAGTGTATTTTTAATTTAAATGTTTCATTTGTTGATTGAATTATGAATGCATGCTTTTATTATATAGAAAAGAGATTTTTATCCATTAGCTAAATGCTCATCCACATGTATAAAGTTATAAGTGAGTATGACACCATTATTTTTTTACACCATGAGTGTAGATACAAGACCTACTTAGGGCTACTTAAAGCCTATGAGGAGATGTCGGTAATATACCACTTTTCTTAAATACATGTAAATGTATGAATACTACAAGGATAGAAAATCCATGCAAAAAATTATGTTTTTTTTTGTTTGATTTTTTGATTGTTTATTCATTAACATCACACATGCATATGTATAAGAGTTTTAAGTGAGTATGATGCCATTATTTTCTACACGAGGGGCATAAGATACAAGATTAGGGCTACTTAAAGCCTCGTCCCGGATGTCTGACTAATATATTATTTTTCTTAAATACATATGAATGTACAAAAGAACCAAATGGATAAGGAATCATGCAAGAAATTATGTTTGATTTGGTTGTATGGTTTACATGTGCAATGTGTGAAATTCTTAAGTCTTAACATGGAAATGCATAAGAATAGATTTAAGCAAGTGTTATGTTCTTTTCAAATGAACTATACACTTAAATTCTATGTGAATCCATATTAAAAATAGGAAAGAGAACTTCACATTATACATATTATACTATCATCACATGCAAGCTTATAAATATTTGTAATTAACATTACTTCATTAATAATCTTTGATTTATTGATTTTGAAAATAGTTTTGGATTAATAGTGATAATAGCCACTCATATTTTAATTTAACACATGCAATTTGACATAAAAAAGGAAACATTTCATTTAATTAATTTTCAAGAGAAATGAATGCATGATTTTCATATGGCAAATAATATTTAGCATGATTGGAAAGAAACAAAGGAATGTAAAAACATTTCATTCACCCAAATTAATCCCAGGACAATTATATCAAATAAGGTTATTTAAAATGAATCAAAATTCTTTAAAACATTTTTATCTTTGAATTTGATTTAACTTAGGAATATGAGAAGGGTTTGCTAATCTCAATTCCCCATGTGTGAATTGATTTGATTTAATGAAGAAAAATTAAGTTGATTTTATATTTTGATTAGGTTAATGTATAAATTAAATGAATTAATTATCCTTACCTATATCACCTTAAGTTAATTAACTAGTTAATAATAAGCTAACATGATATGCAACCATGAAAAGTAAATTTGTGCTCCAAGAAATGAAAGGGGCCTAATACAATTTGCTTATGATTAATAGTTAATTAAGATTAAGATCTCACTTAATTATTCTTATGATTTTCTCACACATGTGAGCCAATAATAATTTCATTATCTCTCACCTTGGGTTATTGAACAAGGAGCTACCCAAGATCAATTAAAGGTTGCTTAGGTTGGGATGAATTGATTTTAATTTTGATTTCATTAACTATTAATGAATTGATTAAATGTTTTAGTTATGCTTTAATTTGAATGATGAAATTAACTTAGAGGATCAAAAGAGCCTCAATCATAATCCTAAATCATTCAATCATTCCATTAGGTTTTATTTCTTCATTTTGAAGATTTAATTACTTGATTAATCAACTAATCATTCCATTAACCCATTAATTAATTTAATTTTCAAAGGTAAAGAATACTTAGAAAATAAATTAGAAAGTTGTTCCCAACCATATTCCTTAAGTGATCTTACAATTTCAAGGATAATTATGCTCAAATGATTAATCAAGCTAATGTTCATCCTTAATTACAACTAATTGGATTAAGAGAGTGATTAAGGCTTACTCAAATGATTTCTCTAATTAAGAATCAATAAAATCAAGAAAATAGGGAGGGAGGTCATCCCCTAAACATCTATATATTTAAATTAATTGTGCTTGATTAAGGTGTAATTAAGCTAATTAAGATTTTTTGGTAAAATTAAGCCAAAGTCACAATTCAAAATCCACTAATTATAATTTTATTCTCCTTAAAATATCTTCAAAATGAGCCTAAGTTTGCATTTTTAGATTTTTTATAATTAGTTATGATTTTAAAAGTTTCAATATTAAAATTAATTAAATAATCCTAATTAAACTCTTAATCGCCGGGCCATTATCGGCGTCGACGCGGTGTGCTTTCCCATGTGGCTTGGTTTTAAGTTGTTGCATCCGCACTAACTTCGGCGGCGGTGGAGCTTTCTCGTGAGCCATCGATCTAAGATCGGGAGATTAAACCATAATTTAGGCTAAGAATTATAGTAGATATAGCATGATTTGATCACGCCGTCCGTTCATCACGCGACGGATGACATGATCCTTCTCCTTCATGGCGATGAAAGATGAATCTTCTTCTTTCCCGTTCAATTCAAGCTCACTCAGCTATTGGGATCAAAATGATCTCACACCTTTGGAAGGAGGATGCATATCCAACGGTCAAAGTGCATGGGATGGAAATTCCCTTGAAAAGACCAACTCAAAATTGCTTATAGTTATAGTTTTGAACAATTACCTCATAGGGAAATCACCAGCACTTCCAATGATAGAGGTAGCCTTAGTAGATAAATCATTGAAAATGTCTTGATTTGAAGGATTGCTCTGACCAAGCTCCTCTTCAATGGCGATCTTGATTAGTTGCACTTCCCATGGCTTTGAAGCTTAGAAATGACTTGATTGAGCTCGATGAGGTGTAGTGAGGGTGTGGGTAAAAGGAATTTGGGTTTGGTGAAGTGAAGGGAGTATTGCTTGGAATGGGGATGCCTGTTTTAGCTTTGCATCTGAGGAGAAATGCCAATTAAGGGAGCTTGAGGAGGCCTTGGAAAGCTCTGAGGATTCAAAATTACTCTGGGAGTCTCAAAAGCTCTCTCATTTTGGTTCATTGAGTGTGTATACCCCTCAATTAAGTATGGATGGATGGGATTGTTTGTCCATTTTGAGTGTGCACCTTCATGGAGCTGTCACCTTCAACTCCACATGGCACACAATGGTTGAGTAAGTGTGTGGCGAGGTTCAAGACTGATTTGGGGAGTTGGGGTTGCCATTTTTCCCAAGCACCCATGGGTTGACCATGGAGGTGAGGCGCTTGGGTTGGTTCCTGGTCCATGGGAGGTTTTAGAGTGGCTTAGGTTGGCTAGGGATGATAGAGGCTATCTTTGAGGCGTTTGATGGGTGCCATGGGGAGACAAGTGGACTTGCCCTTTTAAGTAAGAATCCAAGATAAAAGAGCTTGACACCTTGGTTTATCCCCTTGGGTGGGGTCCACAGCCTTGGGATGATTTGGGAATGAGTCAGGGTTTGGTTTGGTTTAATTTGGAATTAATTTGAATTTTGGTCAATGTTTCATTTTAGGTCAATTTGGGCTAGGTTGGGTCAAGTTGACCAATTGTCAACAGGCTCAATCATGATTTGGTCAAGTTCAACAAGTGATTTGGAATGAACTTGAGCCATTGGTTGCAATCAATTTAGGTTGAATCATGATTTGACTCATTTTAGCTTTTAAAGCCAATTTGGGTCAACTTAAGTCAAGTGGTCAATTGGCTTGGTTTGGCTCAATTGACTTGATCATGTTCAATCATTGACCATGAATGGGTTTGGATCAATGGTTTCAATCAATTTGACATATGATTGATTTTGGCTAGTTTTTGGGTTTCATTTAGGCTAAGTGTTGACTTTATCAAAGGATATTTGACTTGGTTTCCCAATTTAATGTGGTTGATCACCCTAATGATTGTTGATCATGATTGATGTTTAGATAGGCTTTGTTCAATCCAATTTGGGTTGGATTAGAACTAGCTCAAAAGGTCCTTTAGGTCACTTTGGGTCAAGTGAGCCTAAATGGGTCAATTGGCATCAAGGCTTGATTTAACTTTAATTTAATTTTATATATGGACTTAGGATTGAAATATAAATCCAATTACAATTGGTTTGGAGCTAAGTGGGATTTGATTTAAATGATAATTTCAAGTCATAAGGGTCAATTTATGTTTGATTTGGGTTGACATGGATTTGGTTTGATAATTATGGCTTATGTTTATATTTGGCTCAATGATTGTAGGAATAATTGATTCATGAAGAAGTCCATGAGTTTTGAGTTAATTTGGGTTTCATTTAGCTAAGTTTAGAATTTTAAAAGGGTAAAATTGGGAATTTTGGTTTGATTTGAGTTTGCTTTTGGTCATTTGAATTTATATTTCATTTATATTTGTGAATATGAATGAAGATATAAATGGTCATGAAAATCACTTGAGTTTGATTTGAAAGCAAATTTGATTAAGCATGAGGATGTAGGTTGAAAAGGGCTAATTTGGATTTTAACTTGGTTTGATTTATTTTTGATCATTTGAAGTGGGTTTCATTTATATTTATAAATATAAATGAAGGAATGATTGATTTATAAAGATATCAACCAAGTTTGAGTTGATTTGAAGGAATTTTAGCTAAGCACATGAAGGTGGCTCATATGATCATGGATTTCAATCATTTGGAATCAATTGACTTTATGTTTTGAATTTGATTTGAGATTGATTTGATAATTGAGAAAATCAATTGGGTTGGGGTTGATTTGGATTTGGTTAAAAAGTAGATAAAATCAAAAGGGCTTAGGAAGGATTTGGAGTTTGAATGATGGATTTCAATCATTGGCTTGTTGGATTTAATTTTGGAATTTGAATTTTAATTTGAGGTTTGGTTTGAAAGGAGGAAGAAAGGATCTTTAGGCTATAGGGTAGGCAAGTCTTCCTAAATCACTAAGGCATAACTTATTTTATGGCTCTTCTAAGTCTCTAGGGTTAGGTTAAGTGTTCACTAATCACTATAAATGTCTTAAGACTAAGGAACTCTTAGTGTTTATAAGAGTCCTAGATGATGAGGAAGTTGAAAGCTCACTCTAAAGTGAAGTCAAGGCTATTAGGGTAAAATTATTTTTGTACCCCAAATAATCACTCATAACTAAATTATAATAACTCATAACCTCACCATAAAGCCTAGGTCTTAAATATGATAATTAAAAGATTTAGCAACCCTTAGCTAAATGGTCAAATGTTTCATGACATGCATATCATATTGTTTATTTGAAGATAGATTTCCTTGCATGATAGGGAATGTGTGACTTTTGAGGTCATCCTTGTTTGGAAAACACCCCTTCCTGATTTTGAAAATTTATTTCATCATACATGTAGGCATCAAAATCCTATAGCATTTATCAAAATGATGTGTCAAACTAAAATTATATGATTTTTTATATTGGTATACTAAGTCATTTCTCATACCACTCATGCTAGTCTTTTAGAGTGGGTTTAAGTACTTAGTTTCTTTCAAACAAAATATAGCCCAACTATCTTACAATGTCATATTGAACTACATAGATTTAAAGTGTAGGAGGTGTTAGGCACTCACAGAGGTTATAAGTCCATACAGTTTATTCTCTCTTGTGGAGGTAAACCATCATGTCTACTCTTGCAGATTTAGGTCATACTTTGGCATCTGCTAAAGCTCCTTAGATTTAAGATCGAGGTAGCTATTTCTTTTTTCTAAAGCATAAATTCTCTCCTCTTTCCCACAACCTTGTGTTGATGGATTATAAGCCCAGCAATCTAATAAAATTCAACTCAAATTCATTTTCAAATATATAAAGCAACCATATGATAGATTGGAATGCTCAGCTTCTAGTATCATGAGCATTTCCTACTTATTTCCTTTGGCTTCCAAAAAATAAGTCTTCTCCTTGAAATTTCATTGATTTTTCAAATACAACTAATCCTTTGGTAGTCCACCTTGAAATCTTTGGAGATGATAATTGTCTACTTTAATCGAATATTTTTGGGATATTTCATTCCTTAGGATGTAATTATATGGAGGTTGCCTCATGGGGAAATTTAGAATCGTTTAATATAAATCTGCTTTATTCATCCATGTATAAGGAGAAAAATCTCATACATTCAAGACCCATAATGCCTTGAGTTCTTGTTAGATGATTAGGTCCATTGAAGAGTGATGCCTCTATTTCAAGATAATCATTTACTTGAATATCACTTCAAAAGTACCTCACAATCGCATGGTGTCCTCCCATACATCCAAAAATAAACACCACATTTTTATGACTCCTGGGGATGGTCCTCTCTCCATATTTAGTAGATAATTATTATCTCCAAGCATCATAGTGGACTTATATTTTATATAAGCCAGACTATCTTTTTTTTCCATTGGCACTACCTTATTTCATCCATAGCAAAGCTAGCCAACATCCTTTAGGTTTTAGGACCTCACTATGTAGGTCTTGAAACCTATTAGTCCCCCCAATAGGTAAAAAATAAATTAACTAAATAAAGGAGATATACAACTTTATAACCTCTTACCACTAGCTTGGTGAGGCAAGGTTTACCCCAAATTCAAGAAATTTTCAATTGAATTCAAACTAAATAAGTAAAGTTTTTGCCAAATTTTCCAAAAGCACTCTTTCTAAATAAATTCATTTTTGAAATGCACTTCACATAACATAAAGTTTACAAAAACATAAAACTTTCAAATCTCTTTTCAAATAATAAAGATAATCAAACCACATTTAATATACTTAAATTTGTTAAATGATTATTATTTCAAATCAAATCAAAATCAAATATGCATCATCAAAATCCTTTTCAATGAATTTTCAAATGCACATTTGTCAAAATAAAATCAATCAATCAACCAACTCCATTTAACATACCAAATTTGTTAAATGAGAGTTCTTCAAAATATTTCAAACATATTTTTCAAAATTAACCAACTCCACTTAACATACCTAATTTTGTTAAATTGAGTTCCATTTTCAAAAAAAAAAAAAAAAAAAAAACAAAAAAAATCAACATATCATTGAACTTCACTTAACATACCCAAATTGGTTAAGTGAGAATTCCCTCTTTTCAAAAGAAACATCACACACAAAATCAAATATATTTAAACTCAAATTGACATACCCAAATTTGTCAAATGAGAGTTCTATTTTTTTAAAATAAAACAAATTGAATTCTATTTAACATACCTACATTTGTTAAGTAAAATTTTCTTTTTTTTCAAAATCATGAAATTCAAACCACATTTGAATTCCATTTGACATACCCAAATTTTTTCAAATAAGGATTTCATCATCAAACAACACATAAAACAAATTAAACTTTATTTAACATATTTGTTAAATAAGAGTTTCCTTTTCAAATTAAAATAAAATATCAAACACACTTGAACCCTACTTACATACCTAAATTTGTTAAGGGTTTAATTTTTGAAATAAACAAAATATCAAACACATAGAGCTTTACTTAGCATACCTAAATTTCTTAAGTAAATTCCATTTTCAAAATCAAATCAAACAAATCAAACATATGACAAACATCATAAGCAAAAAAAAAAATGCTTTCAAAAATTATTTTCAAACATACATTTAAATCTCATTTAGCATACATAAATTTACTAACAAGATTCCAAAATCAAATTTTCAAACAAAGGATAAATAAAACAAATCCATCTCCAAAGTCTCTCCAAATGAACCCACTCAACATACCTAAATTTGTTGAATGTGGGTTCCAAATTAAAATCAAATCTATGACAAAGTCTCTCCTCAAATATCAAAATCTCTCCAATTTAATGACACCATAGCCTAAATTTGTTAAGTGTGGGTTCAAATTACAAAATAAGAATCAATGATTGAAGATAGTTATCAAAGCATGGGTCATTGATTCTCCAAATGCAAGATATTTGTTCGGTCCTTCGTTCACTTCTTTAGTTAGTCTTTCATCATGTCTTATGGAAAGATATTTCCTTCCCATCCTGTGGATTTGGCTTGGATCAGCCATACTCACCATGACCACCACATGTTATTGGTTGGTGGCTCATTTATTTGAGTTACTGAGGGGACCCTCACGTATCGGTAGAGAGGAGGTGGTAGGGCAGCCACTTCTTCATTTTTGGCATCCTGTTAAACTATGAGTTTCCCTCACAGAGGAATCTGTTGTGGTTCCACACCTGATGCATCGGTGCGGTTAGAGTGCCCATCATTGGTCACATTTGTAGCTGCAATCCAAGAGGGCTAGCACCTCTTCATTGGTTTTCCCCATTAAAGGGGAAATCTATCTTAGCCTCACGAGATAGTCTCCCTACCTTTGAGGTAGGTTCTAACTCTCGCTCTACCACTTCAGATGCAATGCTACAATAAGAACCAAAGGTTAAGTGGCACTATGAGCTGAGGCTAGGAGATAGGCCACTCTCATGTTGTTGATGAAGGTTCCCCTCATGAGACCTCTCCACTCATGAGTGGTAGTAGGTTTCACCCCTCGACTTTGGATGGAGAGTAGGACTATGGGAGGATTACTGTTGCCTCCACCTCCCACACGAGATACTAGCTAGGAGAGGAGGAAGCCTACCTGGTTATGATCATTTCTTGGGTCGAGCCAGGATGCTGAGTCTACATTGTTTGATTTAAGGACTTTGATCCATAGGAGTGTTAGGGATGAACATAGAGAGAAAGCCTCATAGGCTAGAGTTGTGTAGCGGCAAAAGAGATGAGGAGATGCAGCTGATAGTGGACCTCCATTTTGGTAGATTTCCAGATTGATGAGCTACTAGGCGATCATCTAACAACATAGTCTTTCTGAACCATCAGCGGAGGAGAGCTACTGGAAAGGCGTGTCTCCAACATCACACCACTCCACTTGTCACCCATCACACATCAAGTCCCTCCTTCCATAGTCCCACCAGGTATAAAAGTTTGCATCTAGAGGACATCTCCATTGGTGATCGACTACAGTCAGGATCCCTCTACCTATTCCACTTATTGAGGTGAGGTCAAGCTCTCATTTGACCTTCCACCTCAACCAAAGAGGAGTGGCGACCCAAAAGCATCATAGTTGCTCCACCCCCCACAGCGGTAGAGGAAGAAGAGGATGTGGCAGTCCCATGAATTGATCCCTTAGAAAGTACCCCATGGTAGGAATTATGCACACAGCTTATGATGAGTATAGTCACAATAATTCATTGGCGTATGTCCCATCGCTAGAGTAGGTGATTATTCACTAGATGACATCCTAGATAGTTACTTTGATCAAGATAGATGGGAGTGATCATTTAGATCAGAAGAAGGTAGAGTAGATTTAACCTTGATGAGGATGACCTATTGAGATCCAATAGAAGTCCATATGGTGATACTGGATCCTCCATAGAGACCATCAAAGTCGAAGGTCTTTGTGATTGCAAAAGGCAACACCTCTCATTCACCCAACACCTCCTTCAAGCTTAGAAAAGGATGAGAAGATTAATAGGATGGAGAGGAGGGTTGAGGATTTGTTAGTAACAATTCTAGCACTCAGAACCTAGCTCATTCCTGACTGTCCATGGAGGCTAGTTGGTTTGAGCTCTTACATGTCTTAGATCCTCCCAAGAGTGCCTCTCATGGATGAGTGGTAGTTTGCATAGGAAGGACATAGACATTACCTCCATGCATGAAAGAAATCAAGCATGGTGGACAACAAGTGAGGGAAGCATTGGCACAAGGGAGCTCATCCATTCCAAAGGGTAGACCTTATTCAAGGAATTTGATGTAGTCCAATACCCAAGGGTTTGTGCCACCATCCTTGAAAAGTTTTGATGGAAGTGAGAACCATGGTAACATTGGCACATTTTAGAGCGCTAACACCAATGGCGATGACACACTTCTCTTACTTTTCATTAGTGATTGTCGGTGTTGCATTTGATTGGACCAACTTCTTCCCAATGATTTGGTGAAGAATTTTTGTTGAGTTAGCAATTCTTTATCAAGAGATTTGCTAGAGCATAGAGGTAGCGTAGGTGACCTCATTATTGTAAAATAAAATCTCAATGAGTCCCTTGTTGATTACATTCTCAAGTGGCATAACGAGTATGAAATATGAACCATAGTATCCCGAATAGCACACCATTGAAATTCTTCTCAAAAATATTCATGGCTGGTAGCCTTTATGATCAAGGGCTTAAAACATTTAAGAAATTAATCAATAAGGTGGCTAGTCTAAGTAAGCCAAATAGTTGCCTTTCAGACCAATCATCCAAACCAAGCAGAAAGTGTTTGAGAAAAGGCCAAGGATAGTTAGTGGTGGGGAGAGGAAGTAGGAGTTAGTTGAGAGACCACAAGTGTGCGACCTCCTTTACACCTCCTCTTCCACCACCACATCCTCACAAGCCACCATACCACATGGCCCACCACTCCTTAGTACACTTTCGGTAGTGGTATTCATATCCTGCAGTAGCTACTATCCATATACTCTTCTAGACAAATTAAATAAGCCCTATTTATTCAAGAGGGAGGTAGTTAGGAAGATCTTAAAATCTCTAAAGAAACGATTTTTAGCTACGAGCCAAGAGGCGGAGGAAGTGGGCAAGAGTGATGATCTAACTCTTTACCACCACATGTTAGTCCATGTCTTAGAGGAGCATCACTTTTAAGGACTAGCTTGAGCATAGCTACAAGTCGGTGCCATAGTTATCCCTAAGGAATACTTGTTAGAACAACCATCTAGTTCTTAGAGTAATCCTTGATACTTGCGATCCTCTTAAGATAAAGAAGGTTGATCATTTATAAGATCAAGAAGTTTTCCTTGTAGGTGATTGAAGCAACTCAAACCTACAATACCAAGGAAGGTTTGCTAGTTGCAAAGGATAACTTGGGAAGGTGGGAATCAAGCTAGTAGCACTACTGAGATAGTCAGTGCAACCAGTTAACACACCCCACCCATTGTAGCTACTTCTTGTTATGGTAGCTCCTCTTCTAGTAGAGCATTGTATATGGATGGGCACTAAATCCCTTAATCTTCTTACTTTATTTTTATCATGTACCTCCACCCAAAATAAATTAATGAAGAAAGTAGATTATCCATATGTTGTTCATTTCTAATGCTCCGATTTTATTCTATTGAAAACTCTCTAAATCTAAATAATAATAATAATATCTCTAATTTTTGATCCTTTTCTCTTAAATTAGAATCAGACTTTCCTTTTTTTGAATCAATCGTTCACCTCTTGAGATTGACTTGGAGTCATCAACTTGAGGATCCCATAGGAGAAGGCTGGTATGCCCAATGAGAAGGTAGAACTTTCCATGAGCTCATCATTCCATGAAGTCAGTCAACCTATGCGTGGCAAGTTCTACCTCTAGTAGCACCTCGATAAGGGTAAGCAAGTCATTGGTTCCTGAGATAGCCCCTCCAAGGATGCTCCACTATGGATATGCTTATGGAGGACCAAGCTGTTGATTACAACATCTACTCACATTAGAAAGTTGTCAACTAAGTTAAGCATATACGATTCTTGTCTTATCAAAGAGATGGGAATCTCTAATCAAGGCCTACTTGATCTTGAGATATGCTTAGCCAGTTGGCCACTGAAGAGGAGGCATGCCACTAGACATCTTAGGAGTCACTTTTGATGAAGACTTACTTAGGGATGATCGAGCACAACCATCCTCTTTACATTACAGTGGATGTTGGCGGATATAGGCTATCAAGAGTTGGTTGACCCAAGTGCATCATCAACATTATGAGTCTAAGAACCCTTGAGGATCGACATCTCCAAACTCAAAAAAAAGGATGATGTTGAGAGGATTCAATGAACAAGGCGAGAGAGCATTAGGCTCCATAGCATTTCCACTTGGAGATAGATGATTGGAAGATGAAGCCAAGTTTCACATTATAAACTTGGATACATCTTTCAATGCTTTGCTTGGAGGCGTGGATACATGAGAACAACAGTTTATCCTCTCTACATGTGCATGAAGTTTGTGAGAGGTGGATGCTGTGTCAAAGGAGATCTCAAGCCATTTATAGTTCAAGTCGGCATATATGTGGATGCGACTTACTATCTCCCTCAAAACCAATAAGTCTATTATCATAAACTTAAAAGTTCAAAAAAAAAAAAAGAAAGAAAAAAAGACTAATTTTCACTATCGATAAGATGGTGGACATTGAACTCATCTCATGTAGTCTTCTCTTTCATGGATAACTCATCTAGATAAAACCAAATAAAGATGGTGAAGATGAAAGAATACATTTTTAGAACTCGCAAAATTTATTATTATAAGGTCATGCCTTTCGGCCTTAAAATGCTAGTGCTACCTATGGGTCATGACCCGATCTTCAATGAACTCATTCATCATCAAGTTGAGTGCTATGTCAATGATCTTGGTCAAAAGTAAAGAAAAAGGAAGATCTCTTTGGCTTAGAGTAGTTTTAGTGGTTAAGATAATTTAACCTCAAAATGAACCTTGAGTGTGCATTAAGGTAACTTGAAATTCCTTGGTTTGTTGTCCAACCTTTGGGAATCAAAATCAATAGGAGAAGATCAAGGATATTATAAATTCCACTAAAAGTTTAACTCAACTCGGATCATTCCAAGGGTAGTTGGCATATCTAAGATGCTTTATATCCAACCTATCGAAGATGCCATTCTCAACACTTGTCACAAAGGATGCCAAGTTTAGTGGGATGACAAGTGCCATCATGCCTTTGAAGACATCAGCACTAGTGTGACGATTCTAGCGGCCCAATCCCAACAAGTTGCTCATACTTTACACTCTTGTGTTAGAAACTCCTTGGTGCTTTGTTGGCTCAAGCTAATGATGAAGGGATGGAAAATGTGCTATCTACTCCCATCATCTAATCCCTACTAAGTCAAATTATCCACCATTGAAGCATTGCCAGATTTAATATTTGCATCCCAAAGCTATGACATTACATGCTTTCTTATAAGGTGAACTTGATCTTTATAATCAATCCTATAATATCTCATGACCGGATGCTATTTGACGGTTAGCCGACGTTCCATGATCCTCTCGCTTGACATTACTTTACCCTGGCGATGAAAGGATAAGCACTTGTAGATTTCTTAGCAACACGACTCTCCACTTAGTGATGACTTCGATGAATAAATCATGAACTTAGGGATACTAGCATTCACCACTAGAGATGTAATTTGATGGTGCGACTTTCTCTCAAAGAGGAAGAACCACAATCTACTCTTGAAGTCATGGGTAGGAATAATTATCTAACTGAACCACAATGTGAAGAGATTCTCATATCACTGTCCAATCCTTGCACAATAGAACAATATGAGGTTTATGGCCATTACTCTAAGCATCCAGAATATTAACATCTTTGGGGATTTCAACTAGCGGTTCACCAAAATTCTATAAAGTTTTAAAATAGCTCCATCACTAACATAAGTATACAATGGGCATTGGCCCAAATCTAGAGATTACCATTTATAAGATTCCTGAGGAGAGAATGTCGGATGCTTTAGCCAAGCTTACGAGGAGTTGACATGTCAGAATGATGAGTCCATATCAATAAAGGTCCAAAATAGACAAGTCTTATCCATGATATTGAACTCATTAAAAGTGTGATCACTATAGCACCCAAGAGGGGTGAATTGCAATATTAAAAATTTTAGAAGTTAAATGTTTAATTTTAATTATTAGTAGAAAATTAATTTTGACTTTATAATGACAAGATACAATTCTTAATGTAGTAAAAAATAAAGTATAATAAAGTAAATAGAGATAATACACAATTTTTACATGGTTCACCAAACCCAAAGCACTGTGCTAGCCACACGAGGAATCCTAAATGTATAAAGCTTACAAGCAATACTCTCTATAACGTGAAAAACAAACAATAATATGTTCTCTCAAAGTAAGTACAACCCCTAATAATATGTCTCTACAAAAGAAATTACAACCCACTTAAATTTTACAACATGAAAAGAAAAATACAAAATAATAAATTTTGATGAAATAAATCTCTTACAAATATCTTAGTTATCCATACAAAAGTGATCTCACATTTATAAATGATCACTTTCAACTTATAAATTTGACAAGATAATGCTCACTTAATTTTGATGAAATAATAAAAGAATTTCTTAAAGTGATCTTACTAAGATGTTTATATTATTATAATTTGTAGACTAATATAAAAATGATTTCAAATTAAATTCATAGTCTTTTGACAGAAATAAATTTCAGCAGAATAATTTTAACTTTAAAGAAACTATAACTAGTTATATATATGATGTGTAAGAATGATTAACTCTCACTAAACTTCTTTTCTTAATTATTAAATAATAGAAATAACAAGCTTCACTAAATTTAAGCAAGATAAATTTACTTAAATAAATGATATTAGTTGGAATAAAGTGATATGTGATAAATAAAATAATTTAACTTTATAAATTTTGATAAAAAATTTGATATATAATAGATCCATATACTCTAAAATTTTGAAAATTTATTTTATTTTAATCAAAATGATGCTTTCAATTAACGTAAATGATCACCTACTTCAATAAAATTAGTATATGAGATCTAAGTCCAATAAGCTTTTAATTAAAAAGAGATCTAACAAATATGAAAATATTTTCACAATAAATTAATTTAAAATGCTTAAATAAACTTCTAAAATAGATCTAAGAATAAATGATCTTTCAAATAAGATAAATGAAGAAATATTTCAAGAAACCAAATAAAATTTGTAGGAAGATAGAAATTTCAGCAAGATGAAATAAATCACTCTATCAAAGAGTTTTCACAAAAAAATGATTGAAGAAACTTTGATGTGAAAAACTTATACTTTGATGTCTAAAGACTAATTCACCTAAAGTAAAAGTTTGTAATAAAAAATAGATGGTAAAAATAGACAACAACTAAGAGATGAATATCAAGAAAAATAAACTTAAGTAATTTGAGAAAGCTTGCTTAGTTGACGATGTTGAAGCTTCCAAACCCATTTGATCTTGCAATATTTAGAGAACACTTGGAAGGAAAATCTAGGAAGTTTTCTCTTAAATTTCTGGAGAGATTTTGAATTTGAATGAGCAACCCTCTGAAGAGAATGAGGATTTATAACAGAAGATCATTTTGAATTATTTCAAAGAAATATATTATTCTAACATCATTTTATCATAATAATATAATATTCAATAAAATATACTTTATATTAAATAAATATTAAATTCAAATAGACAAAAATGTCTAGTCAAATGGGCAAGTCAAAAATAATCAAATGTGGCTCTTAATATATTCAAAGCATGTAGCATTCTTTATTAAAATCGGCTAATGTTTGAAACATCATAGTAAATTCCATTTTAGTGGGGTGTCATGTAACTTATCAAATTAAAGGAAAAAAAATCTAAGGAATCCATTGGAGATGAAATCAAATCTAAATTCCATGATTAGAAAATGGCTTTGGATGAAATACAAAATTTTATATAGTTTTGTTAATTTTGAAATATGACATTTAAATATTATGATATAATTTAGAGATAATCATACATATGTTAGTTATCATATAACCTTTAAATTAAATTAAAATATTTAGTTATATTAAGTATAAAATTAGTTATCAATAGTCATAATTAATTATCATTTGACAATTTAAATACTATGTATGAAGAATCTATGTTAATTAGATAAAGATTTATATAAATTGCTCATTATTATTATTTAAAATAAATAATAATAATATGTTAAGTTTAGAAAATTAATTCATGCCATCCATATAACCTAAAAATCAACTTTGAGACACAACATAGATGGAGTTATTTACCATCTACTACGAGGAAAATGGCTTGGCAAAAACTTCAATAAAACTCTCATCCAAATACTCAAAAGACACTTGATGATAATCGACAATGGCATGAATATTTAGTTGAAGCATTGAGCTTCTTGAACAACTTACAAAACCCCAACTTATACTCCTTTCTCCTTAGTGTATGGGATGAAGTTGTTCTACCATTAGAAGTCCAACTCTCATCATTAAGATGGTTGTGGGTAGCAAGATCACAATGGAGGAAAACCAAGTTGTGGTTTAGCTCAAGGTTTGGAGAAGAGACGCATGGGCATGCCAAACCTCAAGTTGAACAAGCCAAAATGACTCAAACTCATAATAGTTGGTCTTAGAACCTTTCAAGTAGGAGAGCTTGTTTTAGTTCTAAGGAGACCATTGTTGCCCGTCACAAGATGGGAGGCAAGTTTGACACTTGGGAAGGCCTTTTTTTCCATAGAGAAAGCCTACCAAGGATCATTTTATCAACTTATTAATCATAAGGGAGAGCGATGCTTTTCGACTTTATTTTAAGGCAAAAAATAATTATCTAAGGCATGAATGTCCATGAAATCATATTTGAAAATAATTATCGATGAAATTTTCATTTCAAATTCCCTCTCTTCAAATTGAAAGCATTTCTATCTGAATATACCATGATATATTTAGGGTAGGTTTAAGGAACGGCGATGTCCTATCCTTCCTCAACACATCACAAACACATATCTTTTGTCTCATACTACTTTGAGTTGAGATAATGCCCCGTGACCCTCACTCGGTGCTCTAGGTCGGGCGACTTGCTACCTTGCTAGTGTGTCACCTTAGTGGTCCTTAATTAGGAGTATCTAAGTCTGCTATGCTTTCTTCCCCGACTTTTGCACTCCAATGAGCATCTTGTTAGCATGGCGTGCCTTATTGCACGATGGAAAGCTACCTCATGTTGGCTTCCTTTAAGAAGATATAAGTCTACTACACCTCTTTCTTGAGCTAGCCATCATCCACTAACCAGTTGAGTATATTTGAGATTTAGGATAAGCCCTAGTGGCTCCTTTCCTTCTAACTACTTCAAGTCTAGGTTCCTTCCTTAGGACTCCCACTTAGTAGTAGCCCTAAGTCGATAGCATATGTCCACATGATAGACTATCTTGATGATCATTTTTGTCTATAAAGATTTAAGTCTATGTTTTCTTCTTAGATTGATTGTGCATCAACGGGCACCTTAGGTTGGTCGGTATTTGTTATCGATAGCGACCAACCCGTGGATACACCACTCATCACGATGTAGGTCTGCTATACTTTCTCCTTGAATTGG
The DNA here is from genome assembly GCA_021442155.1 of Cymbidium sinense. Classification (NCBI taxonomy): domain Eukaryota; kingdom Viridiplantae; phylum Streptophyta; class Magnoliopsida; order Asparagales; family Orchidaceae; genus Cymbidium; species Cymbidium sinense. Next base: position 122,285,185 of record CM038217.1, read on the forward strand.
CCACCATACACGTATAGGCTTTCTTTTTATGCTGAGATAACACCCCTAGTGGCACCTCCACTATGGGCACTACATTTGGATCACGCCCTTTGCGACCCCATCTAGAAACTACCCTTACTCGAATTGGACAATTCCCCTTTCCTAATAACCCCTGGTTGGAGAATCATCTTGGATATGCAAATTCTCCCTTGGTCCAAGAATTTGTGATAGGTCAAAGATATATCCCCTTCTCGTGGTCCCTCCCAAGGTCCACAAAAAATATATAAACTAACAAAATATATATTTGCTTGTGGATCGAGGACACCCCAACGGTACCTTTTCTCAAGCGACATCCTTTAGGCGCGGTGTCAATAAGACTCCCTAGAATCACTTGACTACTTTTGAGTTGACATAAGTCCCCAAAGGCACTCACTCAGAAGGCTCCCAGTCGTTTTGATTTGTTGTGCATCCAACATATCACCCGTGGTTGCTCCTCACTCAAAGATGTAAGTTTGCTATGCTTTCTTCCCAAAGACACAATCATTGCACACCGAAAGGAAACCCTTATGTTGGTCGGTTCTACCCCGCCACCGATAGACAACCCTTTGGATTTGTAAAGTCGAGATAGGCCAAGGCCGATATAACCCCTTCTCGGGTCCATCGCATATGATAGGGTCCATCTCAAAATCTAAACAAACTAAACTAACTTCCCCATTGGAGTTCAACTTGAAACAATCCAAACCCATCTCCCTAGTGAGTTAATCAAATGAATTAAAGAGATTCAATCAAACTCTTATCCCTAGATACCCCTTCAAAACAAATTAAATCAAATCCAATTCCAATCTCCTAATGGAGCCAAATAACATTCCTCCTTGAGTGGAGCCCATAATAAAATAAATAATTAACTAATTATATTTAAAATCAAATTCAAATCCTTGTATTCACCACCCAAAAATAAATCAATGAAATCAAACTCAAATCTATATTCCTGGATAGCAACCTCGCTTCCCTAGTGGAAGGTTCATATACCCAATCCCCAATAGATTTCTCCTCCTATGCCCTTGGCATAAACCTCTCACATGTCATCTTAAATGCATGTGTGATCCCCTAGCGATCTCCCCGCCATGACCTTGACATGGAATTCTCATCAAACCCTTTTCCTCCTCTTATGCCCTTGGCATGAGTTGAGTTGCATTACACTAAGATTGTGATTCAATCTACCTCTCAAGTTTAGATATAGATCATTTCCATTAGCATTTGTAATATTTTGGACATTGTTGATCATCTCGGCCAACACCAATACATGAGTGTGCCTTAGTTATACCACACCTATTGGGGTCCTTTTATTGTCCTTACTTGACGGAGGATTTAATCTCCTCTTCTTAGACCTAGAAATCTTCTGCATAAGACTTCTTTAATTGTAAGACACTTATAGCCTAGATGAACACTTAACCTAAGCTAGAGACTTAGAAGGGTTAACCACAGGATTAGGTTATGCCTTGGGGCATAGAGATCCATCTATCTTATAGCCTAAACCCAATCCATGTTCACATTCTTAAGCCATAACCAAACCTCAAATTCAATTCAAATACCAAATCTATATATATAAATCTAAATCCAAATCAAGTGATTGTAACCTATAATAAATTCCAAACCAAATCAAATCAAATGTCCTTCCTAAGTCCTATAACTTTATTCTATGGACTTAGCCTCAATCAAATTCAAAATCATTCAAAATTGATTTTCTCAAAGATCAATTCAACCTCTAATCAATTTACCAAAATCAACAATCAAATTCAAATACCAAAACTAAATGTCAAATCAAATCAAATCCTTCCTAAGTGTGATTTAATTCCATGGACTTAGTCAAAAACTCTTTTAAATTAATCCAAACTTTTTATTTTCTCATAAATTATTCATATCTTCAATCATCTTCATAAATATAAATGAAATATACATTTAAATCATCAAAACTAAATCAAACTAAATCAAACCCTTTCTAAGCCATGAACCTACCTTCATGAGCTTAGCCAAATTCTTCAAATCAAACCCAAGGGAGTTTATTTTCTCATATCTTCACTCATCTTCACAAATATAAATGAAAAATATATTTAAATCATCAAAACTAAATCAAACTAAATAATATCCTTTCTAAACCCTTTGAGCCAATTTCATGAGCTTAGCCAAAATCTCATCCAAATCAAGCCAAAGTCAATTGATTTTCTCATGAATCAATCATACCTTCAATCATGTTCATAAATATAAATGAAATCTATAATCATCAAACCAAATCAAAATCAACCCAAGTCAAATCCAACTTAGTCATCTTGACTTGAAATATCCAAATGAAACCAAACTCATCCAAGCCCAAATCAATTGTAATTAAATTTATATATCAATCCCAAATCCATATATAAACTCAACTAAACTCAACTCACTCAAAATCAAGCCAACTAAACCTAATTGGTCCACTTGACCCAAAGTGGCCAATTTGACCTATTTGACCAAGTTCCAATCTTATCTAAATTAGATTGAACCAAACCTACCAAAATCTATATATCATGATTGTTGATCACCCTATGTTAATCAATTGTCACAGTCAAACCAAGTCGACTTGATCATTGACCATTCTTAAACCATATGAACCCAAACTAGCCAACTTCAACCTAAGCCAAATCCCTTGAAACCATTGATTCATACCAAGCCAAAATCAATATTTGAACATGACTTGACCCTCAATTGAGCCAAACCAAACCCAATTAGCTCTCTTGACCCAAGTTGACCCAAATTGATTTAAAGGGCCAAATTGGGTCAAATCAAGATATAAATCAAATTGATTGCAACCAATGGCTCAAGTTCATTCCAAATTGATTGTTGAACTTGACCAAAGCCCCAATTGAAACCTATTTAGCCCAAATTGACCTAAAGGGTCAATTTGGCCTAAATCAAAATAAAATCTCAATTAATTGAGACCAAAGCTTACAACATACTCCAAATGGTCAACCAAACCCAAACAAAGTCATGACCTAAGCCAATTTGGCCAATTTGGCTAAATTGGTCATTTGACCCATTTGACCCATATGAACCCATATGAGTCAAAATCAAATCCAAAGAAAACTAAACCAAACCAATTTCACCAACACATCCCAAATGATCATATGTACTTAACCCAACCCTTGACCTAATTTGACCAATTGGTAAACTTGACCCAACCTAACCCAATTTGATGCATTTGAGTCAAATTGATCCAAATCAAACCAAATCGCTCCAATTGACTTAAAAATTAGGTCAACCCACTTTGACTACATTTCAAATCGTATCTTATCCCATGCCAAATGACCATTCTACCCTTAGTTCAAGGGTATCACATGAGATAAATCACCCATGTAAGTGGTCATTTTCATTCCTTGGCCACTTGGCACTCTCAATGGTCCACATAAGCACATAGACACTAGCCCCAACCCAAGAGGTGGTTGGGTTGGCCATGACCCATGGGAGGTGAACTCATCTCACCTCCCCATTGGAGCACTTAGTTTGCATAGGATAGCCACCTCCCACCTTGCACCCTTCACACCCCACCCACTCAAACCAGCTAAGTCATCTCCCCGCCACCCAAAGCCCCCTTAGGTGGTCGGATGGCCACTAGAAGTCAAACCCAATTGAGTCCCAATCAAAAGAAGAGGGGTATACCCCTCACTCAACTCCAATAAAGCAATAGAGCATCCTCGAGCCATAGCTACCAAGATGAGCTACCGTGAGCCAATCCCAAGCTCCAAGCTCATCCCTCATCAAAACTTATTTCCATCCATCCCAAAATAGGACACTCTAATTTCACCCAACCTCCATTTCTCAACAAAATCCAACTTTACACACACCATCCTCATACTTTGAGTAATGAATCGTTTCCCAGCTTCCTGACCACTGATGTGCAACTTCGATCAACACCGACTTTCAAATCATCATGGCCAAAGTGAATGGCAGGACTTGATCCACTGTCATCAGGGCTTTGTCTCCACTACAAAGCTTCCTCAATCAATATGCCGGATCTTGAGCTCATAAGGTATTTCATAATCGAGCTTTTGGTGAAAATTGAAGCTTTTGAAGGAAACTTGCATGTGATCTTAATTGTTGGATCCCTTAGATCCTTACAATGTGTGGGATCGAGTTGATCCAAGCTCTGAGGATTGAGAGAGGAATGATGGACGCTCGCCTCCTCTCGTGACGATGGATCACACACCATTCCATGTGATTGGAATGACAATCGTGATTAGATCTACTATATCAATTTGATTTAATTCTTAAGGAACCATAGAATGATCGCCATCCCATCCAAGATCGATGACATGATTGAAAGCGATCCACCGCCACAATGCTAGCTAAATCAACGCATTTAAGTGGCCAATCCCACGCCGTGCAAAGCATACCGCATCAACACACTTCATGGCATAGATTAAGCTTAATTAATCATTTTAATGGTTGAAACTTCTAAAAAATCATAACAAATCATAAAAAAATAGAAAATGCAAATAAATACTCATTTAAAATGTATATGAGAGGAGAATTGATTAAAAATAATTTTAACTAATTTTGAATAGTAATTAAGGCTTAATTATGATTTAATTATAAAGTTAATTAGTTTAATTACTCCTTAATTACTTGAGTAATTAATCCCAAATTTTATGGATTAATTTAATGGGATGACCTTGCTTCCTATGATTTTCTTGAGATTTATTGCTCACTTAATTATGAAAATTGACTAATTAAACCCTAATTAGTCTCTTAAGCTAATTAATGATTAATTAATCTCATGAATAGTAATAAATTGGTTAATTAAGTTTATTAATCATTTCTCAATAGTAAATGCTCTAAGGAATAGGTTGGGACCTCTTTCTTAACCTATTCCCCAAGTTCATTTCACTTTTCAAAATGAAATTAATTAAGATTTAACTAATTAATTAATCACTTAATTAAATTAAAATCATAATCATATTGAACTAAATTAATTAAATCATGGGTAGATCTTTAGGTGTTTAATAACCTAAAGGAGGTTAATGAGATTATGGTTTACCCATATATGTGGGGAAACCATAAGAATTAATTAAGTTCCTTAACTTAATTAACCATTAATTGTGAGCCAATTGTAACCTTTTATTTCTTGTGATTATTTCTAATTTGCTTTTAACTAATGCATATCATGTTGGCTCATAATTATTTGGATATTTATATTAAGGTAACATATGAAAGAGTTAATTAATGTATTTAATGCATACTATAACTTAATTACTTCATAAAATCAATTAAATTATATTTTATTAAACCAAATTAATTAATAGACATGGGAATGGGTTAGGATCAGCAAACCTCTTCCTCACATCCTTAAATCAAATCAAAACATATAAAGTTAAAAAAATGGCATAAATAAGCTTTGGTTTACTTTAAACAATTTTATTTGATATGATTGTCCTTAGAATTAGTTAATTGAATGAAATCATGAGTTTATATTTAGTTATTTTTTCTAATCATGTTAAATGTTATATGTCATTTGAAATCATGCATTCATTTTTTTAAAAAAAAATTTAATTAAATCAAATAATTTTCCTTTATGTAAGCATGCATGTGTTGGATTAATTTATAATATGTGGCTATTATCACTAATAAATTCAAAATTATTTTCTAAAGTATAAGTCAATTACATTGATTAGAGTGATAGTAGTTATGAATACATATAGGATTACATGTGCTTATAGTTTAGATATGTGAAGCAAAGCTTTCTCTTCCTTAATTCATATGTAGTTTTACATATATTTGAATGGTAATAAGTATATAGTATGGACATCCTAGGATTACGAGGCTTTAGCTAGCCCCAAGGAGGTCATTTGATTATCTCACTTCCTTGGTTAACAATGACACATACTTATTTGATTTCATTTACATGTATTTCTACATTATAATTTGGATAGAGCTTTAATTCACATGCATAAATAATTCAATCAAATAAAAATATAATCTTTGTATGGTTTTCTTTCCTTCATTTATGTATACATTCATGTGTATTTAAAAAAAAGAAAGTATATACTGGAAATCACGGGAATACAAGGCTTTAGCTAGCCCCAAGGAGGTCATTGATTACCTCACTTTCCTAGTTAATAACAACACATACTCATTTATGTCTTTATACATGTGTATGTATGTGATTAGTGAATGAAAATCCCCTTTTCTACCAAAAAAAATGCATGCATCCATAATTGACTAAGTGATTGAATTAATTAGCCATGTTACTTAGAGTTTTCTTTTCTTATGTTCATATGTACAAACTTGCATATGTTTGAATGCAAATGGGTATATAGCCTAGACATCCCGGGAATACGATTTAACTAGCCCAAGGAGGTCATATGATTATCTCACTTCCCGGTTTAACAATGGCACGTATCTATTTAACTTCATCCCTATGTTTTTGTATAAGAATTTGGATAGAGCTTTAAATTAATATGATTAAATAATTCAATCAAATGAAGGAATATAAACTTTAAATATACACATCTACATTCATCATTTAAGTGATTAAATATACACATCTACATCCATGCCACACATTAAATCATCATTCATAAAGAAACTATGAAAAGACATATCATTTCTATTGTAATTTAAATAAAACATCAATCAACTTTATAGATGCAAAAGAATAAAAGGTTTGCAGTATCACCGCATAAAAAGAGAAATGGGTAATGAAGCTCTATTATACAACCTAAAAAATGAAATAATAATTACAATTTATAATGAGTGAATGTTATGGGATCTTTATATCTTCATTTTCTTGACTCACTCCATTCTCCTCATAGCACTAATCATAATTCCTAATATAAAATTACATTAAAACTAAGAAAAGTAATCTACCCTATATAAAGAGTTAGTTAAACATACATACAATCCCAAGAAGTTATATCATAACTAAGATTTCGCATAACCAAGATCCTAACTTAGATTATACTTATGGGGCTTAAGCAACATGTAAAGAGAGCATTTATATTTATTTTAAGTGGCCCCTTAAGAATAATTCACTGAGAAAATATGATTAGGCTAATCATGGCCTACCATCCTGGCCTATGAAGATCCTAACATCCAAATAAAATATTATATCACAAAATAAAATATACACCAAACAACATCATCCTAACTTAGAACTATAAGTGGTGACTTAGCTCTAATGTGTGTGTTAAGGCTTGTGGGTATGTCTTACTAGGCATTAAGGTTATGTTTTTCTAAATGTGAAAGGAATTCAATTTAACCATAAAAGACGATTTCACTTTAAGTTATTTAATTGATTTGAGAATTTTAATTTGTGTTTTATTTTGTTCCATATGATTACACTTAGCAACTAAGTGTTATAAAGAGAAGAAAGAGGATTGTCTCTTTCATCCCTACCTTAAGCCACTTTTAAAGAATGTTAACTTAATTTGTTTCCCTTTAGTGAATGGCTTATCACACATTTTAAATTAATCCTAAGTTTAGGCTCACTTTAAGTAATATTATTTAATATGAAATGCATCTTAAGATTAATTCAATTGAATTACTATCACATGACATCTGCTCAATTATTCCTTTCTATCACATGTAACATGCATATGATATTAATCCTAAATATACCTACACATACAATATATTTTAGTACACTTAGATGATGAATGTAGATGTGTACATTTGTTGAAAAGGAGATTTTTATTCATTAGCTAAATGCACATATAAGTGTATAAAAGTTTTAAGTGGATACTTTGCCATTGTTAAACTAGGGGAGTGAGGTAAAGACCTCATTTGGCCTACTTAAAGCCTCACATCCTGAATGTTCATACTAGATATACCATTATTTTTGAATATACTTGTATGTACAAATGACTACAAGAATGGAAAATCATGTGAAAGTTGTAGTTCTTTCAATTGAATTAGTTATACATGTGAGCTAAAGTTAAAAGGAGATTCTCATTCATTAGCTAAATGCACACAAGTGTATACAAGTTTTTTAAGTGAATACTTCACCATTGTTAAACTAGGGAGTGAGGTAAAGACCTCCTTGGGGCTACTTGAAGCTTGCATCTCCGTAATGTCCACTAATATACCCACTATTTTGAAATACACATGAGTGTATAAATGACTATAAGAATGAAATCATGCAAAAGTTGTATTTCTTTCAATTGGATTATTTATACATGTGAGCTAAAGCTCTATCTAAATTCTAACATAGAATGCATAGGAATGAATTCAAACAAATATTGTGTCCTTTTCAAATGGGTTATACACTTGTTAACATTCAAATCTTATGTAAATCCATATAGACTAAAAAAAGAGAACTTTATATCACATGTTCTAAACCATAGACACATGCAAGCTTATAGACATTTATAACTATTATCACTCCAAATATTATAGTTGACTTATAAACTTTTGAAAATAATTTTGATTTAATAGTGATAATAACCACACATATTATAAATTTAAATCAACACATGCAAATTTAACATAAGGAAAATTCATTTAAATTTAAATATTTTAAAAATATGAATGCATGAAATCACATGACACACATCATTTAATATGGTTGGAAAGGAATAATAAGACATAAAATACATGTTTCATTCAATTAAACTAATTCCTAAGGACAATCATCTCAAATAAAAGCATTTAAAGAAAGCCAAGGTTTTTTAATCATCATTTTAAGTTTACATTTTGATTTGATTTAAGAAATGAGGGAAAGTTTGATCTAATCCATTCCCATGTTTGTGATTTAATTTAGTTTAATGAAAAAAGGTAATTAGGTAAATTTTATGAGTTAATTAAGTTATCTTTATGCTTTAAGTACATTAATTAACCCTTACCTATATCACCTTAACATAAATAATCAAATAATTATGAGCCAACATGGAATGTCTAAAATTAAATTGCAATGATTCTAAGAAATGAAAGGGCCTAGTGCAATTTGGCTCATAATTAATGATTAGTTAAATTAAGGGATCTAATTAAGTATACTTATGGTTTTCCTACACTTAATAGATCAACCATAATTTCATTAATCTCCTTAGGTTATTGAACACCAAAGGAGGTATCCAAATTCATTTAATTAGGTTCTTAGGTTCTAATGTGTTTTGGATTTTAATTTGATTAATGAAATCATTAATCACTTAATCAAATTTAAACTTAATTGCCACATGGGTTAAATATCCTCCAAATGAAGTGCACTTAGGGAAAATATTAGGAAAGAGGCCCCAATTTAATCCTCTAAGTCTCCTCACTAAATAGGCCCCAATCCCAATTAATTTATTATTCATGTGATTAACTAACCCTTAATCAAATTGAAGAGAGTAATTAAGACCCAATTAGCTAATTATCCTAATTAATTAACTAATAAATCCCAATAAAATTAAGGGAGGTAGAGGTCATCCCCAAACAATTTTAAAATTTTTAAATTAATTAATTAAGGAGTAATTAAAGTAATAAAAATATCAATTAAACCCTAATTAAACTTTAATTACTATTTAAAATTAATTAAGATATTTTTAATAAATAAAAAATACCTTCAAAATAAATATTTACTTATATATGATTTTTCTATGATTTGTTATAATTTTCTAAAGTTTGTTGATTTAAATGATTTTTCAAGATTTATATAAAGTTTATTAATTTTTTTTGCTAAAATAGACTATTTGAGCTAATGCAAAATCTCATAATCTAGAAATCCTTTTGGCTTGTGTAAAATTCCAATCTCTAATTCAATCGTGAAATTTTGACTAAAATCTAAATTAAGCTCAAACTATCCAATTGAAATTGAGGATTTTGGTCTTATTCGATTCTCTCGAAAGAAGAATCTAAAGAGCCCTTATTTATAATTTTCATTGAGTATTTTAATGAATTTTGAAGTTTCAAACAATTTAATTATTTTTTAAAATAAAAAACCGATTTTCCCAATTAACCCAAAAGATATGTCGCGCAACGCGTGCCAGCAACATCGTGTGATTGGTGTTGTTTCGGTGGCACGCGCCACATGGTAATGATTGATCAAAAGGCGAAATGGCGAAAAGGGGGCGGTTCCCAAAATCAGCATGATCCGAAGGCCTAAAATGATTTGGGCTTAAATGCCCGCCTCCGTGAATGGGAGACGGACGACGGTTGGGTTTTATCCCATGAGCAAATGATGACGCATGAACAGTTCAAATCGATGGGATTTCATGGGATTTTGTGAAACCGAATAGAATTTTGTTTGATTGGGCTTAATTTCACATCGATTACCAAAAAAACTTTTATTTTTTGCATTAGGGTCATGCAAAATAAAATATGCAAGGGATATCTAAGGAAAATTACTATCGAGCAAACATTCTAACAAACAAGCAATCTTATGCTACAAGATTTGAAAATTACCTCATCGAGGGTGATTTTTGCGAGACGATTCAAATACACTCGATGTGAGATGAAGCTTTGGAATGAATCTAGACTCTTTCCTTGCTTTTGATCACCATAATCATAAACCTCTACCGCACTTCATTGAAATCAATTTAATGATTTTCCATCAAAGGGAAGTGGTGAGAGGGTTGCTCTTGCTTGGTGGAGTTCTTAGGAGCTCTCTAATGCCAAAATCTCGCTTGATGCCTCCTTTTCCTCCCTTAATGGTGGCCAAAAATCACCATTAAGGGCAATGGGGAGATGGTGGGTGATGGCTAATAGGCACTGATTATAGCTCCAAAATCCTCTGCTACTATGAGGTCATTTCCATTAAATGCAAGAGGTGCGGAGGATTGAATGAGGGATTATGTAAGATTGTGTATTTTCCCTTTCTCTCTCTCTCTCTCTCTCTCTCTCTCTCTCTCTCTCTCTCTCAATTTCCATAGAAGTTAGATTTTAACTTTTACATGATGCTTTAAGTGTTTTATCTAATTTGGATTTGGGATTAGTCAACTCATGTTGACCCAAATGAGTTGGGTTCAAGCCGGCTTTGACTCAGCTTTTAGATTGCTTTAATTATGTTTGATTGATCATTCTTGATGGTTTTGGTTGATTAATTTTATTTAATTTATATTAATTTTGAATTTGACCCAAGTTTGACCAAAGTTTGACCAATTTTGACCAAAATTGGTTAAGTTGATTTATGTGATTCAATTTATCATTTTATGTTTATGTTATGTTTCAATTATGTTTTATGAATTATTTGGAATGTTCTTGATCAATTATTTGGGTCAATTCGCTTGATTTGGGTTTGACCCATTTTGAGTTCAAATGGGTCAAATCAAGTTCAATTGAGTTAAATGTTTTGTTTGACTCAACCAAGATGTGTTTAAGCTTTAATCATGTTCGATTAAGTGGTTATGTTGCTTTAGAGGTTTTATTTGACTTGATGTTAATTTTGATTTGAATTTGTTTTAATCTAAATTGACCTTAATGGGTTAAATGATCTAATTAACCCATTTGAGATCTCATTTGATTTAGATTTGTTTAGTTTTATATTTAAACATGTTCATTTGATGATTTTGAGAGAGTGATTTAATTTGGATAATTTTGGTTTGTTGACTTTTACTTAATGGGGCCCATGGGTTAACTCTAAGTCAAACGACCTATTTATCACTTAAACCTTATTTGAATTTATTTTTGAGTTCATTTATGTTTATGTATTCATTTTGTGCTTTTGGTTTGATTCAATTTGGTTTAATCTTGATTTAATTTAATTTTTTTTTGGACTTATGTGATTGCAAGTCATGGGTTAGCCATAGGGTATGGTAGGTATTCTTAGTCTTAAGGCTTAGCCTAATCCTATGGAAAATCCTTCTAAAGTATTTAGGTTTAAGTGTTGACTTAGCCACTAGAAGTGTCATATGATTAAGGAGTTCTTAGTGTCAGAAAACTCCTAGACTTATGATGGGAAGATTGAATCCTCACTCTAAAATGAGGTCAACAATGTCATATGGTAGTAATTCAACTAGATTAAATTAATTGAATAGTTATTTAAAGTAAACCTAAATTTAGGATTAATTTATTAATGTGTAATAAACCATTCACCAAAAAAGAACTAAATTAAATTAATATACTTTAGAAAGTGGCTTAAGGTAGGGATGAAAGAAGGTAATCCTCTTTTTCTCTTTATAACACTTAGTTGTTAAGTGTATATCATATGAAGCAAAGAAAATATAAATTAAAAATTTTCAAATCAATTAAATAACTTGAAGTGAAACCCACCTTCCATGTTAAATTAAATCTCCCACACTTAGAAAGATATAACTCTAATGCTTAGTAAGACATACCACACAAGCCTTAACACACATTAATTAAGTCACCACTTCTAGTCCTAAGTTAGCAGGTGATGTGATGAATGTTTTATTTTGTGATGTATTACTTTATACTAGATGTTAGGGTGTATATTTATAGATTGGATGTTAAGTCGTCTTAGCCTAATCATATTTTGGGATTATGCTTAAGGGGATGCTTAAAATAAATATAAATACTTTGTAGGTTTCTTAAACCCTAAGCATAATCCAAGTTAAGACAGTGGGTTTTGTTACCCATGTGAGTGCTAAGTACAAATTTTATATATAATTACTTGAGATTGCATGTGTGTTTAGCTAACACTTATTTTGTGTGTAGTTAGATTTACTTTTTCTATTCTTAATGTAATTTTATAGTAGGAATTATAATTAGTAATATGGGGATTAGGATGAGTAGTGGCCGTAAGGTTTTATCCCAGGTATCCTGTGATGCCTTTGAAGGAAGCACATTTAAATTAAAGAAGAAAGAATCAAATCAAGGAAATGGAAGAATGAAGAATGAAGACCCCATCACATTTAATACAATTATAATTATTCTTTCATATTCCATGTCAGGTATTAGCTACCCATCTTTTCTTTTTTGTTGCTCACCTGCCTCTTATTCTTTGTGTTGTTTATAAAATTGATTGATGATTTGTTTAAAATGCATGTTAGGGTTTCATATTTTTCTTGGTTTCTTAATGATTGATGTTTTAATGTGCGGCTTGATGTGTAGGCTCTTAGGATAAAATAAATTTTCTATCCAACTAATCACTCAAAATTAAAATTTTAAAACTCATAACCTCACCATAAATCCTAGGCATTAAATAAGATAATTAAAAGATTTAACAACCCTTAGCTATATGGTTGTATGTCTCACATCATGCATGTCATATTCTTTCTTCCTTGAATATGGGGATCTTCATCCTTGATAAGGGAATGCTTGAATCGTGAAGGATCCTTTGTGGTGGAGAACACCCTCTTCTAATTGATTTAGCCAATAACATACTTTCTTATGCATTTAGGCCTAATAAATCCCAAAGCTTTTATCAAAATTAAATAAAATTTAAAAAAGATTTTACATTAGACCGAGCCATTATTCATACCACTCATGCTCTAGTCTCTTAGGGAGTGAATTTAAAACTTTAGTCTCTTTCTAAATAAGTAACCACCCTAACTATCTTGTAATTTATAAGATCGAACTACATAGTTTTAAAATCAGAAGGAGTTAACGGCCACTCCGAAAGTTATAAGTCCAAAGTCGACATGTTTACTCTCTTATGGAGGTAAACCCTTATGTACACTTGTCACTTAGATTTAGGTCGACTTTAGTTCGCACTAAAGCTCCCTAGATTTAGGATCGATGTAGCTATTTCTTTTGGGCTATAAGCATAAATCTCACCTCTAAGGCATTTTCACAATCTTGTGTTGATGGATTATAAGCCTAGCAATCTAATAAAATTCAACTCAAATAAATAAGTCTCTTCACTTTCAAATATATAAAGCCCAATTATAGAATAGATTAAAATGCTTAATAGAGTTCCTAGTATCATGAGCATTTCCTACTTCTTCTATTTGGATTCCAAAATAAGTTTTCTCCTTGTACTTTCCCAATTGATTTTACAAATACAACCAATCTTTGATACTCTAACCTTAAAATATTTGTAGATGATAATTGTCTACTTTAATCGAGAGTATTCTTAGGAAATTTTATTTCCTAAGATGTAATTAACTATGGAGGCTTGGGACTAAGAATCCGCTTTAATATAAACCATGCTTTATTCATTCATGTAATTAAAAAAATTTCTAGTATATTCAAGACCCATCATGCCTTATGAGTCCTTATTATGTGACTAGGTCCATTGTAGGGTGATGCCTCTACCTTTCAAGATAGTATATCATACTTCAATATCATACTTGGTAACTTTAATAAGTACCCCTAAGATCTGAGTCCCACATCCAAAAATAAACACCACAATCCTATTACTAAGACTCAAAGGGTTTCACTCATTATGACAACCCTTTAGATCTACTACTACTAATAAAATTTCACTTCATGAATTCAGCTTTTAGATCAACTCAAATGAAAGCCTATAAACTCTATGGTTGACATGAATTACTTTCTACATTATAGGCATAGAGAGAATAGATTTTGATGAAAGTTCTTTGCACTTATTAGATTAATCATGAGATCAAACATAATGACATGAAAGTTAAGGTCTTTGTTAATAACATAAACCCTTATTTTATACAATAGGAAGAGTAGTTGTTGACCTCCAATTAAGACACCTAAGTGGGACTTACATGGACTTTAAGGAACCATACTAATCAATACAATTAAACTCTAATTAACCTATATACTTTTGGTCAAATCAAACCATGTTATAGCTAGTTTACAACCTAATGAACCCATCCAATTTAATTGAATAAATTTTAGGCAACTGAGCTTAGGATGGTTAAACCAACCTATTTAGTTAAACACATTAAAATTATCTTAATTATTATATTCTATGTTCACCCAACATATACAATATTCCACACTTAGCTCTTAAGAAGTAAAATCAATCAATCTTGACTTAAGTTATCTCTAGAAACTCAAATTGATCAAATTAAACAAAATCCAAATCAAAATTAAGGCTTAATATGACTTAAGCTTGACCCCTTCAACTAAAGCTTTTTTAACCACCTAATGTATATCCCAATGATGGATATGCAAATGGAGGTGGATATTATACCTTATTCTAAATGTGGAGAAGTATTTAGAGAAGAATAAAGTACAAAAAACATTCCAAGAGTATGACAAGAAGCAAAAATAAAAATAAAAATAAATAAATACTACATTAGAGGTTAAGTCATCCTCTATTATTAGCAAATTAAACTTCCATCATGTTGCTTTTGATTGTTAATTAATGATCCATCTTCAAACTTGTTGGAGTTTGTACTTAGGCAACTTTGTCCTAAGGGAGTCAAATGAAGATAAACAAAACCTTAACAATTAGAATTTCTCCATAAAATTAAAAAAACATGGCTATTCTAATTTGAGTGAGGTGATTCAATGCATATAAGAAGAAAACAATGTTCAAAATTTAATCTAATAATAACTAGATTCAATGAAGGAAAATCATGCAAAATGAATTCTTGAACATAAAATCATCTTAATTAAACTATAAGGTTATACCCTAACTTTTTACCTCTTCCTTCTTGATTGCCAATAAATATATATTTTTTTACATTTATTTTCTTATTATGATATTAAATAAACTTGCTAAAGTTGACTTTGGTCAAGTTTTCATAAGTACATTTCTTAATTAGATTTATATTACCTTATAGTTTTTTATAATATATACATACTAGAATGTTTATGAATCACCACAATTGTAGAATAACATATACTTGTATTCTCACATTTGTATTCTCCTATCTAGCATATAAACCAGATTCAAAAAATCATTTACGCTCATCATTTTTATCACACATTTGACTTAACTAATCTATATACACCGAATTTATATGTTTGAGCCACTCCATTTTGATTCATTGACTTTAGTAGATGTAAGAAGTCATTCTATTAGTTTACTTTAATTTGTCTATCAAGATATTATATGCCACATAATAAATCCTTATTTATTCTTTAGTGGATTTACATACATATCACACCATTCTTTATGTATTTATATAAATAACACTTAGATCCTTACTATCACATCAAAATTATTACTATCCCATTTTTTTTTAGCTAGAATGCATCTTTTCATACATAGCATGTGTTATACATGTAAATACTAAACTTATAGTGTTCTACATATAAATGCATTATGTTTATATGTAAATCTTCCTTAATTTTTTTATAGGTTAATTATAGCTAATGAACTATACTTGGTTTATAGTTCATCACATTTTAATTAATTCACGATGATTATGACTTATTCTAATATTTATTAATAAGTCACATGGACTTAAGAGATCAAACATTATCCATTTATTTATATTTTTCAAATCTAATTCTCACTTTTATTGATGATGTACCCATCATCTTGCACTTGTGGGGAAACATCATTAGATCAAGTAATTACGGTCAATAGCCCAATGCAAGGTTCGTGAATAAAAAATTAATTGATCTCAAACTAGATTGAATTTCAAATCCTTTTGATGCACTTATTAGTTTTATAGTTAATCAATTATAATAAATATTTGTTAATTAATCAATCATTAGTTAAGATTGCTTAAAATTCAAGAAATTATATTTTAAATTGAGCAAAATGATGATTCAAATTATTAATCAAGAAAATTTTATTTTAATATCCTAATACATACATACATATATACATACATACATATATATATATATATATATATATATATATATATATATATATATATATATATATATATATATATATATATATATATATATATATATATATATATATATATATATATATATATATATATATATATATATATATATATATATATATATATATATAAGAATATTACCTTATAATATATCTCTCTTATTATATTAATATAAATATGAAACTTAAATTAAAGCTCTACTCTTCAATAATAGCTTCACTAATGAAATAACACATACAACACATATAATGGTAATCATAAATATTGCATATAATCACAAGTTTGACATATAATTCTCTTACAATCTCACATAAATATTAAAGCCATGAGTTTAACTCACCCTTTACCCCTCACAACTCATCTTTCTCAAGCTATATTTGTTTCATAGGGACTCCCTTATTGCTCTTTATTTTACTTGCTAACTTATGCTTATCATCATTGAAACTCTAAGCCAACTCATTTCTTGTCTTATATTATTCGATTATATTTATTGTGTCAATCATACATTAAAGCTAGAATATGTATCATATGGAAATGAACATTATATTTTGAACTCTTAATTAAAATTTATGTACATTTAGTTTTTACTTATAATTTATATTTATATAATATTAAAAATATATATATAAATAATGTATTTTCTTAAGTCTCTTTTTTTAAAATATTGATTATCATCTATACTTTATCATAATGAGAATGATGCATTTATGAGAGAATCCTAAAGATTTTATTCCTTAGAGACCCATTTTATGATATTTTATATTCAAAATAATAATATTTAATAGTAAATATTTGTTTCATCATTGATAATAGCTCTCAAAGATTTGTGACTGCCAAGTTCAAAATAATTATGTAATTAAGACAAAGAGAGGTGGGCAAGAATGAGAAAATAATTATGTAAGTAAGATAAAGAGAGGTGGGCAAGAATGAGGTTATTATATTTAAATAAAATATATATTGTCAATTTTTTTATTAAATAATTAGAATAAAGTTTATGATGATGATTTTTTTTTGAAAGATATATATATATATATATATATATATATATATATATATATATATATATATATATATATATATATATATATATATATATATATCACTCAATTATTAAGTATTTATATATCTAATACCTAAAATTAAATATTTACTTATCTAATACTTTCCTATACCTAAAAATATATTTTACTCTTATAAAGTGGGACATGATGATATTTTTGATGTGATGTTTGAAGATTGAGATATTATATATATATATATATATATATATATATATATATATATATATATATATATATATATATATCATATATAAATATATAAAAATTATATATAATATGTATATAAATCTCTTATTATTATTATTATTATTTTTAATTTTCACAATAAAAGCAATATTTAACGTGCCAAATATACTCTCAGCTTATTGAGTTCCACAAGGCAGTGTTGCGTTGCGTCTCGGTGTTCTCTTCGCGGCCACACGATAACGCAAACTCGTCGCCTCTCCCTCTCTTCTAGTCTCTTGCCGCACTTCGTATCGATACCCCTTCGTCAGCATTGTCCGCCGGCGACGACGGTTTGGAAATGGTTGGCGGATCCTTCTCGATCGCTTATCATCCCATTCCTACCTCACTTCCAACCAATTTTTTCACCGAGCCGACGTCACCGTCGATCGCATCTTCCCTAGAGAGGCCGAGATTGTTCCTGAAACATTCAGGTCGATCCAAAAGGCATTTGAAGGCTACAGTCCGGACTTACTCTTATTTTCGAAGGGCGAGGTCCTCGTTAAAGGCCATCGATGAAAATGGTCAAGGTGCAGGGCAGTTCTTTCAGAGTAACTCTATTTCGGATTTCATGAGGTTTAAGAAAGGATATACGGACTGTAATGGGAACAGCAGGGGCACGAGGGAGTTGCAAACGGCTGTGGTTAGCTACAGGGTGAATTTCCCGTGGTCTCTGCTGAATCCATTTCTCCAGGTTGCTGAGCTGCCATCGATACTTTTCTTGCTATTTTTTCTTTCTTAAATATTCAATGAGGTTTTAAGTTTTGGCGGTTGATTTTTTTTTTAAATTTTATTATTATTATTATTATTATTTTGATTGTAGGTGGATTTGGTTTCAACAATTCACATTGCGGACAAGAGTAAGTGTTCTTCTCTACGTAAGCTTTTCATTTTGTTTGCCAAGTGGTAAATTTGATTTTGGTTGTGCGAATTTGTGATTCTACAATCGCCATTACTTTTGGCATTGTATGCTGGTTAACTGCAACTGCTAATGTCTAACTTACAGAAATAGGGAAGTGTAGAATTTCAGCCGAGGGAAAACTGAATTATGAGTTTATAGATTTAATTTATGCTCAAGTGAAAATTGAGATCTTTCTTTAAGTATACATTTGACTTAACATTTTGGAAGATGTTGGAAGGAGCTATATGTCTTCAATTAGCTTGAATAATATTCCACTGGGATGTCACGCCCTAAAATTGAGCTAGGATATTTGACACAACCCCTTGGGTTTGACATGATAAATATGGGCCAGAGAAAAAGTGGAGTCATGTGATGTTAGAAGGTTTTAGAGATTCTACATGAGTCCAGATTCATCTAGATAACACTAGAGGACTCCATAAGATATGGAATACTTCAAGAATTCTAGGTGTATTCAGAATACTCTAGAATAGTGTAGAAATGTGGAGAATATGGGAGCCTTTATGACTCTTCTGAATATGATGGATGAATAAAATTACTGTAGACTATTCTGGAGTATTCTATACATATGAATATTATAAAATGTTCTTAGGCAAGGGAGGAGGGCTATAAATAGGAGCCTTTCCCTCATTTGTAATCCAACTCTTGAAAACTCTTGGAAACCCATGTATCCCAAGCCTTGTGAGCCTCTCTTTTTTTTAGTTGGAAGTTCTTTCTCTATGAAGTCTTTCTCTTATGCTTTTAGTGTTCTTGTGTTCTAGCATAGCATTGTATGAGTACAAGGCTGACTTAGCACTAAAGGAGTGTGCTAAAGTCGTATGATTAGCTTCAAAGAAGTTTAGTCTGTGATAAGTGGTATTAAAGTGAGTTTGATCTCGTGGTGGAGTGGAGGCTAAGTTGATATTAAGACCAAGTGGTATCAAAGTAGTTCAATCCATGGGCAGTAGAGGTCAAGTTGATATCAAGGTTAAGTGGTATTAAAGACAAATTTGACATGGCATGTGGAGTTGCTGCAACTAGACCAAGGTTTTGAACAACAACATAATCTTGCAGCATCCAAGCCAAGGGGAAGGCCAAGAATATGATATCTAGTTTTGGTTTACACCTACCTCGTGGGAGGTTGTGAATGACATCGACCCCAAATAGGTGATAGAGGCTAAGTGGTGAGTAATCTAGTGGGAGAGAGTTTTACCATCCATACTACATTAAGGGAGAAATCCTTTTAGTCAAGCGGGAGATGCGAAGTGTTCATGGGGAACTCAACAAGATGATCCAAAATCACAAGTCAAAGATGGTAGCTTGCACGCATTAGGGATGTGTATGGGGATGTGACCCTTTGCAATCACACAATGGCAATGACGCCCATCTCAGACGCCAATGAGTATGGAGAGGCCAATGAGTGTGGGAATTGTACAATGCTAGAGAAGTTGATAACTTCTCATGGAGGCTAGAAAAATACTTAGGGTAACTTTAACCAACACAAGGATGAGTCTTGTTGGGACGCCACCTTAGTAGGGAGCAAATATTGGACTAAATAAAGGATTGGCAAGGCCTCATAATCATCTCATGGGACTATATTGGGCAAAGAATTGCCCTTAAAGACAAGCTCGCCTTAGACTTCCCAAGTTATCAAGAGAAGATGAATATTAGGGATGATAATAGGGGTGCACACACAATGACTACACATGATCTATTGGCATAAGGACTTGAAGAAGACAATTCTAGTGGTGAGGAGTTAAAATTCAAGGAAGACATCTAAAGGGATGGGGATAGTCTCTTTTTTCTAGTGAGAATGAGGTGATGAGACAGATGATGAGGATGTGCTAAAGGGAGAGATGATAGTTCTTGAGGAACCTAAGAATTTCTTGCTAATGGAATAGCCTAAAGATCTACCACCATGATGGGAGAGCAAGATAGTGGATGTGCAAAGCCAACGTGTGGAACTACAAGTCCTTAATTCCAGACAGGTCCTAGGAAAGAAACCATCGACATTAGGAATATTTGGATGTTTGAGGTGGACATGCAACAATCCAAGAACAAGATCCAACATTACATGGAGGAAGTCATTTTGAGGGCATCACGAGATTAAGTGGGAGAGAATGTCATTATCCAATGTTGAGCCGTGAGGTTTGGTACAACCCATTGGGAGTGACACGACAAATATGGGCTAGAGATTCCCTAGAACTATGCTAAAGTGGAGTTATTTGACACTAGAGGGTTTCAAAGAACTCTACACAAACCTAGATTCATTTGGATAACACTAGAAGACTCTAGAAGATATAGAATATTTTAAGGATTTTAAGTGTATTCAGAATACAATAGAATAGTGTATAAATGTAGGGAATTTTACGGGAGTCTCTAGGACTCTCTAGAATATGATGAATGAGTAGTAATAGTAGAATATTCTAGAGCACTCTACACATGTGAATATTATATTGTAATATAGAATGTTCTTATTGCAAGGGAAGAGGGCTATAACTAGGAGCCTTCTACTCATTTGTAATCCAGCTATTGGAAACTCTTGGATACCCATGTATCCGAAGCCTTATAAGCCTTTCACTGTTTTGTGCTAAGTTTTTTTCTATAAAGTCTTGTTCTTACTCTTTGAGTGTTCTTGTGTTTTAGCTTAGGATTATGTAAGTGCAAAACTGACTTAGCGTTAAGGGAGTGTGCTAAGACTACATGGCTAGTTTCAAGGGAGTTTAGTCCATGATAGGGAGGGCATTTCGGTCAAAGCATTTTAGGAGATAGTGATGTGAATGGGATGGCGTTGTTGGTACTATCGCAATAAATGAAACTTAATGAATCATCTTTCGCTCCTCTTATTTTTCAATTCATTATTTGAGGTGAGCAGTGTCCACTTATTACATCACAACCTTTGTGGGCCTCCCATCAAATCTAAATTGTTTAGATGAGTATTCAAAAGCATTTAAAGCTGAAATTGTACCAATTAGTTTCCATCGCTTTTATTGATTGCTTTACACTTAACACTAAAATCCATGAGCAGTAGCAACTATAATGAAAGCACACTTAAATGTTTTTTTTTTTTTTGGTTTTAATTCAACTTTGTCAAAATTTAAATAGTTATACTGCTCCTCGATGAATGTGAAATTGCAGGTATTTTGATGCCCTGCAAAAGGGACTTGAGCTCTATGATTGTGTCCTTTATGAGATGGTGACAAGCAGGGAGAATTTAGAAAATAGGAGAAGCTCTTTATCAACTAAAAGCCTCAAAGCTTCTCGCTTTAGAAGTTTCAGTATTCTGGGATTTATCCAAAGGCAGATGGCTCAATTCTTGCCTTAGATTTCCAGCTGGACTGTCTTAATTACCAGGGTGACAATTGGTTACATGCTGATCTTGACTTTGAGACCTTTAAAATGCTTCAGGTACTTTCTCTCTTACATGTAATAAGTTTATGAAATTTAGCCTCCTATATATTCGTAGTGCGAATAGAAAAGTTATTCTAATTGTATTTATTTGGTCAGAACAACCATGGCCATTTATACCATTTTTGCCAATGGTAACTTTTCTTTGGGATGAAATTTCAAATACTTGTAGATGATTCTTCTTTATTCAATAGTAACAGGAAAATTAGAGGTCTACAAGCTGTGATCATATAAAATTATATTATTCTTGACACCTTTAATACATTCACTGGTTTGGACATTTATTTAATTGTTTATGCTATGAGGTTGCTTTCTGATGTTCTTTTTTTCATTTGAGTCCTTGTTCTTTTACTTGAGTTATGAAGAACTAAAGGATGATATTATCATTACACCATGAGATAACACTGGAGATAACATATTCACAACGGACCAAAGTTATTTAGTAGTCTGCTATAGCCATATATGTGGAGCTTTATGAAACAAAGCTTCCTAGTGTTATTATGTGCTAACCTCGAACATATTGTAATTTAGTCTTGCTTAAATATTTCTTTTTGGGCTTCATTCATAGTAGAGGCATGATACTTGAGATTGGGCGAGGGAGTAGAGAGTGCATCTTGAGCACTCCTTTGCCAAGTGAGGGAGTATCCTTTCCTCTCATGTTTGGCCTTATTTATTAAATTTGTTGTCACTCATGTCAAATTTATTCCCTTTGCTAGCTTAATTTGATTGCTTCAAGAAGAAAAAACTCAATCCATGAAGTCAAATTGATGATTTTCATTTACATTTACCCATCTTAAAACATGAGCCATGTTGGACTTTTTTTTTATTCATTCAAGACCTTAAAATTTACTAACCTAAACATAAGCTTACAGCATATTGTTTATGCTTTTGTATTCTCCCATGAATTTTCTTTCTCTTAGCAGCTTCATCAAAATTTTGTTGTCCACAAGCAAAGCTCAACTTATGATATTCCATTTTGATTTATTTAGCTTGAGAAAGGAGAAAGCCTGTTCACGTTTGCTAGGGATATGACCTTAAAATCTACAAAAGCTTTTGTGCAATCAGCTTCAATTCCAGGTGATCTTGATCCTTGGAGATCAAGCTCCTAAGTTTCACGTGTGCTACCTATGCCCCTCGTGGGACTTCTTATTATAGGTAGCGTCTGACAGCAGAAGATCAGGTTTCTGAGTACTCTGAGATAGAAGCACCTCCAGACTTGATATTGGAGCTGCATTGAAGATCTTTTTGGCAAAGAGACTAACTTCAGAGTATGGATATGATCTAATTTAAAATTTAATTCAGTTTTTTTATTTTTTGTATTTCTAACACCTTAATGTCGATTTGAGGTTGGGATGCTTTATTTTGTGTTTCTTGTCCTCATGTTGATGTTTAGCTTGGTTTTTTGCTTTCCTCATTTTGATTTGTTCATGGGTTTCAATATGGTACAACCTTTTGATGCGTATAAATAGTTGTGGAGGATGGCACTAGTGGTGTTGTGCAGTGCAATTTATTGGAACCTTGTATAATCAATATATTCATCTTGTCATACGCTTACCTCTTGACTATCTTGAAAATTTTGTTGTTTAAATCTTATAAAGAACTAGAGGATTAAAATTGATTGTATAAACATATTTATCTTAGTTGAATTAAGTAGGATTTTTCATTAAAGTTAGTGGAATACCTTACCTAGTATTCATTTTTGTGTATATATCTTGGAAGCCTTAGGCAATTGTTTTGAGCTAAATTTAATCCATTCAAGTTAGTTACTCAATAATTTTTCTTTAAGATACGTTTTGGTTTGTGAAACACAAAGTTTTTATCCATAAAATCTAGGTTTTATTTAAAAATTTGTTTCAACTAGATTGTTTGTAACTAGACTAGGTTTCAACAACTTTGACTTGGTCATCTAGGGTTTATTTAATAAGAATCCTAATTTCATGTTGATAATAAATTAATTTGTTGTTATTTTTTTAGAGTCAATGTCCACTAACAGGATTGGTGGGATACTTCAAAATTTTGTTTGAAACTTTTTTAATTGAATCCTACAAAATAAACACAACAGAGAATTCAATATGCAAGAACATGTGAGTGCAAGTAAATAAGTAAAGGTGATGCTAACAGGAGGGTGATCTAGATATAAACACAATTATTTTTTAATGATCTCACTCAACTATACTGACATATATACTTTTAAGCCCAATATGCATCCTACAAGAGTAACACAAGTGGGGATTGGCTGAATTGGATGTTTGACAAATACTTCAAAAAAAATTTTGAAACTTTTTTAATTGAAACCTACAAAATAAAACAACAGAGAATTCAATATGCAAGAACATGTGAGTGCAAGTAAATAAGTAAAGGTGATGCTAGCAGGAGGGTGATCAAGATATAAACACAATTAATTTTAATGATCTCACTCAATTACAGGCATATATACTTTTAAGCCCAATATTCATCCCACAAGTGTTACACAAGTGTCCTCACAAACTTTGTGATGGTGATGCAAGTATATTATACTAGATGTTGGAATGTTTAACTTAAAAGCACAAATAAGATGATATGCTACATATGATCATATTAGCATCTACATATAGATTATCACATAAATAAGTAAATACAGTACAATTAATTAAGTATAAGTGATAGCACAAATGGTTTTACATGATTTCCTAACTTATGATTCCACTCCCAATCACTCCTTATTGTGAAGAAGCCCTCTCCTTCATGCTAGTATAGTCAATTACCTCTTCTTGAATCTCAACAAGAACACCTCAATTCTATCCTTTATAGCTAGGACAACCCAATACATGATTACAAACAATAACACCTCTCAAAAAACCTTCCTATGCTTTGGTGATGTGCAAGTTGAACACCTTGCAAGAATAACATTCATTTTATTTATGATGATTAAAAATAAACATAAGACCAGTTTTATTTGATTAGATTGAGAGAGATTGCTCAAGGTCTTAAAGGTATGTTTGATTTGATGAATTTTAATAAGCTTCTTACAAAAAATTAGATCATCAAACTTTTTTTGCACAATATTTTTCTTGTTTCTTCATGCCCAAAGCTCTTTGAATTATGTGCTAAATGTGGCTAAATAGATGTTTTAAAACATTAGCCAAAAAAATCTCTCTCAATGCCACATAATCCAATAAGTCGCTCCTTTCCAAAATTGTAATCCATGGGGTGCAATGGGGTTGATGGTGGAGGCTCCATGACTTGCTAGATAGATTGATAATAGGTGATTGCTTATATTAATATTATATGAATATTCAATTATAAATTATGGTTTTAATTAATTTTAATCATGTACTACATAGAAAAATAAATTTTTTATGTATAAAAATACTTAGCTTAATTATAGTGTTCATCATCTTGAAAGTCTTAGATTTATCAAGAGCTCAACCTTTAAAAGGAAGCTAATGGATATACTAAGCGAACAACCTTGGAACATACTTTATATCACTAAAAGCTAAACATGCTAAGTTGTCCTCTTAAAACTCATTTGGGTTGCAATAGCACCAAGCTAGCTTAGCCATTGATCAATCATTTTAATGGTTGCCACATACTTAAGTTTGTCGATATATTCAAGAAACCATTAGTTATTATGCACAATATTTATTATCATCAAATCATTGATGATCCAATCATATAACATATCGAGATACTTGGGTTTATGAGTTAACAATCTCTTTCAATTTGATGATGATAAATTGATGTTAGTATAAAAGGGATAAAATATAACACATAACACTAGCTTCCCCTCATTCGATGCCGTAAATGTAATTACCTTCCAAGAGCATGCATCTACCAACACCACACATGATATGCACTAATACAATAATTCTCTCCTTTTAATATATCATCAAATGTGATCACCTTAAAATTTATAATCGGTGATATCATATCTATACATGAAAGCATATGATAAAGTTCCATGAGAAGTGTTTTGGAGAATTCTAGAAAGGAAAAAGTTAATATTGCTTATATTAAGTCATTAAGGATATGTATACTAGAGCTATTGCTTGTGTTTAAACACAAGGAGGATTGACCAAGTATTTTTTTATTTCAATTGGATTACATCAAGGATCGACTTTAAGCCCATATCTTTTGCTTTAGTTATGGATAATCTTACTAGACATTTAAAGGAGGATGCACTTTGGTGTATGGTTTTGTTGATGATATTCTTCTTGTTGATAAGACTAGAGAGAGTTTAAGAGAAACTTGAGTTATGGAGGTCAACCTTAGAATCTAAAGGCTTTTGTTTAAGTAGATCTAAAACAAATATATATGGAGTGTAATTTTAGTTGTAAAAGATCTAGTGGTGTGGTTGTGAGGTTCAAATGATCAAGTGAAAAAAAGAGTGAACATTTTATATATCTGATTGTTCAAATTGATGATGAAATAGATGGGGATGTTATTAGTAGAATTCTAGTTGGATGGTCAGTGGAGGAACACATGTTGTGTTATAAAAAAGTACCGCTTAGATTTAAGAAAAATTTTATAAGATGGTAAGATTTGCAATGATTTATGGAGCCGATTGTTGGCTAAAAAAAGAGATGCATAAAATTAAGTGTTGAAGAGATGAGGATGCTTAGGATGAGTGGCTTTACACTTAGAGACATACAACAACAACAACAACAAAACAACAACAAGCCTTAATCCCACTAGGGTGGCTACATGAATCCTTCGCTCCATTGTGTCCTATTATGTGTCAAATTCTCATTTAAATCAAGTATACTAAGATAATTTTTTATACATCTTAACCAAGTCTTTTAGGTCTACCTCTACCTTTTCTTAACATAAGACAAATCTAATGCATCTACTCTCCTAATCGTCATCGAACCAGACGCTTTATGTGGCCAAACCATCTAAGGCGACTCTCCTAATCTTATCTACCACCGGAGCTACTCCAACTTTTCTGAATATACTCATTTTGCATTCTATCTCTAAGAGTAAAGCCACTCATCCACCTAAGCATCCTCATCTCGTAACACTTAACTTAGTTTTATGCTTCTCTTTATTGGCCAACATTCTCACCATAAGTCATTGCGGTCTTACCACCATCTTATAAAGTTTCCTTAATAAGTTGAAGTGGAACTTTTCTATCACATAATAGACTAGATGCATTCCTCCACTTCAACCATCCAACTTGAATTCTACTAATAATATCTCCATCTATTTCACCATCATTTTGAACAATAGAGCCTAAATATTCAAACACTCACTCTTATTAATCACCTAATGTCACAACACTACCACTAAAACTTCTACAACTAAAATTACACTCCATATATTTAGATCTACTTAAATGAAAACCTTTAGACTCTGAGTTGACCTCCATAGCCATTGGACTCCCTCTCGGTCTTATCAACAAGAAGAATGCCTTAGATCATAATGTGAAATTAATACACGTAAAAGGTAGCTCTAGTGGCGGATAAGATTCAAGAGTGTCGCTTAGATGGTTTGGTTATATAAAATGTCATGATGACCGTTAGAAGAGTTGATTAGATTTGACCTATATTAAGAAAAGGTAGACTTAAGAAGACTTTAGGTAGTATAAAAATAATTTTATTTTATTAGAATTAAATGAGAATTTTACACTTAATAGGACACCATGGAGAAGAGGATTCATGTAGCCAACCCCACGGTGGGATAAAGGTTTGTTGTTGTTGTTTATATACATGAAACTCCCTTAATAAACTTAATAACATATAAAGAGTCAATCTACTTAGTCATAATCATTTTGAGTTACATTAATTATAAACTGGTCTGATACAAATGTTGCACATGCCAAAGCACAGAGAACTAAGCATGTGTCTAAACTAGTGATCAGCATGCATAAACATGAATTACATGAAAGTTTAAAGTGCCACTATGATCAAAATTACTTAGTATAAGTTTAGTTGTTTCAATTCATAGGCTAATCTCTCTATGCTAAGATATCAAAGTATCATATGTTCTTAAATGTTAATCATTTAAAGTAAATGTAGATTAGTTACCACATTAGCGAAGGACTATAGAACATGAATTTAATTTTTCATTCAATTCAACTATGTCATGCTACATCTATGATTTTATTAATGCTAGATGAGTCTATATTTATATATTTCATTTTCAATTAATTGAACTCATCAACTAATTCATCAGGAATGTCAGAGAGTTCTTCAGAAGATAAATCATTTTTCTAGACTTCTTCATTTGAGTCATATCTAGAGTTGAGGTGCATTTGTACTTGACATGATTTTATTTTCCTATCCTATCTTTTGAGATTTTAACCGCTTTTTTGGAGATGGATAGCTGTTCTCATTGCTACATGTGTGAGTGCTCAGCTATTCAAATTGAGTTAATTTCATCTAGCTTTGTTAACAATCATCTTTTGTGAGCTTCAAGTGTGATACATGCCTATGTAATTATCTCATCATATTTTATAGTATTCTTGATGATGTTCAATCTTGTGGCATTATTGCTAAGAGTTTTTCCATCTGTTTATTAGCTTGTGCACAAGATTTTATGTTAATATTAATTTTTAATTTTTCTCGAATAATCTTTAAAATTGTACTTTGATGATTATTTGAAATCAAACTAGATATTTCTTGTACCAACTATTTTTACTATCTTAGGGCTGAGGAGTTCATAAATTGATGTTAGGAGGCATGCTGATTTTAATTTTGACTTAATTTTTTTTCCAATTTTCAATCTTATATGTGCAAATATAATGTGTATGATTCTTAAAGTGTGGCTTAAGTGCACTAATTTATTTATGGAGGAATTTTTTTTTGTATTTATCTGAAATTTGGATTCATTACTTTGGTAAAACTTTTCTTGATTATATTTTATGTACATAACTTGTTATTGGCTTGCTTGTAATCTTGATTTATTCAAATTTGATACAACTAGGATTCTAATTTTGCTAATTAAATTACAATTGCTCATTGATTTTATGTGATTTGAATTTATTGCTGTTTTATTTAAATTTATCCAATCATTATATCATCTTGGGTTTTAATTTTATATCTATTGTTTGCATTTAAAGAGACAATGTTGTTGTTTTTTTTTGTAGTTTGAGATATACAAATCATAAGGTCGCTTGTGTGATTTGTTTACATTGCATATTTCTTGCTGTGTTAAGAACTCTTTAACTCTAGACATGCCTACATCACTAACTTGCTTCTTTAACATGTGTTATTGAGGCAATGTGTGGTTATTTCTTTTGTTCTTTTGCCTTTGCAGTTTTCTTGACGCTTTTCTTGAGTGTTAAGGTGTAAAAGGTAATAACAAGAGCTAAGATAGGAAAACCCAAAATTTGATAGGAATGGAGAAGGGCGATTGCTGTCAGGTGCTGAACTAGTGATTTGGGTGCCTGGAACTGCAGCTGAACGAGGCAAAATGGCTCAAACTGGACTGGTCCCCCCCTCTCATAGTACCCCATGTCACTCATCCTTCTTTTTTTTCCCCATTGAAAAAATGCTTTTGGAAGTTGCTTTCTTGAGGTTTGATGGCACTCCCCACTGGGCATGGTGTTCCTTACCTTCCTTTACATTCCTGAATCTCCATAAATAATGCAAAGAAAATTTGAAAATGCATTTTGGATTTAAGTAACAATGATCATTTGAGTTTCTAGTGAAAGAGTACATTAAAAGGCAAGTAATATTTTGGAATGCAATTGTGCTAAATCAATTTCTTCTTGTAACCAAAAATCAAATAATTTTCTAATAAATTCATCATGAATATAAAATCTTGGTGATTTATATCTAGCAGTAATAACATGACAATCTATGATCAATGGATTGCAAAAGTGTAATTATTCTATCTCTCTTAAAACCAAAATGCATATGGTAAAACAAAATGAATTTGGTTTGTCCTATAAAGATTTACTCTAGGATAATAAGCTAAAAGAAAGCACCGAGGCTTTAATACGATTGTAGATTCAAAGCACATTATAGGGAGGACGTGAATTGGGTGTGTTAAAATTTTCTTTGAAAAGATACTTTGAATTCAAACCTACAAATAAACACAATGAAATATACTTATAAAGAATCTAATACAAAAATAAATACAGTTGTATGTAGGTCAACCAGTAAAGGTGATGCTAACAAGATAGTGAATGTGCTACATGAACGATACAAGTTCCACACGAGGTATATGATGGTGATACAAGGATAGATTGCTAGATGTGAGTGTTGAATTTAAGTACAAATAAGATGATTACTTAACACATGAGCATGCACATAGATCATCATATAAACAAATGGATAAATTGCAAACAACTAACTCTAAGCTATAGAGCAACTAGAAATAATGACATTTACGTGATTCAGCTTAAGCTTGCATGTATCCATGCTCGAGCTTCTTTGATTTGGACTTTGAGCAGCTACTGAGGGCTTTTGATCCTCATCTAGAGATGCAGTTGATGGTCAGCATGGGAGGCCGATGCCAAGGGAAGCCAATGAGTTGGAGGGAATGGGGAGGCTTGTTACCAGCTTCTTTGCTGGCTGGGTTTTCAAAAAGAGAAATATATTTTTAATATATACAATAGCTATATCATATATATTTTCGTTTATTTCTTTTGGAAATTTGCATTTGCAGTAAAGAGAAAGACAAAAGGGTAGAAATGCAGACGGGATAAGAATGTTAAAATATTGGAACGTGTTATGTATTGTTTCTTAGTCAATGAAGCCCTCATCATTTTGTGTGGCTGTGGATGTTGGCTTATGTAAGCTAAATCACGTAAACCTTGATGCCTATGTATAATGCCTGATATCTTTGTGATTACTTTTTGCATCATCATATTTTTTTATTTGGTGCTTCTGCATAAAAAAACTGCTAATATTCCCCAATCACTAAGGGATAGCTGCTACTCTGATAATGCAAGCATCTAAAAGGCTTGTGATGTTTAATGTCCGTTGTGCTCGTTAAATTTGCTAAATATGAGGGGCATCTCGCATTTGTTGCACTTGAGTGACGGTATATATCTCCTCCATGATGGTAGATTTGAGTATAGTTTAATAAAAAGATTGTGAAGTAAGTTGGAAAGTCTTAAGAGTGGCAAAGCTGCCTCTTTTTCATTTTGCTATGTGCTTAAAGATATTTTGTGTTGATCTATAGCTGCTACACTGAAATGCAGTGTGTTGTTTCAATCAGAAATTAACCTTCTTCAAGATATACCTGCCCCTATCTTTTCCATAGACAACAAAAAAGAATAACAATAAGCCTTTATCCTGTTATGTGGGTTGGCTGCATAAATCTCCATTTTGTCCTGATAAATGTCATATTCTCATTTAGTTTTAATAAAATAAGGCCTTTTTTTAGACTCCTAACCAAGTTTTAGAGGTCTACCTCTGCCTTTCTTGACATAGGCTGAATCTAATACATCTACTCTCCTAATTGGCCATGATGTTTTGTGTGACCAAACCATCTGATTGGAAATATGCATTATTCTTATTGCCAAAGGTTGAAAATGTGCGTACTTTTTTTCAAAATCAAAGAAGCCTCCATATTGGCTTATACTTGATTGCATGCTCAGGAAAGTATAGCTACCGGTAATCTGAAACTGAAATATAGCTATATGAGTTTCAAATTCCATTCTAATGCTCATGATTGTATAACTAATTGTCTTTTTTTTTACCTATCGTATGGAGCTTTTCCTTTCTTGTGCACTGAACAACTTCATTCTTTTGAAGGTTCACACAGTCAACTGCACCCGTAGAAGAGAAATCAGTAATCATAGGTGAAAGGAACAGAGTTGCAGCTGAGACACTTCAGAAGGCAATAGACAGCGGTCATAAGAGGATAGCTGTGCTTTATGGAGGTGGGCATATGCCTGATTTGGGGAGACGCCTTCGGGAAGAGTTCAACATGGTGCCCTCTCAGGTCCAGTGGATAACTGCTTGGTCTATAAGAAAGAGGGAGTTGGACAGCCAATCTCTACCATTTTAAGGACATTGGCCAAACTCTCTGGCTGGCCTCTCAACAGGTACCAGACGCTGGCCTTGCTTATTTTTCTTCTGTACTTGCTGTGGATCTCTGGTTTTGGGAGCTGTTTTTTGGTACTGTTGTGAATTGGGCCTCATGGGCTGCTGCAGAAGTAAACTTACTGACAGATAACTTTTGGGGCATGTGATTTATAATGCTAAGAAATTTATTCATGCATTACTTTATTGATCAAAATGTCACATATTGATAACTATGTTAATATTCAATTGTCAAATATGTATAATTCCATATTAATTTATAGTTGAAATGTTGTTTTTACCCGGTATTTGGTTCCTAAGACATGAGATCAGGGTGCCTTGATTCATCTACCCCAGCTTTATTTAATGAACAACAAAATTAATGATTCCATAGTTCTTCCTCTTGGACACTGTTAGTGTGCTTAATGAGGTTTAGAAGGAAAGCATAGCTAGAGGCTTGAACAGGAAGAACTTTGCTCATATAGCTACAAACTTGAATATGATTTGGTGTTGGAATATTGTTGATGATTATGTAATTTATAAAAAAACTCAAATAAGTGGATGGTTTTATTGGTGCCAATTAATCTGAGTTGGCAAGAATTTTAATTATTGCTAAAGTTTTAGGTTTGAATTCCATCTATATTATAATAAAATCCTACCATATAGACTTAGTCTTATATGGATCAATACTGAAAAATAAAAGCCTTATACAAGACACGAAATTAATATGTCAAAATAGATGCATGTAACTCAAATTCATGGCTCTAATCTGAGATATATACTCATTATTGTATATTTTTATCTAGTCTGCTAGGCAAGAAGGCCAAAAATAATTTTCCCTTGTAATTAAGCCTGGAGAATTAATTCTCAATCATATATTATGCTTTGTTTTATAATCATAACTGTCAAGCATTCAAAAGAAACACAGCAGCTTGAACAATTTGAAAATTCTGAATAATTTATGCTTTTATTGTTCCTTTTTCTGTATCACTGAAAATATCTTGTTTATTCAGAGTGTTATATGTATAACTTTCATTTGAAACATAGGAGAAGAGTTATACAATCTTTTGCAGCTGGTAATATGTGCAGCTGTAGTCTTAAAAGTATTGGTAGAATTGCTGTAGCAGAAGCAATTGTCTAAAAAATTATGGTAGGAAGTATAATTTTTTTTATGAAAGATTTACATTCATACCATATAATTCTTATGCATTTATATCACTTAAAATTATATATTTATTTATCTAATATTTTTTTTTATGTTTAAAAAATATATTTCACTTTTAAAAAAAGTGATGATATATTTGATGTGATATCAAGATTGTGATATTATATATATAAAAATTAAAGTTTAGTTATTTTATGTATAAATACATAAGAATTGTGTAATGATGTAAATCTTTTTTTTTTAAATTTAAAATATTAGACTAGCTTTCAGTAGTCACCATATTTTATCAGGTGTTGAAAAACTCTATCAAGATAATTTTGATCAAATATTTATTATGATGTGTGCAGTTGCCGTCCTCCCAAACGGCCCCTTAAATGTGATAAATCAAGTAATAGTTGGTAGGTAGAGTAGCTGTTAATTGTGTCAGAGATAGGCCATCAAATTGCTGATATAAGAGAGAATTTGGTGTAGATTGTAAAAGAGGAAGCCCAAGAGAGGCATTTAGAGAGCAAATTGAACATGAATGGACCATTCAAAAGAATAAATGATTTTAATTTATGAATATTCATTATATAAATTATTGATCATTTGGAATTTGGACTTTAATGTTCCCAAAAGAAGAACATCAGCTATTTTAGCTCATCCATTATTAAAAATCCAATAAATAAAGAATTTCTATGCACTTAAAGAGGAAATTGCACGAATCTTGATACTGATGCCATGAACCGCGATCAATGCACTAACCCTAATATACCTATATATATATATATATATATATATATATATATATATATATATATATATATATATATATATATATATTTGATATATATTGATAATGCTCGAATATAGCTAAATGATAATTAGCTGTTTATCCTCACGTGAGAAAATCAGCACGTGAGAGATCATCGGTATGTTCATCTTATAGTGATTGAGGTCTTAAATTCACGTTCTTATATATAAATTATATATATAAATTTATGATTAAATTTGCTTAAATATTTCTAAAGATAAAAAAAAAAAAAAAGTTGCTGCTCTGCAGCGAGAGAATTAAGCGACAACTATGATTTGAATTTAAAATATATAGCTAAATAATTCTACCAGACAGAATAGTTTAATTATTTTGATTTTTAATATTTTGGATAATATTTAATTTTAATATTAATGGTGTCAAAATTGAGATTTTTTCTCACATAATATTTTATGCCTATAACAATATTACTCTTTAAAAAGACAACTTCTAAATCCTAGTTTGTCTAGGATATATTATGTTAAATAACGGTGTCCATTTTTTTCTAGTACAGGGTCTATTTGAGATAATTATAATTTTTTTAAAAAGGTAATTATAAAATTATTATGAAAAGTAATTTTTTTTGAAAAGTTATATGTTTAAAATATTTTTTTTTAAAATTCAAAAAATAACTTTCGTAATCATCTCTAACGATTTTCAAAATACTTTTTTTATCATAAAATTTTCTAAATAATCAAAATTGATATAAACAAATATCTAAAAAAATTATAAAAAATTATCTCAAATGTCTCTTAAAATGCTTCTCCTTCACATAACGATTATAATATTTAGCCATTCATTTTTTTTTTTTTTTATTTTTTGTCTTAATGATGTCTCAATTCTTAGTTGATAATTATTTTAATTATTATCACATACAAATATTATTTTATTAAAAGATTAATAATAAATATAAATTTAAAGAACTAGAAAAAAGATGAATATAAATAATTTAAAAAAATATTTGATGTTAAATATTTAAATTATATTTTACCACCAAATTAATGAACTCTTTCTTCTTTATTATAAATATCAGTGAAGTTCAAGCAATCAAAAATAAACTAATCTTTTTTCTTAAATTCTCTCTTCATCTCTCACGTTTTAACCGCTTCTCTCTCTCTCGTTCGCGGAAAGAATGCTCGTTTTTCCATATGACAAAGTGGCTCTCCTCCCATCAACCTATCATCTGTAAGCGTTCCAAAGACCGAAGTCTTACTGAATGCTGTTTATTTCCTTCTGTCTCTTTCTCTCTCTTTCTCTGTTTCAGTGTGAGCCAAACAGTAAATAGGAGTGTTGTTATTTGTGAGCTTGAAACGTAGCTGTCACTGCAAGCATGCTCGCTGGAAAATGTTGCCTTGGCTGCGTGTCTGCACATAGCACTCTCAGCTTTTGTTGGTTTCTATCATCTGTTTTCGCACTTGCATTCTCACTCTAGGGAGCACAGCTAATGGAACAACCAATCTACTGAGAAGCTCTTGATTGTGATTATTTATTTATGCATGGAATTGCTAGGGTTTAAATTCTGGATCGGAATAGTTTAAGTAAGTTTTAAGAGAGAGAGAGAGAGGGAGAGACAGAGGGAAGAGAGAAAATACACTGTTAGTATCCCTTTAATTGATAATATATTATATGAATTGCAAGCTAATTTAGTTCATAGTTTTTTTTTTTCAAAATGATGAACAATAAATATACTAAATATATTATTTCAATCTATAATTTCAATGAAATAATTTTCTTGTTTAACCAATACGATATGAATAAATCCTTTCACATTATAATATGATTTCGTTCTAAAATTTTATTGTTAATGTAATGCACTTATTTTGAATTTTAAGCAATTTAAAACTATGAAAATTAAATTATAAAATGATGACTTCTTGTTAATGTAATGCACTTATTTTTCTCGTATATTTAAATTAGATAATATATTACAAATTATAGTAGTGTGTAGTCAATTTCATGCTGGCGAGATAACCTTTATACAAGTTCTGGCGTTAGATTAATATAAGGTTAAACTCAATAATTAATAATTAATTGCCAATTACAAAAGTTTAATTTAAAGTTGTGGATTTTTTTTATTTATTATTATTATTATTATTATTTTGCTAATTGTAATATAGATTAATTATTCAAATGGGTTTCTTATATTGTGTTTGTTAAGATAGAGTGCAATTTACATTAAAATTTAGAAGCACATTGCAATGTTCATCAGCTTAACAAAAAAAAAGGAGATTTGTATACATAGAACACAATTATTATGCATTTACATACCTAACATTTAAATTTTGATATTTCCAAATATAATACTATTTTTATTCTTGGAAAAGTTTATTTTAATTTTAGAAATTATTGATGATGCTATTTTTGATTAAATAGTAAAAATTTAGATGCTATTATGTAAATATGGCAGTTTAGATTTAAGCTTATTTAGATTCAAATCAAATAATAATTTAATGTTTTGCAATGTTTGATGTTGTCATCAATTAAGATAGATCTTAATATCATATTTATCATAAAATAGTCATAAATGTGAGATGCATAATAACTTTTGAATATTTTGAGATATTTATTTATTTATTTACATTAATTGCCTCAAAGTAGACATTGGGAAAAAGACCCATGCAAAGATGATTGTTAGATCTCTTCATGTATAGTGTTATTCCATCAAAGTAGACATTGTTGGGTAGAATTTGGTGTTTTTTTTTAAATTTTAATTTAAAGCATTATATCCCAAACTAACTATTTCTTTCCTTCATCTTTTAAGTAGGATTTCTTCTAATTTTTTTCTTGTTCTTTATCTTAGTCAACATTCCACTACATTAATTTAATTTAAGAATTATTTGGGATCACTTTTAATTTTATTTATATTTTGATTTAAAATAAAATATATTTGATAGAATAGTTTTAAAAAAAACACTTAGAGTATGTGATTTATTTTAAAAATTAAAATAAAATACTTAAAGTATATACTAAATAAAATTATTTTAAAAAATATATAAAACTAATCCCAAAATAGGACCTTATGAGATAAGTTATTATATTTGTAAGCTTCAAAATTTATCCATCTTTTCCAACAATACTCCATCCCATCATGAACCAAGGCTCAAATTCTACCCTTCCCAATAATGATAGCCATTTTTTTTAGATTTTCATAGGGGAGACTTCATGCCAATCATAAGCTTGAAGTTGTAATGGGAGTGAGATTCATCCACAAGCTAGCTATGATGGTTATTTGGAAGACTAGTTCTATAAGAGTTTTTTTTTTTTTTTTCTGTATTTTCTTATATAGTGAGTCTTTTGAATAGTTTAATATTATATTCGCATCATAAAATATAGCTTGAAATTTGTAGGAAAAACTCTTAAATTCTTGGATATTATAATAGGACCTTTGAACTTGGTTTCCTTTGTAATTTCACCTATGAGTTGAGTTTTTCAAAATTTAACAGTATTCAATTTGATTTTTTATTGTTAATTTTTTTTTTGATTTGTGGACTTAAATTGTCTATAAAATCCTTATATTCATATAACTTATTTCATGAAATATTATATTTCTTTTCTCATTCTTGATCATCATCACTTAACATACTTAACTCTCAAAGGCATTAAATCTAAATAAATGGCAAAAGCTGAAAATAAATTTATAAGTTTTTAACTTTGAAGTTTTCAAACACCACTTTCCATACTAAATGAAAAGATCAGCCAAAAAAAATTAATAATTTTGAAACCATAATCAGAAACGAAAATCAGTAGCCGAATAAAACTTGGGATATATCAACAAATGCCTTGAGAATAACAGGATGGTTCTGTGCAGAGTTTAATGAAAGGTAAGAGTTAAGTAACCACTGAAGCTCTCCAGCTCCAAATATTTGTCTCTCGATTATCATCTCCACCATCGAGCTTTGAAAATCACCATATGGATCACTGGATATCTTCGTTACTGCAAAACCAGCTTCTTCTTCTTCCTCCTCTATCCTTCTTGAGATGGAAACCGGAGGTTGGAATCCATCATTAACCCAAATGCATCTGCTTTTCTTCTCTCTCCTTCTTCTCAGCGGCGGCCGGCGAGAAAAGACTTTACTTTCTTAGCCTTTTGTAGAAGTCGGAGGACTCAGAAGAGAAGCTTCTTGATGAGAAGAAGGTTTCGATATCCTTCTCCCTACCAGCTTTATCTCTCTCTTCATGGCTGCTGAAGAATGAAGTCCTCACCGCTTTCCATTGCAGAAGAGCTTATAAAAGATTGCACCTTTTAGATCGAGACACCTTTTCTTCTTCTTCTTTTGTTTTGTAGTGCTGGTATCTTCTTCTTCTTCTTTGAAGTAATAGAAATGGCGGTGATGGATTTGAGATGGAGAGGAGGGAGAAGTAGGAGGATAGGTCCTTCCTTCTTGATCGACTCTCTCTAGTCATACATAGCCCATTTTCTCTAACTGTTACCTTCTTTCCTTTTCTCGCCTGAGATGAGCGACGACCATCGCAGCTGACGGAGAGAAGGAACGCCGGTCGCCTGAAAAGGTTAATGAGGCGATTTTTTAGCTGGAATTTGCTCTCCATTGCTACGGTAATGGTGGGTAAATGCGCAGTAAGATCGAAAGAGGAAGGGGTTTATATAGAGAAAAGTGGTTCAAATGCGTACGATGAATACAATCACTAGAAGTTGATTGGATTAGGTAATTATTTTATTAGTTGTGACGTATGGATATAAGTGCTAGTTATGGATTGAATACACTTTACTAATTAATTTGGCATATTTAATAAGTGTTGTATGGTATTTGATTTTTGTAACATAAATGGGTAGAATTTATCTGTGCTTTCCTATCAATTAAGCACCGTGTGGGTGGAACTTGGGAATAAAAGGGTTCCATTATAAAATTTTTAAAAGCAATTACATAAATATAGGCCAATTATGATTTAAAATAGTATGTTATTAATAAGAAAATTAGATTATTAATTTTTTTATTTTATAAGAATTTTGATTTTGAGTGTGATTTATAATGAAAATTTATTTTGTTTATTTTATATAAATATCATATAATTTTTTAAAGTTACATGCTAAAATATTTGTCATTGTAGAAAGAGATTTTATCATCTTCATTTTATAAATAAAATTTAACACATTTATGGATAAATTGAGAGCAACATGTATATGAGAATATTAGATTTTTTTATATGTAAATTTAGAAAAAATGACAAGTCTTAGTTTAATTAAAATAATTTTATTAGTGTAAATTATGTATTAAAGATGTCATTTTCTATAACTAGAGAAAGGTGTTAAGATAAATAATTGTCATGATGAATTGTATAATACATCTCCTATAATGATAGCAAAAGTAGAATTAAGATATCAAAGTTATCATATGGCAATGTGGTGCCTTAGCTTAATCAAAGATTGGAAGACTTTAAAGGCATGTCTCATATATAAATAGCTAACAAATCTTGTCGCTAGGCATCGAAACATTAGCCAACTATTGATGCATATAACCGAAAGCAAGGCAATGGAGAGCAAAGATGGCTTGGTACTTTTTTTTGGATAGAATGAAGATGAAGCTATTATTAAGATGAATGTTTACCTTTCATAAAGGATGAACACTAAGCATCGATCATTGAAAGACATTATATGTTCATCAATAATGAATGTCAAAAGTAAGGAAATAATGGGGTTTTCAGATGGTCATTTTTTGATAAAAAATGAGATTAAGAAAGCTAATATTAAATATTGATGGTTAATAGACATTGGATGCTAGTTATTAGTAGATATCATGTAAGAGTTGATGAGGGACATTAAAAAATTGAGTAATGATAGGTGGTTGGTTTGGTCACTTTTTAAATTAAAAGTAAATAAAAAATGTAGAAGATGTACATTGATGGACATATGCTAAATATTTATCATTAATAGGCATAGAGTGATCACAAGTAATACAAAATACTATAAGTCATTTAATGATAAGTAATTGACATGGTCATTCTTTTGACAAGAGGGATACTATTGGTTATTAGAAATAATATATTTATTTTGAAACTTTCATTCATTTTGGTATATTCTAAGATTTGAGATAAAACTTCTATAATATTTTAGTTCACAATGAATTATTCAACAAATAGCCTATCAAGTTCAAGGAAAGTATAAATGACCCTATTATAGAGATTTAAAACCAATTACGAGCTTGACCTTTAATGGTTATAGAAAATACTTGATAGATTCTCATCTAATGTGGATAGCTATTTAGTAGTGGCAAATATTCTTATATGGATTAAATGATCTATCATAAGAATTTAAAGTAGGCAACTCAAACCTAAATGGAATGGGTATTATAGATTAATATTAGTTAGAGGTGAAGATTCTTATAAAATATTATTTGAAGAAAGTTGAACCTTATCCCTTAAAAAATTTCTTGCAAATTGTATGCCATATCTTATCTTAAAGAATATAATAAAAAATGTCAATCGTGAGCTTGATTAAGCTTATCATGACTACCAAAGAATTATAAGTTAGTTAAGCAATACGAGAAGAATTATTGGTCAAACTAAAAGTTTCGTGAATATCTTTATTAGACTATAATTGAGGAGGAATTTTATCATGATGATGAGGGGAGTTATATCCTCAAATTGACCATGCTTGACTTATGCTAATAGTAGGGAGGTTGACTCCATCATGATGTGATATAGTTGTTTTCAGATAGCCACTTTTAACAACTAAAATATTTGTTTTGATACTTCACTATTACACAAAGGTAATCCTTCAATGATAGGCTTAAGGGTTTCAACAATTAAATTAGTATGTCCTTAACTAAAATACTAATTTAATAATTGATGAGTGTTGGATTGACTAGCTCTATTATTATGAATAATACATATGCACATGTTGGGAAAGGACATGCATTTATAGAAAATGATATATAATTATTGTATGCTAAAAAAATACAATGGTAAAGTAATTTTGTCTTATCATTACACAAAGTTTTACATGCACATAAATAAATAAAAGCTCATAAGAGATGCATGGTTTTTTTTTATACTAGAAGCCCAATAAGGAAAAACATCTACCTTGACATAACTAAAATAATTAAGGCAAAATTTTTAAAATAAGTATCCCTAATTAATAATTTAAGTATCTTAAAAAAATTTAGATATAGATATAGTCACCCGTTTAATGACTAGCTTGCCACATCAAAAGATGTGGCGCTTTTGCCATGTTTAAGTACGCCTGCTTAATAGGCTTAATATATTGTAAGTATTTTTTAAAGTAATATGACAACTTTTAAATTCTTTACATCAATCAAAATTTGTAAATCTCCCACATCAATATAAATAAAGAGTCCATTTAAGCACTTTCACTAAGATAACATTAATATCATAAGATCTTCTAGAAATCATTCATGTGCAATCATCATATTATTAAGCCTAATAAGAACACACTTATAATCTAACAAACAAAGATCAAAACTCTTAATTAAGGCCCAATCATACAAGAAAATTTATGTGTATGCAATATGATGAAAAATAAGGAAACATATAAATATGAAACAATCGATAAGTGCTCGAGTACAAAACACATCCATATGATAGTTTAAAAAATGAAACAAATGAGAGATAGCCCAAAAACATAAACACATGTGCTCCGGACACTCAAAGTAATACTATCATAAACAAATTACCGGTGTGGAATCGTACCACTCTCAAGTGTATCGTGAACACGGTGGATGATCACACGACTCATGGTAGCCTCCAATGTAGGTTCTTCATGAACTGGTATATCATCATGCGGTGTCACCCAACAAATTGAGTAGGATTGTCGTGATGGGGTAAACATTGTGTAGGGGACTGAGAAATGGGTTGATATGTAGATGGACTGGATTAGTATATATAGATGGTTTGGTACCCAAGTCATTGAGTTATCACGTAAACCTCCTCCTATAATAATCTATAGGCTCGTCTATAACGCGGTGTCACATATATGTATCTGACCTCATGTCCCCGCAAAGCTTCTCATATCTATCTACTACTAACTATAACCCATGATCATCTGCGACAAAAGTATGACTGGAAGATGTCATGAGTATCTAAGAAGTGCTTTAACGCATGAAAAATAACAACAAGGATTAGCCTCACTTATGTAATCAACATATTGAAAGTCTCAAAATATTGATGTAATTACTCACATATGTTCCAGGTGCTCTATGATAATAGGAGGATCGTAGGGGCCTTCAATTGATAAAGCAAGACCCATGATCAACCAAGACATGTATTGATTAATAGCGTCATCTATCCTTGTCTAAGCCATCAACTATATAAATTCTCATTTTCTCCCACGCAACTATGTGTAAAATTACGATAGTCAATAAAATCAATATCGCTTTTCTATGGCCATCGACCCTTTTGAAGTCGGGTCTACAGTGCCATATTAATTCAAGGTAGAAGTCCAAACCGCCTAAGCACTCGGCAAGTGTGCCATTCAACTATCTTCCACCGATTGGAACACGCATAGCCAAATAATTGAGCCTACTAAGAATATGTCCGAGAGGCCTTGCCCTGACCGCTAAGTGTAAGGTTCCTAAATAACCTAGGTAATCATCAAGTTACATTGTAAGGGCAATTACAAAATTTAAAAGTAGTGCTCAATGACTACTCAAA
Organism: Cymbidium sinense; assembly: GCA_021442155.1. NCBI lineage: Eukaryota > Viridiplantae > Streptophyta > Magnoliopsida > Asparagales > Orchidaceae > Cymbidium > Cymbidium sinense. The sequence continues at coordinate 122,327,923 of CM038217.1, forward strand.
CTTAGACTTATGTATGCAACAAACCATCCACTCTATTGACCTCACTTTTGGAGTGAGTTCTTAATCTCCTCATCTTAGACTTAGAGTTTTCTAGATACTAAGACTTTCTTAGTCATAGGACACTTCTAGCACTTAGGTGAACACTTAGCCTAAGCCTAGAGACTTAGAAGGGCTAATCATAAGATTAGGCTATGCCTTGTAGACTTAGGGAGATCCACTTATCCTATAGTCTAAACCTAATCCATGTTCACCTTCTTAAGCTATAACTAGACCTCAAATTCAATTCAAACACCAAATTAAAATCCAAAACCAAATTCTATAACCAAATAATTAAAGCCCATGATCAAATCCAAACTTGAAATCTACCTAAGTTCTTTGAACTAATTCCATAGACTTAGCCAAAATCCCATCCAAATCAATCTAAGACCAATTTATTTTCTTATAAATCATTTATATCTTCAACCATCTTCTTAAATATAAATCAAATATACATTCAAATGATCAAAACTAAATCAAACTAAATCAAACTAAATTAAACTAAATCAAACTAAATCAAAACTATTTCTAAGCCATATGACTTACCTTCATGAGCTTAGCCAAATATTAACTCAAATCACATCAAACTCAATTTTCTCATAAATCAATCATATCTTCAATCATCCTCACAAATATAAATAAAATATACATTTAAATGATCAAAACTAAATCAAACTAAATTAAAATCCAAATCTAAGCCACATAATTCCATGGACTTAGCCAAATTCCATTCAAATTCAACCCAAATTCAATTGATTTTCATGAATCAATTATACCTTCAATCATATTCACAAATATAAATGAAATCTATAATCATCAAGCCAAACCAAAATCAACTCAAGTCAAACCCAACATAGCCCTTTTGACTTGAAATTTTCAAATGAATCAAAACTCATTTGAACGCAAACTACAAGCAATTGGATTTATATATAAATCCCAAATTCATAAATAAACTCAACAAAATCAAACTCCATTCAAAATCAAGCTAACTAAACCCAATTGATTCACTTGACCCAAAGTGACCAATTTGACCTATTTGAACTAAAATCCAATTCCAAAAATCAAGGTGAACTAAGCCAATCCAAACTTCATGACATGATTGTTGGCCATCCTAGTTGATTAATTATCATAAATTAGATCAAACCAAGTCAACCTAACCCTTGACCAAGTTAACTTTCTTAACCCATATGAACCCAAACTAACCAAATTGCAACCTAAGCTAAATCCATTAAAACCAATGATGCATACCAACCCAAAACCAACACTTAAATATGACTCGACCTTCAATTGACAAACCTAACCCAATTGGCCCTCTTGATCCAAGTTGACAAATTGATCTATATGACCAAAATGGGTCAAATCTTGACATAAACTAAATTGATTGCAACTAATAGCTCAAGTTTATTCCAAATTGACTATTGAACTTCACCAAAGCCTCAATTGAGCCCAATCACTACACCCAAATGACCTATTGAATTAACTTGACCTAAAGGGTTAAACCAACCTAAAACCCAATCCAATTTAAATTAAACTCAAGCAAAGACTACAACATATTCCAAATGATCAACCAAACCCAAATGAAGTCATGACTTGTCAATCATCAATTGGTCAAATTAAACTTGACCCATTCACCCAAATGAACTCAAATGAACCAAAACCAAATCTAAACGAAAATGGACCAAACCAATAATACCAATACACTCCAAATGGTCATGTGAACTTGACCCAACTCTTGGTTTGATCTAATTTGACCAATTGGTCAACCTAACCTATTTGACCTAATTTGACCCAATGGGTCAAATTGCCAAACCCAACCAAATGAACTCCAAATCACATGAAATTTGTGCTAACCCACTTTTGACTTATTTCAAATCTGTCCAAATCAAATCCAATGCCAAATGACCAAGATACCCTTAGGCTAAGGATATCACATGAGAAAAATCACCCATGTAAGTGGTCATTTTCATTCCTGCAGGCACTCTCCCATTGGTCCACTTAGGCTGACTCGCCCAACCTAAAGGTGGTTGCTAGCCATGACCCATGGGGAGGTGAAATCACCTCCTTTTATCCATTGGAGCATTTGAAACCACCAAGGACACCACTACCTCCTTGAACCACCTCCACACCCTCACCCAACCAAACTGAGCCACCTCATCCATTCAAGGACCTCCACAATCCTCTAAGGTAGCTAGATGATCATAAGCCAAATTAAGCTCCATTTGATCCAAAGGAAGGGGTATACACCCCTCATTTCCATTCAATCTCACACATTGGCATTTCTAAGAGACCTAGCTACCCAAGAAAAGCCGCCACAGATAATCCCCAAGCTCCTAAGGTCATCCCTCAATCCCCACTCTGCTTTCATTCAAGTTGAAATAGGGAGCTTTCCTTTCAATCCCATTTGCTCTACACTCCACCAAAGTGCAATTAACTTTGCACACACCATCCTTGGAGGTAGTCGAGCAAGAACGAATCGCCTGTTGAGCTTCGGATGGAGGTCGATGGACTTCATCAACACCACCATCTACGCCTTGTGTGTTGGCCTTCAACAAACCGCCTTAAATTGGAGCTCATGCCGTGAGAGCTTCATCTCCACTAGTCAAAGTTTTCAATCAAATTGGCAATCAATCTCCGTGAGGTATGCCATTGAAATCGATCCTTGTAAAAAATACGTTGGAGCTTTTGAAGAAAACTTTCACCCCATGCGATCTTGATCGCTTGGATTCCTCCTTGGAAGGTGTGGATCGATTTGAGATCCAGCTCGAGTGAGAATAGATCAAAGGAAGGCAAATAGTGTTTGTCTTTCATCGCTCGATGACGAGGATCACACATTGTTCGCTCCGCATGATTGGAATGGACGGTCATGATTAAATAGAATTATCCATTTTGATTCTTTAGCTTATGGGATTAATCGTCGCGATCTTGACCGATGGCGACGAGAAAGCTGCTTCCACCATCACGCATCCGACCAGATAAGTTTAAATAACCAAACCCATGGCACCACGCATGCGATTAGCCTTAATTAGGCTTAAATAATTAATTTTAATGGTTAAAGCTTCCTAAAATCATAACTAATTGTAAAAAATCATAAAAATATAAATAAATACTCATTTTAAAGGTATTCAGAGGAGAATTTATAAAAAAATATTCTTAGTTAATCTTGAATAGTAATTAAAGTTTAATTAAGGTTTAATGGAAAAATTAATTAGCTTAATTACTCATTAATTACTTATGTGATTAACCCAAACTTTATGGGTTAATTTAATGGGATGACCTCGCCTCCCATGATTTTATTGGGATTTATTGCTTAAGTAATTAAGTAGATTGACTAATTAATCCCTAATTATTTTTTTAAATAAAATAATGGTTAATTAATCCTATGAATAGTAATAAATTGGTTAATTAAGTTTGTTAATCATTCTTCAATAGTGAATGAACTAAGGGATAAGGTTGAGACCTCTTTCTTAAGCTATTCCCTTAAGTTTATTTCTCTTTTTAAGAATCTAATTAATTAAGGCTTAATTAATTAATTAAACAAATGGCTTAATTAATTAAAATTGAAATTATAATCACATTAGAACTTAATTAATGAAATCTTAGGGTAGATATTTTGGTGTTTAATAACCTAAAGGAGTTTAATGAAATTATGGTTACCCACATGTGTGGAAAACTATAAGAGTAATTAATTAAGTTTCTTATCTTAATTAACCATTGTGAGCCAATTGCATTAGACCTTTTCAATTCTTAGGATCATGACTGATTTAATTTTCAATGTATGTGCATATCATGTTGGCTCATAATTGTTTGGCTAATTATACTAAGGTAACATAGGAAAGGGTTAATTAATGAATTTAATGCATATTACAACCTAATTAACCCATAAAATCAACTTAATTATTTTTCATTAAACTAAATCAATTAAAAAACATGTGAATTGATTAGGATTAGCAAATCTCTTCTCAAATTCTTAAATCAAATCAAAATATGAAATTAAAATGGCATTAAAGAAGCTTTGGTTTACCTTAAAGGATTTTATTTAATATGATTGTCCTTAAGAATTAATTTAATTGAATGAAATCATGTGTTTATGTTTATTTATACCATTATAATCATGTTAAATATTACGTCATTTGAAATCATGCATTCATCTTTTCAAAGTTGAATTAAATCAAATGGTTTTCCTTTATGCAAGCTTGCATGTGTTGGATTAATTTACAATATGTGTGGCTATTATCACTAATAAATTCAAATTACTTTAAAAACAATTTCATTGAGTAGAGTGATAGTAGTTATGGATACATATAGGTTTGCATGTGCTTATAGCTTAGATATGTGAAGAAAGCTTTTTTTTTAACTCATATGTAGTTTCACATGTATTTGAAGATTAATAAGTATATAGTGGACATCCCGAATACAAGGCTTTAGTTAGTCCCAAGGAGGTCATTTGATTATCTTCCCCTTAATAGTGACACACACTTATTTAATTTCATTTACATGTGTTCCAACATTAAAATTTTGATAGAACTTTACTCGACGTGCATAAATGTTTTAATCAAATAAAAATATAATTTTGCATGATTTTTCTTCTTTTATTTATGTATATATCCATATGTATTTAAGAAAAGCAAGTGTTTAGTCTGACATCCCAAGAATACAAGGCTTTTAGCTAGCCCCAATGAGGTCATTTGATTACCTCACTTCGTTAACAATGGCATGTACTAGCTTATGCCTCTTATACATGTGTATGCATATTTAATTATAAAATTATAACCCCTTTTCTTTTATCAAGAATACATGCATTCATAGTTGACTAAGTGATTGAATTAATTAGTCATGTGATTTAAAACTTTCTTTCATTTGTTCTTGTATGCAAATTTACATATGTTTGAATGCAAATGAGTATATAGTTTGGACATCCCGGAATACAAGGCTTTAGCTAGCTCCAAGGAGGTCATTTTGATTACCTTACTTCCCTGTTAATAATGACACGCACTGCTTAATTTCATCCCATGTATTTTTGTATAAGAATTTGGATAGAACATTAAATTAATATGATTAAATAATTCAATCAAATGAAAAATATAAACTTCAAATACATATATACATTCATCATATAAAAAACATATTGCATATATAGATATGCTTAGGATTGAATCATATGTGTGTTACATGTGATGGAAATGAATGATTGATATATTCCATGTGAAAGTAAATCAAATAAATTAATCTTAAGAAGCATCTCACATTGAATAAGATCACAAGGTGAACCTAAACTTAGGATTAATTAAATCATTTAATAGGCCATTCACAAAAGAGAACTAAATCAAATTAATGTGCTTTAGAAAGTGGTTTTAATAGGGGATGAAAGAGGGCAATCCTCTTTCTTCTTTATAACACTTAGTTGCTAAGTGTAATCAAATGAAATAAAAGAAAACACAAAGTAAAATTTACTAATCAATTAAACCACTTCAAGTGTAATTCCCATTTTGTGTTGAACTAAATTTTTCAACACATAGAAAACTACAAGACTAATGCTAGTTATGACATACCACACAAGCCTTAATACACACACATTAGAATTAAGTTTCCACTTCTAGCTTTATGTTAGGATGGTGCATGGTGTGATGTATGTTTTGTTTTGTGATGTATTATTTTATGATGCTAGGATATATCAGGATGATATAGTTTGGTTAGCCTAATTATATTTTTTGTGGATTATGCTTAAGGGGCCACTTAAAAATAAATATAAATGCTCTCTTTATAGGTTTCTTAAGCCCTTAAGTACAATTCAAGTTAGGATAGGTGGCTTACCCATGTCTGGTGCTAAGTCCAAATTATAAATATAATTATTTAAGTTGTATGTATGTTTAGCTAACACTTATTTTGATGGTGTAGTTAGATTTACTTTTCCAATTTTAATGTAAATTTATATTAGGAATTAGTATTAGCTATGGGGGTTTAGGATGAGCATTGGTTAGAAGGCTTTGTCCTGGTGCCATAGGATGCTTTGAAACCAACCAAATCAAAGAAGCAAGGAGGAAAGAAATGAAGACATGGAGAATGAAGAAAGAAGACCCCACATGACATTTATAAATTGTAATTATTACTTTATAATTCGAGTTGTAGAAGGGTAGAGTCATTTATCTTTTCTTTTCTGTCAATGTCACCCGATTGACCCTCTTATTCTTTAATGCTAGTTTTATAAAAATGTTCGATGGTTCATTTAGTTTGTGCACTAGAAATGGCTTGCTTTTCTTAGTTTCTTAAATGATTGATGCTTTAATGTGTGGCTTGGATGTGATTAGCCTCTTAGAAAAAATAAATTTTTTATCCCAATTAATCATTAGTAACTAAATTTTAAATAATTCATAATCTCACCATAAAGCCTAGGCATTAAATAAGATAATTAAAAGATTTTGAATGGTTGAATGTTTCACAACATGCATATCATATTGTCTCACTTTTGAAGGTAGGGATTTCCATCCTTACGATAGGGGAATAATTGGTGAGGGCATCCCTTGTGGTGGAAAACACCCTTTCTCATTGATTTAGCCAATAATTTTATTTCATTATGCATATAGGCATCAAAATCCCAAAGCCTTTGTCAAGATGAAGTTCAAAAATTAATAAAATCGAAAAGATTTTGCATTAGATTAAGTCATTACTCATACCACTCATGCTCTAATCTCCTGGAGTGGGTTTAAGGATTTTAATCTCTTTCTAAATAAATAATAGCCTAACTATCTTGCAATTTCATATGACTGAACCACATAGTTTAAAATCTTAAGAAGAGTTAGTTGGTAGTCACTCTAAGGTTGTAAGTCCCGCGTGGTTTATCCACTATTATGAAGGTAAACCTTATTCCCATCTTTGCTTGGATTTAGGTCATGCTTTAGCTTATGCTAAAGCTCCTAGGTTTAGGATCCGGGTAGCTATCTTCTTTAGGATACAAGCATAAATCCTCACCTCTTAGGCATTTTCATAATCTTGTATCTGGATTATAGGCTCTAATAAGATTTCAACTCAAAACATATAAATCTCTTCTTCCAAAATTATAAAGCCCAACCATAGATAGATTGAAATGCTCACTCTAGTATCATGAGCATTTCCTATCTATTCCCTTTGGCTCCCAAAAATAAGCCTTCTCCTTGAACTTTTCCATTTAATTTTCTAAGTATAACCAATCCTTTGATAGTCTAACCTTGAAATCTTTGGAGATCCTAATTGTCTACTTTAATTGAGAGTATTCTTGGGAATTTCATTCCCTAAGATGTAATTAACTATGGAGGCTTGCCTCCATAGGAAACTTTAGAACCCAATTTAATATCAATCGCTTTATTCATCCATGTAAAGGGGGAAATTTTGGTATATTTGAAGACCCTATTAATCTCATTTTAGAATGAGTTCTCAATCCTCCATCTTAGACATATGACTCTTTTAGACTTTAAGAGATCCTAGTCCTAAGACACATCTAGTGATTAGGTGAACACTCAACCCAATCTAGAGACTAAGAAGAGTTAGTCATAGGAGTTGGTCATGCCTTAGGGTGTTAGGACCTTACCCTATGACCACTTTCCTTACTTCCTTCCTTCAAGTCAAACTCAAATCAAATCAACATCAAACCTAAATTAATTCTAGCTAATTTTCTCCAAACTCAAATCAATGCCATATGATTAAAACCTAAGATTGAAATCCATGATTAAAACCCATGATTGAAACCCATGATTGAAACACATGATTGAAATCCATGATTGAAATGACAATTCTAAGTTGAAATTCCAAATTCTAAATCATGCTAGTCCTTTGATTTCCCTTCATGGACTTAGCCAAAATCATCTTTAAATCAATTCAAATTCATGAAATTTTCTCATAACTCATTTATATTCACATATATAAATTAAATATAAATTCAAATCAATCAAATCAAAATCTAAAATTCAAATTCCTAATTAAAATCTTTTAAGTCCTTAATTTTCATCTTAAGGACTTAGCCTAAATCAACTTCAAATAAATTAAAATTCATAAAATTATCTTTATATTCTCATTTATATTCACATATATAAATGAAATATAAATTCAAATCAATCAAACTAACTTCAAAATTCAAGTTTAATTCAAGTCCTTAATTTCCTCTCAAGGACTTATTAGACCATGTTCAAATCACTTCAAACTCATGAAATTTTCATGACATTTATATTTTCATTTATATTCACATATATAAATGAAATATAAATTCAAATAACCAAAACCAATTCCAAAATCTAACTCAAATTCAATCAAAATTCAACCTAAGCCTTTCAAGTCATATTCTTGAACTTAGCCAAATCAACTTCAAATCAAGCCAAACTCTTTTATCTTCATGATTAAATCAATCCTATAATCATGAATCCAAATATAAATACAAACTTCAATCATTTAACCAAAACTCAAAAAATCAACTCAAAATCCATTTCATATTCACCCTTTGAACTTGAAATTGTCAAATGAATCAATACCCATTCGACTTAAAACCACTTGCAAAATGGATTTATATTTCAATCATAAGTCCATATTTAAGTTCAATCAAACTCAAATCAAGCTTTGACCAAGCCATTTGACCCACTTAGGTTCACTTGACCCAAAGTGACCTAAAGTACCCTTATGAGCCAAATTCTTATCCTAACTAAATTAGATTGAATCAAACTCACCTAAGCCTCTCATCATGATCAACAATCATTATGAGATGATCAATCACTCAAATTTGGTCAAACCAAGTCAAACCTAAGGGTTGACCAAGTCACTTTAGCCAAAATGAAACCTAACATAAAACCCACCATAGGCTAAACTAAATGAAACCAATGATCTAAGTTCATTCATGATCAATGTTTGAACTTGACCAAGTCAACATTTGAGCCTAATCTAGCCCAAATTGGCCATTTGACCCAAGTTGACCCAACTTGACCTAAAAAATCAAAATGTGTCAAAACTTGATCTAAGCCAAATTGATTGAAACTAATGTGTAAAGTTTATTCTAAATCACTTCTTGAACTTGACCAAAGCCTTAATTGGTCAATTAGACCTAACCTAGTCCAATTGAACTTGAACCCAACTTGACCTAAATGGTCATATTGAGCCAAATTCAAACTTAACCAAAATTGATTGGAAACAAAGATGCCAATCCACTTCATATGACCAACCAAAACGCATCCATGACCTAGCTCAAATAGGTCAAATGGGTCAAATTATCAACTTGGCTCATTTGACCTAAATGGAGTCATATGAACCAAAATCAAACCTAAATCAAATTGAATCAAACCAAAGCCACCAAAAAATTTCAAATGGTCATATGAACTTGACCCAACCTTGGTTTGACCCAATTTGACCAATTGGTCAACTTGACCCAAGTTGACCCATTTTGACCTAAATGGGTCAATATGAGCTATACCATTCTAAATGAACGCCAAATCAATTGAAACTTAGCCAAACCTATTTTATCAACATACCAAACATACCCAAATTCAAAAATTATCCAAATGACCATTTTATCCCTAGGCCATAGGTATATTTTGGCCAATTCCACTTGGAATTTGGTTAAATCCTCTTCATACCCACTTGGAAACCTCTTAGTGGATCAAGTGAAGGGAGGGTGGTCCACCCAACCCAATGGGTTTGGGTCACCAACCTAGCCTAAGGTCAAAAAAGCATGTGCATGGAAATGACCACATGGCAAACCTCTTCCCACTCAATTGAAACACATGGGGAGTTCACCATTCCACCCCTGGCCAAATCAACTCAAGGGCACTCCTAAAAGCCTAACAAATCCACTCAAAGGGAAGCTAGGCATGGCCAAAGGGAGATATATACACCTCCTAATTCATTTGAATTTTCACTTCCCCATCGATTGAAGCATAAGAACTCGAGCAAGCTTTAGAGAGTCTTCCCAAGCTTCCTAGAGAGGATTAAAATCTCCATTCTTAGTTTTTCTTAAGCAAAAATGGGAACTCCATGATTTTCCAACTTGCTCTAAACATCAAACCAACTTAATTCCTTCTTCAAGCATTATCGAGGACCATGTCGAGCTCACCTAAGTTCTTTCCAAAGCAAAAGGAAAAGGAAGGGTGCCCTAGACCAAAGCAAAGCTTCATCTCAACTGAAGCTTCTCCAAGGAAAGGGTGATCACATCCAAAGGTTAGCCATTTTCCAAGCTTAAATTCAATATGGTTTGGAGCTTTGTGAAAGAAATTTTCATGGCATATGATTTTGACCATTAGATGTGATCTAGGATGCATGATGAAGGTGTAAAATTTTAGCCGCTCAATCGAGCTCGATCATTGCCTAGAAGATGGACGGATCACCTTTCCTGTGGAATTACAAGGATGGATCTCGCCATCCATCCACATTTTGATGGACTAACGAGATTAAAACACATAATATATTTATTTTTCTCCTCGACCCAAGTTTAACCTCACCGCCCTGATCCTTGATCTGACGACCGAGGAGAAAGCATGTAGCCACCGCCATGTGCGCTACGATGTGATGGGTGAAATACCCAATCGTGCCATGCCAAAGCCCATGCCGCATCACGCATACATGGCTGGGATTAATGAAATAATTATGGATTTAAATAATTCTAATTAGTCACCTAAACTTCTAAAATTCATATCTCAACATAGAAAAATAAAAAAATGGAATAAATTGCATTAGAAAGATAATTGAACATAAAATATTATAAAAATTAATTTAGATTGATTTTGAATAGTTCTTTTCCTAATTTGGGTTTTATTGGGAATATTAATTTGCTAATTACTCTAATTAATATTGATTAATCCCAAATTTCTTGGATGTAATTAGAGGATGACCTCCCTTAATTTTCTTAGATTTATTAGTGGCTTAATTAGGGAATTGCGTTCATTCATTAATCACTCCTAATATAATTAGACTTAATTAAGGGTATAGTTAGTGATTTAACCCTTTGATTGAGCCAATTAAGTTTTGATTAAGTAAATGTGAGGTTTAGGAAATAATTTTGGGATACTCTCCTTAAGATATTCCTTAAACCCCTTTATTCCTTAATCTTACCTTAATTAAAGGTTAAATCACTAATTATCCCTTTAATTAATTTCATAAAATTCTAAAACTTTACGAACTCAATTAATTCTTCTTGGATAGATGCTTAGTGTTCAAGAGCCTAAGTACAATTAAGGAAATCAAAATTCAACTATATGTGTGAGGGGTGTTTTGAAATTACTTAAGTTAAATCCCTTAGCTTAATTAGTCATTAATCATGAGCCAAATTGCATTAGGCCCTTTTCCTCTTAGGTGCATTGCTAATTTAAATTCCTTTTGTGGTTTTATGTCATCTCATTGGCTCATAATTATTTGATTAACTATGCTAAGGTGGTGGTAGGCTAATTAACATGCTTAATTCATACCTTAACCTAATCATATCCGTGAGGTTAGCCATTTTTGAGCTTAAATTCAATATTGTTTGGAGCTTTGTGAAAAAATTTTATGGCATAGATTTTGGCCGATGTGATCTAGGATGCATGATGAAGGTGTGCCAAATTCTAGCCCAACTGATCTCAATCGAGCTTGGATCATGGCCAGAACATGGATGGATCCCCTTCCGCAGGAAATTATGGGATGGATCTCGCCATCCCTCTCGTCATTTTGGATGAACGACAAGATTTAAACACATAATATATTTTTTTCTCCCTCGATTTATAGTTTATCTCCTCAACTTGATCTGACGCTAACGAAATCGCAAGCATTCTAACGCTTGCTACGATGTGTGATGGGTTAAATACCCAATCGCCATGCCACATGTAAAGCACATGCCGCATGCATGTATACGTGGGATTAATGAAATAATTATGGATTTAAATAATTCTAATTAGTCACCTAAACTTCTAAAATTCATATCTCAACATAGAAAATAAAAAAAATGAAATAAATTGCATTAAAAAGATAATTGAACATATAATATTCTAAAATTAATTTTGATTGATTTTGTATTTTTTTCCTCTAATTTAGGTTTTATTGAGAATGCTAATTTGCTAATTAATCTCTATTTAATCCATTAATCCCAAATTAGGTGTAATTAGAGGGATGACTGCCTCCCCTAATTTTCTTGGGATTTATTAATGGCTTAATTGGGAGAATTGCTAGTTCATTCATTAATCACTCCTTAAGATAATTAGACTTAATTAAGGGTATAGTTAGTAATTTAACCCTCTGAGCCAATTAAGTTTTGATTAAGTAAATGTGAGGTTTAGGAAATAATTTTGAGATACTCTTTAAGATATTCCTTAAACCCATTTTATTCCTTAATCTTACCTTAATTAAAGGTTAATTCACTAATTATCCCCTTAATTAATTTCATAAAATTCTAAAACTTTACGAACTCAATTAATTCTTCTTGGGTACATGCTTAGTGTTGTTTAAGTACAATTAAGGAAATCAAAATTCAACTCATATGTGTGAGGGGTGTTTTGAAATTACTTAAGTTAAACCCCTTAGCTTAATTAATCATTAATTATGAGCCAAATTGCATTAGGCCCTTTTCCTCTTAGGTGCATTATTGATTTAAATTCCTTTGTGGTTTTATGTCATCTCCTCATAATTATTTGATTAACTATGCTAAGGTGGTGTAAGGGTAATTAACATGCTTAATTCATATCTTAACCTAATCAAAATATAAAATGAATATAACCACCTAAAACTAAACAAAAATATCAAACACATGTGGGAATGGGTTAGGAATAACAAAATAACCTCATATTTTTCAAATTAAATCAAACTAAAATCAAACAAAATCACATTAAACAAACTTTGATTTACTTTAAACTTTCTTATTTCATAAGATTGTCTTTAGAATTAATTAAGGTGAATGTGTTTACTTGCTTTCATTATTTTAGTTCTTTCCTAACATGCTAAATGTATGTGTCATATGATTCCAAACATTCATGCTTTTCAAAATCAAATTTAAAATGAAAATGTTTCCTTTATGTCAAATTGCATGTTTTGGCTAAAGTAGGAATATGAGTGGCTATTATCACTATTAAATCCAAATTATTTTCAAAATATATGAATCAATTGTCAAAACTAAAAGTGTGTTACTTATATCTTACTTATAAGCTTTCATGTGAGTAAAATATAAGGATGTGCTTAGTTTTCCTTCTTCTCTCTTTTGGTATAGTTTTGAATAGATTTGGCAAAGTGTATAGTTCATTTGAAAAGAACACAATACTTACCTAATTCCATTTTATATTCATTCCTATGCTGACTTAGGAAGGACACCTACACTTACATATATAAATTTCTTAAACAAACCAAAATAATATAAATACAAACTTTTGCATATTTCTTTTCCATTCATTTCTTTTATACACATGCTTGTATTGAAAAAAAAAGTGGTATATTACCGACGGGGTTGCAAGGCTTTAAGTAGCCTTAAGTAGGTGTTGTTGTACCTTACACCCTTGGTTAACAATGGCATCATACTCACTTATGCCTTTCATACATTCATATGTGCATGTCAAAAGTGGATAAGAAACTTTTGCTACTTAATAAAAATCATGCACCATAAACATTCAAATTTTCTTAATTAACTTATTTAGCATGCTTTATAAAGTATGCTAAACATTCCCATTTGGTATGTATAGATATGCTTAGATTCATTCATGTGCATGTTATACATGTTGGGAAAAAAATGAAGTGATGTGTTTTTATGATCTTAACTCACTTTATTTAATCTTAAAATGCCTTTCTTTTTGAATAGGTTTGTTTAGAGTTTATCTAAACTTAGGATTAATTAAAACACATAATAAAACATTCACTAAATAAAACTAAAACATGAATATGAACTTTAAAATTACTTAGGTTAGAGAAGGAAAGAGAAGTTCTCTCTTTCCCCTCTTTACAATTTAGTAATTAATTATAAGATTCACTTGAACCCAATCAAAACATAAAATAAAATCAACCCAAAACAACTAAATCACTTAAATGAAACCCTCCTCTAAGAACATTCTTCACATGTAGAAAATTCTAACTTAAAGACATAGCTAAGCATATCACACAAACCTTAAAAGCACACATTTTAGGATCACCACTTCTTTTAGGTTGGGCGGCATGATTTGATGTTTGCCTTTATTTTGTGATATATGTTTTAATCTAGATGTTAGAATGTGTGTAGAATGAATGATAGGACGATTTAGTATAATCATTTTTTTTGCAAGGGATTGTGCTTATGTACAATAAATAAAAATATAAATACTTTTATGCGTGCTTATACCCCTAAGCATAATCTAGTAGACTTAGTCACCCATGTGTGGGTGATAAGTCCAATATACATGCTTGGAATTTGCATTTGTTTAGCTAATTATTATTTTTTGTGTTAGTTAGATTTACTCTTCCTTTTCATGTATTTTTGTAATTAGGATTTTAGAATGATTGTTATGGGGATTAGCATGAGTATTGGTCATAAGATCTCATCTTATGTACCATGTAAAGCCTTTGGAGCAATCACCTTCCAACCATCCAAAATAAGGACCAAAGAAGAAAAAAAAAGAAGAAGAATGAAGAAATGAAGCTTGAAGACTCCCATAACAATGACTTCCTTACTTAATTGTATTTATTTCATTTGTAATATGAGTTTATAAGGGTAGAGCTACCCAATTTATTTTTTTTGGTTTTGTGTGGGTGCCACAAATGGTCTCTTAATCTTTACATTAGCTTTATAAATTGATTGATGATTTATTTTACTTGTGCATTAAGATGACATCCTTTTCCTAATTTCTTCCTTGCTTGATGTATGCCCTGATGTGGATTAGGCTCTTAGAAAAAAATAAATCTTCTACCAAATTTAACAATTCAAAATTAAAATAAAGAACTCATAACCTCACCTAAAGCTTAGCTAAAATCAAGATAAAAGAATTAGCAACCCTTATGGATGAGTACTTCATTTATAACATTATGTACAAATGCATATTATTTTCACTCTTGATTGGAGGGCTTCCACCTTGCTAGAGAAACTTGGCTTGACCTTTGAGAGCCATATTGGAAACACACACCTCCTCCTTCTCACGATTTTGGCCAATAATCTTATTTCTCATGCATTAGACATATGAATCCTATAAGCCTGAGTCAAAATGATTGTCTAAAAATAAAATAAAATGTAATATGATTTGCATTTGATTTAGGTCATTTGAAGCATACCCTTACATGATCTAGTCTCTTAGGGAGTGCATTTAAGGACTTAGTCTCTTTCTAAATAAATAACAGCTATCTTGCATAAAGCATATGACTTGCCTACATGAATTTGAAAAAGGGAGTTAGTTGACGATCACCCTGTGAGGTTAAAAGTGTGGGTGGTTTGTCCTCTCGTGGAGGAAAACCAAATACCCATTTTGTCTTATATTTAGGTCATGCTTGCCAAAGCTCCCTAGATTTATGTTCCAAGGTTGCTTCTCCCTTCCATGGGCCATAAGCATAAATCCTCACCTCTTAGGCATTTTCATAATCTTGTGTTATGGAATCATGGGTCCTAAACTTCTAATAAAAGTCAACTCAAATGAATAATTTTCAAAATATAAAGCCCAACCATAGGATAGTTTGAGATGTTCATTAGGTTTTCTAGCATCGTGAATCTCCTACTTATCTTCCTTTGGCTTTGATAATAACTCCCTCTTTGATCAATCCCATTTGATCTTAAATCAACTAGCTAATTGATAGTACTATCTATTAAAAATCTTTGGAGATAATGATCATTTACCTTAATCGAGAGTATTCAGAGATCTCATTCCTTAGGATGTAATTAACTATGGGGCTTGCCCTTGTGGGGAACTTAATGAACTCGTTTAAAATAAACCCTACTTTTTTTCCATGTAAAGTAGGGAAGAATCTTTGGTACACATGTATCCATTATCTTTAGAGTCTTTGAGGTGATTAGTCCATTAGGGTGGTCACTTCTATCTTTAGAGATAGCATGCCTCTCATGTCATACGATCACCCTCAATAAGAATATATAATCTACGTGGTGTCAAAATTTCATAAAAGGAGATGTATATTTCTATCTTTATTCTATCCCAGTATAGAGTGAATATGAAAGTATATTTTATTCTTTATAAATATAAAATTTCACCACAAATTTTTTATGGAGACTCGATGGGAATGGTTCCTCTCTCCATCTTTGATAAATGATCATTGTCTCCAACTATTGATAGTGGGTTTGTACTTTGGTATTAATCCAAGACTATCTTTCATTCCGTTGACACTTAGCTTATTTCATTCTTAAGTTAAGCTAGCCAACATCTTTAGTTTTAGGACCTCACGTGTTCTTAAAATCCCCTTGGTTCTCCAATGGGTGAAAATAAAAGATCTAAAAAAAAGAAAACATTTAAAGACATCCTCCTTATCATTTCTATGGTAAGGAAAGGTCATTTAAAATAATAAAGATAAAATAAATCTCTATCAAAAATCATGCTTTTAAAAAAGCACTCTTTCAAAAATGCACTTAATAAAATATTTTGCACAAAAGTTTTCCTAAATCATCTTCATTTAACAATCTTTATGATTGTTATATGTGAGATCATCTTCAAAAAATAAAATTCCAATAATCGATTTTCAAAAGCGTAAAATTTGAAGATGGGCCTTTCCATTCAATACATCCAAGT
This sequence comes from Cymbidium sinense, assembly GCA_021442155.1. Classification (NCBI taxonomy): domain Eukaryota; kingdom Viridiplantae; phylum Streptophyta; class Magnoliopsida; order Asparagales; family Orchidaceae; genus Cymbidium; species Cymbidium sinense. The sequence goes on from CM038217.1 coordinate 122,344,611, forward strand.
GTATTGAATGGACATTACCTTCAAGAAAAATCATAACTTTGGACTTCCACCTAATACATTCCACATGTGTTAGGTTGGGATTTTCATATTTTCAAAAGCACATGTGAAACCTCTCCATTCAATATACCCACACATTGGGTGGAGGTCTCATTTTCAACAAAATCAAAAAAAATTTTCAAAAGCACACATGAACCTTTCCATTCAATATACCCATACTTATTGAATGGAAGTTTCATTTTAAAAAAAAAAACTAAATTTTTCAAAGCACATATAAAACCTCTCCATTCAATATACCAGCACTTATTGGGTGGAGGTCTCATTTTCAAACAAAATCAAAATAAAATTTTCAAAAGCACACATGAACCTTTCCATTCAATGTACCCATACTTATTGAATGAAAGTTTCATTTTCAAACAAAACTAAATTTTTCAAAGGCACATATGAAACCTCTCCATTCAATATACCCACACTTATTGGGTGAAGGTCTCATTTTCAAACAAAATCAAAAATAAAATTTTCAAAAAAAAGCACACATGAACCTTTCCATTCAATATACCCATACTTATTAAAAAATTTCATTTTCAAACAAAACTAATTTTTCAAAAGCACATATGAACCTTTCCATTCAATATATCCAAATTTATTGAATGAAGATCTCATTCCCAAATAAAAATAATATCATTTGGAAATTCCACTTAAACATATTCCATATATGATTAAGTTGGAATTCCCTTTTCAAAAAGCAATAATCACAGAGAAAATTTTCACATTGTGAAAATAGATTGACATCCATTCCTACATACCCAAATTTGTGATGGAAGTCTTCTTTTCGAAAATCAAAACTTAACAATCATATTTTCGAAATTCAAAACACATTTGGAACTTCATTTAGCACACTCAAATTTGCTAAGTGAAGTCTCCAAATTTGAAAGACAAAATTTTAAAATACATTTGAAACTTCATTTTAGCATATCCCATTTGCTAAAATGAAGTCTCTCTTTCCAAAAATAAAATTTGAAACACATTTTTTGAAAATTTCATTTAGCATACTCAAATTTCCTAAGTGAAATATCTACCATAAAATTTTTTCAAAATATATTTAGAACTTCAATTTAGCATACCCCATTTGCTAAAATAAAGTATCCCCTTTCAAAATCCAAAATAAAAATTTGAAACATCTTTGGAATTTCATTTAGCATATTCAAATTTGCTAAATGAAATTTCCACTTCACAAAATTTCCAAAGCCCTTTGGGAACTTCACTTTATACAAAATTTGCTAAAGTGAACCTTCCATTTTCAAAATAAAACCAAAAAAAAAAAAATTTTAAACACAATTTTGGAATTTCATTTAGCATACTCAAATTTGCTAAGTAAAATTTCCATTTCACAAAATTAAGTGGAACTTCATTTTTAGCATACCATATTTGCTAAAGTGAAGTCTCCACTTTCAATCAAAATAAATCAAAACCAAAAGGATCCTTAAATTTGCTAAGGATCATACTTTTCAAAACAAATCAAAATCAAAGAGAAACACAATAGATTTCCTTAGCATATCCAAATTTGCTAAGGATCATACTTTACAAAAGCAAAATATCCAAAACAAATGAAACACCTTAGGATTTACTTAGCATACTCAAATTTGCTAAGAATCCTATTTTCAAAAAAAATTCAAAAAATAATACACACTTGGATTCTTCACTTAGCATATCCAAATTTGCTAAGTGGGAATTCCAAATTTCAAAATCACTAAAGATTCACAAGACAAAACAAACAAAGAAAAAAATTATTCTCAAACACCTCACTTAGCATATCCAAATTTGCTAAGTGATTGAATTCAAAATACCAAATCAAAATAAAACCAATTGACCCTTACTTTGACATACTCAAATTTGTTAAAGGAAAGGGTCTTCAAATCAAAATCAATTTCAAACATGAACCTATGGAAGCATCTTTCTAAAATATTTGAACCCATTTTTCAACATAGCCAAATTTGTTGAAGTTGGATTCATATTCAAAAAAATTCTTCTTTCTCATCAAATCTCTAAATCTTCTCTAAATCCATTTGAACCCCACTTAACACTTCCAAGATGTTGGATGTGGGTTCAAATTTTAAATTCAAATTAAATCAACAAACAAAAAATTTAATATAAGCTTGTTTCCAACATTGTAGATTCTCAACATCGGTCGACAACTATAATTTAGTTCTTGTGATTGACTATAAATGGCAAGTTCACAAAGTTTATGTTTACTTTCCCCTACATGGACTTGGCCTTGGATCAGCCAATCCCCGAAGTTGATCACACCCATCTCATCCATTTCATAGATGTTTGGGGGTGAGGATTACCAGAGGGCACTCCCTCATAACCTATGTGACTGGTAAAAGTCGATCATCATCGATTTACCATTGGATTTTGACATCCCTCACTAAAATGGAAAGTAGTGTAGTTCCATTAGTTCCAGAGTGCTGTGATAGTGCATGCTGCACTGGTTTCCGTTACCCTAGTAGGGCTAGAACCCACTCATTGGCACCTCTAAGGGTAAGGCTCCTATGATCTCGTGAGATTGCCTCCCGCCTTTTGAGGTTGGGTCTAGTTCTTACTCCACTCACCTACCAAGACTGAGGAGAAATAAAAGCATGATTAAGTGGTGTCACATATTGCTAGGGAGATGGAGGCCGCAGCAGTTGTGGAGGAGGTACCCACTGATCACCCCTCAGTTACTGAAACTATTTTATCCTCTGGTCCGACAAAAAAAGATGCTAGGATGATCAGACTTCACCTCCACTAGTGGTTTAACACCTTAGCGAAAGGAGGTCGATGACCTCCACCGCCATACAGTTATGAGCTGTCCATAGCTCAAATTTGAGATGTCATTCCCTCAAGTGGGAAAACACCTATGATAGAGAGAGCTAGAGGCTCACACTGCATGCATCACTCAGAGAAAGGCGGAGGTTTGGTCGGCCGCCTCATTAATTTCCTTGATTGCTACTGTGGCTATCACACATATAGTATTTTGCTGGGATGACCCATCATAGGAAGAGGGTCCCTTCGAGAGAGTTGGTGGTGTCTCCACCACACCACTTTACCACCCCGTCCACCATCACCCATTTACGTGGCAAAGACTCTGCTTCCACCATGAAGGCCATATCCAGAGAAGCTGCCCCGTTGGTGATCTCATGACCAGGGATCTATTCCATATATACACTATATGAGGCCAAGATCTCTCGCCCACCTTTGGTGCAGGGAATGGTGACCTCAAGCATAGTGGTCATCCCTTCACTTGCACCACCCGACAGCGAGATGGTGATAGTTGTTGTGAGGGAGCGATGATAGCCCAGCATGATGATAGTAGAACCTCCTAGGAGTGTCACCCTTTAGAGTCAAGATAGGAGTGTGTCTCTTCTAGTGAGTACATTAATCATCAAGATTGATTCTCCAAGAGTAGGTCCGGTGCCTTAATGATGATCACGCCGACCAAAATCATTTTGTGCTCATTCAGATTGATCGTTCTCTTGAGGACATAGTGGCACATTATCTTGTAAAAAAAGAAATTTTGGGAATGACTAGTCTAATGAGGAGAATGTCGCTTTGATCCCAATGAAGATGATTTGTTGGAAGACTCAAGAGTTTACATGATAGATACTAGTGGATCTCCTCGAGAACAGAAGCCATGGAAGGTGATGAGGTTGAGCAGAAGACACAACCTAGTCAACCCAACACCTCGATATCGTTAAAGTAGAAAGACAAACAAATAGATAGGATGGTGAAGAAGCTTAAGGACTTGTTAGTAGTTTACTTCAAAAATAAGCCCCAACAGTTCATCCTACTATAAATTAGATTACCGAAGTTAGTGCATGTCTTGGACCCACAAGACCTTACCTCGTTGAGCAAGGTAGCTCTAGAATGTATAGGAAGGTAGTGGAAAGTACCTCCATATGGAGAAAAGACAGATTCACAAGAGCAGGGTGAAGGAAGCGTTGGCTCAAGCCTTGGGAGGATCATCAGCCCATAGGGTAGACCCTACCCAGAGGAATTTGATGCACCCAATATCCCAATGGTTTCATGCCACCTTCTTCAAGAGCTTTGATGGCGTGGAAACCCAATGGATATTTCACACACTTCAGCTAGTTATTGCATCGGAAGCGACAGCTTTGCTATTCATCCTCTTTGTCAAGAGCCTAGTAGGGATAGCTTTCAATTAGTATATTGAACTTCCCAATGGTTCAATAAAATATTTTTGAGTTGGAGTAACTCTTTATCAAGAAGTTTTGGAGCTCAAAGAAATGATTCTAGATTTCATTGTAGCATAATAACCCATGTGAGTCCTTTGTTTACTATATTTCGATGATAACCTAAGTATGAAATGCGAGCCGCATCTATCTAAGCGATGCCATTGAGATTCTTCTAAAGAATATCCATGGCCCGTCACCTTCATGCTTAAGAGCTTCACTATCAAAATATTTGAGAAGCTAATCAACAAAGAGACTAATCAGGAGAGGCCAAAATAGTTGCCTTTTCAAGACTAGTTGCCCAAAGCAAAGCCACAAGGTCTATCGAAGAAGCGAGATAGAGTGGTAGATCGGGGAAGCAACCAGAGATCAGAGAGAGACCACGACCTCACCTTTCGCTTCCACCTCCTACCACCACCAGGCGCCCCACCTCCATAATCCCTCGGCCACCACCGCCTCCCTATATAATCAAAGAAACATCACACATATCCGCAGTAGCTATGGTCCACCTACTCTTTTAGATAAGCAACAAATCTTATTCATTTAAGAGGGAGGTAATCAAGAAGATCTTTAAGAATCTCTTAAAGAAGCATTTTAGCTACCCAGCAGAGACTGGAGAAGTACTTCGTTCGGTTACGTATTGCTCACCATTAGAGGTATGCTATGTAATGTTTTAGAGGATTGCTTCATATTTAAGGACTAGCTTGAACATAGCTTCAACTAGTGCTATAGTTATCGAAGGAATACTTTTGGAACAACCATCCGGTTCCATTAGGGTAATCCTTGGGATACTTGAGATCCTTCAGACCAAAGAAGGTTGGGATATCTCTTTATCAAAACCTCTAAAAGATCATTAGAAGATCAAAAGCTTTTCTTGCGGTGCGAGTCGGCTCAAACCTCCAACATCAAGGAAGGTTTGCAAGTTAGTGCCAACTCGAGGAAAGGTGGAGTTTAGCAACAATAGTAGTAGAATGTGTCATACGGGATCGAATAGAGCAACCATCGAGTCCGACTCTCTACTATTACACTACCACATCTTGACTCTACTTCAACTAGTTCTTCTTCTTCTACCTAGAACTCTTGTATCGATAAGGGAATCAAATCCCTTACCACTTACTTTACATGATTTCTACTTTGTACCACCTATCAAATCTAGGAAATTAAAGAATAAAGCTAGCTTAAATTACATCTCACTTGATGGGTTGTACTTCTATTCTTAATGATAACTCTTCAAGTCAAAATAACTATAACAATTGATCTTCCTCTTTTGATTAAAGTTGGACTTCCTTACTATGAATACTACGGGTTCACCTCTTGAGATAGACTTGGAATCATCCTATTTGGTCCCATAGGAAGCTATAGGTGAGCTTTGATGTGCGATAAAAATCTTATTACTGCCACAAGAGATCACCCAAGTCAACATCTAGTGGTTCTACCTCCTAGGGTAGCACTCAAGATGGAAAATAAGTCATTGGTATAGGATTGAGAAGCCCCTCCACAAGATGCTCCACCCTTGGATATGCTTGTGGAGGATTAGCCCAAGGTGGACTATATATCCTCTCATCTAAATATTTCCAAGCTACAACTTCTCTATCTTATCCAAAGAGATGAAGGAATCATTAATCAAGGCTCTCCTTGATCCCAGATATGCTTAGCTCACCGATCGCCATAAAAGGAGGCACATTACATAAAAAAGAAACTCAGATCACTTTCACAAATGAAGAACTTTTGGGGACTTGGAGCACAACCGCCCTCTACATCACAACATGGGCGATTCGACTGTGAGTTCTTATTGATCCGTGCATTGGTGAACATTATGAGTTTACCCTTACCTATTTGAGGATCGACATCTCCACACTAAGAGATCGATGATGTTGAGAGGATTCAATGAACAAGGTGAGCTCTTAAGTTCCATAGTGTTACCTTGGAGATGAAGTGGGATTAAGCCAAGTTTTACATCATTTTCTTCACAGAGTTTTTGGATACATCGGGATTCCATCCTCCTCCATCGCTGCATCAAGTTTAGAAAGGATGGGATTGAATACCATGTCAATGGAGATGAAAAGCCATTTTCAATTAGAGAGGTTGAGATTTATAAGGAGGATGCTACATACTATCTTCCTCAAAATACCCTTTCTTGAACTTGGACAAAACTTAAATTCAAAAGAAAAAAGAAGAAAGAAGAAAAGAAAAGAAAAAAAAAAGAAAAAATGGAAATCCAAGTGAACAAGAAAGGGGAATTGAAGAAGAAATAGACCGCATATCACATTCACCACGCTCATTCCATCATATGAACATATGGGTAGGATGACTCAACCTACCAAAGTGAGGTAGCAGAGGCAATTTCGTGAGGTGGAAGATCCCCTAGTTGGCCATCAACCAACAAAGGTCATGTTCATTCACATGAGTACCCTACTATTCATATAGACTTGGAATCGAGCAGAGGATGAGTCAAATGTGATTAGTATACCACCAACCCCTCTCGGGTTTCATTGGATGTGTTTGTTGATCCAGAGAGATGAAGATTAGCCTCGATAAAGCAAAGTATTCAAATCAGTTTATGCGAGACTATTTTACAAGAAATTAACCTCACTATCATCTAAAGTTGAAGGTTTAGTAGTTAAAGAAGCCCCTAAGTCTTTCAATGATATGAAGCCTTTTTGGGATCATCATCCTCAAGTTCTAAAATTGATGTAGAACTTAAGGAGGATACATTTAAAGAAATTATCATTTGACTTTTACTTCGTGTTCATAATATTAGTTTAGTTCCTTATACATGATCCAACCACGTGTCGATTATTTTGAAAAGCAATGGAATAATAGTAGGAAGCATAATCAAGAGGACTAGAATTCTATAGTGGGTCCAATGATGACGACTACGCTAGTTGTTACCAATCATTTGGAGTCCGATAGTTCTTTTCACACAACACCAACTCTTATGAGAATGTATGTTTAGAAACCTCAAATGATCTAGATGATCTCCAAATCAAAGAGGCAACAGAATTTGAAGAGATCCATTCCATTCAATTGACAAGCTTAAAGAAATCAACCTGATAGAAGAAAATCCACACTCGATGTACATCGTTCATTCGATGAAGAAGAAACCAATTAGTTAGTTATTGACCGAGTTTAAAGACATGGAGTTATGAAGAGATGCCTGACATCTCCACATAATTAGCTAGCGATCCTAATGTTACCTATGAAGCAAGCTCCTAGATGCATGCATTAAAATTGAACAACATCTAAAGTCAAGAAACCGATTGATGCTAGTTTCATCGTGAAGAAAATATCCTATGTAGTTAGCTGCCATCTCAATTAAGAAGAAGAATGGCCAAATTTGCATATACATTGATTTAGACTTAAATAAGGCATGTCCTAAGGATGAGTTTCCTCTTCTTATACCAACTAATGGTGGACATCACCTCATCTCATACAATCTTTCTTTCATGGATGATCATCGCTAAAACCAAATCAAGATGTCTCAAGATGAAAGAAACACTACTTTCAACGACGAATCTTCTATTATGGTCATGCCTTTCACTTAAAATGATGGTACTACCAGCCATGACTCGATCTTAATGAACTCATCCATCATCGTTGAGTGTTATGTTGATGATCAAGTAGTCAAGAGTAGAAAAGAAAGATCATCTCTTTGACTTGAAAGTAGCTAAGATAATATAACCTCAAAATGAATCAAGTGTGCTCGAGTAGCTTCAGGAATTCCTTGGGTTTATTGTCTAACACCGAGAAATAGAAATAGATCCAAAAGATCAAAGTTATCTTAGAAATGCCACCTCCTAAGAGTTTAACTCAACTCGATCCTTTCAAGGACGGCCGGCGATCTAAGATGCTTTATTTCCAACCTATTAGGGAGATGCAAGCCATTCTCAAGACTTGTTAAAAGGACACCAAGTTCAAGTGGAATGACAAGTGTCAAGATGCCTCAAGACATCAAGCAAGATTTGGTGAAGCCACTAGTTCTAGCCGCCTATCCTGCACAAAGCCACTCATTTTCTACATTATTGTATTGGATGACTCTCTCGGTGCTTTGTTGGACCAAACCAATGATGAAGGGAAGAAGAATGCTCTACTACCTCACCATCATCTTATTCTTTATGAAGTGAACTACCCACCTATTGAGAAATATTGCCTAGCTTTAATTTTTGCATCCCAAAAGTTATGGCACTATACGCTTTCTCATAAGGTAACTTGATCTCTAGAACCAATCCACTACAAGATCTCATGACACGCCCAATGCTATCCGGACATTTGGCATGATGGTCCATGATTCTCTCATAGTTTTGTTGAATGCTTCGCTAGGCCATTTGCTCGGGTAGTAGTGGAGTATCTCCAATCTATACCGTGTCTTTGGTGAAGCTTAATCTTGGTGCTTTTGAATGCAAAGGCCATTATTGTATATAATTCATTGAGGCACCCCGAACCTATATATGATATGATTCTTAAAAATTGAAGCATATGCGAGTGTGACCTCTCTCGAGTGGGATTGCCTCGCCCACTTAGAAAAATAGTGGTGCACTAAGATGAAGTGGTGCCCTTGGAAGAAGAAGGATCAATCATACCCACAATGTCATTACCCCAACACTTGAATGTCCATGAGGCCAATGTAGGGTGTAGTTGGGTGGTTGGTGGAGGACCACACTGCACTTGACATTGATGGCATCCCCTAGCTACATCTATGCACGTAATCATCGGGCAAGTAGTATCAGTCTGATCTTCATCTTCATCTTCGATCGGATTGATGTGCTCAGATAGACAATGTACCTCGTTATGATGTCATGGGCTTCGTGTTTGTCTAAACAATGTAACCATATTTTATCAAAGGCCGCAAAAGGTATCATCAACAAGAGCATAGAGAGAGCTCGTTTCACCCGATGGACTTGTGACTTTTCTTGAGGTAGGGTGTTCAAATAGTCTATGAATCATTGCCTCCAATCTAGCTCCTTATCTTTTGGTAATGGTAACCTCCCCTTCAAGAGAAAGTCTCTCGATGAGTTCGCATCAATAAGGGATATGACTTATCTATTTTGGAACCCTTTATTGAAATGGACTCATTTTTTCTGACATGCCAACTCTTGGCAAGTATGTCCAAAGCATTTGCTACTATATTCTCTAGGGAACCTTGTAGATGGTGACTTTGGGAATCCAACAACTTAAAGGTATACTCATAGTAATGACAAAGCTTGGGTTTGAGGACCGTAGGACCCACAATCTGGTTGACCAACCGAGAATCCCCAAATAAATGCTCTTGACCGATAGTGATGGCTAACTCTACGATAATCAAGCCTCATACTGCCTTCATTGTTGGTGCATGGATTGAAAAGATAGTATGAGAATCTCATCACATCATTTGGAGTTAGAAGAACTATTCCTACCCTTGCCTTTCCGAGAGAATAGATCATGGTGCTTCACTTAAGAAAAGAAGCAGCACCATCAAAATACATCTCCATCGAGTTGTCGACCTCCCTAAGTTCATGATTTGTTCATCGTGAGAGATCATTAAGCGAGAATCGCCAGAAGTGAGTGTCGCTAAGAAATCCAAGTGCGACCTTTATCACGGGAGGGGTATAAATGTGATAGAAATCAGAGTATCATGGACCAATGAGCCAAACGCCCGTAAAGCATTGATCATGTCATGAGGTACTACAGTGGATTAGTTTGAGAGATCAAGTTCACCTTATGAGAAAGCATATAGTGCCATAGCTTGAGATGCAAAGATCAAAGCTAGGCAATGTTTCTCAATATGTGGGTAGTTTGCTCAAAGGAATCGATGACTGAGATAGTAGAGTGTGCTTTCCTTCCTCTTGTTGGCTTGGGCCAACAGAGCTAAGAGATCGTCCAATGTAATAGTATAAAGGATGCGGATAGTGCTAGAACTGCCTTCACCAAGTACTCTTTGATATCTTAAGCTTGCACTTATCATCCCATTTGAACTTGGCATCCTTTTGACAAGTGCTGAAAATGGTTTTGCATCTCCCCGATAGGTTTGAGATAAAGTGTCTTAGATATGCCACCATCCTTGAAAGGATCGAGTTGAGTTAAACTCTTAGGAGGTGGAATTTCTAAGATAACTTTAATTTTTTCAGATCTATTTCTATTCCTCGTGTTGAACAACAAACCCAAGGAATTTCTCCTCAAGCTACCCAAATGCACACTTCGTGAGGATTCATTTTGAGGTTATATTGCCTTAACCGCTCAAAACTACTTCAAGTCAAAGAGGTGGTCTTCTTTTCTCGCTTTGACTACTAGATCATCAACAGCAACTCAACCCGATGATGGATGAGTTCATTGAAGATCGAGTCATGGCTCGCTATGTAGCACCAGCATTTTATGATTGAAAGGCATGACCCTATAACAAAAGATTGACGGTTGAAAGCAATGTTTCTTTCATCTTCGGAGACATCTTGATTTGGTTATAGTTAGATGACCCATCCATGAAAAGAAGACTACATGAGATGAGGAAAATTTGGCCATTCTTCTTCTTAATGGGATAACACTAGCTAACCGTAGGATATTTTTCTTCCCCGATGAAACTAGCATTGATCGCTTTCTTGATTTGAAATGACCTATTGTTCAATTTCTAATCGCGCCTAGGGCTTGCTTAATATGGATAACGTTAGGTCTATTGCTAGCTTGTTGACTACTATGTCGAGATAATCCGGCATTTCTTCATAACTCCATGTGAAGGCCTTTTAAACTCTCAATAGCCTAACTAAGTCATTGGTTTCTTCTTCATTCAATAATAAATTGATGTATTTCGTAGTATTTTCTTCTATCTCGAGGTTGATTTCTTTAAGCTTGTCTATTATGAATGAATCTCCTCTTCAAATTTTGGGAGTGCCTCTTTGACTTGGAGATCATTTGATCATCTAAAGTTTCTAAACACACATTCTTATAAGAGTTGGGGATGTGAGAAGAAACTATATGATTCCAAATGATTGGTAATAACTAAGCGAATCTTCATTATCGATTGGACCCACTATACAATCTTAGTCCCTCTTGATTGTGCTTCCTGTATTGTTCTATAGCTTTTGAAGTATTCTCACTGTGCTTGGACCATGTGTGAGGAACTAAACCTTTTGTATAATATTTTGAACACAAGTAGTAAAATTCAAAATGTAATTCCATTAATTCTTAAAAGTATCTTCATCAAGCTCTACATCAATTTCGTTGAGGAGGATGATCCCAAAAAAGAACTTCTTCTGCTTCATGTCATTAGAAGACTTAGGGACTTTAACTACTAAACCTTCAACTTCTGAGATGTAAGTGAGGTTAGAGCTAAGGTTCCCCTAATAATTTCACATAAACCATATTCAAATACTTTGCTTTGCTTGGAGGCCTCCTTCATCTCACCGGATCAAAAGTCACCTCAATGGAACCCACCGAGAGGGGTTGGTAGGTATACTAATCACATACTCATCCTGAACTAGATTCCAAGTCTATGTGAATAGTAGGGGTACTCCTGAACTAGAACAACCTCTATTGGCGGCTAGGGGTCTCCACCTTGGAACTATCTCTATTTCTACCTCCTCACCGGGTGGAGGTTGATCCATTCTACCCACATGTCCATATGATGTAATGAACTATGGGTGGAATGTGATATAATCTATTTTCTTCAATTTCCCTTTCTTGTACTTGACTTTTATTTTTCTTTTCATTTTCTTTTGTCTTCTTTTCTTTTGTTTCATTTTCTTTTATTTTGGTTTTGCATTTGAATTTTGTTCCAAGTTCATGAGAAGGGTATTTTGAGGAAGATAGTGCATCCTCATAAATCTCAACCTCTCTAACTAAAATGGATTTTCATCCCCATTGATGCGTATTCAATTCCATCTTTTGAACTTGATGCACAATGAAGGGAGGATGGAATGATCTTATTATGATGTATCCAAGGCCCGCCAAGAAAAGTAGTGAATGAAGTATTCAATCAATGATGTAGAACTTGGCTTCAATCTTCCCATCTATCTCCAACGGTAACACTATAGAACCTAAAGCCCGCTCACCTTGATCATTGATCCTCTCAACATCATCCTATCTCCTGAGTGTAGATGTTGATCTTAAATAAAGGGTCTTTAGACTCATAATGTTCAATGCCTCTCAATCCATGAGAACCCCGAAGTCAACTCCCATGTCGATGATGTGAGGGACGATTGTGCTCCAAGTCCCTCAAAAAGAAGGTCTTCATCATGAAGGTGATCCCTTGGGCTTCTTTGCATATGTGCTTCCTCACCTATAGTGGTCACTGCTAAGCATATTTAGATTAAGGAGAGCCTTGATTAGTGATTCCCTCATCTCTTTGGATAAGATAAGGGCATCATATATGCTTAGATGACAACTTTTTAGATGAGGACGTCCACCTAACTGATCTTTCACAAGCATATCCAAGGGTGGAGCATCCTATGGAAGGGCTTCTCAATCTTTAGAACCAATGACTTGTTTCCCTCTATCTTGAGGTGCCCCTAGAGGTAGAACCTTGCCACTATGGAGGTTGACTTTGGTGATCTCTTGAGGCAAGATGGTGGAAGGTTTTACCTACACTTCAGCTCACCTACAGCCTTCTCCTATGGGACTCGGGAATCGATGATTCCAAGTCTATCTCAAGAGGTGAACGTAGTATTCGTGAGTTAAAGTCCAACTCAATCAAAAGAGGAAGATTGAAATTGTTATAATTAGACTTGAAGAGTTATCGTTAGGAATAAGAAGATAACCCATCAAAAGTGACACGATGTAATTCAAACTAGCTTTTTTTCTTAATTTCTTAGAATTATTTGGAGGTACAAAGTAGAAGTCAAGTAGAGTGAGTGGAGTAAGATTTTGATGCCTTATCCATCGATACAAGAGTTCTTAGAAGAAATAGAAGAGCTAAATAAATGGAAGAAGTCACCAATGTGGCAAAGGTCGAGGTCGACACGGCCGCATGGTCGCAAGCAAAGGGCTATCTGGCCGACATGCTACTGTTGCTGTTTGCCCCACTTTCCTAGAGTTGGCACTAGCAACTAAACCTTCCTTGGTGTTGAGGTTTGAGACGTGCACCCAAGGAAAGCTTCTTGATCTTATAAATTATTTTTTTTAGAGGTTTTAGACAAAAATAATGTCCCAACCTTCTTTGGTTTTAGGATCACTTGTATCCCCAAGGATTACCCTAATGGAACTGGAAGGTTGTTCCACAAGGTATTCCTTTGGGATAACTACAACACCGTCTTGAAACTGTTGTTCAAGCCCCTTGAATGTGAAGCAATCCTCCAAAATGTGGCCTAGCATAATGGTAAGGGCAAAAGTTTGGATCATGACTTTTCTTACTTCCTCTCCTCCTAGGCTTAGTTGAAAATCGTGTTTGTTTTAAGAGATTCTTAAAGATTTTCTGATTACTCTCTTAAAAGAATAAGGTTTGTTTAACTTATCTAAAAGAGTGTGGACCATAGCTACCAGGGCATGTACCGCTACTAGTGGTGGTATGAGCGGTTGTGCTGGCCGTGGAGGCCGCATGGAGGTCTATACCCCGTGGTGGTAAAAGAGGTGGAGGTCACGAGGTCATGGTCTCTGACATCTCTAGTCGCCCCCTTATCAACCAAGCTACGCCCGTTTCTTTTCATAAACCTTCTATAGCTTCAGTAACTGATCTTGAAAAGGCAATTATTTGGCCTCTCCTTGTAGACTAGCCACCTTGTTGATTAGCTTCTCAAATTGATAGTGAAGCCCTTAAGCATGAAGAGACCGCCATGGATATTCTTCAAGAGAATCTCAATGGCATGTGTCGATAGTCATGGTTCACACTTCATACTGTTACCATCGGAGAATATAATCAAGTGACTCACCATCTGTTGTCTATAACGAGATCACCTAGTAACAATTGCCGAAGCTCCAACAAATCTCTTGATGAAGAGTTGCTCTAACTCAAAGAATATTTTATTGAACCATTGCGCTCAACATACCAATAAAAAATAATACCCACTAGGCTACTATAAAGAGTCTAAAAGTAAAGCATCATTGCCAATTGCAGCAACAATCCCCAAATGTGCTATGTGCCTGATTCCACCGCCATCAAAGCTTTTGAAGGAAGGAGGCACAAACCCTTGGGATATTGGATAGCATTGAATTCCTCCGGGTAGGGTCTACCCTTTGAACCGATGATCCACCTGAGCCAAAGCTTCCTTCACCTATTGCTCAACCATGGATTTTATATCTTTTCTTATATGGAGGTACTTTCCACTACCTTCCTATACAAGCTAGTGCTACCTTGCTCAACGGGAGGTAGAGTCTTGACTAGTCCAAGACATGCAACTTCAGTCGACCGACATTGACTATAGGGATGAACAGGTGTTGTTTCTCGCAACAACGCTACTCAGTCCTAACTAACGTGCCATCCTATCAATCTCATCATCCTTCTACCTAATTAATGTTGAGGTGTTGGGCATTCTCGGTGTCCTCTGATCAACCTCATCACCTTCCATGGCTTGTTGTTCCCTAAGAAGAGATCCTCTAGTGTCAACCATGCATACCCAAATCCCATCAAGTCATCTTCATTGGGATCAACTCTCTCTTCATCGACCTGAGTACCCAAGATCTCCTTCTTCTCCATGAAATAATGTGCAACTATCTCATCTAAGGAATGATCCAACTCCAGTACAAATAATTTAGACCGTGTAATCACTATGCACCGAGAGGCACTGCACTCACTCATTGGAGAGTCAATCCCGCGGACGTACTCACTAGGAATGATACCACAAGGCGAGGGGTAACAATCCTAGGATGTTCTCTACCACTCGAACTTCATCCGAATATCTATAATCTGTCACCATCTCCACTTCTCAGCATGAGTTGGTGAAGGATGACCACGATGCTTGGTCGCCACTCCTTCCACACCACCACTAGGCGTAAGGTCGAGAGAAGAGCTCGCCCTACCATAATGGGTGGTGGTGGAGTAGATCCCCATAGCCGATCACCAACAGGTGCACTTTTCTCTGATGCCTTCTTCATGGATGGAATGGGAGATGCTATACCAGATTGTGGAGACACCACCACTCTACAAGAATTGCCCCTTGTGGTGGTTGGTCCTGAGGAAGAATACTATTAGTATGGTCGCAGCGAGTAGAAAATCAATCAAAGTAGATCACCGTCAATGACCTACCGAACCACGCCTTCTCTACTAGTAATATGGGCCTCTCATGGGCCTCTCCTACACTGGGGGATAAAGATGAAAGATCAAACCGGTCCATACTGAAGCGTCAGATGCTTCGCCAAGATAGATTGAGGTCACATACCACCTCCGCTGGAAATTGCAGATGGAATGCACCACTAGAGGAGGTGATGAACGATCCTGACATCCTCTATCCGATCTTGAGAGAGGATGGAACCGGTTTTCTATAACTAAGTGAAGTGATAATGAGACTCATCCATGGTCATCGAGCCGCCTAGCTCCTAGCTATCCAGTGTGGAACCATTTGATCATACATTCTTGTTCCTATGTTGGGTAGATGGAAGGAGTGAGAGACCATACACTCAAATGTGGGGAGGAAAGCCTGAGACTAGGGAGCCTTACCCTTGAGGGTACAGATGGTAAGGTGCTAGCCACCTGGGAAACATGAGCAACTGGGATGAACTACAACCAAGCCGGTACTATCGGTACTAGCACTATAACAATTGAAATTTGTGGTACGCCATACTTTCCTCTTCGGAGACATCAATCATAAGGTAAGTCTATCCCGATGATCTTTACCGCCACCTTGGTCCTCATTGAGGGAGAGATAATGCCCTCACAAGTGATCCTAGCCCCTCAAATCTACCAAATGAATCGGGTATGGTCTAGATGGGGAAGTCACCGATCTAAAGCTAGATCCATATGGGGAAGGTTAAGACAAATTTGAGAACCACCATTTCCAAAAAATTATAATAAAACTAAACTGACATCAATGAAAAGAATCTACAATGAGAAATGAACTTGAATCATATTTTGTCTCCATAGATTTTTTGAATTTTTTGAATTTTGAATTTGAACCCACATCCAACAACTTGGAAGTGTTATGGGGTTCAAATGGATTTGAGAAGATTGATTGAAAGAAATTTGAATATGAATCCAACTTCAAGAAATTTATATGTTGAAATATGGATTCAAAATTTTGATAAGGATGCTTTCATGTTCATTGAATATTTTTTGATTTTGAGGACCCTTTCCTTTAACAAATTTAGGTATGTTAAAGTAAGGCCAAATGATTTGTTTTTTGTTTGATTATTTTGAAATATCACTTAATAAATTTAGGTATGCTAAGTAAAAGTGTTTGAAGAAAGTGATTCTTTTTTTGTAAGTTTTATTTTGATTTTGAAAATTTGGAATTTTACTTAGAAAATTTAGGTATGCTATGAAGAACCCAAGTGTGTTTTGTTTGATTTTTGAAAATAGGATTCTTAGCAAATTTAAGCATGCTAAATCCTAAGTGTTTCATTTGTTTAGAATGTTTTGATTAAAAGAGTAGGATCCATAAAAAATTTGGTATGGTAAGGGAATCTAAGGTGTTCATTTTATTTTGATGTGATTGAAAGTGGAGATTTAACTTTAACAAATTTGGTATGCTAAAGATGAAGTCCCAAGTTGAAATGGAAATTTCACAGCAAATTTGAGTATGCTAAATGAAATTCCAAATGGTGTGTTCAAAATTTTGATTTCATTTTGGTTTTGAAAATGGAAACTTCTCCTTAGCAAATTTTGTATGCTAAGGAAGAAGTTCCAAAGGTGTTTGAAAATTTTGTTTTGATTTTGGAAACTTCACTTAGCAAATTTGAGTATGTGAAGTTCCAAAAAATATGTTTTGAAAATGTTTGATTTTGATTTGGAAACTTTACTTAGCAAATTTGAATATGCTAAATGAAGTTCCAAATATGTTTGAAAATTTTGTTTTGAATTTGGAGACTTCACTTAACAAATTTGGGTATGTTAAATGAAGTTCCAAATGTGTTTGAAAATTTTAAATATGATTGATTGATTTTGATTTTGATTTGGAACTTCACTTAGCAAATTTGATTATTCTAAATGAGGTTAAAAAAAAAATGTGTTTGAAAATTTTTGATTTTGAATTTGGAGACTTCACTTAACAAATTTGGTATGTTAAATGATGTTCCAAATGTGTTTGAAAATTTTGAATTTTGATTTGGAGACTTGTCTTAACAAATTTGGATATGTTGTGAGGTTCCAAATGTGTTGAAAATTTTGAAATTTAGAATTGTAGACTTTTAACAAATTTGGCATGTTAAATGAAGTTCCAAATGTGTTTGAAAATTTTGATTTTGATTTGGAACTTCTCTTAACAAATTTGAGTATGTTAAATGAAGTTCCAAATGTGTTTGAAAATTTTGAAATATGATTGTTGATTTTGATTTTGATTTGGAAACTTCACTAGCAATTTGAATGTGCTAAATGAAGTTCCAAAATGTGTTTTGAAAAATTTTTGAAATATGATTGTTAAAGTTTTAATGTTTTGAAAAGAGAACTTCCATTCAACAAATTTAAGTATGTAAAATGAAGATTAATCTTATTTTTGAAGTAAGAAATTTTGTTTGTGTGTGATTGTTGCTTTTTTTGAAAGAGAGAATTCTAAGTTAAAACATATGTGAGATATGTTCAAATGAGATTTCTAAAAGATATTTTATTTTAGATTAGATGAAATCTTCATTTAATAAACTTGAGTATATTAAAATGAAGATATTCATATATGCTTTTGAAAAGTTAATTTTGTTTGAAATGAACTTTCCATTCAATAGGTGTGAATGTATTGAATAGAAAAGATTCATTTTTTGAAAACTTTATGATTATGATTGTGATTTTGAAAAGGTAATTGTTCATTTATTTTGAAAATGAAATCTTCATCAAAGTGAATTGAAAGAAGATATTCATTTGTGCTTGAAAATTTTTTAGTTTTATTTTGAAAATCCTACATGTAACAATTATGGAATTGTTAAATTAGGGTGAAAAAAAATTTTGTGGAAAATATTTTATTAGTATTTTGAAAAGGTGTTTTGAAAAGCAAAGTTCTCATGAAAGATTTACAGAGGAACCATCAGTGCTAAAAAATTGTTATTTAAAATTTCTATGGGGAGTCACCTTCAAATTGGGAGAGAAAGAAAGGCAAGACCTATAGAAATTTATCTTTTAGATGCCACACAAATGTGATGTACTTATTTAGGTGATCGAGCACGCCATCAAGAAGGGAAGTCCAATCACCTCAGTAAGAACTCCTAAGGACGATGGGTCGCATATGTACAAGAGATTCTTCCCTACTTTATATGGAAAAGTAAAGGTGATTTATTTTAAATGGTTCTATTGTATAGGGCAAGCCTAGTTAATTATATCCTAATGAGAATTACTTAGGAAAACTCGATTAAGGTAAATGATCATTGTCAAGATTTCAATAGAAAGGACTATCAATCGATTGGTTTATTTTTAAAAGATCAAATGGATTGATCAAAGGAGAGTTATTATCGAAGCCAAAATGAAGATAAGTAAGAGATGCCCACATGCTAAGAAACCTAGCAGCATCTCAAACTATCTTATAATTAGGCTTTACATTTTTGAAATTGATTTAGTTTGTTTGAGTTGCATTTTTCATTAGAAATTTAGACTTAAGATTCTTAACACAAGATTAAGGAAATGCCTAAGAGGTGAGAATTATGCTTATGACCCACAAAGAGAGAGAAGCAACCTTAGAACCTAAATCTAGGGAGCTGGCTAAAAGCATAACCTAAATCAAAAATGGGTATTTGGTTCTTTTCCACAAGAGAGACAAACCACTGATAGACTTACAACGCCTGGGGTGGCCAACCAACTCCTCCAATGATTTTAAATACATGTAGGCAAGTCTTTATGCTTATGCAAGATAGCTAGTTATTTATTTAGAAAGAGACTAAGTCCTTAAACTCACCCTAAAGAGACTAGATCATGTAAAGATGCTTCAAATGACCTAAATCTAATGTAATTGAAATTTCATTTTATTTTATTTTGGAAAATTATTTTGACTCAAGCTAATAGGATTCATATGACTAATGAGAAAGAAGGTTATTGGCCAAAATCACAGAAGGGAGGAGGTGAGTTTCCACCATGGCTCTCAAAGGTCAAGCCAAGTTTCTCTGCAAAGGTGGAAGCCCTCCAATCAAGAGTAAAATAAGATGCATTTGTGCATGATATTACAAAATAAATGCTCATCCAACCGAAGGGTTGCTAATTCTTTTATCTTGATTTTAAACCTAAGCTTTAGGTGAGGTTATGAGTTGTTTAAATTTTATTTGAGTTATTAAGTTGGGTAAAAGATTTATTTTTCCTAAAGAACTAATCCACATCCAGGCCATACATAAAGCAAAGAAGAAACTAGGAAAATCATGCCACTTAATGCAAAAGCTAAACAAATCATCAATCAATTTATAAAGCTAATCACAAAAAGAATAAAAGGTGTGGTCGGCACCACCACACAAACCCAAAATATCAAATTGGGTAGCAAGCTCTACCCTTATACAACCTAGATTACAAATGAATTAAATTACAATTAAGTAAAGAATTCATTATTATGGGGTCTTCAAGCTTTATTCTTCTTTCTCTTTTCTCCTTCTTTCTTTCTTTCTTCTTTAGTTCCTTGTTTTTGATGGTTGGAAGGTGGATGCTAAGGCTTCACATGGTGCATAAGATAGATCTTATGACCAACATTCATCCTAATCCCTATAACAATCATTCCAAAATGCTAATTATGCAAATTTACATGAAAAGAAAAGTGGAAATCTAACTAACACCTATAAAATAAAGGTTAGCTAAAATAACCACAAAATCCTAAGCATGTATATGGACTTATCACCCCACACATGGGTGACTAAGTCCACCTAGCCTATGGATTATGATTAGGGTATAAAGCACCGCAAGTAAAAAGCATTTATATTTTTATTTATGATAGCTCTTAAGCACAATCCCTGATAAAAGAATAGTTATACTAAGAAAGTCCTACCATTCATTCTATGAGCATACACCCTAACATCTCTAAAATATATATCACAAAATAAAATAAATATCAAACCATTGCACCCAACCTAAGAAGTGGTGACTTAGCTAATGTGGGTGCTTTGAAGGTGTGGTATGCTTAGCTATGGCTTTAGGTTTAAATTTTCTAAGTGTGAAGAACATGTTCAACTTAGAGGAGGGTTTCATTTAAGTTGTTTAGTTATTTTGGTTTGATTTTATTTCATGTTTTTGATTTGGTCAAGTGGATCCTATAATTAATTATTAAAGAAGAGAGGAAAAGAAGATAACTTCTCTTTCCTTCCCTAACCTAAGTAATTTCTAAAGTAGATTCACATTTTAGTTTCATTTAGGTGAATGTTTTGATTAAATCTTTTAATCAATCCTAAGTTTAGATAAACTCTAAACAAACCTATTCAAAAAAGAAAGGCATTTTAAGATTAAAAAAATGAATCAAAATTCACATAACACACATTAATTCATTTCCCAACATATATAACATGCATATGGATGGACCCTAAGCATTTATATACATGCAAATGAGTATTTAACACACTTTATGATGCATGCTAAGTAATCCATTTAAAAATTTAGAATTTGAATATGCATGATTTTTTAAAAAGGGTTTTCCTTATCCAAATTTTCACATACACACATGAAAGTAAGACATAAGTGAGTACAACGCCATTGTTAACTGTGAGGTATAAGGTACAAGACCTACTTAGGGCTACTTAAAGCCTCAACCTCGGGTTGTCCAGACTAATATACCACTTTCCTTAAATACAAACATATGTATAAGAAATGAAATAAAAAGGAGAATGCAAAAGTTGTTTAATGGATTCATTTTTTTACTTATGTAATTTATGTATTAGTATAGGTAACCCTCCTTAAGTGGTAGCATAGAGATGAATAGGATATTGAAGGTTCTTTTCAAATGAACCATACATCTCACCAATTCCTATTCAAAACTATACCAACATAAGAAAGGGAAACCTATGCTAAGCATACATATTTTTTTTTCACATGCAAGCTTATAATTATAAGTATAAGTACACTTTCAGATTTGGTTTTGATTTATATGTTTTGAAAATAATTTGGATTTAGTAGTGATAATAGCCATTCATATTTCTACTTTAGCCAACACATGCAAATTTGACATAAAGTAAACAATTTCATTTTAAAATTTAAATTTTAAAATTATGAATGCATGAAATCACATGACATACAATTTAACATATGGGAAAAGATTCAAATTAATGAAAGCATGTAAACAAGTTCACTTCACTTAAATCCTAAAGACATTCTTATAGAATAAGAAAGTTTAAAATAAATCAAAGTGAATTCAAAGTGATTTTGTTTAGTTTGAAGTTTGATTTAATTTTAAAAAAGGTGAGATGAGTTTGCTATTCCTAACCCATTCCCACATGTGTTTGATATTTTTAATTTTTAGATAATTAGATCCATTTTATGCATTGATTAGGTAAAGGTATTAAGTAAATTAATTAAACCTTACCTACACCACCTAGATTAACCAAATAATTATGAGCCAATGAGATGACATAAACCATAAAGAATTTAAATTTGTAATGCACCTAATAAGAAAAGGCCTAATGCAATTTGGCTCACAATTAAAAGTTAATTAAAAGGGTTTAGCTTAAGTAATTTCAAAACACCCTTCATACTTATGAATTGGGTTTAATTTACTTAATTGAACTTAGGCTATTAAACACCTAAGAATCTACCCAAAGTAGATTAATTAAGTTCTAAGCTTTTTAGAATTTTGAAATTAATTAAGGGATAATTAATGAATTAACCCTTAATTAAAAGGAGATTTAGGAGAAGAGGGGTTTAGGGAATAGCTTAGGAAAATGCCCCAAAATTATTTCATAAACCTCCTACTGATCTGACCTTAATCAACCCTAATCATAAGCTAAAATCACTAACCATACCCCTAATCATGCTTAATTACATAAGGAGGGCAATTAAGGAAACTATATGCAATTCTTCTAATCCTCAACAAATTCCAAGAAAATTAGAGGTAAGTCATCCCTAAATCATACCCAAAAAATTTGGGATTAATCAAAGCTTAATTAAAAGTAATAAAAATAAACTTTCTAATAAAACCCAAATTCAAAGAAAATCATAATTCAAAACCCATTGAAATTAATTTTTTAAAATATTCTAGGTTGAATTATCTTTTCATAGAATTTTATTTCACATTTTCTAAATTTTCTAGGAAAAGTTATGAATTTTAGAAAATCCTTGAATTAATTAGAAATTACTTAAGCATTTAACTAATCCCAGCTCACGATGACGCATGGAAGCGGCGGTGTGCTTTACGCATCGCATCATGAGGGGTTACTTAAGTTGTCTAATCTAAGATGATGGCGGTGCACGCTTGATCGCTACCACCCGATCAAAGATGGACGGCTAGGATCTCCCCATGGTTTAAAACGGATAAAGGAAATCTAAGCGTGAGGAATTATCTCAACCCTCCATCCAAAATATGGATGGATGAGATTTCCCAAGTTCTTCCCCTTGATCAACAAAGACCATCCATGATCAAGGGAAGATCCAAGCTCGATCTAGCATGGATTCAAATCAAACTCAACCCACACCATCTAAAGCTAAAGATCCAATGGTCAAAATCCATGGGGTGAAATTTTCTTTCACAAAGCTCCACACATTGATTTTAATGGTCAAAATCCCATACCTCATTGGAGGTGATCATGATGTTGATTCCCTTGGAGAAGCTTTGTGCGGTTGAGGCAGTTGTGTTGAGTATGAGCACTTGAGGTTGAGTGGATTGATGTATGTTCCAACTCTTCCTTAGCTAGCTTGCGGCTTTGATCCTATTAGGCCCCCCTTTGTCTTTAGAACTTAGGAAAGAACTTAGGTGAGCTCGACTTGGTCACCTAAGAGTGCTTGCAAAAGGAATTGCAATGGTGTGGAAGAAGTTGGAGAATGGATTGAGCTCCCCTCTTTTCACTATTTGAAAATTGAGAAATGGCTTTTTCAAATCCTCTCTAAGAAGCTTGGGAGTACTCTCTAATGATTGCTCTAAGTTCCTTAGCTTCAATCAATGAGGGAAGAGAGAATTGAATTAAATTAGGGAGTATATCTCCCTGAAGGATCGGACAACCAGCTGCACTTGCCATTTTCATCCAATTGAGCTTAGGATGTGGGTTGTTTGATCATCTAAGAGTATGCACATGGTTGATTTGAGCCAAGGAGTAGATTGCCAACCTCCCATGTGAATTTGAGTTTGAGAGGGAGTTTGAATTTCATTTTGTGGGTTTGGTCTAGGGACCAATTAGGCTAACCCAAACCCATTGGATTAGGTGCACCACTCTTCCCTGGTCCCCTTGAGATTTTTAGGAAAGCCTAGTGAATGTGAGGAGGTTATGACCAAATTACCCATGGGTTAAGCCAAAATTTGTTCTATGGCCTAGAGGTAGATGCCCATTTTACTATTTTTCCACTTTGGACATGTTGGGTATGTGGAGAAACTAGGTTTGGCCAAGTTTCAAGAGATTTGGAATTCATTTGATAGGGTTTGGCTCATGTTGACCCATTTAGGTCAAAATGGGTCAACTTGGTCAAGATATTGATCAAATTAGGTCAAACCAAGGAATAGGTCAAGTTCATATGACCATTTTTAAATGTTTTGGTGGCTTTGGTTTGATTCAATTTGGTATAGTTTTGGATTTGGCTCATATGACATTTAGGTCAAATGGGTCAAGTTGACCTATTTGACCCATTTGACCTATTTGAGGTAGGTCAAGGGTAGGTTTAGGTTAGGTTAGTCATATGGAGTGGATTGGTATCTTTGTTTCCAATCAATTTAGGTTAAGTTCAATTTTGGCTCAACATAACCCCTTTGGTCATGTTGGGGCTAAGGTCAATTGGGCTAGGTTAGGTCTAGTTGGCCAATTGAGGCTTTGGTCAAGTTCGACAAGTGATTTGGAATGGACTTGACCCATTGGTTTGAATCAATTTGGCTTAGATCAAGTTTTGACATATTTTGACCCTTTAGGTAAAATGGGTCAACTTGGGTCAAGTGGCTAATTGGGCTAGGTTAGGCTCAAATGTTGGCTTGGTCAAGTTCAAACATAGGTCATGAGTGAACTTAGATCAATGGTTTCAATCAATTTGGCCTATGGTGGGATTTGTTATGTTAGGTTTCATTTTGGGCTAAGTGTTAACTTGGTCAACCCAGTTTGACTTGGTTTGACCCAATTTGATTGATTGATCATCCCATGATGATTGTTGATCATGATGAGAGGATATATGAGTTTGGTTCAATCTAATTTGGTTAGGATCAAAATTTGGCTCATAAGGGTACTTTAGGTCACTTTGGGTCAAGTGAGCCTAAGTGGGTCAAATGACTTGGTCAAAGCTTGATTTGAAGTTGGTTGATCTTGTATATGGACTTATGATTGAAATATAAATCCATTTATAAGTGGTTTGAAGTCAAATGGGTTAGATCCATTTGGCAATTTTATTTAAAGGAAGAATATGAAAGGGTTTTGGGTTTGATTTTGGAGCTAGGTTTTAATTGTGATTGGAGTTTGGATCTATATATGAGCTCATGATTGTATGGTTGATTGAATCATGAGAGAAAATCAAGAGTTTGGCTTCATTTGAAGTTGATTTGGCTAAGTTCAAGATTTTGACTTGAAAGGCTTAGATTGGATTTTGAGTTGACTTGAGTTTGATTTTGGAATTGGTTTTGATTGTTTGAATTTATATTTCATTTATATATGTGAATATAAATTGATTATGAGAAAATTTCAAGGATTTGGTGGTTTAATCATGATTTATTTAAGTCCATTAAGAAGGATTTAAGGACTTAGGAAAATTTTGGAGTTAGATTTGAATTTTGAATTTAGTTTGATTGATATTTATATTTCATTTATATATGTGAATATAAATGAGAATATAAAAAATTTTGAGAAAATATCATGAGTTTGAATTGATTTGATGATGAATTAAGCTAAGTTCATTAATGGAAAATTAATGACTTTAGAGATTTTAATTTCAAAATTTAATTTGAGGTTTGATTTGATTGGTTTATATTTTTTTCATTTATATATGTGAATATAAATGAGAATATAAGGAGTTTTGAGAAAATCCCAAGCATTTTAATTGATTTGACCAAGGTTTAGGATAAATCCTTTAATAGAAAATTAAAGGACTTAAGAAAATTTCAAATTGGAAATTTAATTTGGATTTGATTTGATTGATTTATATTTATATTTTATTTATATATGTGAATATAAATGAGAATATAAATTATTTTGAGAAAATCTCATGAGTTTGAATTGATTTGATCAAGGTTTAGGCTAAGTACATTAATGGAAAATTAAGGGACTTAGAAAAATTTAATGAGTTGATTTGAAATTTTGAGTTTAGTTTGATCGATTTGAATTTATATTTCATTTATATATGTGAATATAAATGAGTTATAAATGAATTATGAGAAAATATCAAAGATTTAATTTGGTTTAGATCATAATTTTGGTTAAGTCCTTAAGAAAGGATTAAGGACTTAGGCAAAATTTGGACTTAGGAATTTTTTGATGGATTTTGATCATGGGTTTCAATCATAGATTTCAATCATGGAGTTAAATCATGGAATTAATTTGAGGTTGGAGGAAATCAAATAGAATTGATTTGGAGTTTGACTTGAAAGAAGGAAAGTGAGAAATAGTTTAAGGGTAGGTAATTTTCCTAACTCCCAAGGCATGACCTATTAGATGGCTAACTCTTCTAAGTCTCTAGCTGGGTTGAGTGTTTACCTAATCACTGTCTTAAGACTCTTAAAGTCTAAGAGGAGTCCTATGTCTAAGATGGAGGGGTTGAGAGCTCATCCATGAGGATGCTAAAAGACACTTGCAAATAAAGGCAGTTGGTTGAAGCCTGTGAGCCTACCGCACCACATACAAACTCCAACTCAGTCTACCCCATTTTCCTTAGTGTATGGGTTGAAGCTATTCTACCTTTAGAAGTTTAACTCCCATCACTAAGGATAGCATTGGGTAGCAAGATCACTATAAGCAGAATGCAAAGTTACGGTTTAAAGAGCTCAAAGGTTTGGAGGAGAGTATCCTAGCGTAGAACCTCAAGTTGTACAAGGCCAAAATGATTCAAGCTCACAACAAGGCTGCCTAGGTCTTTCCAAGTAGGAGAACTTATTTTAGTCTTAAGGAGACCAATTGTTGCCCATTGAAAGATGGGAGGCAAGTTTGAACCCAATTGGGAAGACCCCATGTCATAGAAGGCATACTAAGGAGGATCTTATCCTTATTGATTGTAAAGGGGAACACCCAATGATTCCAATTAATGGTCTCTATCTAAAGAAATATTACCCATGAAATAAATCATGTTTAAAAATAATTTTATCAATCAACAAAATTTGATTCCATTTCATCAAAATCTTCTCCTCTTTTGAGCGTTATTTGCTTGTCTTGTGAATCCGTACGTGTTTAGGGAAGGTGTAAGAGTTCCCCGGTGACATCCTATCCCTCTTTCACAATACAAACAAAATCTCCGATGATATTATAATAGGTGTAAGAGAATAGAGGCATCCTATTTTGATTAGCACAACTAAGTTAGGTGTGAGAGAGCCCAAGCGACATCCTTGGTGGGAATTCTTGATTTCCATCTTGAAACCATTTCATAAAATCTCCTAATGTGTTTAAGTTAGGTGTAAAAGTCCCCTAGAGGCATCATATTCCCTTTAACATATGCACAAAATAAACACAAATCTTTTATCTCAAGCTATTTTGATGTGGGAGCAAGCCCCTGTGGCACTCACTCATTAGTCGCTCTAGGTCTACATGCTACCTCGCTAGTATGTCACCCCATTGGAGGATATGAGTCCCTATGCTTTCTTCCTAACTTGACCATTACAAACCAATGAGCCTTGTTAATTTGGTAGATTTCACCGCCCAACCAAGAAGCTACCTTATGTTGATTTTATTTAAGAAGATGCGAGTCCTCTACTTTCTTCTTGAGCTAATCATCATGATCTATCTAAGTTGAGTATATTTGATGTTTAGGATAAGTCCCAGGCTTCTTTCCTCTTGACTACATTTGACTTGATATAAGTCCCCAGTGGCATTCACTCGAGTCTCCTTAGGTCAAGATTGATTTGTTGCCCAAAGCAATCGATCACCCTGGTCTTTTATAGTGGAAGATGTAAGTCCCAGATTTCTTCCCTTCAATTGATCATTGCAAATTGAAAGACATTCCTTTGGTCGAATAGTTCTCCAATCGCGGAAGCTATTCCCTTTGGTTCAAAAATTGAGATAGGTCTAGTCGATATAAGCTCCTTCTCAAGATGATCCATCACAAACCAACGAAATCCATCAAAATAAATCTAAAATGAAATTAATCTTGACTATCTTTGAGTTGATCTAAGTCCCCCAACGACATTCTTCACTCAATAGTCGCTCTAGTTGGGTGAATCTATTGCCTTGCCAATAGATTACCCCAAAGAAGCTCCTGACTTGGAGGATGTAAGTATACTATGCTTTCTTACTAGTAACCGCAAAACCTAAAGGCATCCTTATGGTTGGCTAGTCCAACTATCTGCTTTTAGTAGACTACCTATTTGGATTGGTAAATGAGTTAGGTTTAGGCCTCCGTGGATCCTACCTGAAGTCCATCGCAAACCAATAGGGTCCATCTCAAAATCCAAACCTAAAAATTAAAACAAATTCAACATTCTTCCCAAGTAGAATTCTCTCCGGAGAATCAAATCAAATCAAACCCTCATCCCTTTGTGGATGACTGAACCTACTTCCATAGTGGAAGGTTCACATACTCTATCCCTAATGGATTCTCCTTCCCTCTCTTATGTCCTTGAAATAAGTATAACCACATTGCATTAAGTTCAGATTTCTTTGACACCCTGGATAGAGTAGATCGTCTGTTAATACTTGTGATCGCTTTGATGTTGTTGATCATTGCAAACCAATATGTGTGGTGTTCCTTGTCGCACACCACACCTATTTGGCAGCTTGTTGACCTCATTTTTAGAATGAGTTCTCAACCCTCCATCTTAAACATAGGACTCTTCTTAGACTTTAAGAGATCCTTAGTCTTAAGAAACATCTAGTGATTAGGTGAACACTCAACCTAACCCTAGAGACTTAGAAGAGTTAGCCATAGGAGGAGGTGTTAGGAAAATTTGCCTACCCTATAGCTTGGACCACTTTTCTTACTTCCTTCCTTTAAGTCAAACTCCAAATGAAATCAACATCAAACCTAAATCAATTCTAGCCTAATTGATTTTCTCCAAACTCAAATCAATGCCATATGATTGAAACCCATGATTGAAGTCCATGATTGAAACCCGTGATTGAAATTCATTATTGAAACACATGGTTGAAATCCATGATTGAATTCTAAGTTGAAATTCCAAATTCCAAATCTTGACTAAGTCCTTTGATTTCCTTCATGGACTTAACTAAAATCATCTTTAAATCAATTCAAAATCATAAAATTTTCTCATAACTCATTTATATTCTCATTTATATTCATATATATAAATGAAATATAAAATCAATCAAATAAAAAAAAAAATTCAAATTCTAATTAAAATCTTTTCTAAGTCCTTAATTTCCATCTTAATGACTTAGCCTAAATCATCTTCAAATCAATTCAAATTCATAAAATTTTCTCATGACTATTTATATTCTCATTTATATTCACATATATAAATGAAATATAAATTCAAATCAACAAACTAACTTCAAAATTGAAGTTCAATTCACAAATCATTCAAAGTTCTTAATTTCCTCTTAAGGACTTAGCCTAGATCATGTTCAAATCACTTCAAACTCATGAAATTTTCTCATGACCCATTTATATTTTCATTTATATTCACATATATAAATGAAATATAAATTTAAACAACCAAAACTAATTCCAAAAATCTAACTCAATCAAAATCCAACCTAAGCTTTTCAAGTCAAATTCTTGAACTTAGCCAAATCAACTTCAAATCAAGCCAAACTCTTGATTTTTCTTCATAATTCAATCAATCCTATAATCATGAATCCAAAAATAAATACAAACTTCAATCACTTAACCAAAACTCAATTCAAAATCAAGCCAAAATTCATTTCATGTTCACCCTTTGAACTTGAAATTGTCAAAACCCATTTGACTTCAAACCACTTGCAAATGGATTTATATTTCAATCATAAGTCCATATGTAAGTTCAATCAAACTCAAATCATGCTTTGACCAAGCCATTTGACCCACTTAAGTTCACTTGACCCAAAGTGACGAGAGTACCCTTATGAGCTAAATTCTAATCTTAACCAAATTAGATTGAATAAAACTCACCTAAGCCTCTCATCATAATCAACAATCATCATGAGGTGATCAATCACTCAAATTGGGTCAAACCAAGTCAAACATAAGGGTTGACCAAGTCAACACTTAGCTAAAATGAAACCTAACATATCCAAACCAACCATAGGCAAAATTGATTGAAACCAATGATCTAAGTTCATTCATGATCAATGTTTGAACTTGACCAAGTCAACATTTGAGCTAACCTAGACCAATTTGGCCACTTGACCCAAGTTGACCCAACTTGACCTAAAAAGATAAAATGTGTCAAAACTTGATCTAAGCCAAATTGTTTGAAACCAATGGGTCAAGTTTATTCTAAATCACTTATTGAACTTGACCAAATCCTCAATTCATCAACTAGACCTAACCTAGCCCAATTGACCTTGAACCCAACTTGACCTAAAGGGTCATATTGAGCCAAATTAAAACTTAACCAAAATTGATTGGAAACAAAGATACTAATCCACTTCATATGACCAACCAAATCTAAACCTACCCATGACCTAGCTCAAATAGGTCAAATGGGTCAAATTGTTAACATGACTCATTTGACCTAAATGAAGTCATATGAACCAAATTCAAACCTAAACCAAATTGAATCAAACTAAAGCCACCAAAACATTTCAAATGGTCATATGAACTTGACCTAACCCTTGGTTTGACCCAATTTGACCAATTGGTCAACTAAGTTGACCCATTTTGACCTAAATGGGTCAATACATGAGCCAAACCATACCAAATGAACTCCAAATCCAATGAAACTTGGCCAAACTTATTTTCTCAACATACCAAACATACCCAAATTCAAAATCAGCTAAATAACCATTTTACCCCTAGGCCATAGGGTAAATATTGGTCAATTCTAATTGAAATTTGGTCAAATCCTATTCATACCCACTTGGCACCCTCTTAGTAGATCAAGTGAACACTAGGAGGGTGGTGCACAACCCAACCTAGCATAAGGTCAAAAAATGACTTTGCATGGAAATGGGCACATTGCAAACCTCTTCCCACCCAATTGAAACACATGGGAGTTCACCATTCCACTCTGGCCAAACAGAACTCAAGGACACTCCCAACCTAACAAACCCACTCCTTGTGGGCAATTATTTCAAAATGGCAAAGGGAAGCTAGACCATCTGATTGCCAAAGGGGAGATATACTCCCTAATTCATTTGAATCTTCACTTCCCTCATCGATTAAAGCATAGGAACTCGAGCAAGTGTGAGAGTCTTCCCAAGCTTCCTAGAGAGGATTGAAAATCTCCATTCTCGATTTTCCTTAAGCAAAAAATAGGGGAACTCTATTGATTTTCCAACTCTACTCATCAAACCAACTCAATTCTTCAAGCATTATCGAGGACCAAGTGGAGGTCACCCAAGTTCTTTCCCAAGCTCCAAGGTAAAGGAAGGGTGCCCCGCACCTGCCAAGCCAAGCTCAAAGGGAGGGGTTGGTCCATACAACCATCCACTCATTCTCAAGAGCTCAAACTTAAGAAAGCTTCATCTCAACGATGAAGCTTCTCCAAGAATCGATCCCTGATCACCTCAGGTTAGCCATTTTCGAGCTTAAATTCATGGTATGGAGCTTTGTGAAATAAAATTTCATGGCATGATTTTGACCGTTAGATGTGATCTAAAGCATGATGAAGGTGGCCAAATTCTAGCCCAATCTGAGCTCAAGCTCATCACCACCTAGAACATGGACAGATCTCCTTTCCGCTGGGAATTAAAGGAATGGATCTCGCCATCCATCCACAGATTTTGGATGGATGACCGAGATTAAAATGCATAAATATATTTATTTTCTCCCTCAAATCCATGTTTAACCTCCCATCCGATCGGATCCGACGACCGAGGAGAAAGCGATAGCCACTACCATGCGAGACTACGATGTGACGGGTTAAATACCCAATCGCCACACCGCGTAAAGCATTTTATGCTAGCATCATGCATGCCATGGATTAATGAAATAATTAGGGATTTAAATAATTCTAATTAATCACCTAAGCTTCTAAAATTCATATCTCAACATAGAAAAATAAAAAAAAAAATGAAATAAATTGCATTAAAAGATAGTTGAACATAGAATATTCTAAAATTGATTTTGAATAGTTCTTTTCTCAATTTGGGTTTTATTGGGAATGTTAATTTACTAATTACTCTAATTAATCCGATTAATCCCAAATTTTATGGGTGTAATTAGAGGATGACTGCCTTTCATAATTTTCTTGGGATTTATTAGTGGCTTAATTGGGAATTGCTTGTTCATTCCTTAATCACTCCTTAATATAATTAAACTTAATTAAAGGTATAGTTAGTGATTTAATCCTTTGATTGAGTCAATTAAGTTTTGAAGTGAAGTGAGGTTTAGGAATAATTTTGGGATACTCTCCTTAAGATATTTCTTAAACACCCTTTATTCCTTAATCTTACCTTAATTAAAGGTTAATTCACTAATTATCCCCTTAATTAATTTCATAAAATTCTAAAACTTTCCATAACTCAATTAATTCTTCTTGGGTAGATTCATAGGTGTTCAAGAGCCTAAGTATATTAAGGAAATCAAAATTTAACTCATATGTTTGAGGGGTGTTTTGAAATTACTTTAGTTAAACCCTTTAGCTTAATTAATCATTAATCTTGAGCCAAATTGCATTAGGCCCTTTTTTCTTAGGTGAATTGCTAATTTAAATTCTTTTTGTGGTTTTATGTCATCTCATTGGCTCATAATTATTTGATTAACTATGCTAAGGTGGTGTAGGTAAGGGGTAATTAACATGCTTAATTCATACTTTAACCTAATCAAATTATAAAATGAATCTAATCACTAAAAATTGAACAAAATATCAAACACATGTGAGAATGGACTAGGGATAGAAAACTTACCTCATATTTTCTAAATTAAATCAAACAAAAATCAAACAAAATCACATTAAATAAACTTTGATTTGTTTTAAGCTTTCTTATTTCATAAGATTATCTTTAGAATTAATTAAAGTGAATGTGTTTACATGCTTTCATTACTTTAGTTCTTACTCTAAATGTGTGTGTCATATGATTTCATACATTCATGCTTTTCAAAATCAAATTTAAAATGAAAATATTTCCTTTATGTCAAATGCATGTTTTGGCTAAAGTAGAATATGAGTGGCTATTATCACTATTAAATACAAATTATTTTCAAAATATATGAATCAATTATAAAATTAAAATTGTGCTTACTTATATCTTACTTATAAGCTTGCATGTGAGTAAAATATAAGGATGTGCTTAGTGTAGTTTTCCTTCTCCTCTCTTTTGGTATAGTTTTGAATAGATTTGGCAAAGTGTATAGTTCATTTGAAAAGAACACAATACTTGCCTTATTCCATTTCATATTCATTCCTATGCTATGACTTAAGAAGGACACCTACACTTACATATATAAATTGCATAAACAAACCAAAATAAAATAAATACAAACTTTTGTATCTTTCTTTTCCATTCATTTCTTTTATACACATGCTTGTATTTAAGAAAAGTGGTATATTAGTTTGGACAACCCTGTTTGCAAGGCTTTAAGTAGCCCTAAGTAGGTCTTGCACCTTACACCCCTAGTTAACAATACCATCGACTCACTTATGCTTTTCATACATTCATATGTGCTTGTGAAAAGTGGATAAGAAACCCTTTGCTACTTAATAAAAAAATCATGCATCATAAACATTCAAATTTTCTTAAGTAGCTTATTTAGCATGCATCATAAAGTGTGCTAAACATTCCCATTTGGTATATCTAGATCGATTAGGATTCATTGATGTGCATGTTATACATGTTGGAAAAGAAATTAAGTGATGTGTGTTTTGTGATCTTAACTCACTTTATTTATCCTTAAAATAACTTTCTTTTTTTGAATAGGTTTATTTAGAGTTTATCTAAACTTATGATTAATTAAAACACATAATAAAACATTCACTAAACAAAACTAAAATATGAATCCACTTTAAAAATTACTTAGGTTAGGGAAGGAAAGAGAAGTTCTCTCTTTCCCTCTCTTTATAATTTAGTAATTGATTGTGAGATTCACTTGAACCCAATCAAAATATAAAATAAAATCAACCCAAAATAACTAAACCACTTAAATGAAACCCTCCACTAAGTTGAACATTTTTCACACTTAGAAAATTCTAACTTAAAGCCATAGCTAAGCATACCACACAAACTTTAAAAGCACACATTTAGACTAGGTCACCACTTCTAGCTTTAGATTAGGGTGGTGCATGGTTTGATGTTTGCTTTTATTTTATGATATATGTTTTAGTTTGGATGTTAGGATGAATGTGCTAGAATGAATGATAGGATGATTTGGTCTAATCATTATTTTCTAGGGGATTAGGCTTAAGGGTAAATAAATAAAAATATAAATGCTTTTGTCAGTGCTTATACCCCTAAACATAATTCAATAGGCTAGAGGACTTAGTCACCCATGTGTATGGTGATAAGTCCAATATACATGCTTGGGATTTGTGTGGTTTGTTTAGCTAATCTCTATTTTGTGTTAGTTAGATTTACTCTTCCTTTTCATGTATTTTTGTAATTAGGATTTTGGAATGATTGTTATGGGGATTAAGAGAAGAATTGGTCATAAGATCTCATCTTATGTGAAGCCTTTGGAGAAACCACCTTCCAAACATTCAAAAGAAAGAACCAAAGAAGAAAGAAGAAAAGAAGAAGAAAGAAAAAAAGAATGAAAAATGAAGCTTGAAGACCCCATAATAATGAATTTCTTGCTTAATTATATATTAATTAATTTGTAATCCAGGTTGTTTAAGGGTAGAGCCCACTACCAATTTATTTTTTTTTTTGCTTGTTCGGTGGTGCCCACCACAAATGGCCTCTTATTCTTTTGAGTTACCTTTATAAATTGATTAATGATTTGTTTAGTTTGTGCATTAAGATGACATCCTTTTTCTAGTTTATTCCTTGCGATGTATGGCCTTGGTGTGGATTAGGCTCTAGGGAAAAATAAATCTTCTACCAAATTTAACAATTCAAAATTAAAATAAAGAACTCATAACCTCACTTAAAGCTTAGTCTAAAATCAAGATAAAAGGATTAGCAACCTCTTAACGGATGAGTACTTCTTTATAACATCATACAAAATGCATATTATTTTCACTTATGATTGAAGGGCTTCCACCTTTGGTAGAGAAACTTGGCTTGAACTTTGAGAGCCATGGTGGAAACACACCTCCTCCCTTCTCGCTAATTTTGGCCAATTACCTTATTTCTCATGCATTAGGCATATAAATCCTATAAGCCTGAGCCAAATGATTGTCTAAAATGAAAAATAAAATATAATATGATTTGCATTAGATTTAGGTCATTTTAAGCATACTCTTACATGATCTAGTCTCTTTAGCGAGTGAGTTTAAAGACTTAGTCTCTTTCTAAATAAAATAGCCTAGCTATCTTGCATAAAGAATATGACTTGCCTATATGAATTTGAAATCGGAGGGAGTTAGTTACCACCCCTAGGTGGTTATAAGTCCAAGCAACGGTGGTTTGTCCTCTCTTGTGGAGGCAAATCAAATACCCATTTTACCTTAGATTAAGGTCATGCTTTTGGCCCTCAAAAGCTCCCTAAATTTAAGTTATGAGATTGCTTCTCCCTTCCATGGGCCATAAGAATAAATTCTCACTTCTTAGGCATTTCCATAATCTTGTGTTATGGAATCATGAGTCTTAAGCTTCTAATAAAAGTCAACTTAAATGAATAATTCAATTTCAAAAATATAAAAGCCCAATCATAGAATATTTTTGAGATGCTTGCTAGGTTTCCTAGCATCATGAACCTCTCCTACTTATCTTCCTTTGGCTTTGATAATAACTCCCTCTCTTGATCACTCCCATTTGATCTTCTAAAATAAACTAGTTAATTGATAATCCTACCTATTAAAAATCTTTGGAGACAATGATCATTTACCTTAATCGAGTATTTAGGGATCTCATTTCTTAGGATGCAATTAGCTATGGGGCTTGCCCTAGGGGAACTTATCGAACCCATTTTAAAATAAACTCTACTTTACTTTTCCATATAAAGTGGGGAAGAATCTTTGATACACATGTAGACCCATTATCCTTAGAGTCCTTGTTGAGGTCATTAGGTCCATTGTAGGGTGGTGATTTCTATCTTTAGAGATAGTACATCTCCTCAATGTCATACCCAACCATCCTCAATAAGAACATCTATGGATCTACGTGATGTCAAAATTACATAAAGTATATGTATATTTCTATCTTCATTCTATCCGCATAGAGTGAAGATGGAAGTAAATTTTATTCTTTAGAAATATAAAAAATTTCACCACAAACCCATCATGCCTTAGAGTCTTTCTTAGGTGATTAGGTCCATTGAAGGGTGATGCCTCTATCTTCGAGATAGTACATCATACCTCAATGTCCTACCCCATCACTTCAATCGTTTTTTCTAGTGGTGTCCCCATACATCAAAAATAAACACCAATGATTTTTCTACTTTGCAATGGTTGGTTTCTTTCCATATTTAGTTGATAATTATTGTATCCAAGCATTCATAGTGGACTTATATTTTATATAAGCCCAAGAATATCTTTCTCTCAAGAGGTACTGCTTATTTCATCCTTAAGCAAAACTAGCCAACATCATTTAGGTTTTAGGACCTCACTCCATGTAGGTCTTGAAACCCCTATTCCCCCAAATAGGTAAAATAAATTAACCAATGAAAGGATATGACTAAATTTGGAACATCCTTATCATTAGCTTGGTGAGGAAAGGTTCATCCTATATTTAAAAAAGTTTCAATAAAATTCAAACTAAGAAAGTAAAGTCTTTTGCAAAATTTTCAAAAGCACTTCTCTAAATAAATTCATTTTTTAAATGCACTTCACATGACATAAAGTTTGTAAAATATAAGATTTTCAAATAATAAAGACAATCAAACCTCATTTAACATACTTAAATTTGTTAAATGAGGATCCTTTTCAACAAATTAAAATCAAATGTGCATCATCAAAACTCTTTTCATATTTTCAAAAGCACATTTTCAAAATAAAATCAAGCAATCAACCAACTCCATTTAACATACCCAATTTGTTAAATGAGAGTTCTTCAAAATATTTCAAACACCTTTTTTAAAAATTAACCAACCCCATTTAACATACCTAAATTTATTACATGGAGTTCCATTTTAAATTCAAAATGAAATCAAGAAAAAAATAACAACATATCATTGAACTTCACTTAACATACCCAAATTTGTTAAGTGAAAGTCATCCTTTTCAAAAGCAACATCACACACAAAAATCAAAGCTTATTTAAACTCCATTTGACATACCCAAATTTGTCAAATAAGAGTTCACCTATTCAAAATCATAAAACATCAAAACATATTTGAACTCACATACCCAAATTTGTCAAATGGGAGTTCAATCATTCAAAATTATAAAACAAGTTGAATTTTATTTAACATACCCACATTTATTAAGTAGAGTTCCCTTTTTTTTTGCAAAATCATGAAAATCAAAACACATTGGAATTCTATTCAGATACCCAAAATTTTCAAATAGGAATTCCATCATCTAACAACACATAAAATGAATTGAACCCTATTTAATGCTTCGTTCAGTTGCATGTGCTATAACCAGAAGCACATTTGGGCCTTACTTATCATGCCCAAAATTGTTAAGTAAGGATCCCATTTCCAAATCAAATTAAACAAATCAAATTAAACAAATCAAATCAAACAAATCAAACATATGGCAAACATCATCGCAAACAAAATGCTTTCAAATTATTTTCAAACATACATTTGAATCTCATTTAGTATACCTAAATTTGTTAAGTGAAGATTCCAAAATCAAATTTTCAAATAAAAGATAAAACAAAATAAATTCATCTCCAAAGTCTCTCCAAATGGGTGAACCCCATCCAACATACCCAAATTTGTTGGATATGGGTTCTAAATCAAAATCAAATCATATGGCAAAGCCTCTCCTCAAACATCAAAATCTCTCCATTCCAATGAATCCACTTAGCATACCTAAATTTGTTAAGTGTGGGTTCGATTCCAAAATTAAGAATCAATGATTGAAGGTAACTATTAAAGTCAGTCTTTCAAGTATGTCTTCGGAAGATGGTTTTCTCCTTCCCATATGGTGTGGATTTGGCTTT
The DNA here is from genome assembly GCA_021442155.1 of Cymbidium sinense. Lineage (NCBI taxonomy): Eukaryota > Viridiplantae > Streptophyta > Magnoliopsida > Asparagales > Orchidaceae > Cymbidium > Cymbidium sinense. The sequence goes on from CM038217.1 coordinate 122,382,407, forward strand.
GGATCAGCCATACTCACCACCACTACACACGCTATTAAGTTTGGGTGTGGATTTGAGGCATTGAGTCACTTGCGTTGGACCACCCTCAGACCATCAACAGAGAAGGTGGTGGGTGAAGCCACTTATCCATTTTAACATCCCGTCGATCTTGAGTTTCACTCATTAAAGAGGAAGGCTATTGTGGTTCCCACACCCCAATCAACATCGATTGCTTGCGGCATTATTACAGTCTCGCCGGTTATTGCCCCTCGTAGTCCAGTGAGGGCTAGCACCTCCTCATTGGTTTCCCCATTATGAAGGGGAAGGCTATCTTGGCCTTTGAGATAGTCTACCACCTTTGAGAGGTTCTAGTTCTCATTATGCTCCACTTACCAAGATGCAACAAGAACCTGAAAGGTTGCGGTACCCCAAGCACTATAGAAGTAGATGAGGCCTCTCATGTTCGGTGAGGGTTCCCCTCATGAGACTCCACTCTTGAGTGAAAATAGGTTTCACCCCTCTCGACATTGGGAGAGGAAGACTACAGAGGATTATTGCATTGCCTCCACCATCATAATAGTTTGAGGTACCCAGGGAGAGGAGGAAGCCCTACACTAGTCTATGATCAGTTCTTCACCAAGTTGGTAGAGCTCATAGATGCTCAAAGTCCGGTACTTTGTTTGATTTGAGGACTCGATCCTTAGGAGTGTTAGGGATCGATACATAGGAGAAAGCCTCGAGAGGCTATAGTTAACTTGGCGAGCAAGAAGGAGGTATGCGGAGATGGTGTGACCTCCACTTTAGTAGATTTCTTCAATCGAGGGCTACCAGCTGATCATCACAACATAGTCCCGATAGGCACCACCATCATGGGAGGAGAGCCCTGAGGAGAGAGGCTGATGTCTCCACCATCACACCACTGCTTGTTGCCCTCCATCACTTGTTCAAGTCCCTCCTTCCCAGTCCCAAAGTACAAAATTTGCATCTAGAGAGAGGACACCTCCATGGGTGATCCGGCCTCACCTGGGATCCCACTCCACAACTGAGGTGAGGTTGAGCTCTCCCATTCAACCTTCCACCTTAGACATGGTAAGAGAGAGTGGAGACCTAAAAGCATCATAGTTGCTCCACCATCATAGCGCAGGAGGAAGTAGGGGATACTAGTGCGGTCCCCATGACAGTTGATCCCCTAGGAGAGCACTCCATCGGTGGCGTTATCGGTGTACAAATTGGAGTGCGGTCTTATAGTCACCACAAAGTAGGAGATTGTTCACTAGATGATATCATAAAAAACTACTTTGTCGAGAAGAAACAACTTATTGGGAGTGATCACTCATCAAGAAGAGGATAGGTGTGGCAAAAATTTCTATATAATTAGCCTTCATCGTGGTAAAAGAAAGAATATAAAAATTTATCTTTTGGGATGCCACGCAGATCCGATGTGCTTATTCGGTGATGTACATCATCAAAAGGAATAGTACTATCTAGGAGAGAAAGAGATACCCTTTAATGGACCTAATCACCTCAATAAGAACTCCTAAGGATAATGGGTCTAAATATGTACCAAAGATTCATTTCTTAGTTTACATGGAAAAGTAAAGTAAGATTTATTTTAAACCAGTTCGTTAAGTTCCCTACATGGGCAAGCCCCATAGTTAATTACATCCTAAGGGACAGATCCCTTAGAAATACTCTCGATTAAGATAAATGATCATTATTTCCAAAGATTTTAATAGAGTAGGACTATCAATCGATTAGTTTTTTTGGAAGATCAAATGGGATTAATCAAAGAGAGGGAGTTATTATCAAAGCCAAAAGAAAGATAAGTAGGAGATGCCACGATGCTAGGAAACCTAATGAGCATCTTAAACTATCCTATGGTTGGATTTTACATTTTGAAATTGATTTAATTAGTTTGAGTTGAATTTTAATTAGAAATTTAGGACTTATGATTCCATAATATAAGATTAAGGAAATACCTAAAAGGTGAGGATTTAAACTTATGACCAAAGGGGAGAAGCAACCTCAACCTAAATCTAGGGATCTTTGGAGAGTACGAAAGCATAACTTAAATCTAAGGCAAAATGGATATTTGGTTTGCCTCCATAAGAGAGGACAAAGCCACTTGACTTGGACTTACACCACACGGGGGGGCTACCAACTAACTCCCTATGGTTTCAAATTCATGTAGGCAAGTCTTATGCTTTATGCAAGATAGCTAGGTTTATTTATTTAGAAAGATACTAAGTCCTTAAACTCACTCCCTAAAGAGACTAGATCATGTAAGGACATGCTTCAAATGACCTAAATCTAATGCAATTCTTGATTTCATTTTAGTTTCATTTTTGGACAATTATTTTGACTTGGGCTAGTAGGATTCATATGTATAATGCATGAGAAATGAGATTATTGGCCAAAATCAATGAGAAGGAGGAGGTGTTTTTCCACCATGGTTCAAAGCTCAAGTCAAGTTTCTATGGCAAAGGTGAAAGCTCTCCAATCAAGAGTGAAAATAATATGCATTTATGCATGATGTTATAAAAGAAGTACTCATCCAACTAAGAGGTTGCTATTTCTTTTATCTTGATTTTAAACTTAAGCTTTACATGAGATTATGAATTCTTTATTTTTAGTTTTGAATTATTAAATTTGGTAAAAGATTTATTTTTTCCTAAGATCCTAATCCACATCTAGGTACATAAAATAAGGAAGAAAATAGAAAAAGGATGCCACTTAATGCATAAGCTAAACAAAACATCAATTAATTTATAAAGCTAATCACAAAAAAAATAAGAGGCCATCGTGGTAAGGTACCACCCGCACAAACTCAAAACAAATTGGGTGTGAGCTCTACCCTTATACAACCTGAATTATGAATGAATTAAATACAATTAAGCAAGGAATCATTATTATGGGGTCTTGCTTCATTTCTTCATTCTTCTTTTCTTCTTTCTTCTTTAGTTCATTCTTTTAGATGGTTGGAAGGTGGATGCTCCAAAGGATTCATATGGTGCATAATATGAGATCTTATGACCAATGTTCATCCTAATCCCCATAACAATCATTCCAAAATCCTAATTCCAAAATTTACAAGAAAATAAAAAGTAAATCTTGCTAACACCTACAAAATAAAGATTAGCTAGATAAACCACCAAATATCAAGCATGTATATTAGACTTATCACCCCACACATAAGTGACTAAGTTCACCTAGCCTATTGGATTATGTTTAGGGTATAAGCACCACAACAAAAGCACTTAAATTTTTATTTATTACAAGCCCCAAGCACAACCTCATGCGAGAAAATAATGGTTAGACTAAGATCGCCCTACCATTTATTCTACATTCATCCTAACATCCAGTCTAAAATATATATCATAAAATAAAAGCAAGAATCAAACCATGCACCTAACCTAAAGCTAGAAGTGGTGACTCAAGCTATTGTGTGCTTTGGAAGTTTGTGTGGTATGCTTAGCTATGGCTTTAAGTTAGAATTTTCTAAGTGTGAAGCATGTTCAACTTAGAGGAGGGTTTTATTTAAGTAATTTAATTAATTTAGGTTTATTTTATTTCATGTTTTGATTAGGTTCAAGTGAATCCTACAATTAATTACTAAGTTATGAAGAGAGGGAAAAGGAACTTCTCTTTCCTTCCCTAAGTAATTTCTAAAGTGGATTCATGTTTTAGATTTTATTTAATGAATGTATTAATTAAGTGTTTTAATTAATCCTAAGTTTACATGAACTCTAAATAAATCTATTAAAAAGAAAGGCATTTTAAGATTAAGTAAAATGAACCAAATTCAAAAAACATACATCCCATCGTTTCTTTCCCAACATGTATAAAATGCATATGAATAAGTCCTAAGCATATATATACACAAATGAAAATGTTTAACACACTTTATGATGCATTCTAAGTGATTCATATAAAGAAATTTGAAAGTTTATGATGCATGATTTTCATTAAGTAGAAAGGAATTTCTTATTCAATTTTCACATACACACATGAAAGTAAGAAAAGCATAAGTGAGTATAGCACCATTTTAGCCAAAGGTGTAATGTACAAGACCTACTTAGGGCTACTTAAAGCCTCAACCTCATTGTCCACTAATATACCACTTTCCTTAAATACAAACATGTGTACAAAAGAAATGAATGGAAAAGAAAGAATGCAAAAATTTGTATTAGTTGATTTATTTTGTTTATGCAATTTATATGTGCAAGCATATGTATCCTTATTAAGTGATAGTATAGGAATGAATAGGATATGTAATTAGCAAGTGTTAGGTTCTTTTCAAATGAACCACACACCTTGCCAAATCTATTCAAAACTATACTAAATGAGAAGAGAAGGAGAGCCAACACTAAGCACATCCTTATCTTTTACTCACATGACAACTTATAATTAAGATATAAGTAACACACTTTCAATTTTGATAATTGATTTATATATTTTGAGAATAATTTAAATTTAATAGTGATAATAGTCACTCATATTTTTTTACTTTAGCCAACACATGCAATTTGACATAAATGAAACATTTTCATTTTAAACTTGATTTTGAAAAGCATGGATGTATGAAACCATATGAAACACATATTTAGCATGTTGGGAAAAAAACTAAAGCAATGAAAGCATGTAAACACATTCACTTTAATTAAATCCTAAAGATAATCTTATGAATTAAGAAAGCTTAAAGTAAATCAAAGTTTATTTAATATGATTTTTATTTGATTTTGAATTTGTTTTAATTTTAATAATGTGAGTTGAGTTTCTAACCCATTCCACATGTGTTTGACATTTTGTTTAATTTTTAGATGATTAGATTGATTTCATATTTTGATTAGGTTAAGGTATGAATTAAGCTTGTTAATTAACCCTTACACCACCACCAGCATAGAAAGTTAGTAATTATGAGCCAATGAGATGACATAAAATCTCACAAGGAATTTATATTTGCAATGCACCTAGGAAGAAAAGGGCTTAATGCAATTTGTCTCATGATTAATGGTTAATTAAGCTAAGGGGTTTAACTTAAGTAATTTCAAAACACCCCTCACACATATAAGTTGAGTTTTATTTCCTTAATTGAACTTAGGCTCTTGAACACTAAGCATCTACTACCAAGTAGATTAATTAAGTTTTGGAAGGTTTTAGAATTTTTAGAAATTAATTAAGAGGGTAATTAATGAATTACCCTTAATTAAAAGAGGATTAAGAAATAAAAGGGGTTTAAGGAATAGCTAAGGGAAATGCCACAAAATTATTCCCTAAACTTCCTATTCACTGGATCAAGCCTTAATAAACTTCAAAAGATATTAAAACACTAATCAAACCCTTAATTATTCTTAATTTAATAAAGGGGTAATTAGAAAAGAATTTTCAATTCCACCAATTAAGCCATCAATAAATCCTAAGAAAATTAGGGAGGCGAAGTCATCCCCAAAACATACCTAAGAAGTTTGAGATTAATCAATGGACTAATTAGGGAGTAATTAGCAAATTATAATTTCCAATAAAAGGCAAAATCGAGAAAGATACAATTCAAAATCCATTAAAACCAATTTTAGAATATTCTAGATTGAATTATCTTTGTGGCAATTTACCTCATATTTTTTTGATTTTCTTTAAAGAGATATGAATTTTTAAACCTTAGGATTAGAATTATTTAAACTTAATCAACATCATGACACACGGTGAGTCAAGTGCACTTTCCACACGTTGATGTCACTTAAACATTACATCACATGCATGGTGGGGTGGTATCGTTTTGTAGTCGATTAAGGATCGACGGTTAAGATTAAATGTCATTCTAAGAGGATCTGTCATCCAAAATGTGCATGGACGGAGATCCACCCTACTCTTTGAACCATGGAGGTCATCCATGTTCAGCAAGATTTGAGCATTGAGCTTGAATTGCTAAAATATTGCACACACCATCATCAAATGTAGATCACATCCAATGATTAAAACTTCATGCCATTAAACTTTCTTTCATGAAGGACCATCACGCCGAAGTCTAGTGATCAAAAAATGTCATACCTCATCTGACGCTGATTCCCTTGGAGGAGCTTTGTCTTGTTGAGATGAAGCTATGGTGAAGGAATTAGCTTTTGAGGTTGAGTAGATTGCTCTATGGACCAACCCCTCCTTAGCTCCCTTCTTTGATCTAGGTGAGCCTTTCCTTGCCTTTAGAACTTGAGGGAGAGCTTGGAAAGCTCAACTTGGCCCTCTTGTGGAGTGTGCAAAGGCAATTTGACTGAATTGGGGTGTAGAGGAAATTTGGAAATCAATGGAGCTCCCTATTTTCTCTTGAAGAGAATGGCTAATTTCAAATCCCTTCTAGGAAGCTTAGGAACACTCAAGAATGCTTCCTCTTACTCTCTAACACTCAATTGATAGTGAGCAAGTGTGAATCAAGTGAATTATGGGGAGTATATCTCCCCATGGCAATCGGATGGTCAAAGCTCTTTGTCATTTTGATCCAATTTCCAAGATTGGAAGGGATGTTTGAGTTGTTAGAAGCTGTCACATGGTTGGTTTGATCTAAGTGGTGACCGCCTCCCATGTGCTTCAAATCATGTGGAGGGAAGTTTTCCAAATGGCCTTGAGCCATGTGCTCGATTTTGGCCTTGGGTCCATTTGACCTAAACCCATTGGGTTGGGTGCACCCTCCATAGGGTTTACTTATTAGGAAGGTATCAAGTTGATATGAAGAGGACTGACCAAATTCCCCATGTTTGACTAAAATTTGTTCCATGGCCTAGGGGTAGAATGGTCATTTGGTGCTTTTAAATTTGGATATGTTGGGTATGTTGAGAAAATAGGTTTGGCCAAGTTTCATTGGATTTGGAGTTCATTTGATATAGTTGGGCTCATGTTGACCCATTTAGGTCAAAATGGGTCAACTTGGGTCAAGTTGACCAATTGGTAAAATTGGGTCAAACTAAGGGTTGGGTCAAGTTATATGACCATTTAAAATATTTTGGTTATTTTGGTTCAATTCAATTTTGTTTAGTTTTGAATTTGGTTCATATGACTTCATTTAGGTCAAATGGGTCAAGTTGACCAATTTGACATTTGACCCATTTATTTTAGCTAGGTCATGGGTAGGTTTATGTTTGGTTAGTCATATGAAGTGGATTGGTATCTTTGTTTCCAATCAATTTTGGTTACGTTTGAATTTGGCTCAACATGACCCCTGTCAAGTTGGGTTCAAGGTCAGTTGGGCTAGTTAAGTCTACTTGGTGAGGCTTTAGTCAAGTTCAACAAGTGATTTGGAATGAACTTGACCCATTGGTTTCAATCAATTTGGCTTAGATCAAGTTTTGACACATTTTGACCTTTTAGGTCAACTTGGGTCAACTTGGGTCAATAATTGAGCTAGGTTAGGCTCAAATGTTGACTTGGTCAAGTTCAAACATAGGTCATGAATGAACTTAGATCAATGATTTCAATCAATTTGGCCTATGGTGGATTGTTGGCTATGTTAGGTTTCATTTTGGCTAAGTGTTGACTTGGTCTTAGGTTTGACTTGGTTAGACTCAATTTGGTTGATTGATCATCTCATTATGATTGTTGATCATGATGAGAGGCATAGGTGAGTTTGATTCAATCCAATTTGGTTAGGATTAGAATTTGGCTCATATAAGGGTACTTTAGGTCACTTTGGGTTAAGTGAACCTAAGTAAGTCAAATAAGCAAAGCTTGATTTGAGTTTGATTGAACTTGTATATGGACTTATTATTGAAATATAAATCCATTTGCAAGTGGTTTGAGTCAAATGGGTTTTGATTCATTTGATAATTTCATATTCAAAGGAAGAATATGAATAGATTTTGGCTTGACTTTTGAATTGATTTTGATTTGGTTGAAGTTTGTATTTATATTTGGGTTCATGATTGCAGGGTTGATTGAATCATAAAGGAAAATCAAGAATTTGGCTTGATTTGAAATTGATTTGGCTAAGTTTAAGATTTTGACTTGAAAGGCTTAGGATTTTGAGTGGAATTGAGTTTGATTTTTAATTGGCTTTGATTGTTTGAATTTATATTTCATTTATATATGTGAATATAAATGAGAATATAAATGGGTCATGAGAAATTTCAAGCATTTGAAGTGATTTGATCATGATCTAGGCTAAGTCTTTTAAGAGGGAATTCAAAGGACTTAGATATTTTGGAGTAGGGATTTGATTTTTTTTAGTTTAGTTTGATTGATTTGTATTTATATTTAATTTATATATATGAATATAAATGAGAATATAAATGTTATGAAAAAATTTCATGAGTTTGGAATGATTTGATCATGATTTAGGCTAAGTCTTTAAGAGGAAATTTAAAAGGACTTAGGAAATTTTAGGTAGGCATTTGATTTTTTGAGTTTAGTTTGATTGATTTGTATTTATATTTCATGTATATGTGTGAATATAAATGAGAATATAAATGGGTTATGAGAAAATTTCATGAGTTTGGAATGATTTGATCATGATTTGCTAAGTCCTTAAAAGGAAATTAAGGACTTAAGAAGTATTTTAAATTTGGAATTTAATTTTGGATTTGATTTGATTGATTTATATTTATATTTCATATATATATATATGAATATAAATGAGAATATAAATAAGTTATGTGAAAATATCATGAGTTTGAATTGATTTAGATTTGATTTTAGCTAAGTCCTTAAGAAGGAAATTAAGGGACTTAGGAAATTTCATTCATGGGTTTCAATCATCGATTTCAATTATGGATTTCAATCACATGGAGTTTATTGGAGTTTGGAGAAAATCAAATAAGATTGATATGGAGTTTGACTTGAAGGAAGGAAGGTGAGGAATGGTTCAAGCTAAGGGTAGGCAAATTTTCCTACCCAAGGCATGACCTATTCCTTGACTAACTCTAAGTTTCTAAGGCTAGGTTGAGCATCCACCTAATCACTAGATGTGTCTTAAGACTAAAGAACTCTTAAAGTCTAAGAGAAGTCTTATGTCTAAGATGGATGGGTTGAGAGCTCATTCTAAAATTGAGGTCAAGAGGGTAGCCTTCAACTTCGATAAGGATGACCTATTAGAGGATTGTGAGAGTCCATATGGTCGATAATCGAGGATCCCTCCATAGAGATCATCGAGTCAGAAGGTGTTGTGATTGAGGAAGATGGCACTTCTCACTCGACACACTTCTTCAATAACTCAGCATAAGGATGCAGATCAAGGAGAAAAGGTTGAGGATTTGTTAGCCAATTCTAGTACTAACCAAGCTCCAGCTTTGCAACCCGTCCCATGGAGGCTGATCGGCTTGAGCTCTTACATGTTTTAGGTCCTTCAAGAGTACCTCTCCCATGGATTTAGTGGTAGTTTGTATAAGAAGGTCATAGACAATACCTGTGCACGAGAAAGACATCAAGCATATGGTGGAACAATAAGCGAGGCAGATTGGCACAAGCCAAGGGAGCTCATCCATTCCAAAGGATAGACCTTACCGGAGGAATTGATGTAGTTCAATACCCAAGGGTTTGTGCCACCATCCTTAAAAGTTTTGATGGCGTGGAAACCCACGATAACATATGACACATTTCTTGAGCTTGCAACGTCGGTGGCGATGCTTCTCTTCCATCTTTTTTGTTGCGTTTGTGGGTTGCATTTGGTATACCTGCCTAATAGTTCGATGAAGACTTTTCTGAGTTGGAGCAACTCTTTTTTAAGAGATTTGAGCCCAAAAAGTAATGGTGACCTCATTGTAGCTAAAGAAAATTTTAATGAGTCACTTATTGATTACATTCTCGTGGTATAACACATGAAATATGAACCACAACTGCTCGGCAAATGTCATTAAAATTCTTCTCAAGAATATTCATGGCCGGTCACCTTCATGCTAAAATACTTCACAATCAAAACCTTTGAGAAATTAATCAACAAGGTGGATAATCTACAAGAGGAAGCCAAACAATTGCCTTTCCAAGGCCAATCATCCAAGCCCAAGTCGTAGAAAGTGTTTGAGAAGAGGCCGGGGATAGTTGTGTGTGTGGGACGAGGAAAGCGACTAGCGAGTTGTTTGAGACCACAGCTCGGCACCACCTTGTCACCTCCTCTTCCACCTCACCATCTTATCACCACCCATTACCATAGGGACCGCCACCACTACCTCCATAGTAGTATGCATAGCGGTGGTACCGACCTCACATTTGGAGTGAGTTCTCAACTTCTTCATAGATCTAGGACTCTTATAGATAGGAGCTCCTTAGTCTTAAGATACTTCTAATGATTAGGTGAACACTTAACCTAAGCTTAAAGACTTAGAAGAGTTAGCTATAAGAATAGGTTGTGTTTTAGGGACTTAGGAAGACTTGCCCACCCTATAGCTGAACCTAATCCATGCTTTCCTTCTCAAACCAAATATTAAATTTATAGCAAACCCAAACCAAATTTCCAAAACTTATAATCAATCTCATGATGAAATTCAAGCTCAAGATTCTATGAACCTTATGATTGAATTCCAAACCTTTTCAAAGCACTTTGATTTCATCTTATGGACTTAGCCTTAACCAAATTTAAATCAATCTCAATTCAATTGATTTTCTCAAAGATTAATTCAATTTCTCAATCATTTATCAAATCAATCAATTCCAAATCCAAACTCAATTCCAAATAATTGAAACCCAAAATTAAATTCAAGTCCAAATTTTCCTCTTAAGCCTTATACTCACTCTCATAAGCTTAGCCAAATCTCCACCCAAATTATCCCAAACTTGATTGATTTATTTATAAATCAATTAGTCCTTCATTTATATTCACAAATATAAGTAAAATCCATACTCAAATGACCAAAACCAAATCAAACTAAGTCAAATCAAGCCAAATCCCTTCTTAAGCCCTATGGACCTACCTCCATAAGCTTAATCAAATATCAACCCAAATCAACCCAAAACCAATTGGTTTCTTTATAAATCAATTTCTACTTTATTTATATTCACAAAAATAAATGAATCCCACCTTCCAATGACCAAAAATAAATCAAACTAAATTGATTTCCTCCTTTACCCTTTTGACCTACCTCCATGAACTTGGTCAAATTTGCTTCCAAATCACTCCAAAATCAAGTGATTTTCTCATGAATCATTTATATCTTCATTTATATCCTCAAATATGAATGAAATATAAATTCAAATTACCAAAACCAAATCCAAAATTAAACCAAAACCCAATTCAAGCCTTTTAAGCCAATTTCTTGGAGTTGGCCAAATCCTATCCAAATCAAGCCAAAACCAATGAATTTTCTATTGAATTAATAATTCCTTCATCGTTCATCCAAATATAAATAAAACCTATAATCATAAAACCAAACTCAAGTCAAAGCCAAAGTTAGCCCTTCGACTTGAAAACTTTAAATGAGCCAAAATTCATTTGGACTCCAAATTGAGTAGTTGGATTTATATTTCATTCCTAAACTCATGTATGAGTTCAACTAAACTTGATTCAAGCCAAAACCAAACTAATTGATCCATTTAGGTCCACTTGACCCAAAGTGGCCTAAAGGGCCTTTTGAGCAAAGTTCTAATCCAACCCAAATTAGTTTGAACCAAGCTCATCCAAGCCTCATATCATGATCAATAATCATCCTAGGATGATCGTTGCCTTAAATTGGGTCAAACCAAGTCAACTTGGCCCTTTGATCAAGTCAACCTCTAGCCCAAATGAAACCTAAACTAGCCAAAAGCCACCATACACCAAATTGATTGAAACCATTGATTCAAACCAACTCATGTTCAATGATTGAACATGACTTAACCTCAATTGAGCCAAACCAAACCCAATTGGCCATTAAGTTGACCACATTGGCCTAAAAGGCCAAAATAGGTCAAATCATGATCTTGATCTAACTAAAATTGATTGCAACCAATGGCTCAAGTTCATTTCAAATAATTTATTGAACTTGACCAAAGCCATATTGAGCCCAATTTGACCAATTGGTTAACTTGACACCCTAACCCAAATTGACATAAAAGGTCAAATTGGCCAAAATCCAAATTAAACAAAAATTGATTCAAATCAAAACTTACAATCATTTTAATTAACCAATTAAACATGAACCAATACCTAACCCAACCCAATTTGGTTAAATTGGTCAAATTAGTTAACTTAGCCCATTTGACCTATATGAATCCAAGTGAGCCAAAATCAAACCTAAGCCAAATTGATTGAAATGACTTGAACTAAAACTCTTCAAATCATCATTTGAACCTAACAAGCCATGGTTTGACCCATTTTGACCAATTGGTCAACTAACCCAATATGAACCCATATGAACCCATTTGATGAAATGAAGCCAAACCCATAAAACCAACCAATGAGATTTTGATGGCTGACCAAACTCAACCCAAGTTGACCCTAGGTCAGCCCATAGTTAAAAAAAGCCAAGTGGGCCCCATCCAATCCATATTCCATTGGTTAAGCTTTCTTCACATTGGATTCCACCCATAAATGGCAAAGTTCACTCTCCCATCACCTTGGTAGCCCTCACTCACCCAAATGAGGGCTCACCCCCATGCCACCAATCCCATGCTAGGTCGGCCATGGACCAAAGAGGGGTGAGTTAACTCACCTCCCATACAAGCCAGCAAGGATCATGCCAAAGAGATCTCCCCATAGACTGAGCAACCTCCCATGAGTTCCTCCAACCTTGAGCCATGTGGACCCAATTGAGACCTCTCTGGTGGCGGGGCCAAAGATGGGAAGCCATTCCATCCATCCAACTCAAAATCAATGGGTATCCCGCCTCAATTCAATGAGATTGCATTCAATTCTCTTAGTCCAAGCTTCCAAACATAATTCGAGCATCCTTGTGAGTTCTAGAGTGATTCCAAGCTTCCCACCATCGGCATTCCCTCTTCTCATGCAGAACCAAAATAGGATAGGTAATCTTGATCTAAGCTTCCTCAATTCACCACCAAAGACCGATTACTCATTCCTTCACCATCTCCATACTTCATCAAGGCTAGCTTCCTCCAAGTTCCAAACCCACCGCAAGGAGTTTGATCGAGGCCAAAGCTATAAAACACCATTTTTGGCCAACCGAACTAAGTGGAATTGGCTTGATTGCTTCTCAACAAGGCCTCATCTCTATTAGATGAAGCAAGCTCCATTGATCCCATCATCGATGTTGAGCTTTGGGGAGGTAATTCCTCAAAACCATAGATATAGAAAAATTTGGTTGGTCCTTTGCATTTGAACTCATCATAGTTGTTGGATCCTTATGGATCCTTTGCAAAGGTGTGGGTTGAGTTTGGAGTGAATCTAAGCTTGGGTGAGCTCATCGAGCAATCCATGGATAGGCTCATTTGTTCTTCCTAGTAAGAAGGATCACAGCTAACCATTTCGCATGATTGGAATGAATGGCTCGATTAAATCACACTAGATCTCCCCATTTCTCCCCTTTATCGTAGGTTTGATTCGTCGATCGAGATCGATTGTGAGATTAATGTCACATTCTCCACCGACTAGGCTCGTGAACATGACAACTTAAATAACCAATCCCATGTCACGTGGAAAGTGCACCGTGTTAGCGCCCGTGGAGTCGACGTGATTAGGTTTAATTAAGGGTTAAATAATGTGTTTTAAGGCTGAAACTTACATAATTTATAACTAATTGTAGAAAAATTTGAAAAAATACAAATAATAGCTCATTTTAAAGGTATTTGAAGGATTTAATTAAAATACTTTCAATTAGTTATGAATAAATAGAGCTTAATTAAAGTTTAATTAAAAACTTAATTAGCTTAATTACTCTCTAATCTCTCAAGTGATTGATCCTAAAATTTTGAGAATATTTATGAGGATGATGTCGCCTCCTCTAATTTTAGGGATTTATTACTTGTTAAATTAGGAGGATTGATTGATTAAGCCCTAATTACCTTCTCAACTTCATTAAGGAATAATTAAGCACATGAATAGTAATTAATTAATTATTTGGACTCCTTAATCATTGTTGAGCGTGGGACTTAAGAAAATTGGGGCTTCCCTCTAATCTTTTCCATAAGTTTCCTTTTTTTCAACCAAAATGCTAATTAATGACTTATTTAGATAAATTAAAATTCAAATCACATTAAATCATGCTTGATCAAGTGCTTATGGAATTAGGTTGGGACCTCTTTCCTACAATTTTCCTTAAGCCCATCTCATTTCAAAAGATAATCAATTAACTTAGATAATTAATTAAAGGAAAAATGAATTAATGGATTAATCATTTAATCATTAAATTTAAATCTAATTAAAATCTATTTTTCCCCTTAATTCATCTTGACTAGAGCTTTAGGTGTTAAAGAACCTAAAGAGGTTTAATGAAATTATGATTAGCTCACATGTGAGAAAATCAAGAAAATAATTAGAATATTTCCTTAAAATTAATAAATGATTATGAGCTAATTGCATTTGGCCCTTTCATTTCATAGGAGCATTGTTATTTACTTTTCAATTCATTTTTATATTATATTAGCTCATAATCATTTAATCAATTACCTTAAGGTAACATATAAGGGTTTAATTAATTTAATCCATGCTTAACTTAATCAATCCATAAAATTAATCTAATTGCTTCTTATTAAATCAAATTAACTCACACATATGGGAATGGAATTAGGATTAACAAATATTTCTCACACCTCTTAGATCAAGTTAAACATAAAATCAAAAGTGACATTAAGAAATTTTGGTTTATTTTAAATAAGCTTATTTGATATGATTGTTCTTAGAAATTAGTTGGATTGAATGAAATTACATGCTTGTGTCTCTTTATTTCTTTCCAATCATATTAAAATATAGTGTGCCACTTGATTCATGCATTCATTTCTTCAAAATTAATAAATAAATAAATGATTTCCTTTATGTCAAGCTTTCATGTGTTGATTCTAATTAATATATATATGGCTACTATCATTAGTAAATCCAAATATATTTTCCAAATCTTATAAATAAACAATTACAAATGCTATGAATGCTAATTATAAATGCATAGGAAATGCAAATGTTTATAGCTAAGTATGTGGAGTAGAATTCTTTTCTTTCAATATTAGAATTTAGATAAGACTTTACTCCATGTACATAAATCTTTCCAATCAAATAAAGTACAACTTTTGCATGGTTTATTCTCCTTTATTTGTGTGTACATTCATATGTATTTGAGAAAAGAAAATAGTTGGTCTGACACCCGATTACGAGGCTTTAAGTAGCCCTAAGGAGGTCATTTGATTATCTCACTTCCCGGTTAACAATGGCATATACTAGCTCATGTCTCTTATACATGTGCATGTGTACTTGATTATGGAGTAAAACCCCTCTTTTCTTTTTCCAAAACACATGCATTTGCAATTATTTAAGTGGTAGAATTAAGTAATCATGTGATTAAAAGCTCTTTCTTAAATTTATGTATGCAAGCTTACATGTGTTGTTAATGCAAATGGGTATATAGTTTGGACATCCAGGAATCGATGTTAGCCCAAAAGAGGCCATTTGATTATCTCACTTCCCTGGTTAAGAGTGACACATACGCTTAACTTCATGCATATGTATTTTTGCATAAGAATTTAGATAGAGCTTTAAATAAATATGATAAAAATAATTCAATCAAAAGGAAAATATAAACTTTAAATGTACATGTTCATGTTCATCATTTAAGTGTGCCAATACATATATATATATATATATATATATATATATATATATATATATATATATATATATATATATATATATATATATATATATATATATATATATATATATATATATATATATATATATATATATATATGTATGTGTGTGTGTGTGTGTGTGTGTGTGTCTGGGACATAGTCATATGCTTGCTACATATGATGAAAAAATGAAAACATGTGTTATGTGATAGTAATTAATTCCAATTAATCTTAAGATGCCTTTCTTATTGATTGAGATTATTTAAAGTGAACATAAACCTAGGATTAATTAAAATATGTAATAAGTCATTCACTAAAGAGAATTCACTTAATTAATTTTCTTTAGATATGACTTAAGATAGGGATAAAAGAGAGTGATCCTCTCTTTCTTCTCTTTATAACACTTAGTTATTACGTAAAACCAAGTGAAACAAAAGAAAATAATAAGTAAAACTTGCAAATCAATTAAGCCAATCAAAATGAAGCCATCCTTTATAATTAAATCCCTTCATACTTAGAAAATTATAACAAAGCCTAGTTAAGGCATGCCACACAAAACCTTAATACACACACCATAGAATTTAGTCATCACTTTTTAGCTTTATGTTAGCTTGTATGGAGTGATGTATGCTTGGTTTTATGATGTATTATTATAGATGGATGTTAGGTGATTAGCCTAATCATATTTTTTTGTAGGAGATTATGCTTAAGGGGTGTTTAAAATAAATATAAATGCTCTCTTTACAGGTTTCTTAACCCTTAAGCATAATCTAAATTAGAATAGGACTTGGTTACCCATGTGCTAAGTCCAAATTATTCATATAACCTTGATTGATTGTATGTGTGTTTAGGTAACACTTATTTTGGAGGTGTAGTTAGATTTACTTTTTTAATTTTAATGTAATTTTGCATTAGAAATTAGGATTAGTGTTATGGGGGATTAGGATGATGGCTAAAGGCTTTGTCTTGGGAGGCCCCATGATGCTTTTGAAGCAAGCAAATCCAAATAGAAAAATGAAGGAGACATGGAGACTTGAAGATAAGATGACCCCATAGCATTTCTTCATTTCTATACTTTGTAATTATTATTTCATATATCGGGTTATATAAGGGTAGAACTTCCACCCATTTCTTTTTTAGGTACAAGATCGACCGCACCTTGTTATTCTTTGTGTTAGATTTATAAAATTGATTGATGTTTCGTTTATAATTGCACAATAAAAATGACATGTCTTCTTCTAGTTTGTCCATATATGGTGATTTAATGTCCGGCTGGATCCAATTAGGCTCTTAAGAAAAAATTATTTTTCATACTATAATTCATACTAAATTTTCTAAATAACTCATAACCTCATGTAAATCCTAGGCATTAAATCAAGATAATTAAAAGATTTAGCAGCCTTTAACGAATGTTTGTTTAATATCATGCATCTATATTGTTTCACTTTTGTTAAGAGAGGGTTTTCATCTTTGCGATAGGAGAAGACTTGACCTTTGAGGGTCTCCCTAAAAATACCTCTTTCTCTCGATTTGGCCAACAACCTCATTTCATCATGCATTAAGACATATGAAAATCCTATGGCCTTTGTCAAAATAAAGAGTCCAAAATCAAATTAAAATTAAAAGATTTGCATTAGGTAGATTGTCATTGCTTATACCACTCATGCTCTAGTCTCTTATGGAATGGGTTTAAGGAATTTAGCTTTTTTCTAAGTAATAACAACTCAACCATCTTGCAAAAATCATATGACTTGATCACATGATTTTAAAGCTGGGGAGTTAGTCTACCACTCCATGCATTTATAAGTCTAGGTTGGGTGGTTTCCCTCTTGTGGAGGTAAACCATATATCCATCTTCGCTTAGATTTAGTATGTGCTTTAGCCACTAAGCTCCCTAGATTGAGATTTGAGGTTGTTGTTTCCCTCAAGATATAAGCATAAATCCTCACCTCTTAGGCATTTCCATAATCTTATATTTTGGGATTATAAGTCTTAGTCTTTTAATAAAATTCAATTCAAATAAATAGTTCTTTTCAATTTCAAACATATAGAGCCCAACCATAGGAAAGATTAGAATGATCACTAGGTTTCCTAGTATCATGAGAATTCTATTTATCTCCTTTGGCTTCGATAATAAGTCTCTCTCCTTTGATCTATCGATTGATTTTCCAAATATAACCGATTTATTGATAGCCCTATCTTTGAAATCTTTGGAGACAATACTTGCCTACTTAATTGAGAGAGAGAGTATTCTAAGGGATTTACCTTCCTTAGGATGTAATTAACTATGGGGCTTGCCCCATAAGGAACTTTAGAACCTAGTTTAATATAAATCCTACTTTATTCATCCATGTAAAGTAGGAAAAAAATCTCTAGTATATTCAAAGACCCATCATGCTTTAGGAGTACTTATTAGGTGATTAGGTCCATTGTGGGTGGTGATGTCTATCTTTCAAGATAGTGCACCATTCCTTGATGTCCTACCGATCACCTCAATAAGTACACCCTCAAATCTGGTGTCCCCATACACACATCAAAATAAATATCACAAGTACTCATATTCACCGCGGGTAATTACTATCTACCTACTTTTCTAGACAAATTAAACAAGCCCTATTCATTCAATAAGGAGGTAGTCAAAAAATCTTTAAAATCTCATAAAGAAACCAGATTTTCAACTACCGAGCCTAAAAGGCCGAGGAAGTGGGCAAGAGTGATGATCCTAACTTTGCCCCTACCACCACATATTAGGCCATGTCTTAAAAGATTACATCACTTCCAAGGACAGCTTGAGCAAGTACAAGTGCCATTGTTATCTTGAAGGAATACTTGTTAGAACAATCATCTAGTTCTATTAGAGTAATTCTGGGATGCATGTGATCCTCTCAAGACAAAAGAAGGTTGGGACATTTCTCTATCCTGAACCTCTAAAAGATTATTATTAAGATTAGTGCACGAGACCTCAAATCTCCAACATTAAGGAAGATTTACAAGTTGCCAAAGACAACTTGGGAGGGTGGGACCTCAGTAGCGCAGTAGTCCACACTTGCTCGAGATAGCCAAGTTGTTCAACCACCATCCCACCTAGCATTCCTTCCACCGTTACAACTACTACCACTTCATCCAACTATTCTTCT
This sequence comes from Cymbidium sinense, assembly GCA_021442155.1. NCBI lineage: Eukaryota > Viridiplantae > Streptophyta > Magnoliopsida > Asparagales > Orchidaceae > Cymbidium > Cymbidium sinense. The sequence goes on from CM038217.1 coordinate 122,401,207, forward strand.
ATTAGCAAAAGTATTATATGTACGGATGAGGGCACTATATCCCTCGCTTTGCTTACTTTGCTTGACTTATATTATGTACCTCCACCTAGAAAGAAATCAATGAAGAAAGCGATTCTACTTATATCTTCTACTTTTGATAGTCTTGATGATCTCATTCTAATTGAAAGCTCTCCAAGTCTAAATAATAATAATAATTTCATAAATAATTTTGATCCTTTCTCTTAAGATTGTAATCGAATTTTGTTTTTTGAATCAACCGAGTTCACCCATTGAGATTGACTTAGAGTTAACCGACTTGAGGTCCCATAGAAGAAGGTATACGATAAGCACGAACTTTCCACCGCCATGAAGCCAAGTTAACCAGAGTGGCAAAGTTCTACCTCCTAGGGTAGCACCTCAAGATAAGGGTAAGCAAGTCATTAGTTTTAGTGAGCGATAGCCCCTCCAGGATGCTCCACCCATGGATATGCTTGTGGAGGACCAAGCTAAAGTTGATTATAATGTCTTTGCTCATCTTAAAAGTTGCCACCTGAGTTAAGCATTATGACACCCTTGTCTTATCCAAAGAGATGAGGGAATCTCTAATCAAGGCATTACTTGATCCATTGATATGCTTCTTGGCTTACTCAAGGGGAGGCATGCCACTCAAAAAAATCTTAGGAGTGATATTCCGATGAAGACCTACTTCTAGGGTGACCAAGCATAGCTTGATACATTCTATCAAGAGTGTTGGTTGATCCGTGCATCGTTAATATTATGAATCTAAGAACCCTTGCCTACTTGAGGATCGACATCTCAAACTCCAAAAAAGAATGGATGATGTTGAGAGGATTCAATGAACAAGACGAGAGGGCCTTAGGCTCCATAATGTTGCCCTTAGAGATAGATGATTGGAAGACTAAAGCTAAATTTTACATTATTATACATCTATCAATACTTTGCTTGGGAGGCTGTGGATACATGAAAACAACATTATCTCATCCTCTCTACATCAATGTATGAAGTTTTTGAGAGGTGAGATCACCTATTGTGTCAAAAGAGATCAAGCCATTTTGAGTTCATGAGATCGACATATATGAGGAGGTGGCTTACTACATCCCTCAAAATCAACAAATCTATTCTCACAAACTTGGCCAAAGTTCAAAAACAAAAGAAAAGAAAGAGAAAAATAAAAATAAAATGAAAAAGATAAATAAAAGAAAAAGAAGAGAAATCAAAAGAAAATAAAAGTGAGTGAAAAATAAACTTGGAGGAAGAAGTGGAGCATAGCATTAGATTCAACCCAGGTTATATTCCAGAACATATGGATAGATGACTCCCACGGAGGAGGAAGAGGCCAATTCAAAGGAAGTCCTAGACTGAAAAACCTCCTTATTGGCCACCCAATAGGAAATATGTCCCAGAGGGTACATGTGGTATCCTTATAGACTTAGAATCTAATTCAGAGGATGAGTCTTATATGGCACCAACCACCACCTCTCAAGAGATTCTTTGGAGGTGATACTTGAGCGAGGATAGCGATGAAGACCGGCCTTCAAAGTATCACCTCCAAGTATCACCTCCAAGGTTAGATACTTAGAAGGGTTAGTCATAGGGATAGGTTATTCCTTGGGAATTTAGGAAGACTTGCCTATCCTATGGCCTAAACCCAACCTATGTCCACCTTCTCAAACCAAACCTTGAATTTATCTCAAATACCATATCCAAATTCCAAATCAAATGGTTGAAACCCATGATCAAATCCAAAATCAAAATGGCCTAAGCCTTATGATTTTATCTTATGGGCTTGACCCTTAACCAATTTCAAATCAATACAAATTCAATTAATTTTCTCCAAGATCAATTCAATCCCTCAATAATTTATCAAATTCAAGTCCAAATTCAACTCCAAATGATTGAAACCGAGATCAAATTCAAACTCCTAAATCTTCCTTAAGCCAAGCCACCACCCAATTCAATCTAACTTGATTGATCTCTTCATGAATCAATCATATCTTCATTTATATTCAGAAATATAAATGAAATATAAACTCAAATAACCAAAATCAAATCAAACTAAATCCCAAGCTAAGCCATATGCACTCCATGAGCATAGCCAAATCCCATTTAAATCAAGTCAAACTCAATTGAATTTCTTATAAATCAATTATTCCATCAATTATCTTCATAAATATAAATGAAACCCACATTCCAATGGCCAAAATAAATCAAAATAAATCAAATTCCCTTTTAACCCTTTTGACTGCCCTTCATGAGTTTGGCTAAATTTGCTTTCAAATCACTTCAAACTCAATTGATTTTCTTATAAACCAATTATTCCATCAGTTATCTTCCCAAATATAGATGAAACCTCATTCCAATTATCAAAATTAAATGAAACTAAATCAAATTCTCTTTTAAGCCCTTTTGACCTACTTTGATGAGCTTAGGCAAACTTGCTTTCAAACCACTCCAAATTCAATTGATTTTCTCACAAGTCATTTATATCTTCATTTATATTCACAAATATAATTGAAATATAAACTCAAGTGACCAAAACTAAATCCAAAATAAAATCAAAACCCAATTTAAATGCTTTAAGCTAATTCCTTGGACTTAAAAAAACCCACCTAAATCTAGCCAAAATTAATGGATTCACTCTTGAATCAATCATTCCTTTAATCATCTATCCAAATATAAATCAAACCTACAAATTGAAATCAACCCAAGTCAAGCCTAACTTAACCCTTTTGACTTGAAAATTCCAAATGAACCAAAACCCATCATAGCCCAAATTGATTGTAGTTGATTTATACTTCAATCATAAACTCATATATAACTAAACCTTAATCAAACCAAGTCAATTGAACCAATTAGGTCCACTTGACCCAAAGTGGTCTAATGAACCAATTTGAATCAAATTCTAATCTAACCAAAATTGGATTGAACCAAGCCCATCCAAACCTCATATCATGATCATGATCATTAGAATGATCAATTATCTTAAATTGGTCAAACCAAGCCAACTTGGTTATTTGACCAAGTCAACCCTTTAGCCCACATGAACCTAAACTAGCCAAAACTCAACCTACACTAAATTAATTGAAACCATGACTTCACATCAACCCATGATCAATGATTGAACATGACTTGACCATCAATTGAGCCAAACTAAGTCCAATTGGCCATTTGACCCAAGTTAACCCAAATTGGCCTAAAGGACCAAATTGGGTCAAATCTTGATCTAACCCAAATTGATTGCAACCAATTGCTCAAGTTCATTCCAAATTGATTATTAAACTTGACCAAAGCCATAATTGAACCCAATTTGGCCAATCAATACAATTGACCAACTTAGCCCAAATTAACCTAAAGGGTCAATTGGCCAAAATCAAATTAAATCCAAATTGATTCAAACTAAAGCCTACAATCCTATCCAATTGACCAATTGAACTTAAAGAAACACCCAACCCAATTTGGCCAATTTGGTCAAATTGGTCAACTTGACTTATTTGACCAATATGAACCCAAATGAACCAAACTCAAAGCTAGGCCAAATTGATCAAAACTACATAAACTAAAACACATCAAATCATTATTTGAACCTAACTTAAGCTTTAGTTTGACCAAATTTGACCAATTGGTCAACCTACCTGAGCCCAATTTGACATATAAGGGTCAAATTGAGCTAAACCCTCTGAAACTAACCCATGATTGGAACGACCAAACCCGACCCAAATCCACTTGAGATCAACCCAAAATTAGCCCAAACCTAATTGGAGCCAAACCCAATGAGATCTTCCTTGGATATGCCACCCACATGGGATTTTGCCTAAAATAACAAAGTCCACTTCCCAATTCCACTTGGCAACCCTCACACACCCCAAATGGGGTCTGGGCCACCTATCCCACCCTAAGTGGGCTAGGGTCCGCCATGGACCCACCTCCCTTATAAACCAAAACCTAAAGGATTCAAGGATGCAATCAGCCCAAATCCAGCCTTGAGCCACCTCCCAAGCCTTCCTCCACTCAAATCAACCACGCCGACTTGACGAGGACAACTCACACCACGATGGTGGTGACCAAAAAATGGGAGACAATCCTTTCTATCCATCATAGTGAATTGAGGGATATACCCCTCAATTTGTTCAGGAAAGAGATCCATTATCATCGCCCCAAGCTTGAGAGATTTTGAACTCCCTCTGTGAGCTCGACATCCCTCTTTGAATTTCCTCCTCTCCAAGAAAACCCAAAATAACCATCTCATCCTAACTCCACCAATTCTCCACCTCAATCAAATTTCTCCTTCCCACACCATCTCCTTAACCTATCGAAGATAACATAATCCTTCTCGAGGCTCTACGATCACTAGAGCTAGGATTTCGCTCAAAGTCAAGCTCCAAAGCAAGGATCTTGGCCTCTCCCAAGCAATCCACTTGGAATCAACTCAATTGCCTCAATAGGGCTTCATCTCAACCAAACGAATCTTCCTTAAGCATGCGAAGCTATCGATCTTAGCTTTGATGAGGTAACACCATTAAAATTGAGCTTCCTCCAATTTTTTTGTAGCTTTTGAAGAAAATGTGAATGCCATGTTGTCATAGCCATGGAACCTCTTAGATCCTTCAATGCTATGGGTTCCATTTGGAGCCACCGAGCTTTAGTGAACTTGGATCATGCAATGACAGACAGCTCTATCTCTCATCGCCCGAGATAGATCACGTGTCGCCCATTCTACGTGATCGAGACACGCGTGATTAGATTGATCGATTTTACCCCTTTACACTATGGGTTTAATTATGGTCATCCAATCAGAGAACGACGCATCCCATCGTTAGATGACTTAGTGATGTGCCAACTTAAATAGCCAATCCCGCAATGCCAATAGAAAGTGCCACATGGTGCGATGGGATTAGGCTTAATTACTAATATATTTTTTAAGGCTAAAACTCCATAAATTCATAACAAATTCTAGAAAAATCAAAAAATACAAATAAATGCTCATTTCAAATATATTTGAGAGGAATCCATTAAAATTATCCTCAATGGATTTTGAATAGTAATCAAAACTTAATTCAGTTTAATTAAAAAATTAATTAGCCTTATTCCAAATTAATTAACTAATTAACCTCAAACTTTTGAGATTGTTTAAGGGGATGACCTCTCCTCTCCTAATTTTCTTGGGATTTATTTGTTAATTAATTGGAAAATTGATTGATTAAACTCTAATTACCTTATTAATTTAATTGTTAATTAAGCATGTGAATAGTAATTAGTTAATTAACCGGGCTTCTTAATCATTGTTTAATAGTGAGGAGGTTTATGTAATGATTGGGACCTCTCTCTAATTTCTTTCTCTAAGTTCACCTTACTTTTCAAAATAAAATTGATTAGGGATTGGCTAATTAATTACCTAATTAGTTTAATCAATTAAATTCATATCTAATTTTACCTGATTAATTTATGGGTAGATCTATAGGTGTTTAATAGCCTAAAGAGATTTAATGAAATTATGATTTACCCATATGTGTGGGAAAATCATGAAAGTAATTAAGTGAGTTGTTTAATCTAATTAACTAATAATTATGAGCTAATTACATTAGGCCCTTTCATTTCAAAGGACCATTGCTAATTTACTTTTCAATTCATTTGCATATCATGTTAGCTCACACTTATTTAGTTAATTACCTTAAGGTAACATAGGAAAGAGTTAATTAATTATTTAATGCATATGACAACTTGATTAATCCATAAAACAAACTTAATCAAATCTCATTAAACCAAATTAACTCACAAACATGGGGATGGGTTACGATTAGCAAACTCCTTCTCACATTTCTTAAGTCAAATTAGATATGAAATCAAAATGACATTAAAAAACTTTGGTTTATTATAAATAGTTTTATTTGGTATGTTTGTCCTCGAAATAATTGGATTGAATGAATCACATGCTTGTATTTGATTATTTCTTTCCAATCATGCTACATATTGCATGTTGTTTAATTCCATGCATCCATCTCTTTTCAAAATTAATTAAAATGGTTTTCCTTTATGTTAAGCTTGCATGTGTTGATTTAATTTAATATATGTGTGGCTATTATCACTATTAAATTTAAATATATTTTCTAAAAGTTTATGAATGAATGATAACTGTGTAGTGATGTTAGTTATAAATATATATGATATGCATGTGATTATACCTTAAGTGTATGGATTGAAGATTTCTTTTCTTAATTCATATGTGGTTTTACATGTATTTGAATGTTAATGAGTATATAGTCCAATCCTGGGAATACTAGGCTTTAGTTAGCCCTAAGGAGGTCAATTAATTACCTCACTTCGGTTAATAGTGACATGTACTTATTTGATTTCATTTATATGTATTTCTACATCAAAATTTGGATAGGACTTTAATCCATATGCATAAATGTTTCAATTAAATAAAATGCAATCTTTACATGGTTCTTCTTCCTTTATTTGTGTATACATCCATGTGTATTTGAGAAAAGCAAGTGTTTAGTGTACATCCCGTGAATACAGATTTAGTTAAAGGAGGACATTTGATTACCTCACTTCCTCAGTTAACAATGGCATATACTATCTTATGTCTCTTATACATGTGTGTTTGTATTTAATTATGGAATTAGAACCCTATTTCTTTTATAAAAAAAAAAATCCATGCATCCATAATTGACTAAGTGCTTGGATTTAGTAGTCATGTGACTTGGAGCTTTCTTTCTCATATTCATGTATATAAGTTTACATATGATTGAATGTAATGGGTATATAGTTTGGTCATTCTAGTAATATGAGGCTTTAGTTAGTCCTAATGAGGTCATTTGATTACCTCACTTCCACTGAACAATGACACGACCTATTTAATTTCATCCTTATGTATTTTTATATAAGAATTTAGATAGAGCTTTAAGCTAATATGACTACATAATTCAATCACATGCAAGAATATAAGATTCCATATACACATACATTCATCATTCAAGTGAGCCATATGTATATATAACACTTAGGATTAAATCATATGCATGATATTCATGATGGAAAGGAATCATTTGATATGTGTCATATGCTAGTAGTTCAATTCAATTAATCTTAAGACTTTTACATGTTAAATGAAATTATTTAAGGTGAACCTAAACTTAGGATTAATTAAAATATATAATAAGTCATTCACTAAAGAGAATTAAACTAAATTATCATGCTTTAGAAAGTGACTTAAGGTAGGGATGAAAGAGGGCAATCCTCTTCTTCTCTTTACAACACTTATTTGCTAAGTGTAATCATATGCAAAAAAAGAAAACATAAATTAAAATTCTTAAATCAATTAAATAACTTCAAGTGAAATCAACCATTTATATTAAATGAAAGTCTTTCACACTTAGAAAATCATAACACTAATGCTTAGTAATGATACACCACAGACTTTAACACACATACTAGAGTTAAGTCACCACTTCTAACTTTATGTTAACATGCATGATATGATGTATGTTTTATTTTGTGATGTATTATTTTAGACTAGATGTTAGGTTGTATATTTTGTAGACTATATGTTAGGTCGATATTAGCCTAACCATATTTTATGGGATTGTGCTTAAGGGGTACTTAAAAATAAATGTAAATGCTCTCTTCATAGATTATTTAAATCCTTAAGCATAATCCAAGTTAGACAGTGGGTTTGGTTATCTATGTGTAGGTGCTAAGTCCCAATTATATATATAACTCTTGGGATTGTATATTTGTTTAGCTAACACTTGTTTTGTAGGTGTAGTTAGATTTAATTTTTTTCCTACTTTTAATGTAATTATTTATTAGGAATTAGGATTAGTGTTATGGGGATTAGGATGAGCATTGGCTAGAAGGATTAATCGGGTGCCATGTGATGCCTTGAAGCCTACCAAATCAAAGGAAATAAAGACATGAAGAAGTGAAGGAGACATAAAGAAAGGATTTGAAGATCCCCATAGCACTTATTCATTTTTAAATTGTAATTATTCTTTTATATTCGGGTTGTATAAGGGTAGAGCTCTACCCATCTTTTCTTTTGGGTTGTATGGCGTTGCAGGCGACCTCTTATTATTTTATGATAATTATAAAATTGATTAATCTTATGTTTAGTTTGCACATTAGAAATGGCAGCTTTTCATAGTTTATTAAATGATTGATGTTTTAATGTGTAGTGCATGCGATTAGACTTTTAAGATAAAATAAACTTTCTACCCAACTACAACTCATAACTAAAGCTTTGAATAATTCATAACCTCACCATAAAGCCTAGGAATTATAGAAGATAATTAAAATATTTAATAACCCTAAGCTATATGATTATATGTTTCACATCATGCAATTCTTTCTTTTCTTGAAAATAGGGATTTCCATCCTTGCATGATAGGGAATGCTTGACTTGTGAGGACATCTCTTATGGTGGAAAATACCCTTCTAGCTAATTTGGCCAATAATCTACTTCATCATGCATTTATGCATATAAAATCCTAAAGCCTTTGTCGAAATGAAGTTTCAAAAATCAAATAAAATTTGAAAAGATTTGTATTTGTAGATTAAGTCATTATTCTTATCCCTCATGCTCTAGTCTCTTAGGGAGTGAGCTTAAGGACTTTAATCTCTTCCTAAATTAATAACGCTCAACTATCTTGCATATGACCGCACCACATGGATTTAAAGTATAGGAGGAGTTAGTTGGCGTAAATAAGCCCAGGTTGGGTGGTTTACCCTCTTATGGAGGTAAACGTTATGCCCATCTTTACTTAGATTTAGGTTGTGATTTAGTTTATGCCAAACCTCCCTAGATTTAGGATCAGGCTTTGTTTCCTTCCTTTCTACAAGCATAAATCCAACTCTTAGGCATTTCCATAACCTTGTGTTGATAGATTATAAGCCAATCTAATAAAATTCAACTCAAACAAAGTAAATCTCTTCACTTTCAAATATATAAAGCCCAATTATAAGATAAATTAGAATGCTCACTAGGTTTCCTAGTGTCATGAGCATTCCCTACTTATTCCTTTTGGTTTCCAAAATAAGTCTCTCCATTTGGACTTTCCCAAATAATTTTCTAAAATAGCCAATCCTTTGATAGTCTAATCTTAAAATCTTTGGAGACAATAGTTGCCTACTTTAATCGAGAGTATTCAGGAATTCACCTTCTTTAAGATGTAATTAACTATGGAGGCCTCTATAGGAAAGTTTAGAATTTGATTTAATATAAACCTTACTTTATTCATCCATATAAAGCGAGAAAAAATCTACGGTATATTCAAGACCCATCATGCCTTAGGAGTCCTTATTAAGTGATTTGGTCCATTGAATGGTGATGCCTCTATCTTTCAAGATAATACATCATACCTCAATATCATACTCGATCACTTGTAGTACCCCTTAGATCTGCATGGTGCCCCACATACACATCCAAAAAATAAACACCATAAAGCTCTTAGACACATATGATTAGACATCAAATAATAGGTCATTTCAAATTAAAAAATTGATCGAGTATACGCTTTCAGCACTTGTCAAAAAGGATGCCAAGTTCTAGTGAGATGACAAATGTCGATACCGTTGAAGACATCAAGATGGATGATGCCCCAGTTCAAGCGACCCTATCCGAAAAGCCATTGATTCTTTACACCACTACATTAGATGAATCCTTTGGCCCCAAAGCAAGGGAAGAAAAATGCACTCTACTACCTCATTGTCTTCTAATCTCAAGCAAATTATCCACTCATTAAGAAGCATTGCCTAGCTTTAATCTTTGCACCCCAAAGCTATGACACAACATGCTTTCCCATAAGGTAAATTTGATATCCGGGATCAATCTGCAATATCTCATGACACAGTGACACTATCCGTAATGTTGGCACATTGGTCTATAATTTTATCACGCTTTGACTCTCATACTCCTCCATGCGGTGGAAGGACAAGCACTAGTAAATTTCTTAGCACACACTCCTGCGACTCTCACAGTGATGACCTCACCGATGAAGAAATCATGAACTTAGGGGACACTAGTATTCGCCACTAGGAGATGTAATTTAATGGTGCCTTCCTCTCTAAGAGGAGAAAACCATAATCTACTATTTCAAAAAAAGTAGTAGAAGTCATCCTAACTCCATACCAATGTGATGAGATTCTCATATCACCTATCTAATCTTTGCACCAACAAGTCGAGTATGAGGCTTTGATTATCGGTCAAGAGTTAGCCATTACTTTAAGCATCCAAAACATCAATATATTGAGGATTATCATTTAGTCATTAATCAAAACAGGTCCTATAAAGTTCTAAAACCTAAGCTCCATCACTACCACAAGTACACTATGGAGTTGTTGGCCCAAATCCGAGGTTACCATTTACAAGATTTCTCAAGAAGACAATGTCATAGTAGATGCTTTAGCCAAACTTGCAAAGGTGTTGGCATGTCACGAAGATGAGTCCATATAAGGGTCCAAAATAGACAAGTCTTATCCCCTCATTGAAAGGTACTCTCTTGAAGGACATGCCAAAAAAGATAAGGAGTTGGATTGGAGGCAACCACTTATAAATAGAGGAAAACTACTTCAAGAGAAGTCCCAAGCCCATCGGGTGAAATAGAGAGCACTTTCTTATGCTCTGGAGTAACTTGTGTTGGTGGTCCTTTGATCATATGTGATTACATTGTTTAGGCAATACAAGCTCATAAGATCGTGGCCACACTCAAGATTATGTGGAGCTCATCAATTTGGTCCAAAAATGAAGGCCAAGATCAAGACTATTACTATCAATGATTCTAGATTGTATGGATGTAGCTAGGCGATGCCACCTTAAGGTACACGGTGGTACCTACACCACCCAACATTCTACATCCTACATTGACCTCATGACCATTCAAATGTTAGGGTACCGACATAGTGAGTCCAATTAACCCTCCTTTTCCAAAGGTCATCCGTTCATCCTAGCTACTACCACTTTTTCAAGTGGGAGGAGGCTATCCACTTAGAGAGGTCACAACTTAGCATAGGCTCCAATTTTTTAGGAACCATATTGTATATAGGTTCGGGTGCCTCGATGAATCATATCCAATAATGGTATTGCCTTTAAGAGCACAAAGATCAATGGTTTTTCCGGAGACACAACATAGATTAGAGACATTCTACCATCTACTACCTAAGGGAAAAATGGCAGAAACCTTCAATAAAACTCTCATCCATATATTGAAAAGATACTGATGATATGACAAATGACTATGGAATGAGCAGGTTAAAGCATTGTGGCTTATGACACCAGAACTCAACTCAATCTATCCCTTTTTCTTAGAGTATGGGTGAGTATTCTACCATTAGAAGTCCAACTCCCATCACTATGGATAGGCTGTGGGTAGCAACATCCGTGAGGCGAGAACACCAAGTTGCGGTTAGAAGAGCTCGAAGGTTTGGAGGAGAGACATCTACGGGCATGCCAAAATCTCGAGTTGTACATAGCAAAATGATTCATGCTCACAACAAGTTGGTCCATCCTAGAGCTTTTCAAGTAGGAGAACTTATTTTAGTTCTAAGGAGACCAATTGTTGCCCGTTGCAAGATGGGAGGCAAATTTGAACCCACTTGGGAATGCCCTTTTGCCATTGGGAAGGCCTACCAAGGAGGATCTTATCATCTTATCAATCATAAAGGAGAGCTGATGCTTCCAATCAGGATTTTTCTAAAGAAATATCATCCTTAAAACCATGTTTGAAAATCTTCATCATCAATAAAAATTCATTTTCAAACCAAATATTCTCTTTATTTAAAGTATTCTTTGCACTTTCTTGAATCGCCATGATGTGTTTAGGGTAGGTGTAAGAGAACCCAAGAAGCATCCTATCCTTCATCAACACAACAAAAACACAAACTACACACAAACACATAAAATAAACACATATCTTCTTCGAGCTACTTGAGTTGGGATAATCTCCAGACTCACTCATGCTGCTCTAGAGGCGATGTGCTACCCTTCTAGTGTGTTACCCCACCGGTCTTCTTATTTTGGAGGATGTAAGTTAGTTATGCTTTCCTTCCTTACTTGGCCACCGATGAGCACCATGTTAATTTGGTAGGCTTCTTGTGTGGTTGGTAAGCTACCCTCATGTTGGCTTAGTTCAGAGGATGTAAGTCTACGCTTTCCTCTTGAATTAGCCTTCATGTATGTTGACCTCACTTTGGAGTGAGTTCTCAACTCCCTCATCATAGATCTAGGACTCTTATAGACACAGAGCTCCTTAGTATTAAGACACTTCTAGTGATTAGATGAACACTTAACTTAAGCCTAGAGACTTAGAAGGATTAGCCATAGGAATAGGTTATGCCTTAGGGATTTAGAAAAATTTGCCTTCCCCATAGCCTAAACCCAATCCATGCTTTCCTGCTCAAACCAAACCTCAAATTCATTCCAAACCAAATTTCCAAGACTTATATCCAATCTCAAATCAATTTCCAAACCAAGTCCAACTTTAAATGATTGAAACCTAAAACCCCATGATTAAATTCAAAACCATTTATAAGCCCTATGATTTCATCTTATGGACTTAGCCTTAATCAAACTCAAATCAACCCCAATTCAATTTTTTCAAATATCAATTCAATCCTTCAATCATTTACCAAATCCAAATTACAGACCAAATCAATCTCAAATCAAATTCCAAAATTCCTTCCTAAGCCATATGAACCACCTTCATATGCTTAGCCAAAACCCTTTAAACCAAATCAAATTTGGTTGATTTCTTATAAATCAATCATTCCTTTTATATTCACAAATATAAATGAAATCCAAATTCGATGAGCCAAATCAAGTTAATCTCAAATCAAATCCAAGATCAAGTTTCCTCCAAGTCTTATGAACCACTCTCATAAGCTTAGCCAAATATCAATCCAAATTATCCTAAACTCAATTAATTTCTTCATATCAATTGTTCCTTCATTTATATTCACAAATATAAATGAAAAACCTCCAATAACCAAAATCAAACCAAACTAAATAGGTTTCCCTTCTTAGCCCTTTATACATCTTTAAGATTGATCAAATTTGCTTCCAAATCATTCCAAACTAAAGTGATTTTTTTATGAATTATTTATATGTTCATTTATATTCAAAAATATAAATAAAATATAAATCCAAATAGCCAAAACCAAACCCAAATCAAATCAAATATCCAATTTTAGCCTTTTAGCCATTTTTTGAACTTAACCAAATGACATCCAAATCAACTCAACCCATTGATTTCTTCATGATTCAATCATTCCTTCAATCATTTAGCCCAATATAAATAAAACTATAATTATTAAACCAAATCCAAATCTACTTAAGTCAAGCCCAAGTTTAACCCTTTTGATCTAAAATTATCATATGAAAAATCTATTACACTCTAATTGATTGTAGTTGGATTTATATTTCAATCCTAGACTCATGTATGAGTTCAACTAAACTTGAATCAAGCCTAAAAAACCAATTGACCCATTTAGGTGTGCTTGACCCAAAGTGACCTAAAGACCCTTTTGAGCCAAGTTCTAATCCAACCCAAATTGGATTGAACTAAGTCCATAACCTCATGATTAACAATCATCCAGGGTGTCAACTATCTTAAATTGGGTCAAACCAAGTCAACCCTTACCCCAAATAAAACCTAAAAAAAGCTAAAATCCACCATATACCAAATTGATTAAAACCTCATACTCAATGATTGAACAGATCAAACCCTCAATTGAGCCAAACCAAGTCCAATTGACCATTTGACCAAGTTTACCCAAATTGGCCTAAATAATATGGGTCAAATCATGATTTAACCCAAAATTGATTGCAATCAATGGCTCAAGTTCACTCCAAATTGATTAATGAACTTAACCAAAGCCATGATTGAGCCCAATTTGACCAATTGGACAACTTTACCCAACTAGCCCAAATTGACCTAAAAGGTCAAATTGGCCAAAATCAAATTAAACCCAAATTAAACCAAACCAAAGCCTACAATCAATTTAAATCAATTGAATATGAACCAACACCTAACCTAGCCAATTTGATCAAATTGGTCAACTTGACCAATTTGATTGAATCCAAATGAGCCAAAACCAAACCTAAGCCAAATCAATACAAATCAATTGAACCAAAACACTCCAAATGGTCATGTGAACTTGACCCAACCCTTGGTTTGATCCAATTTGACCAATTGGTCAACTTGACCCAACCTAACCCAATTTGACTTAAATAGGTCAAATCAAGCCAAATCAAACCAAATGAACTCCAAATCACTTGAAATTAGAGCTAACCCACTTTTACCCATTTCAAATCTGCCTAAATAAAATCCATTCCCAAATGACTAAGATACCCTTAAGGGCATCACATGAGGCAAATCACTTGGGAGAGTGGTCATTTATCTAACTTGGTCACTTGGCACCCATCCATTGGTCCACTAGACACCAATGACTCTAGCTGACCGAAGGGTGGTTGGGTCACCATTACTCATGGGAGGTAAAATCACCTCCCCTCCTATTGGAACACTTGGAATGCCATAGGACACCCACTACTCCTCTAGAAGCCACCCACATCCTCCTCCACTCAAATGAAGCGCCTAACATGATTCTCTACTTAAATCAAGCTCCCCTTGATATCCATTTGATCAAAATGGCCAAATAAAACTAGTTTCATCCAAAGAATGGGGAGTATTCCCACATCATTTTCACTAAAATCACACACTCACACTTGATTCAACCTAGCTAGAGGTGCACATCCTATAGCGATTTCCAAGCTTCTCGAGCTCCCAACTTATCCTTTCTCAATTTTATGGAAAATCAAAATAGGGGCCTCCATCCATATCATGTGCTCAAACCTCCACCAAAGTGCAATTAACTTTGCACACCATCCTTGAAGCCTAATGAGAGAACGAATCATCCCTCATGCTTCCAGATGATCGAAGGGTAGTCGATCGGACCACTTCTATTCCATGCCTTGGTCTTCAGCAATCCACTTCAAATCAAAGCTCATGCCGCTCAACATGGCTTCATTTACCTAAACAAAGCTTCCTCAATCATTGGAATCACCATAAGCTCAGGTATGTCATTAATCAAGCTTAAGATTAAAATAGGTTGGTTCTTTGTGAAGAAAAGTTAGATATCATTAGATTTCCATCGTTGGATGTGTTTGTCTCCTCCTCTTGATTATGTGGGATTAATTTGATCTCCATTGAGCTCAGTGAACTTCGGATCAAGTGACGAATGTCGATCTCCATTTCTCACTGAGGAGAGATAGATCACAGATCATCCATTACTTGTCGAATGGATGGTCTTTAATCATCACGTAGAATCATTGATTTTCCTTTAGAATTGCATTTAATTATAGCCATGCAATCTTAGATCGGGTCCACGGAAAAGCGCATCGCAAGTCCGATTTGAAAACTTAAATAGTCAATCCCCTTCGCCATGTGAAAAGCATGCTACATGTACGTGGTCACGGATTACTTTAATTAGGTTAATTAAACCATTTTTAAAGCTGAAACTTCCAAAATTCATACCTAATTGTAAAAAATCTTAAAAATACAAATGAGGGCTCATTTTAAAGGTATTTTAAATGGGAATCCATTAAAATTATTATTAATTAATTTTGAATAGTAATTTTAGCTTAATTAAGGTTAAATTTAAAATTTTAATTAGCCTAATTACTCTCTAATTAATTATTTAAATAATTGAGATGTTTAGGGGATGACCTATCTCCTATTTTTCTTGGGATTTATTAGATTAATTAGAAATAAAAGGATTAAGCCTTAATTACTCTCATACCTTAATTAATGTTAATTAAGTAAATGAACAATAAATTAGTTAATTGGTTAATTGACCTTTGTTAACAATGGAGAAACTTAGGGAAATGGATTGGGACCCCTCTTCAAATCTCCTCTTTGAATCTTCTTCATTACTTCTTTAAAATTAATTAATTAAAACTCATTAATTAATTAATTAATTAAATCAATCAAAACCCAAATCATATCTTAAATTTAATTAACTAATTGAAAGATTTAGGATTGAGACTTAGGTTTCCTTCTTTATCTCTTTCTAAGTCCATTTCATACTATTGATTAAGAATAATTAAGATTTAATTAGATAATTAACAAACTTAATTAATTTGATTGAATTTGTTTTCCTTTATTAACTCTTGGTAGCTCTTTAGATGCTCAATAACCTAAGAGAGAGAGAGAGCTAATGAAATTATGGTTAGCTCACATGTGTGAGAAAACCATAAAGTAATTAAGTGAGCTCCTTAAACTTAATTAATTAATAATTATGAGCTAATTGCATTAGGCCCCATTCATTTCATAGGAGCATTGATATTTACTTTATATGTGGTTGCATATCATATTAGCTCATAATTGTTTAACTAATTACCTTAAGGTGATATAGGTAAGGGTTTAGTTAATTGATTTAATTCATACCTCAACCTAATTAAGCCATAAAATCAATTTAATTATTTTTTCATTAAATCAAAATAACTTCACATGGGGAATGAGTTTAGGATTAGCAAACCTCTTTCACATCTCTTAAATCAAATCAAACATGAAATCAAAATGACTTTAAGAAACTTTGGTTTATTTTAACTAAGCTTATTTAATTTGATTATCCAGAATTAGTTGGATTGAATGAGATTATATGCTTGTGTTTCTTTATTTCTTTCCAATCATATTAAAGTGTTGTATGTCACTTGATTCATGCATTCATTTCTTCAAAAATTAATTGAAAATAAATGATTTCCTTTATGTCAATTTGCATGTGTTGACTTAATTAAAAATATGTGTGGCTATCACTATTAAATCTCAAATATATTTTCAAAGTATCTTAATGAATAAGAATATGTGTTATAACTTTAGTTATACATACATAGGAAGTGCATGTGAATATAAGCTTAGTGTATGAAGTGAAGTTCCTTCTTTCATTCATATGTTAATTTGCATAAGTATGAATGTTAATGGGTATATTAGTTTGGACATCCGGGATGAATAGCTTTAAGTAGCCCTAAGGAGGTCTCTACCTCTCTCCCTTAGTGCAAAATAATGGCGGCATACCTATTTGATTTAATGCATTTTGACATTAGATTTTAAATAAAGCTTTAATTCATCTACACAAATAAATTGATTAAATTGAATCTAACCTTTTTTATATAGTTTTCATTTCTATAGTTGCTTACATATTCATAAATATATAAAAGTGTATATTAGTGGATATCCTAGGGGCCATGACTTTAAGTAGCCCTAAGGAGGTCTTAACCTCACTCCTGTGAAACAATGGCACCATACTATTTAGAACTTTTATATATGTGTGTGTGTGGTGTAACTAGTGAATAAAAATTATAATTTAATTAAATTGAATTCTACTTTTGCATGGTTTCTCCATTTTATAGTTGTTTACACATTCATGTGTATATATGATAATAGTGGGTATATTAGTTTGGACATCCCAGAGATGCATGACTTTAAGTAGCCCCAAGGAGATCTCTACCCTATGTGAAACAATGGAGCATACACACTTAAATTTTTTTATATGTGTATGTGATACAACTAGTGGATGAAAACCATAATTTAATTAAATCATTCCTACTTTTGCATGATTCCCATTCTTATAGTTGCTTATACATCCATATGTATTTGAGGATTATATTAGTGACATCCTAGGGATGCACGACTTTAAGTAATGGAGGTTCCTCACTCCCTTGGTGTAGAACAATGGTGACATCTTACTTAAAACTTTTATACATGTGAATGTGTATTTAACTAATGAATGAAAATCCCCTTTATAATCGAAAGACATGCATTCATACTTTGTTCAAGTGGTTGAATAGATTAATCATATAATTTGAACTTCTTTTCTTATGCTTTTGTATAATAATTTAGATAGAGCTTTAAAATAATATGAAAAAATTAATTCAACCAAATGAAACATCAATTCAAATGCATTTGCTTACTTTCATCATTAAAGTATGCTAAAGTATAAATTGCATGTATAGCTATGTTTAGAGCTTAACCATATGCATGCTATATATGATGGAAAGAAATAAACAACCATGTGTCATGTGATGAGTTCATTTCAATTAATCTTGAGATGCCTTTCCTATTGAATGAGTGTATTTAAAGTGAACCTAAACCTAGGCCTAATTAAAACATATAATAAGCCATTCACTAAAGAAAATTATTTATATAATTGGCTTTAAAGTGACTTAGGTAGGGAAGAGAGAGATCCTCTCTTTCTTTCTATATAACACTTAGTTTTTGTAGGTAAAATAAAATAAAAGAAAATATTAAGTAAAACCTTGCAGTCAACTAAACAACTTAAAAATTAAAACTACCCTTTAAATTGAATCTTTATACACTTAGAAAACTATAACTCTAAAGCTTAGTTGGGACATACCTCACAAGCCTTAATACACACACATTAGATTAAGTCACCACTTCTAGCCTTATGTTAGTGTGATGCATGGTTTGATGTATGTTTTATTTTGTGATGCATTATTTTAGGCGGATGTTTAGGTTATTATTAGCCTAATTATGTCTTATAGGATTATGATAAAGTGGGCCTGAAAAATAAATATAAATGCTCTCTTTGTATGTTGCTTAAGCTCCTAAGCATAATCAAGTTAGGATAGGTGGGCTTGGTTACCCATGTGCGGGTGCTAAGCAATTATAAATATAATTTCTTGGGCGAATGCATATTTAGCTAACCTCTATTTTGCAGTGCATTAGATTTACTCTTTCATTTAAAAGTAATTTGTATTGGGATTAGGATTAGTGTTATAGGAAAATGAGCGGTGGTTAGAAGGCTTTATCCTAGAGGCTCCATGATGCCTTTGAAGCAAGCACATCAAAATCAAGTCAAAGGAGGAAAGAAGTAAAGAATGAAGACCCCCATAAAATTTATCATTTGTAATTGTAATTATTCTTTTATAATTTGAGTTGTATAAGGGTAGAGCTTCATACCCATTTCTCTTTTCAAGTTGCTGGTACCCATACCAACCTTTATTCTTTTATGGTAGTTATAAAATATTTGATGTTATGTTGAGCTTGTGCATTAGAAATGACATCAAACTTCATAGTTTCTTTATGAATGGTGTTTGTTGTATGACACGGATCGATTAGGCTCTTGAGGAAAATAAATTTTCTACCCAACTACAACTCATAATTAAATTTCTAAATAACTCATAATCTCACATAAAGCCTAGGACATAATCAAAATAATTAAAGATTTAGCAACCTTAGAATGGTTGAATGCATCAACATGCATATATGTTGACCTTAGGATGAGCTCTCAACCCCTCCATCTTAGACATAGGACTCCTCTTAGACTTTAAGAGATCCTTAGTCTTAAGACACATCTAGTGATTCAATCAATCCTTCAATCATGAATCTAAATATAAATAAACTTCAATCATGAAACCAAAACTCAATCCAAAAATCAAACCCAATCAAACTCTGTTCACCCTTTTGAACTTGAAATTGTCAAGTGAATCAAAACCCATTTGACTTCAACCACTTGCAAATGAATTTATATTTCAATCATAAGTCTATATGTGAGTTCAATCAAACTCAGTTAAGCCGACCAAATCATTTGACCTACTTAGGCTCACTTGACCCAAAGTGACCTAAAGTACCTTATGACCCAAATTCTAATCCTAACCAAATTGGATTGAACTAAGCTTACCTAAGCCTCTCATTATGATCAACATTCATCATAAGATGATCAATCACTCAAATTGGGTCAAACCAAGTCAAACCTAATGGTTGACTAAGTCAACTTAGCCAAAATGAAACTAACATAGCCAAAATCCACCATAGGCCAAATTGATTGAAACCATTGATCCAAACTCATTCATGACCAATGTTTTAAACTTGACCAAGTCAACATTTGAGCCTAACTTAGCCCAATTGGCCACTTGACCCAAGTTGACCCAACTTGACCTCAAAAGTCAAAATGTGTCAAAACTTGATCTAAGCTAAATTGATTGAAACCAATGGGTCAAGTTCATTCCAAAATGATTGTTGAACTTGACCAAAGCTCCAATTGTAGACCTTTGATTGACCTTGAACCCAACTTGACTTAAAGGGTCATATTAAGCCAAATCAAATTAAACCAAAATTGATTGCAAAAAGATACCAATCCATTTCATATGACCAATGAAACCTAAGCCAACCCATGACCTAACCCAAATAGGTTAAATGGGTCAATTGATCAACTTGACCCATTTAACCTAAAAACTCAATTGAACAAAACCAAATATAAATCAAATTGAACCAAATAAAACCACACATGAATGGTCAACTTGATTGGTTTGACCCAATTTGACCAATTGGTCAACTTTGACCCATTTTGACCTAAATGGGTCAACATGAGAAATCATATCAAACCAACTCCAAATTCATTGAAACTTGGCTATTTTTTCATTCATACCAATATCCAAATTGAAACCCAAGCCAAATGAACATTTTACCCCTACTCCATAGGGTAAATTTTGGCCAAATTCACTTGGAATTTGGATCAAATCCTCTTCATGACCACTTGACACCCACTTAGTGGACCAAGTGGACACTAGTGAGTGTGATGCACCCACAATGGGATTGGGTCAGCCCAAACCTAAGGCTAAAATTGACCACCTCACTTGAAATTAAGCACATGAAATCCCCTCCACTTGAATTAAGGAGCTCCACTACTCCACTCTTCTGGCCAAACCAATGGAAAGACACTCTAACACTAATAAACTCATAGGTCAATTGGATCAAAATGGCAACATCCTTCTGTCCAATTGCTCTTGGGGAGATAGACTTCCCCTAATTCCAATTCATTTCATCATTCTCCAATTGATTGAGGTTAGGAAGTCAGGAAGCCATTGTAAGCCTCCCCAAGCTTTTGGAGAGTTTGAATTTCCATTTCTCATTTTCATAGGAAAATAGGGGAGCTCAAGAAAATTCAATCTCATACTTAATACCTGAAGTCACTTTGCAAGCTTCATCAGGGGGTCGAACTCACCAAGCCTTCACACAAGCTCCAAAGGCAAGGGTGGTACTCTTGACCAAGGCTGAGTTAAGGTGAACTTGGCCTATAGGAAGATCCAACCAATTTTCAACTCAAAACTTCAACAAGGCTTCTTCTCCACTAGACAAAGCTACTTCATGGGAATTGAGCATGGTGATAGCCTCCCTGAGGTATGCCATTAAATCGAGCTTAATTAGTCATAGTTTGGTCCTTTGTGAAGTGAATTTCATCTCATGAGAAACTAGCCATTGGATGTGATCTCCTTTGCATGGTGATGGTGCGGGTTGAATTTTGTTTCAATCAAGCTCGAGGTCAAATCTTCCCTTAGAAGATGGGCGGTGTTCATCTTCCACAGGAAGATCAAGGTGAATCATGGGTTGTCCATCCATTTTGGATGGATGGCCATAATTAAAACGTAGGATCCATGGATTATCCCTTAAGAACCATAGATCTATCTAATCGATCTTGATCGGGCGAGACAAAGTTCATATCGCTAGCAGACTATGATTTGACTACTTAAATAGACACTCCCATCATGCCGTGGAAAGCATGCGTCGGCCTCCACATGGTGTTAATGGGATTAGCAATATAATTAGGATTAAATTATCTAATTAATCAAGAAAATGTTAAATATTCATATCTAAGTGTAGAAAAATCAAAAAAATATGAAATAAATTGCATATGAAAGATAATGGAATGTAGAATATTATAAAATTAATTTTGATGATTTTGAATAGTGTTATTTTCTAAATTTGAGTTTTATTTGGAATATAATTAGGCTAATTACTCTTTGATTATTCCATTAATTAATCTCAAACTTCTTGTGTGTGTATTTGGTGGGATGACTTCGCTTTAATTTTCTTGGGATTTATTAATATTTTAATTAGGGTAATTACAAGATTCATCTCTAGTTACTCTCTAATGTAATTATGACTAATTAAGTGTGTAATTAGTGGTTTAATCCCTTGATTGAGTTAATTAAGGTTTGTTTAAATGAATAGGAGGTTTAGATAATAATTTTGGGATATCTTAAGCTATTCCTTAAAACCCTCTTTCTTCCTTAATCCAAATTCAATTAAGGATTAATTACCAATTACCTACCTAATTAATTTGTTAAAATTTTAAAACCTTCCGAACTTAACTAACTCACTTTGGGTAGATGCTTAGGTGTTTAATAACCTAAGTACATTAAGAAAAAAAATCCAACTCACATGTGTGAGAAGGATTGAAAGTACTTACTTAAATCCCTTAGCTTAATTAATCATTAATCATGAGCCAAATGCATTAGGCTCTTTTCTTCTTAAGTGCATTCGATTTAAATTCCTTGTGTGATTTTATGTCATATCATTGGCTCATAATTATTTGATTAAATATGCTAAGGTGGTGTAGGTAAGGGATAATTAACACTTAATTCACACCTCAACCTAATCAAAAATATAAAATCATCTAATCATTTAAAGATTAAACTAAAATTCCATACACATGGGGAAATGGGTTAGGACCAGCAAATAATCTTTCACATTTTCTAAACCAAACATAAAGCAAATTCAAAATAAAAATCACATTAAACAAACTTTGATTCACTTTAAACTTTCTTATTTCATAGGATTGTCTTTAGGAATTAATTAGGGTGAATGAGTTTATATTGTTTTCATCACTTTATTTATTTAAGCATGCTAAATATGTATGTCATATGAAATTCATGCATTCATATCTTTTAAAAAAATCAAAATTAAAATGAAATGTCTTATGTCAAATTGCATGTTTTGGCTAAAGTAGAAATATGAATGGCTATTATCACTATTAAATTCAGAAATTATTTTTTTTAAAACTTATAAATCAAATATCAAAACTGAAAGGTATGCTACTTATACTTTATTTATAAGCTTGCATGTGAATATAAAAAATGTGTCTTATGTTTGCTTCCTTTCTTTCCTCTTAACATGGATTTGAATAAGATTTGCAAAGTGTATAGTTCTTTTAAAAGAACATAACACTTAAAATCTACTCTTATCCTCTTCCATGTTATAACTTAAGAAGGATCTTTACATTTACATATAAATTGCATAAACAAACCAAAAATTAAAT
This sequence comes from Cymbidium sinense, assembly GCA_021442155.1. Lineage (NCBI taxonomy): Eukaryota > Viridiplantae > Streptophyta > Magnoliopsida > Asparagales > Orchidaceae > Cymbidium > Cymbidium sinense. The sequence continues at coordinate 122,424,316 of CM038217.1, forward strand.
AAACATAAACTTTGCATCTTTCTTTCCATTTATTTCTTTTTACATGCATATGTATTTAAGGAAAGTGGTATATTAGTCTGACAACCCTGGGTTGTGAGGGTAGCCCTAAGTAGGTCTTGTACCTTACACCCCCTTGGTAACAATGATGTCGTACTCACTTATGCCTTTCATACATACATGTGCATATGAATAAAGGATAAAAGAATTCCCTTTTCTACTTAATGAAAATCATGCATCATAAAGCATTCAATTTTCTTAAGTAACATTTCTTAGCATTCATCATAAAGTGTGCTAAACATTTCATTTATATAGATATGCTTAGGATTCATTCATATGCATGTTATACATGTTGGAAAGAAATGAAATGTGTGTTTTGTGATAATTCACTTTACTTAATCTTAAAATTTCTTTTTTGAATAGGTTTGTTTAGGAAAATCTAAACTTAGGATTAATTAAAACACATAACATTCACTAAATAAAATCAAATATGTCTACTTTAGAAATTACTTAAGGTAGGGAAGGAAAGAGAAGTTCTCTCTTTTCCCTCTCTTTATAACTTAGTAATTAATTAGGATTCACTTAAACCAAAATAAATTACAAATAAAATCAACTAAATCAACTAAACAACTTAAATAAAACCACCCTCTAAGTTGAACATTTTCACACTTAGAAAATCTAAACCTTAAAATATAGCTAAGCATACCACATAAACCTTTTAAAGCACACATTAGACTAAGTCACCATTTCTAGCTTTAGGTTAGGGTGCATGGTTTGATGTTTGCTTTTGTTTATGTTTATTTCTAGTCTAGATGTTAGGGTTAATGTGAATGAATGGTAGGATGATTTAGTCTAATCATTCTTAGGGGATTGTGCTTAAGGGGCATTGTAATAAAAATATAAATGCTTTTTTTTGTTGTGCGGTGCTTATACCCCTAAGCATAATCCAATAGGCTAGGTGGACTTGGTTACCCATGTGTGGGGTGCTAAGTCCAATATACATGCTTAGATGTATGGTTTTTTTAGCTAATCTCTTTTTTTGTGTAGTTAGATTTACTTTTCTTCATGTAATTTTTGCAATTAGGATTTTGGAATGATGTTATGGGGATTAGGATGAGCATTGGTCATAAGATCTCATCTTATGTACCATGTGAAACTTTGGAGCAACCACATTCCAACCATCAAAAGAAGGAACCAAAAGAAGAAAAGAAAGAAGAAGAAAGAAGAAAGAAGAAAGAAGAATGAAGACCCCATAACATGAATTTTCCTTGCTTAATTGTAATTAATTCATTTATAATCGGGTTGTATAAGGGTAGAGCTTCGGCTACCCAATTTATTTTTTGAGTTTGTGCGATGGTGCCGACACAAATGGCCTTTATTCTTTTTGCGTTAGCTTTATAAAATGTTTGATGTTTTATTTAGCTTGCATTAAGATAACATCCTTTTCAGTTTCTATTGCTTGATGTATGGCTGGATGATGATTAGGCTCTTAGGAAAAATAAATCTTCTACAAATTAATCAACTCAAAATTAAAATAAATAACTCATAACCTCACTTAAATCTTAAGTTAAATCAAGATAAAAAAAATTAGTAACCCTTAGATGGATGTACTTTCTTTTCTAACATCATGCATAAAAGCATATTATTTCACTCTTGATTGGAGGGCTTCCACCTTTGCGAGAACTTGGCTTGACCTGTGAGAGCCATGGTGGAAACACACCTCCTTATCTTGATTTTGGCCCATAATCTTATTTCTCATGCATTAGGCATATGAATCCTATAGCTTGAGTCAAATGATTGTCCAAAATAAAAATAAAACATGTGAAAATTTTGCATTAGATTTAAGTCATTTGAGCATGTCCTTACATGATCTAGTCTCTTAGGGTGTGTTTAAGGACTTAGTCTCTTTCTAAATAAATAACCATGTTATCTTGCATAAACATGACTACATGAATTTAAAATCATAGGAGTTAGTTGGTGTCACCCTGGTTGTAAGTCCAATAGTCAGTGGTTTATCCTCTCTTATGGAGGTAAACCAAATACCCATTTTTTTCCTTAGATTTAGGTCATTTTTTGGCCCTTGTCAAAGCTCCTAGATTTAGGTTCAGGTTGCTTACTCTTTTTGGGCTATAAGTATAAATCCTCACCTCTTAGGCATTTCATGACTGTACCATGGAATTGTAAGCCTAACATTCTAATGAAAATTCAACTCAAACACATTAATTCAATTTTAAAATGTAAAGCCCAACCATAGGGTAGTTTGGGATGCTTACTAGGCTTCCTAGTATCTTAAGCATCCCTACTTATTTCATTTGGCTTGATAAGAACTCTCTCCTCTTGATCAATCCCACTTGACTTTCTAAAATAAACCAATCGATTGATAGTCCTACCTTTTCAAAATCTTTGGAGACGATCATTTACCTTAATCGAGTATTCTAAGGAATCTCATTCCTTAGGATGTAATTAATGGAGCTTGCCTCCATGACTTAACAAACCCGATTTAAAATAAACTCTACTTTACTTTTCCATGTAAAGTAGGAAGAATCTGGTACATATGCGACCCATTATCTTTAGGAGTCTTATTGAGGTGATTAGGTCCATTGTAGGGTGGTGACTTCTATCTTTTGAGATAGTACACCTCTTCTGTAATGTACCGATCACCCTAATAAGAACATCTGTGATCTACATGGTGTCCAAATGCAAAGAGTGTATTTCTATCTTCATTTTATCCTATAGATTAAAGATGGAAGTATACATCTTTAGAGATGAAATTTTCACCGATTTTTTGCGACTCTGGGGATGGTTCCTCTCTCCATCTTTGGTAAATGATCATTGTCTCCAAGTATCAATAGTGGGTTTGTACTTTTATGAATCAAGACTATCTTTCTTTATTGGCATAGCTTATTTCATCCTTAAGTTAAGCTAGCCAACATCTTTAGGTTTTAGGACCTCACCCTGTTGGTCTTAAAACCCCGTTGGTTCTCCAATGGGTGAAAATAAATTTAATAAAAAAAAAAAATTAATTAAAGACTTCCTCCTTACCATTTTATGGTAAGGAAAGGTTCATTCTAAAATAATAAAGATAAAATAAATCCTTCATAAAATCTTGCTTTTCAAAAGCACTCTTTCAAAATGCACATAATAAAATATTTTACAAAAATTTTCTAAATCACTTTCATCAATCTTCATGATTATTATTTGTATCATCTTTACAAAAATAAAACCAACAATCACATTTTCTAAAAGCACAAATGAACTTCTTCACTCAATTCATTTTGATGAAGACTTCATTTTCAAAAATAAAATTCCAACAATCATGTTTTCAAAAGCATAAAATTTGAAGATGGGCCTTTCCATTCAATACATCCAAATGTGTTGGATGGATATTACATCTTTAGCAAATCACAACTTTGAAATTCCACTCACACATTCCACATGTGTTTGGTTGGAATTTTCACATTTTCAAAAGCACATATGAACCTCTCCATTCAATATACACATTTATTGAATGGGTTTCATTTCAATCAAAATTTAAAAAAAAAAAAAACTTTTGAAAGCACATATGAAACCTCTCCATTCAATATACCCAAATTTATTGAATGAAATTTCATTTCAAATAAAATACATTATTTTGAAATGCCATTTAACATATTCCATATATGATTAGTTGGAATTTCCTCTTTCAAAAGCAATAATCACACATAAAATACATCTTTGAAAATGAAACATAATTGATTTCCATCTTACATACCCAAATTTGTTAAATGGAAATCTCTCTTTCAAAATCAATAAAAATAAAATTTATTCAAATACATTAGAAACTTCATTCTAGCATACCCATTTGCTAAAGTCTCCTTTTCAAAACACAAATTTGAAATACATTTTAGAATTTTATTTAGCACTCAAATTTGTTAAGTCTCCATTTCATAAAATTTCAAAACACATTGGAACTTCATTTTAGCATACCATATTTGCTAAATGAAGTCTCCATTTTCAATCAAAATCAAAACAAAACATTAAGATTTCATTAGCATATCAAATTTGCTAAGGATCATATTTCAAAATCAAAATCTCAAAAATAAAAGAAACACTTTTGGGTTCATTCTTTAGCTTACCATATTTGCTAAAAGTCTCCATTTTCAAAAAACAAAATCAAACAAAAAAAACATTTTTTTTGGAATTTCATTTAGCATACTCAAATTTGCTAAGTGAAATTTCCATTTCACAAATTAAAGACATTGAAACTTCATTTTATACATATTTGCTAAAGTGAGTCTCCATTTTCAATCAAAATCAAAAACAAAAAATATTAGGACTCCTTAGCAAATTTGCTAAGGATCCTACTTTTCAAATCAAATTAAAATCAAAAGAACACATTAGGATTTTCTTAGCATACTAAATTTGCTAAGAGTCCTATTTTCAAAAATTTTAAAAAAAAATAAAACACACTTGGATTTCTTCATTTAGCATACCCAAATTTGCTAAATGAGAATTCCATTTTCAAATCACAAATGATTCTCAAAATAAAGCAAACAAAATACAAAGAAGAAATTATTTTCAAACATGTTACTTAGCATACCCAAATTTGTTAAGTGAGTAAATTCCAAAATCACAAATCCAAAACAAAAAAAGCAAATTGACCCTTTACTTTAACATACCCAAATTTGTTAAATAAAGGGTCCTTAAAATCAAAATTAAAATTCAAATATGAACCTATGGAAGCATCTCTTCAAAAATATTTGAACCCATTTTCAACATATCCAAATTTGTTGAAAGTGGATTCTATATCAAAATTCCTCTTTCCAATCAAATCTCAAAATCTATTCTAAATCATTTGAGCCTCACTTAACACTTTCAAGATGTTGAGTATGGGTTCAAATTATTAATTCTAAAATCAATCAATATCGATTCAAGTTTATTTTCAACATTGTAGACTTCATTTAGCGTCGGTTAGTTCATTTGTCTTAGATTAGTTGATAGCAATGGTTGCACAGAGATATGTGTTTACCTTTCCCGGATGGATCGGCCTGAGTCGCCTTCCCTCGACTACTCCCACCTCATTCACTTTGGATGAGGTTTTGAGGGCGGATTACATGTGAGGGCACTCCCCTCATGACTGTTAGCAAAGCAGTGGCGGGAGCCAGTCATTGGGTTGACATATCATCGATTTTGATATTCCCTCGCGAGAAGGAAGGTGGTGGTTCCTACTGTGTGTCAATGATAGTGCTTGTGTGCCCCATGGTTCTCCCACCCCAGTGGCTACCACCCACTCATTAGCACCTCAAGGGAAGGCTCCCGATCAGGATTGTCTCCACTACTTTTGAGGTTGGGTCTAGCTCTTACACTGCTTGCCCACCAAGACCCAAAGGAGAATAAGAATGCATGATAAGTACCATACTCACATTGCTAGGGAGATGGAGGATTACGATCTATTCTTGAGGAGTTGCCCACTTTTGTTTCCCAGGATACAAAACCCATTCCATCCTCTCTCAGGTGCAGAGAGGATGCGGGATCTGCTTCACCTCCACTAGTGGTTCAACTTACCACCGTCAGTAGGAGGTCATATGTCTCCATTCGGTTATGCTAGGTTGGTAGAGCCCTGGATGTCAGTCAGGGGGATTTGATTGAGATATGTTATCCCCAGTGGGGAAGCATCTTTGATAGGAGAGGGCCAGGAGGCCCATACCAGTTCATATCACTAGAGGAGGAGGTTTAGTCGGCGGTGGCATTTGCACTCATTGGTTTCCTTGATTGGCATCTGCCCATCATACGATAGTATTCTCTACGGGACTACCCATCATGGGAGGAGCTCTATTCAGAGAGTCATGGTGTCTCCACCACACTTACCCCCCATCATCTCCATGTTTGTCTTAGTTCTAAAGGCCATGAAGGGCATCAGGAGAAGAGGACCCGTTGGTGATTCTATGGAGAGAGATCCCATTCCATCTACACCACCTGTGAGGTTGAGCTCTCCCTTGACCTTACGCCTGTGAAGAAGGAATGGGAGATCAAGCATAGTGGTCATCCCTTCTCCACCACCACCATGAGACATAAAGATGATTGCATGGTTAGAGGGATAGGTGACAGTTGCACATATGATGATAGAGCCTCCTAGGAGTGTCACCCCATACATGTGATATAGTGAGCTATTTCTTCCAATGGGTATAGCCTCCGAGTTAATTCTCCAATAGCGAGGGGGAGGTCCTACATGATAGTGATCCCACCATCGAAAGTCATTTGTGCTAGTTCGATAGATCATTCTCTAGATGACATAGTAGCTCATTATTTCATGGAGAAGAAAAGATCCTAGGATGACTAGTCGATGAAGAAGATCAACTTTGATCCCAGCGAAGATGATTTGTTGGGAGACTCAATAGGGGTTTGCATGGTAGATACTAGGGATCCCCTAGAAGCAGACTATGGAAGGTGTTGAGGAGCGAAGACCACGACTCGACCCAACTCCTCTTAGCATAAATAAAGTATAAAGATGAAAAGATAGATAGGATGGAGAAGAGGCTAGATCTCATTACAACTATCTTAGCATTGCAGAACCAAAACCTGGTAGTTCATCCTACCATAGTTAAGACGTCGGAGAGTTGGTGCATGTCTTGGACCCGCCAAGACTTTACCTCAGTAGAGCAAGGTAGCACAACATGTATAGAAGGATAGTACCTCCATACAAGAAAAAGATATCAAGAGCATGGTTGAGCAATAGTGAAGAAAGCAATGGCTTAAGCTCAAGGAGGTTCATCAGTCTAAAGTGTAGACCCTATCTAGAGAAATGAATATCTAAGGGTTTGTGCCTCCTTCTTCAAGAGTTTTTAATGGCGGTGAACCCAGGCGACACATTGCACATTTGAGCTAGTTATTGCAATGTGGTGGCGGTGATGTTTACTCTTCTTTCTCTTCATCGTAGCTTAGTGGGTATAACATTTGATTGGTATGTTGAACTTCCAATAGTTGAAAGACTTTGAGTTGGAGCAACTCTTTATAGGTTTGTTGAGCTCAAAGGGGCCTTGTTGATCTTGTGGTATTCAACAAAATCTGGTGAGTCCCTCATTGATTACATTCTCAGATGGCATAATTTGAGTATGAAAATGAACCACATTGTGCGAACAACATGCCATAGATTTTTAAGAATATCCATGGCGGTCTCCTTCATGCTCAAAGGTTTCACCATCAAAACTTGAGAAATTAATCAACAAATTAGCTAGCTAGGAGAAATAACAGTTACCTTCTTTAGATCTACCAAATAAAGCCAAAGTCACAGGTATATGAGAAGAAGCCGGGTAGTGATAGGATAAAAAAGCGGTTGAGAGACCTTGTGCTCCATTGCTTCACCTCCTCTACCACCAGTAGCCATCACGCCCTCAAGCCTCCGGCTGCACTCCTCCTCCCGGCCATCATCATGTAGCGGTACACATACCTCGCCAGGTAGCTATGGTCCCACCTACTCTTTTGGATAAACTTAGCAAGCCTTATTCATTTAAGATGAAGGTAATCAAGATCTTTAAGAATCTCTTAAAGAAGCCTAATTTTTTAGCTAGACCTAGGAATGGAGGAAGTGGGTAAAAATATGATCCCAACTTTTTCCCCTACCACCGCATTATAGGTCATGTTTTGGAAGATTGCTTTACATTTAAGGACTGGCTTGAACATAGCTTCAAGACCGGTGCTATAGTCATCCCAAAGGAATACCTGGAACAACCATCCAGTTCCATTAGGGTAATCCTTGGGGATACTTGATCCTTCCAAAACCAAAAAGGTTGGGATATCTCCTTATCCAAAACCTCTAAGAAAATTATATCAAGATCAAGAAACTTTCCTTGCGGTGGAGTCACTCAAACCTCCAATCAAGGAAGGTTTGCAAAGTTTGAGCCAACTCAAGGAAAGGGAGCTGCGACAGCGAGCATATAAGGGATAGCTAGTAGCACAACCGGTGAGTCCGACCTCCAATCCACCATTTGCACTACCATCTGACTACTACTTGACTAGTTCTTCTTCTTTAGACATCTTGTATTGGCGGATGAGGGCATCAAATCCCTCACCCTCTTACTTTACTTGATTTATACTTTGTACCTCCTATCAAATCCAAGAAATTAAAAGAATAAAGCTAGCTTGAATTACATCTGTCACGATGGGTTTCTAAATCTATTTCTAACTCTTCAAGTCTAAATAATAACTATAATAATTGATCTTCCTCTTTCATTTTGAGTTGGATTTTCCTACTCTGAATACTATGGGTTCACTCTTGAGATAGACTTGGAATCATCGATTTTGAGGGTCCCATAGGAGGTTGGGGAGCGATGTCGGTAGAATCTTCATTACCACCACAAGAGATCACCAGTCAACCTCCATAGTGGCAAGGTTCTACCTCCTGGGCAACACCTCAAGATAGAGGGAAATAAGTCATTGGTTCAGGATCAGAAGCCCCTCCAAGATGCTCCACCCTTGGATATGCTTGTGGAGGATCAATCAAGGTGGACTACAATGTCCTCTCTAAGAAAGTTGTCATCTAAGCTAAGCATATACGATGCCCTTATCTTATCCAAAGAGATGAGGGAATCATTAATCAAGGCTCTCCTTGATCAGAGATATGCTTAGCTCAATTGACCACTGTGAGGAGGCACATTATTCCAGAAGCCCAGGGAATTACTTTACATGAAGACATTCTTACAGGACATGGAGCACAACGTCCCTCTACATAGTTGACATGGTGATTTAGACTTGCAGTTCTCATCGATCTAGGTGCATTAGTGAACATTATAGTAAAGACCCCCTATTTGAGGATCGACATCTCCACACTTTGAGGAGATCGGATGATGTTGAGGATTCAATGAACAAGGGGGAGGCTTTAGGTTCCATAGTGTTACCTTTGGAATATAGATGGCGGAAGAAGCCAAGTTTTATATCATTGATTTGAATACTTCATTCCTTTGCTTGGGGCCTTGGATATCAAATAAGATAATTCCATCCTCCCTCCATCAATGCATCAAGTTCGAAGGATGGGATTGAGTACTATATCAAAGAGATGAAAAGCCATTTTCAATTAGAGAGGTTGAGATGAAGAGGATGACCTCTTCCTCACCTCGAACTTGGGCAAAATTCAAAGAAAAGAAAATGAAGAAAAGAAAAAAAAAAAAGAAAAGAAAAATGAAAATCCAAGTGAACAAGAAAGGAAATTGAAGAAGAAATAGAGCCCATATCACATTCCACCCCCAATTCATTCCATCATATAAACATGTGGATGATGACTCAACTCACCGGGAGAAAAAGAGAGCGTTGTAGGTGGAAGACCCCTGGTTGGCCATCAACCAACAAGTTATGTTCCAGTTAAGGAGTACCCTTTATTCACATAGACTTGGAATCTAGTGAGGATGAGTCTAATTAGCATACCACCAACCCTCTCAATGGGTTTCATTGGAGGTGACACTCAGTACGGTGAAAGACCAGCCTCAAACAAAGCAAAGTATTCAATTAGTATGTAAAACTATGAGCAGTTAGGGACCTTAGCTCTAACCTCACTTTCATCTCAAAAGTTGAAGGTTTAGTAGTTAAGAAGCTCCTCTTCCAAAGATATGAAGTGAAGAGATTCTTTTTTGGGATCATCCTCCAAGTCAAGTTGATGTAGAACTTAAGGAGGACTCATATAAAAATTAATAGAATTACCTTGACTTTTACTCATCTTGTGTTCATAATCTTATAAAAGTTTGTTTCCTCATACATGGTCAGAATAGTGAGGCTGGAACAATGTAGGGAAGGGGAAATCAAGATCGGACTAGGATGATGGGTCAGTGATGATAATGATTACTTGAGTTTTTAATCATTTAGAGTTTGATAGTTCTTTTCACATACACCAACTCTTATGAGGATGTGTGAAAACCTTAGATGATCGATGATCTCCAAATCAAAGATGCACCACTAGAATTTGAAGAGGAGATCCATTCAATAATTGACAAGCTTAAAGAAATCAACCTCGGATAGAAGAAAATCCACGACATACATCGGTTCATTGCTAAATGAAGAAGAAACCAATGATTTAGTTAGGCTATTGATTGAGTTTAAGGGCGCTTTACATGGAGTTATGAAGAGATTCGATTATCTCTACGTTGTCCACAAACTAGCAATGATCTAGCGCTAACTCTCAAGCAAGCTCCTAGGCATGTAAATTGAACAACAGGTCATTTAGTCAAAATGCTGGTTTCATCGGGAAGAAAAATATACCTAGTTATCTAGTGTCATCCAGTTAAGAAGAAGAATGGCCAAATTACATATGCATCAATTTTAGAGACTTAAAACAAGGCATGTCCTAAGGATGAGTTTCCTTCTTATACCGAATTAATGGTGGACATTGCCTCATCTCATTTTCTCCTTTATGGATGGGTCATCTCTCAAATCAAGATGGCCCCAGGATGAAAGAAACACTACTTTTTTGAATCTGATTGTTATAGGGTCATGCCTTTCACTTAAAATCTTTGGTGCTACCAATGAACCATGACTTAGATCTTTGACAAATTGATCCATCATCGGGTTGCGTTATGTTGATGATCTAGTATTCAAGTAGAAAAGGAAGACCATCTCTTTGACTTGAGAGTAGTTTTTTGAACAATTAAGATAATATAACCTCAAAATGAATCCCAAGTGTGCATTAGTAGCTTCAGGGAAATTCTTTGTTGTTGTACACCGGGGGAAATAGATCAGAAAGATCAAAGCTATCTTAGAAATGCCACTCCCCAGAGTTTAACTCAACTTCTTTCAAGGGCGGTTGGCATATCTAAGATGCTTTATTTCTCGGGAGATGCAAGCCATTCTAGCACTTATCAAAAGGATGCCAAGTTCAAGTGGGATGATAAGTGTCGGCATGCCTTTGAAGATATCAAGCGGTATTTGGTAAAGGCGTTAGAGCCCTTCTCGGGCCCACTCATCCTCTACACTTTGCATTGGATGACTCTCTGGGTGCTTTGTTGGCCCAAAATGATGAAGGAAGGAGAGTGCTCTCTACCTCGGTTTTCATCGATTTCTGAAGTGAAATACCCACCTATTGAGAAACATTGCTTAGCTTTGATCTTTGCATCCCAAAAGCTATATATATCTTTCTCATAAGGTGAACTTGATTTCAATAATCCACTATAATATCTTATGTTCACACTATATGAAAGTTTGCGATGGTCCATGATTCTCTCATAGTTTGATCACATTCAAACCCTATGTTGGTAAAAGAAGCACTAGCAAATTTTAACACACCCACTTCTGATTCTCCGCTTAGTGACAATCTCTCACGATGAACAAATCATGAACTTAGGGAGGTTGACAAACCGATGGGAGATGTATTTTGATGATGCGGCTTCTTTTTTCATAAAGGGGAAGCACCATGATCTACTCTTCCAAAAGGGGTAGGGTAGGAATAGTTCTCTAACTCACGTGATATGATGAGATTCTCATACTATCTTTCCAACCCCTGTACCAATGAAGCAGTATGAGGCTTTGATACCGATCAGTTAGCCATCACTTGTGTCAATAGCATCAACATCTTTGGGATTCTCGGTTGGTCATCAATTGGGTGGTCTACAAGGTTCTCAAACCAAGCTTCATCATTACCATGTATACCATGAAGTTGTTGGCCCAAATCCCCAAAGTCACCATCCATAAGGTTCCCTAGCGAGAATGCAGTAACATATGCTTTGGCCAAACTTGCCAAAGAATTGGTATATAAAATGAGTCCATTCCAATAAGGGTATTGATGTTGAACTCATCGAGAATTTCTCTTGAAGGGGAGGTTGTATTGCCTATAAGGACAAGGAGCTGGATTGGAGGCAATTCATAGACTATTTGAACACAAACTACCTCAAGAAAGTCACAAGCCCATCAAGTGAAATAGAGAGCTCTCTCTATGCTCCTCATTGATGGCACCTATACCTAGTCCTTTGATCAAATGTGGTTTTGTTATTTAAATAAACATGAAGCGACATTGTAATGAAATTTTATTAGGTTTCATCAATATGATATGAAGATGAAGATAAAGATCAAGAGACTAGGATGAATTTGCCCATGGATGATTGCACATGGATGTAGCTAGGAGATGTCATCGAGTGTACAGCGTGTGGTCCTACATCAACCCTACACATTGGCCTCATGGACATTTGAGTGTTGTGCGACATTGTGGGTCCCTATCGATCCTCTTCCAAGGGTCATTGGTTCATCTTAGCTACCCACTACTTTTCCAAGTGGGTGGAAATCCCACTCAGAGGTCACTGCATGTGCTTCAATTTTTAGAACCATATCATATATAGGTTTGGGTGCCTAGATGAATTATATTCGATAATGGTACCAAAAAGCACCAAGATCAACAGCTTAGCTATATGGCATTGAGATACTCCATCATCTACTAGAGAAAATGATTTAGAAGCATTCAACAAAACTCTCATCCAAATACTAAAGAAGACTCTGATAAGCGATGGAATGAGTGGTTGTAAAACCTTGTGGGCTTTTCCACATACCGAACTCCAACTCAATCTACCCCATTTTCCTTAGTGTATGTGGGAAGATGTTTTACCTTTAAGTTCAACTCTCATCACTAAGGATAGCATTGGTAGCAAGATCACTATAGAGGAGAATGCAAAGTTAGTTAGAAGAGCTTGAAGGTTTGGAGGAGAGTCCTACAGTGCTCTCAGTTGTACAAAAAATAATTCAAACTTCACAAGCTAATCGCCTAGGTCTTTTTTAAGTAGGGAACTTGTGTTAGTCCTAAGGAGACCAATTGTTTCCCATTGAAAGATGGGAGGCAAGTTTGAACCCACTTGGGAAGGCCTATGTCATAGAAGGCCTACCAAGGAGGATCTTATCACTTATTGATTAAAGGGGAACACCCGATGCTTCAATTAATGGGCTCTATTTGAAGAAATATTACCCATGTTTGAAAACAATTATCAACAAAGGAAAAATATGATTTCATTTCATCAAAATCTTCTCTTCTTTCAAAGCGTTGTTTGCTTATCTTGTGAATCTGTGGCGTGTTTAGGATATGTGTAAGAGTCCCGAGGCATCCTATCCCTCTTTCATAACATAAACATAATCAAACAAAATCTCTTAATTAGAATAGGTGTGAGAGAACCCGAGGCATCCTACTTTGATTAGCACAATTAATTTAGGTGTGAGAGAAAGCGGCATCCTTTCTTGGTAAATCGACTACCATCCATGGCACCACTTTATCAAAATTCCCCAAGCATGTTTAGGGTAGGTGAGATAACCCAAGTGGTCCTATTCCCTTTAACACCACAAAAATAAACACATATCTTTTGTCTCGGCTACATTGATGTGGAGCAAGCCCCTGTGGCTCATTAGCTACTCTAGGTGGGTCTACATACCCACCAGTATGTCACCCTATGGTCACTTGTTTGGAAGATGTGAATCCTGCTTTTCTTCTTGACCATTACAAACCAATGAGCACCTTGTTAGTTTAGACTTCACTTCCCACCAATAAGCTACCTCATGTTGATTTTATTTAAGGAGAGTCCAGCTTTCTTCTCATAATCATCATCTAATCTAGGTATATTTGGGGTTTAGGATAAGTCCCCAGGCTCCTTTCCTCTTGACTATTTGAGTTGATATAAGTCCTCATACATTCACTTAATAGCCTAGGTGGGATGGCACCTGTCGGCGAAGATGACTATCCCAGAATCAATTTTGCTATAGGAAGATGTGAGTCCTCGAGCTTTCTTCCTAGGCGATTGTTGCAAACCCAAGCACATTAGGGGTAGTTGATGTTTCTGTCGACTCACCCGGTGGATACACCACTCTTGACATATATAAATCCCACTTTCTCCTTGAGTTGACCACCGAATACATATTTGATATGATTAGCCATGTCATCTTCTCCGGTTTTGGATTAAGCCCCAGCGCCTCTCCCGGGCATTATATTTGAATCATGTCCTTTTACAACCCCATTTAGACACTACCACAGTTACTCTTGGTTTGGACCATTCCCCTTTCCTAGTAGCCACCCACTGGTTAAAGAATTTGTTGGATGCACTTCTTCCTTAGTTTAGTAAATCTAAGATAGGTATAGGCTAATAAGCTCTTCTCAATTTGATCCCTCACAAATCAATAGGGTCCATGTTAAAAAAACTAAATAAATAAATAAATTAATTCATGGATTAGGAATTCAAGCCCCCAAAGGACTTTTCCAAAGCAAATCATATCTTAGGCTATGTCGAGAACTCCCTATAGAATTGCGACTACACGAGTTGAGATAAATCTCAGGTTGGTACTCACTCCTGCTCTTAGGTCGTTCAATCTATTTTCCATGAGCAGTTACCCGATAGTCATTCTGGAAGATGTAAGACTATGATGCATTCTAGCATGTACATGGCGGGCAACCCTAAGTCGGTTTGATTTATTTCAAAGCAAATCACCCAGTGGTCTTTTTTGGTGGATGATGTGAGTCCATGGCTTTCTTCCCTTGAATTGATCATTGGAACCGAAGGCACTCCTTTGGTTGGATAGTTCTCCCATCGTAGAAGCTACTCCCTTTGGTTTAGTAAATCGAGATAGGCTATAATATAAGCTCCCTCAATGTGATCCATTCAAACCATGAGAATCCATCAAAATAAATCTAAAAATAAAATTAATCTTGACTATCTTTGAGTGATCAAAGTCCCCCGACATTCACTCAATAGTCAATCATAAGTTGGGTTCAATTTGCCTTGCCAATGGGTCACCCCATGATGGTCCCCTTTGGAGGATGTAAGTCACTATGCTTTCTCCCTATACTGCACCAAAGGCATCCTTTGGTTGGTTAGTCCTACTATGTGTAGACTACCCCTTTGGAGTAAAACGAGTTAGGTCTAGGCCTCCATGGCTCTACCAGGTCGATCCATCATGACCAAAAGGTCATTTCAAGATCCAAAATTAAAAATCAAAACAAATTCAACCCTCCTCTCGGTGGGTGAAACAAATAAAACAAAATAATCAATCAATGCAATCAATCTTTTGCTTCTCTTTGGTGAGATGTAAGTCTCTAGTTCCCCAACATAGAATTTAACCTCAGTTTGAAACCCTCCCTTGTGGATGACTTAAACTTGCCTCAGAGAGTTCACTTTTATCCCTGGGTCAAAATAAACTCAATTAAATAAACAACAAATTGAATCAAATCAATTTCTCTCCCTGAGACTCAAATCAAATTAACGCACATCCTCTTTGATGACTTAAACTTATTTCCCACAGTGGAAAGTTCACATACTCTATCCCTAGTGGATTCCACCTTCCTTCTTTTTTATGTCCTCGACATGGTAGAGTTACATCGCACTAAGCTCTGGATTCTTTCTACACCTTGGGTTAGGAGTAGACCATTTATGTTAGTACTTGTGATCATGTAGTGTTGTTGGTTTGGTCAACACCAATGTGTGGTATTCCTTGGTGACAACATGCCTATTGGGCACATTGTTGACCTCATTTTTTAAAATGAGCTCTCAACCCCTCCATCTTAGACATAGGATCCTCTTAGACTTTAAGAGATCCGTCTTAAGACACATCTAGTGATTAGGTGGGCACTCCTTCCAGAGACTTTGAAGAGTTATATAGGCTCATGCCTTGGGGGTGTTAGAAAAATTATTCACCATAGTTTGAACCAAATTCCTCACTTCCTTCCTTCAAGTCAAACTTAAATCACTAACTATTGATTTTCTCCAAACTCAAATCAATTTCACATGATTGAAAACACGATTGAAACAAATGATTGAAGTTCATGATTGAAACTCCAAATCAAAACATTTTAAGTACTTTGATTCTCTCATAGACTTAGTCTAAATCAAATCTAATCAATTAAAATTCATGACATTTTCTCATGACCCAATTATATTCTCATTTATATTCACATATATAAATGACATATAAATTCAAATCAATCAAATTAAATTCTAAATTTAAATCCAAATAAAAAAATCTTTTCTAAGTCACTTTGACTCCTCTTAAGGACTTAGCCTAAATCAAATCTAAATCAATTCAAATTCAAGAAATTTTCTCACAACCCATTTATATTCTCATTTATATTCACATATATAAATGAAATATAAATTCAAATCAATCAAACTAAATTCAAAATTTAAATCCAAATAAAAAAATCTTTCCTAAGTCACTTTGATTCCCTCTTAAGGACTTAGCCTAAATCAAATCTAAATAAATTCAAATTAAAGAAAATTTTCTCACAACCCATCTATATTCTCATTTATATTCACATATATAAACGAAATATAAATTTAAATCAATCAAACTAAATCCAAATCAAAAATATTTCCTAAGTCACTTTGTTTCCTCTAAGGACTTAGCCTAAATCAAATTCAAATCACTTCAAATTAATGAAATTTTACCATAACCCATTTATATTCTCATTTACATTCACATAAATGAAATATAAATTTAAATAACCAATGCCAACTCCTACTCAAACTTAATCAAAATCCAACCTAAGCCTTTCAAGTAAAAATCTTGAACTTAGCCAAATCAATTTCAAATCAAGCCAAACTCTTGATTTTTCTTCATGATTCAATCAATCATTCAATAATGAATCTAAATATAAACGAAACTTCAATCACCAAACCAAAACTCAATCCAAAATCAAACATAGGTTAAACTCATGTTCACCCTTTTGAACTTGAAATTCTCAAGAATCAAAACCTATTTGACTTCAAACCACTTGCAAATGGATTTCAATCATAACTCCATATGTGAGTTCAATCAAACTCAAATCAAGCTTTGATGGTCATTTGGCCTACTTAGGTTCACTTGACCCGAGTGACCTAAAGTACCCTTATGAGCCAAATTCTAATCCTAACCAAATTGAATTGAACTAAGCCCACCTATGCCTCTCATTATGATTAACCATCATCATAAGATGATCAATCACTCAAATTAGGTCAAACAAAGTCAAACCTAAGGGTTGACCAAGTCAACACTTAGCCAAAATGAAACCCAACATAGCCAAATTCCACCATAGGCAAAATTGATTAAAACTATTGATCAAAACTCATTCATGACCAATGTTTGAACTTGACCAAGTCAACATTTGAGCCTAACCTAGCCTAATTGGCCACTTGACCCAAGTTGACCCAACTTGACCTAAAATTCAAAATGTGTTAAAATTTAATCTAAGCCAAATTGATTGAAACCAATGGGTCAAGCTCATTCCAAAATGATTATTGAACTTGACCAAAGCTCCAATTGCCCAACTAGACCCAACCAAGCCCAATTTAGTGAACCCAACTTGACCCAAAGAGTCATAGAGCCAAAAATCAAATTAAACCAAAATTGATTAGAAACAAAGATACCAATCCATTTCATATGACCAATGAAACCCAACCCATGACCTAACCCAAATAGGTCAAATGGGTCAAATTGGTCAACTTGACCCATTTGACCTAAATGAACTCAATTGAATGAAAACCAAATATAAATGAAATTGAACTAAAACCAAAACCACCAACACATTTCAAATGGTCATATGAACTTGACTCATCCTTGGTTTGACCCAATTTGACCAATTGGTCAACTTGACCAAAGTTGACCCATTTTGACCTAAATGGGTCAACATGAGCCAAATCATATCAAGCCAACTCCAAATTCATTGAAACTTAGCCCAACCCATTTTTCAATCATACCAAATATATCCAAATTGAAACCCAAATCAAATGACCATTTTAACCCAAGGCCATAAAATAAATTTTGGCCAAAAATTCATTTAGAAGTTGGCCAAATCCACTTCATGACCACTTGGCACCCTCTTAGTGGACCAAGTGGACACTAGTGAGTGTGGTGCACCTAACGCACTAGGTTTGGGTCACCAACCCAACCTAAGGCTAAAGCGACCACCTCACTTGAAATTAAGCACATGGCATCCTCCCTTCACTTGAATTAAGCACATGGGGAGCTCCACTACTCCACTCCTGCCAAACCAATGCAAGGAAACTCTAATAGCCTAACAAACCCATGGAATGAGGTCAATTGGATCAAAGCGTAAGATCCTTCTCACCCATCTAATTACTCTGGGGAGATATACTCTCTAATTCCAATCCATTTTATCTTTCTCCAATGATTGAGCTTAGGGAAGTCGAGAAAACCATTGTAAGCCTCCCCAAGCTTTCTAGAGAGAGTTTGAATTTTCATTTTCTCGGTTTCATAGATTAAAATGGGGGAGCTCAAGCTAAATTCAATCTCACTCCATACCAATACCAACCCAATTTACTTTGCAAGCTTCATGGGAGGTCGATCGAACTCACCCAAGCCTTCACACAAGCTCCAAAGGCAATGGAGGACTACTCTTGACCAAGACCGAGCTCAAGTGAAGGTGAACTTGGCCTATGAAGATCCAACAAATTTCAACACCTTAAAACTTCAACAAGAATTTGTCTCCACTAGAGGCAACTTCAAGGGAATCGAGCACCGGTGATAGCCTCGGTGAGGTATGCCATTAAACCGAGCTTAGACATAGTTTGGTCCTTTTGAAGTGAAGTTTCATCTCATGAAACTAGCCATTATCGATCTCCTTGCATGGTGATGGTGTGGGTTGAATTTTATTTCAATTCAGCTCGGATCTTCTCTTAGAAGAAGGACGATATCCATCTCCGGAAAGAGGAGGGGTAAATCATGGGCCATCCATCCACACATTTTGGATGGATGGCTATGATTAAAACATGTATGATCCATGAATTATCCTTTAAGAGCCACAAATCTAATCTCGGTTGTCCGATCCTTGAGGGCAGGGAGAAAGAGGAAAAGCACCGTAGATGTTCCGCTATGATGTAACTACTTAAATAGCCACTTCTATTGCACCATGTGGAAAGTGTGCCGTGTTAGCCCATCACCAATGGGATTATATAAGTAGAGATTAAATTATCTAATTAATCAAGAAAACTTCAAATATTCATATCTAAGTGTAGAAAAATAAAAAAAATATGAAATAAATTGCATATGAAAGATAATGGAATGTAAAATATTATAAAATTGATTTTATGGATTTTGAATAGTGTTATTTTCTAATTTGGGTTTTATTTGGAATGTAATTAGGCTAATTACTCTCGATTATTCCATTAATTAATCTCAAACATCTAGCATTTAGTGGGATAACTTCTCCGATTTTCTTGGGATTTATTAATGTTTTAATTAGGGTAATTGTTGGATTCATTCCTAACTACTCCTAATGTAATTAAGCTAAGTGTAATGGTTTAATCCCTTGATTGAGTTAATTAAGATTTGTTTAAATGAATAGAATATTTAGAGAATAATTTTGGGAATCTTCCTTAAGCTATTCCTTAAACCTCATCTTTCTTCCTTAATCCAAATTCAATTAAGGATTAATCCACCAATTACGCATATAATTAATTTGATAAAATTCTAAAATCTCCCGTAACTTCACTTTGGGTAGATGCTTAGTTGTTCAATAAGAGTACATTAAGGAAATCAAAATATAACTCACATGTGTGAGAAGGATTATGAAATTACTTAACTTAAACCCCTTAGCTTAATTAATCATTGATCATGAGCCAAATGCATTAGGCCCTTTTCTTTTAAGTGCATTATTTAAATTCCTTGTGTGATTTTATATCATATCATTGGCTCATAATTATTTGATTAAATATGTGGTGTAGGTAAGGGGTAATTAACACAATTCTCACCTTAACCTAATCAAAATATAAAAATCATCTAATCATTTAAAGATTAAATTAAAATGCCATACACATGGGGAAATGGGTTAGGACCAGCAAACATTCTTTCACATTTCCTAAACCAAACATAAAGCAAATTCAAAATAAAAATCACATTAAATAAACTTTGATTCACTTTAAACTTATTTCATAGGATTGTTTTAGGAATTAATTAGGGTGAATGAATTTATATTACTTTCATCACTTTATTTCATTCTAGCATGCTAATAAATGTGTATGTCATATGAAATTCTTGCATTCATATCTTTTTTTAAAAAATCAAAATTAAAATGAAATGTCTTCTTTATGTCAAATTGCATATTTTGGCTAAAGTAGAAATATGAATGGCTATTATCACTATTAAATTCAAAAGTTATTTTTTTAACTTTTAAATCAAATATCAAAAGCGAAAGGTATGCTACTTATACTTTATTTATAAGCTTGCATGTGAATATAAAAATGTGTCTTATGTTTGCTTCCTTACTTTCCTCTTAACATGAATTTGGATAATAATTGCAAAGTGCATAGTTCTTTTAAAAGAACATAACACTTATTTAAAATATACTCTTATCCTCTTCCATGTTATAACTTAAGAAGGATCTCTCATCTACACATATAAATTGCATAAGCAAACCAAAAATTAAATAAATATAAACTTTGCATCTTTCTTTCTCTTATTTATATCTTTTGTACATGCATATGTATTTAAAGAAAGTGGTATATTAGTCCGACAACCTTGAGGTTACAAGGCTTTAAGTAGCCCTAAGTAGGTCTTTGCACCCCTGGTGCTAACAATGGCATGACTACTTATATGTCTTTCATACATACACATGTGCATATGAATAAGGATAAAAGAATTCCCTTTTCTACTAAATGAAAATCATGCATCATAAAGAATTCCAATTTTCTTAAGTAACATTTCTTAGCATTCATCATAAAGTGTGCTAAACATTTCCATTTATATGTGTAGATATGCCTAGGATTCATTCATATGCATGTTATACATGTTAGGAAAGAAAATGAAATGATGTGTTTTGTGACATTAATTCACTTTACTTAATCTTAAAATTCCTTTCTTTTTTGTTTGTAGGAAAAATCTATACTTAGGATTAATTAAAACACATAATAAGACATTCACTAAACAAAATCAAATGTGAATCCACTTTAGAAATTATTTAAGGAAAGAAAGAGATGTTCTCTTCTCTTTTCCCTCTTTATAACTTAGTAATTAATTGTAGGATTCACTTAAACCAAAATAACTCAAAAAATAAAATCAACTAAATCAACTAAACAACTTGAATAAAACCACCCATCTAAGTTGAACATCTTCAAACTTAGAAAATCAAAAGCCATAAAGCTAAGCATACCACACAAACCTTTTAAAGCACACACATTAGACTAAGTTACCATTTCTAGCTTTAGGTTAGGTGCATGGTGTGTTGTTTGATTTTATTTTATGATGTGTTGTTTCTAGTCTGATTTTAGGGTGAATGTGTGTAGAACAAATGGTAGGATGATTTAGTCTAATCATTATCTTCTATAAGGGATTGTGCTTAAAGGGTCTAATAAAATATAAATGCTCTTGCTATGCTGCTTATACCCCTGCAATAGGTAGACTTAGTTACCTGTGGGTGCTAAGTCCAATATACATGCTTGGGAATTATATGGTTTGATTAGCTAATCTCTATTTTGTAGGTGTTAGTTAGATTTACTTTTCCTCTTCATGTAATTTTTACAATTAGGATTTTGGAATGAATGTTATGGGAGATTAGGATGATCATTGGTTATAATATTACATCTTATATACCATGTGAAGTTGGAGCAACCATCTTCCAACCATCCCAAAAGTAGTAACCAAAAGAAGAAAAAAAAAACAAGAAAGAAGAAAAAAGAAAGAAGAAAAGAAGAAATGAAGAACCCCATAACATGAATTTTCTTACTTGATTGTAAATCAATTCATTAGTAATGGGTTGTATAAGGGTGGAGCTCGTACCCAATTTATTTTCAAATTTTGTAGTGTCTAATTATAAATGGTCTTTTATTCTTTTGTGTTAGCTTTATAAAATGTTTGATGTTTTGTTTAACTTGTGCATATGGCATCCTTTTCCTAGTTTCTTCCTTGCTTGATGTATGGCTTGCAAGATGATTAGGCTCTTAGGAAAAATAAATCTTCTACCAAATTAATCAACTCAAAATTAAAAATAAATAACTCATAACCTCACTTAAAGCCTAAGTTAAAATCAAGATAAAATAATTATCAACCCCTTAACTGGATGTATACTTTCTTTTCTAACATCATGCATAAAAGCATAATATTTCACTCTTGAATTAGAGGGCTTCCACCATTGCGAGAACTTGGCTTGACGTGAGAGCCATGGTGGAAACACACCTCCTTATCTCAATGATTTTGGCCCATAATCTTATTTCTCATGCATTAGGCATATGAATCCTATATTGAGTCAAATGAATATCCAAAATAAAAATAAAACATGTGAAAATTTTACATTAAATTTAAGTCATTTGAAGCATGTCCTTACATGATCTAGTCTCTTAGGGAGTGTGTTTAAGGACTTAGTCTATTTCTAAATAAATAACAAACTTGCTATCTTGCATAAACATATGACTTGCTTATATATTTTAAAATCATAGGAGGCGTTAGTTGGCACCACCCCAAGTGTAAATCTAATTGTTGGGTGGTTTACCCTCTTTGTGGAGGTAAACAAAATACCCATTTTTGCCTTAGATTTAGGTCGCTTTTTGGCCCTCAAAGCTCTTTAGATTTAGGTTGAGGTTGTCTTTCCCTCATGGCTATAAGTATAAATCCTTACCTCTTAGGCATTTCCATACTTGTTCCATGAAATTGTAAGCCCTAGCATTCTAATGAAAATTCAACCCAAACACATTAATTCAATTTCAAAATGTAAAGCCCAACCATAGGTAGTTTGGGATGCTTATCCTAGTATCTTAAGCATCCCCTACTTATTCTCATTTAGCTTCAATAAGAACTCTCTCCTCTTGATCAATCCCATTTGACTTTCTAAAAATAAACCAATCGATTGATAGTCCTACTTTTCAAAATCTTTGGAGACAATGATATTTTATCTTAATCGAGAATATTCCTAAGAAATCTCATTCCTTAGGATGTAATTAACTATGGAGATTTTTCCATGGGAACTTAACAAACCGCTTTAAAATAAATCATACTTTAATTTTTCATGTAAAGTAGGGAATAATCTCTACATATGCCATTGTACTTTATAGTCCTTATTGTGGTGATTAGGTCCATTGTAGGTGGTGACTTCTATCTTTGAGATAGTACACCTCTTCTCAATGTCATACCATCACCCTAATAAGAATATCTATGAATATACGTGTTTAAAGGCAAAGAAGTATATTGCTATCTACATTTTATCCACATAGATTGAAGAGGGAAGTATAAATTTTTAGAAGAGAGATGAAAATTTTTCACCATAATATCATATTATTATGCTGGAAGATAGGGGATTTCCATCCTTGCATGATAGGAGAAAGCTTGACCTTTGATGGCATCCATTGTGGTGGAAAACACCTCTTCTTATTGATTTAGCCAATAATATAATTTTATCATACATATAGACATACAAAATCTCAAAGCCTTTATCAAAATGAAGTGTCAAATATAAATAAAATTTGAAAAGATTTGTGTTATACTAAGTCATTACTCATACCACTCATGCTCTAGTCTCTTTAGGGAGTGGGTTTAAGAACTTTAGCTTCTTTTAAATGATAACAACTTAACCATCTTGCAAATCATATGACTTAACCATATGGTTTTAAAGCATAGGAGGAGTTATGACGCCACTCAGGTGATTATAAGTCCAATGGGGTGGTTTAACTTCTCTTGTGGAGGTAAACCATATTCCCATCTTCACTTAGATTTAGGATGTGCTTTGGCTCTCACTAAAGCTCCATAGATTTAAGATTCAAGGTAGCTATTTTCTTCATGCTACTAGCACAAATCCCCACCTCTTATGCATTTTCATAATCTTGTGTTATGAGATTATAAGTCATAGCTTTCTATTAAAATGTAATTTTAATGAAATCAATCTCTTCAACTTTAAACATATAAAATCCAACTATAGGATAGTTTGGAATACTTACTAGGTTCCCTAGTATCATGAGTATTCCGCTCATCTCCCTTTGGCTTTGATAATAAGTCTCTCCTTTTTTATCTATCATTGATTTTTTTATATATAGCCAATTTATTGATAGTCCTATCTTTGAAATTTTTGGAGACAATAATTGACTACTTTAATATAGTGCATTCCTAAAGAACTCACTTACCTTACGATGTAATTAACTATGAGGGCTTACCTCCATAGGGAACTTTAGAACTTCTGTAAATAAACCATGCTTTATTCATCCATGTAAAGTAGGGAAAAATCTCTAGTATATTCAAGACCCATCATGTCTTAGAGTCCTTATTAGGTGATTAAGTCCATTATAGGGTGGCGATATCTATCTTTTGAGTTAGTGCACCATTGATGTCGATGATCACCTTAATAAGTATGTCCTCGATCTACATGGTGTTCCCCATACACATAAATCAAAACTAAACTCCATAGATTTTTCTCGGCGACTCAGGGATGGTTCCTCTCTCCATCTCTAGTAGACAATTATCATCTCCAATCATCAATTGTGGACTTGTATTTCATATGAGTCCAAGACTATCTTTCATTTTGTTGGCACTTAGCTTATTTCATTCTTAAGCAAAGCTAGCCAACAACCTCTAGGTTTTAGGACCTCACTTTGTAGGTCTTGAAATCCCTATTAGGTCCTCTAATATGTGAAAGATAAAATTAACTAATAAAGGAGATGACAAAAAATTTAGAACCTCCTTACCACTAGCTTGGTGAGGCAAGGTTAATCTTAATATCTAAGAAAATAAACTCTTTTGCAATATATTTTTTCAAAATCATTTTTCAAAATTCACATAGCAAAATATCTTGCACAAAATTCATAAGAAACTTTTAAAACCATAAAACTCAGATGATCAAACCTCATTTAACAATCCCCATGATTTTATATGGAGGTTCTTTTCAAAAATCAAAATCAAAATCATTTTTCAAAGGCACCTTTTTAGTTATCTCCATTCAACATGCTCAAATTTGTTGAATGAGGATTCTATTTTCAAGTAAAATCATACCATAAAATTGAAACTTCACTTAACATATTCCATATATGCTAAAGTTAAAGTTTCCTTTTATAAGCAAGAAATCACACACATGAAATCAAGATATATTTTGAACCCCATTTGATATACTCAAATTTGTCAAATGGGAGTTACCCTTTCTTTTGAAAGATCAAAACTAGTTGAAATATATTTAACATACTTAAATAGATTTCTTCTTTTCCAAAATCTTGAAAATCATGATGACATTTGATTCTCACTTAACATACCAAATTTGTTAAGTGAGAATCTCATTTTAAAACATATCACATTTGACTCTCACTTAACATACCAAATTTGTTAAGTGAGAGTCTCATTTTCAAAAACTCAAAACATACCACATTTGATTCCTACTTAACATACCAAATTTGTTAAGTGAGAATCTCATTTTCAAATTGTATCATGTTTGACTCCCACTTAGCATACCAAATTTGTTAAGTAAGAGTCTCATTTTCATAAATCATATCACATTTGGCTTAACATGCCAAATTTGTTAAGTAAGAGTCTCATTTTCAAAACACAAAACATATCACATTTTGTTCCCACTAAACATACCAAATTTGTTAAGTAAGAATGTCATTTTCAAATCATATCATGTTTAACTCCCACTTAACATACCAAATTTGTTAAGTAAGAGTCTCATTTTCATAAATCATATCACATTTGGGTCCCACTTAACATACCAAATTTGTTACGTGAGAGTCCTATTTTAAAAGCAAATCAAATCACATTTGGCTTCCACTTAACATACCAAATTTGTTAAGTGAGAGCCTCATTTTTAAAAACAAATTAAATCACATTTGGTTTCCTACTTAAATATACCAAATTTGTTAAGTAAGAACCACATTTTCAAAATAAACAAAATAAATCAATTACATTTGGCTTCCACTTAACATACCAAATTTTGAGTGAGGGTCTCTTTTTCCAAAACAAATCATAATCACATTTGGCTCCCACTTAACATAGAAATTTGTTAACTAAAGTCTCATTTTCAAAAACAAATCATATCACATTTGATTCTCATTTTACATGCCAAATTTGTTAAGTGAGAGTCTCTTTTTTAAACATACATCAAACACATTGACCTCTACTTAACATATAAAATTTGTTAAGTATGAAGCCCTTTTCAAATCAACATATATCACACACATAACCAACCATCACAAGAAAAGAGACCTTCATAAAATTTTTAAAACACACAATCAAAACCTCTTCTTAGCATACCTAAATTTCCTAAGTAAAGGTTTTCCAAATCAAAATTTTCAAGCAAAATATGCAATATAAATATCTTCAAAAGTCTCTCCAAAATTTTGAACCCCACATAACATACTTAAATTGGTTGATTGGTTCTAAATCAAAATTATATGGCAAAGTCTCTCTCCAAATATTAAAATCTCTCCAAAATTTAAATGAACCTAAATTTGTTAAGTGTGGGTTCAAATACCAAATTTAGTATAAACCATTGAATGAGGACAAACATCAAGGCAAGGTCAATCTTGTTTCAACAAATGCAATGACTTCAACATAGTTAGTTAGTCCAAATTTCCAAATAGTGATCATGGCACCCAGTTTATCTTTACTTTCCCTCTAGTATAGATCTAGCCTCAAAGCCAATCTTACCACAACCGATGTTGTGCACTTGTTCAATTTTGGTGGCAGGGGCCCATGTCACGTGGAGGGGCTATCCTTTGAGATAGACTCCTCCACTTTTAAGGTAGGTATTAGTTCTCACTCTACATTGCTCACTCATACTCAACATCATAATCAAATTTGAAAGATTGGGGAGCACGAGTGCTGAGAGACGCGCTTCACATGTAAAGAGGGTTAGCCGTGATGCCTCTCCACTTCTATGTGGTAGTAGGTTCCACACCCTCTTAGCCTTAGATAGAGAGGAAGATTACTAGAGGATTGTTGCTTCTCCTACAACAGCATACCATGAGACACTAGCTAGGTAACATATGAGGCCCTATGCCTGACTTAAGACCATTCTACATCGTGGGAGATAGATGTTGTTTGATACCTTGTTAAATTTATGATCTATGATCCCTAAGAGTGTTAGGTGTGATCCATAGAGATAGAGAGCCATGGAAGTTCGAGTATCTAATCAGAGGAGAGAGCAACGGAGGTATGTCGTAATCGCCTCTATGGATTTTCTTGATTGTCACCCAATCAAGGTCGATCATTCGATAGATTGGTGCAACTCACCCAAGCAGAGATCCTGGTTGAGAGGTAGATGGTGTTGCCATCACACCGCTCCTCACCGCCCACCATCACGAGCCGTAGCATCTACCACTCCTACTTTTTAAGCCCCCCATCTCGGGAGAGACCTTCCCTCTAGTGATCCGGCAATGGCCCAAGGATCTCGCTCCATCTATTCCACTTGAGGTGAGATTGAGCTCCCCGATCCCTTACCTCAACTATGGTTAGTAGGAGTGGCGACCCAAGAGTGTGGTTGCACCACCCATCACAACAAAGACAGATAGAGAGGGAGAGATAGACATGGTCCCCAAGATAGTTGATCTTCCCATCTAGGAAGTATTGATAAAGGCGTGAGGAGCATACATTGAGAAGCAGAACAGGGTATTTTTCCTAGCCCACCAGCATAGTAGATCATACTAGATGACATATAATGATTACTTTGTCAAGAAGAGATAGATATTTGAGAGTGACCGCCTGGATGATGAGGTAGGGTCGCTTTGATCTCAACAAGGATGACATGTTGATGATACAATTGAGGTCCACATGGTTGACACTCAAGGATCCTTACAACAGAGTAAACTAGCCGTGAAGGTTTCATGCTCGAGAGGGTGCCACTTCTCACTCAACTCACCTCCTCCACTAGATCGATAGAGAGATGATCGATTGATAAGATGGGGAAAAAGATTGAGGAGTTGATGGCAGTTGCGGATTGCGTAACTTAACCATAGTTTTAGCTTCTCTGTGACCAACCATCCAAAGAAGTACATACTTAGAGCATCTTAGGTGCATTCGCAAAGGATGATGCTAGTAGTTTGCATAAGAAGGTTAGATGGCACCTCCATGCATGAAAGGGATATCAAGAACATTATAGAGCGAGGTGAAGGAAGCGATGGTGCAAACCTGTGGAGCTCATCTATTCCAAAGGGTAGAACATACTTGGAAGAATTTGATGCGTCACATTCTAAAGATTTTGTGCTTCCTTCTTTCTTTGATAGAAATGGGAACTGTCAACATATTTTAGAGTTGATTGATGTAATGCGGTAGTGACTATTATTCAAACATTTCATCGTGACCTTGTAGGGGTTGCATTTGATTAGTATGCCAAACCGCCAATGGCTCGGTAAGGACTTTTACTAAGTTGGAGCACCTCTTCATCAAGAGATTTGTTGGAGCTCATCAAAGAGTAACTATAGGTGATCTTGTTGTAGCGCACAAGCTCCCAATGAGTCTCTTGTTGATTATATTTTTAGGTGGCACAACATAAGCATGAAATGCGAGTAGATGTCCAACAACATGCCATTTAGATTCTTCTCAAGAATATTCATGGCTCGCCTTTATGCCTAAGGGCTTTACCATTCACATTTTAGAAACTAATTAACAAGGTCACTAGCTTACAAGAAGAGGCCAAAGCCCATTCTTGACCAGTCATCTTAGTCCAAGCCGTAGAAGGTGTTCGAGAAGAAGTCGTGGATAGTTGTGTTAGCCTAGAGTCGATGAGGGACCCCAAGCTCAACAATCTCCTTTTCAACCTCCTCTACCACCACTGCCATCATATCGACCACAACCAAAGATAATGGTCATTCCCACAAGAGCTACCCGAGAGATTTCTACCCCCGCCAGTATTACCCACCTACTCTTATTGATAAATTGAATAAGCCATATTCATTCAAGAGGGAGGTAGTTAGAAAAATATTTAAGAATCTCTTAAAGAAACCGACTTTCGTTACCAAAGTGCAAGAGGTCAAGGATGTGGGCAAGAGTGATTATTCTAACTATTTCCCTACTATCACATCGTCATGTGTCTTAGAGAATTATATTATATTTAAGGACTAGCTTGAGCATATAAGTCAAGTAGTTATCCCCAAGGAATACTTATTAAAACAACCTTCCAGTTCTATTAGGGTAATAGCTAGGAAAACTTACGATCCTCTTAAGACAAAAGAAGGTTGGGATATTGCCTTATCCGAAACTCTAAAAAAGTAGTTTCTAAAATTAAGAAACTCTCTACATGTGCTCGAGGCACAAACCTCCAACATCAAAAAGGTTTGCAAGTTGCTAAAGATAACTTAAAGAAAGTGACGCCTCAAAGAACAGAGTAGTCCACCTTACTTGCCCAGATAGTTTAGTAGTGCAACCGCGCCCAAGTCCAAAGACTCCATCCATTGCAACTACTACTTCTTCCTCTACTAACTCCTCTTCTACCAATAGAGTATTGTAGTGGACAAGGGTAATAAATCCCTTACCCGCTTACTTTATTAGACTTCTATCACATACCTCCACCTAAGAAGGAATCAATGAAGAAAGCTTTCACTTACATCATGTACACTTCGATGATCTAGATTTTATTCCTCTTGAAAATCTCCAACTCTAGAAATAATAGGTAGTAAGTCATTCGATCCACTCTCTCGATTCAGAATTAGACTTTCCTTTTGAATCAATCGAGTTCACCTCTTGAGATTGACTTGGAGTCAACTGACTTTGAGGATCCCATAGGAGAAGTTGTACATTTTCTGATGAGAAGGTAGAACTTTCCACAAGTTCATCATTCCAAGAAGTCACTAAAGTCAACCTATGCAAAAGTTTTACCTCTTGGGTAGCAAGTGTAAACAAGTCATTGGTTCCGGTGAGATATCCCTCCATAGGATGCTCCACCCATGAAAATGCTTGTGGAGGACTAAGTCAAAGTTGATTACAATGTTCTAGCACATCTTAGAAAGTTGTCGCTAAGTTAAGCATATATGATGCCCTTGTCTTATCCAAAGAGATGAGGGAATCTCTAGTCAAGGCTCTTCTTGACCTAAAGATATGCCAGCCTAACCACTACTAAAGAGGAGGCACATAGCTCAAAGGACATCTTGGGAGTTACATTCGTGATGAAGACTTGCTTTTAAGAATGACAAGCATAACCGCTCTCTTTACATTACATTGGATGTTGGTAGATACAAGATATCAAGTGTTCGCTGACCAAGGTGCATCGGTCAACATTATGAGTTTAAGAACCCTTGCCTACTTGAGGATCAACATCTTTAAACTCCAAAACTAGAAGATGATCTTGAGAGGATTCAATGAACAAGGTGAGAGGGTCTTAGGATTTATAGTGTTGCTAGAGAGATAGATGACTGGAAGAATGAAGCCAAGTTACATATCATAGACTGGATACATCTTTCAATGCTTTGCTTGGGAGATCATGGATACATGAGAACAAAACAATTTCATCCTCTCTACATGCATGAAGTTCTAGAGGTGGAATTGCATACCATCAAAGGAGATCTTAGGCCCTTCACAGTTCATGAGGTTGGCATATATGAGGATGCAACCTATTTTCTTTCCCAAAACCTACAAGTCCATTCTCGTGAATCTAGCCAAAATCCCAAGAGGGACAAAAGAAAGAAATGAAAAGAAAAAGAATTAAAAAAGAAAAGAAAAAATAGAAAAGAAAAATAAAAGAGAGTATGGAAGATATCGATATTAGATTCCACCCATAGTTGTTACCCCATTTAAACATATGGGTAGGATGGCACGACCTCCACCAGAGGAAGAAGACAACCCCCGAGGTGCAAAGCCTTCCTATTGGCCACCCAATATGAGGTATGTCCCGCCCACCGAGTGCACTTGCTATTCACATAGACTTAGAATTTAGTTTAGAGGATGAGTCTTATGTGGACACCACCGCTCTTCGGATGACAAATCCCTTTCGAGGTGATGTTGGAGCATGACGGATGAAAGATTGATCTCCAAAGCAAAGCATAAATGTATCCAAGTCATATGAGACAGAGTCAGTTGGGAACCTTAGCTCTAAACCCACTTTTCTCTCAAAATGTTGAGGGATTTGTAGTTAAGGAAGCCCCTAAGTCATCCACAAATGGGAAGATTTAGAGGTTCTTTTTTGGGAGTGTCATCCTCAAGTCGAAGCGATGTAAAACTTAAGGATGATTCATATAACGATTTAATACAATTGCCTTTTAATTGGTATTCACCTTGTGTTCTTAATTTAGCAAAGAATGGATTAATTCTACATAGTTAGTCAAAACAGATCGACTACTTTGAAAGGTTATGGGATAACCAAAGCGACATCCTCAATCAAGACCAAGTTTAAGATTTGGTACAGGTCCGGTCGATGATGACAACCATTGCCTAGTCATCACCAATCATTTGGAATATTATAGGTTCTTTTCAAATCATGCTAACTCATATGAGGAGGTGTGTTTAGAAACTGATGAACCAATTATTTTGAAGTCAAAGATGCACTTCCGAGTTTAAAGAAGAGATCGGGTCAACCATCGATGAGCTCAAAGAAATCAACTTAGGAACCAAAGATAATCCACACCGGCATACATTAGTTCTTTGTTGAATAGTATGAAACCGATGACTTAGTTAGCTAATGACCGAGTTTAAAGATTGCTTCACATGGAGTTATGAAGAAATGCGATTTATCTCCTAACGTAACGCTTAAAAAAAAAAGAGCCTAGTGTTAACTCGATCAACCAAGCTCCTAGATGTATGCGACATTGAATAAGGTCATTTCTAAAGTCTAGAAATTGATTGATGATGGCTTTATAAGGGAAGAAATATATCTTACGGTTGGCTGTCATTCCAATTAAGAAAAGAATGGCCAAATTTATATATGTTTGGATCTAAATAAGGCATGTCCTAAAGATGAATTTCCACTACCAACTCGAACTGATGGTGGACATTGCTCATCTCATGTAGTCTTCTCTTTCATGGATGGCTCATCCGTTACAACAAAATAAAGATGGCCCATGAAGATGAAAGAAATACGCATTTCAAAACCCGATCAAAATCTTTTGCTATAGGGTCATGCCTTTAGGCCTTAAAGCTCGGCTACATTGCATTGAGCCATGACTGCATCTTTGATGAACTCATTCATCATCAAGTCAAATGTTATGACGATGATCTTGTACTCAAGAGTAAAGAAAAGGAAGACCACCTCGACTTGAGAGTAGTTTTCAAATGGTTAAGGCAATTTAACCTTAAAATGAATCCTTAAGTGTGCATTGAGTGGCTTGGGAAAATTTCTTAGGTTCGTTGTTTAACACCATGGGATAGAAATCTATCTGGAGAAGATCAAGGCGATATTACAAATGCCACCCCTAAAAGTCTAACTCAACCGGATCATTTCAAGGGTTGGCATATCTAAGACCCTTCATTTCCAAAGTCATGAAGTGAGTTTTCAACTCCCTCATCATAGATCTAGGACTCTTGTAGACACTAAGAGATCCTTAGTCTTAAGACACTTCTAGTGATTAGGTGAATGCTTAACCCAAGAGACTTAGAAGGGTTAGCCATATGAATAGGTTAAGCCTTAGGGACTTAGGAAAATTTGCCTACCGATAACCTAAACCCAATCCATGCTTTCCTTCTCAAACTAGACCACAAATTCATACCAAACTAAATTTCCAAGACTTATATCCAATCTCAAATCAAATTCCAAACCAAATCCAACTTCAAATGATTGAAACCTAAAATGCCATGATTAAATTCAAAACCCTTCCTAAGCCCTTTGATTTCATCTTATGGACTTAGCCTTAATCAAACCCAAATCAACCCAATTCAATTAATTTTCTCAAATATCAATTCAATCCTTCAATCATTTACCAAATCCAAATTTCAAACCAAATAAATCAATCTAAAATCAAATTCCAAAATACCTTCCTAAGCTATATGAACCACCTTCATATGCTTAGCCAAAACCCCTTTAAACTAAATTAAATTTTATTGATTTCTTTATAAATCAATCATTCCTTCATTTATATTCACAAATATAAATGAAATCCAAATTTAAATGAGCCAAATCAAATCAATCTCAAATCAAATCCAAGATCAACTTTCCTCCTAAGTCTTATGAACCACTCTCAAGCTTGCTAAATATCAATCCAAATTATCCCAAAATCAATTGATTTCTTTATAAATTAACTATTCCTTCATTTATATTCATAAATATAAAGGAATCCCACCCTCCAATAACCAAAATCAAATCAAACTAAATAGGTTTCTCTTCTTAGCCCTTTTGGCCTACATCCTTAAGATTGGTCAAATTTGCTTCCAAATAATTCCAAAGTCAAGTGATTTTTATATGAATTATTTATATCTTCATTTATATTCACAAAAAAATGAAATATAAATCCAAATAGCCAAAACCAAACCCAAATCAAATCAAATTTCCAATTTTAGCCTTTTAGCCATTTCCTTGAACTTAACCAAATGACATCCAAATCAATTCAAAACCCATGGATTTCTTCATTATTAAATCATTCCTTCAATCAATTAGCCAAATATAAATACAAACTACAATTATCAAGACAAATCCAAATCAACTTAAGTCAAGCCCATGTTGACCCTTTTGACTGAAATTGTCATATGAACCAAAATCTATTACACTCCAAATTGATTGTAGGATTTATATTTCGATTCTAGACTCATATATGAGTTCAACTAAACTTGAATCAAGCCTAAACCAAACCAATTGACCCATTTAGGTTCTCTTGACCCAAAGTGACCTAAAACCCTTTTGAGCCAAGTTCTAATCCAACCTAAATTGGATTGAACTAAGCCCATCAAACCTCCTATCATGATTAACAATCATCCTAGCATGATCAACTACCTTGAATTGGGTCAAACCAAGTCAACTTAGTCCTTTGACCAAGTCAACCCTTAGCCCAAATGAAACCTATAAAAAAAGCTAAAACCCACCATATACCAAATTTATTAAAACCATTGATTCAAACCAACTCATAATCATTGATTGAACATGATCAAACCCTTAATTGAGCCAAACCAAGTCCAATTGGCCATTTGACCTAAGTTTACCCAAAATGGCCTAAATAGCCAAAATGGGTCAAATCATGATTTAACCCCAATTGATTGCAACCAATGGCTCAAGTTCACTCCAAATTGATTGTTGAACTTGACCAAAGCCATGATGAGCTCAATTTGATCGATTGGTCAACTTGACCCAACCTAGCCCAAATTGACCTAAAAGATAAAATTGGCCAAAATCTAAATTAAACCCAAATTAAACCAAGCCAAAGCCTACAATCATTTTCAATCAACCAATTAAACATGAACCAACACCTAACCCAACCCAATTTGGTCAACTTGACCCATTTGACCCATTTGAATCCAAATGAGCCAAAACCAAATTTAAGCCAAACCAATACAAATCAATTGAACAAAATATCAAATGGTCATGTGAACATGACACAATCCTTGGTTTGACCTAATTTGATCAATTGGTCAACTTGAGCAACCCAATTTGACCTAAATAGGTCAAATCAAACCAAATCAAACCAAATGAATTCCAAGTCACTTGAAACTAGGGCTAACCCACTTTTGACCCATTTCAAGTTTTCCCAAATCCAATACATTACAAAATGACCAAGATACCCTTGGGCTAAGGGCATCACATGAGGCAAATCACTTGGGGAGTGGTCATTTCTCTTCCTTGTCCACTTAGCACCCATCCATTGGTCCACTTAGGCACCAAGGACTTTGGCTAACTTGACCCAAGGGTGGTCGATCATGACTCATGGGGAGGTGAAATCACCTCCCCATTCCTATTGGAACACTTGGAAGGCAATAAGACACCCACTACTCCCATGGTAGCCACGCCTCATCCTCCTCCACTCAAAGGAAGCCGCCTAACATGATTCACTATCTAATCGAGCTCCCTTTGATATCCATTTGATTAAAATGGCTAAATAAGGTTAACCGTCTGATCAAAGAATGGGGAGTATACCCCTCATCTCATTCAAAATAACACACTCACTGACTCAACTCAACGTGAGATGCACATCCTAGAGCAATTTCTAAGGCTTCGACTCTAACTTGTTGATTTTGTGGAAAATCAAAACATGGGAGCCTCTATCCGATTGCCATTTGCTCATACCTCCACCAAAGTACAACTAACTTTGTACCCACCATATGTGGAGCCTAACGAGCAAGAACAAATCATCCCTTAAGCTTCCTAACAATCGAGGATAGAGTTCATCGAAGTGACCACTTCCATCTTGTGCCTTGGTCTTCGAGCACTACAAATCAAAGCTTATGCCTCTCAACAGGGCTTCATTTTACCAAACAAAGCTTCCTCAATCGTTGGAATCGGTCATAAGCTCATGAAGTATGCCATTGAAACCGAGCTTCAACTTAAAATAGGTTGGTCCTTTGTGAAGAAAAGTTTTATGTCATGACATTTCCACCGTTGGATGAGTTCATCTCCTCTTGATGGTGTGGGATAAATTTGATCTCCATTTGAGCTTGGATCGACTAACGATGGATGATCTCCATCTCGCTGTTTGGGAGGAGATAGATCACGAACGCTCGTTCCACTGATATGAATGGACGTCGATCAAATCACATGAAGAATCCTTGATTTTTTCTTCAAATCAAAATTTAATTATGGCCATCCGATCTTAGATCGCATCCACGGGAAAGCGTGCCGTAATCCGAGTCAACGCCCCTAATTTGATAACTAAAATAGCCAATCCCACCACACATGGAAAGTGCCGTGAATAAATGCGGCATGGCATTGATAGGATTAGGGCATTAATTAGGTTAATTAATCCATTTTACACACTTCCAAAATTTATAATTAATTGTAGAAAAATTGAAAAAAATACAAATAATGGCTCATTTTAAAGGTATTTTAAAGGGAAATCCATTAAAATTATTATTAATTAATTTTGAATAGTAATTTTGCTTAATTAATATTTAATTAAAATTTTAATTAGTCTATGTGGTAAAATTTTTAATTCTTCATCTAATCTTCATGAGAAAAAGAAATAAATGAAGAATAAAAATAATCAAACACTTCTTAGGTTGGACACCACGCATATCCATAGATGTTCTTATTAGGCGGTGCGAGATTAAGGAGTGATGTACTATCTCGAGACGTAAGTCACCATCCTATAATGGACATAATCACCTTAATAAGGACTCCTAAGAACTATGGGTTTTGAATGAACCAGATTCATCCCTACTTTATATGAAAGAGTAAAAGAATTTATTTTAAATTGGGTTCATTAAGTTCCCTATGGAGGCAAGCCCCATAGTTAATTATATATCTAAGAAATGAGATTCCTTAAGAATACTTTTAATTAAGATAAACGATTATTTTCCTAAAGATTTCAAAGATAGGACTATCAATCAATTGATTTATTTTTTAGAAGATCAAGTGGGATTGATCAAGAGGAGGGAGTTATTATAGAAGCCAAAAGAAGATAAGTAGAGGATGCTTATGATACTAGGAAGCCTAGTAAGCATCCCAAACTATCCTATGGTTGGGCTTTATATTTTGAAATTGAAGTGATTTATTTGTTTGAGTTAAATTTTTATTAGAAATATAGGGCTTACAATTCCATAACACAAGATCATGAAAATGCTTAAAAGGTGAGGATTTAAGCTGTATCCCACAGAGAAGTAGCAACCTCGAGCATAAATCTAGGGAGCTTTGGCAAGTAAACATGACCTAAATCTAAGGCAAAAAATGGGCATTTGGTTTACCTCCACAAGAGAGGATAAATCACCCGACTATTGGACTTATAATCGCCTGGGTGGCCTCCAACTAATTCCTATGATTTTAAATACATGTAGGCAAGTCATATGCATTTGCAAGATAAGATTGTTATTTATTTAGAAAGAGACTAAGTCCTTAAACACACTCCCTAAGAGACAAGATCATGTAGGGCATGATTAATTACTTAAATCTAATGCAAATTCTTGTTATATTTTATTTTTATTTTTGGATAATTCATTCAACACGCTTTAGGATTCATATGTCTAATGATGAGAAATTTGATTATAGGCCAAAATCAACAAGAAAGAAGGTGTGTTTCCACCATGCCTCTCAAAGGTCAAACCAAGTTCCACGGCAAAAGTGGAAGCCCTCCATAATAAAGTGAAATAAGATGCTTTTATGCATGATGTGAAAACATACAATATTCAAATAAGGGTTACTAAATCTTTTATCTTGTTTTATAACATAGGCTTTAGATGAGGTTATAAGTTATTATTTTGGTTTGAGTTTATTAGTTGGATAGAAAATTTATTTTTCTCTAAGAGCCTAATCATCCAGCCATACATCAAAGTAAGAAAGAAATTAGGAAAATATGTCATCTTAATGCACAAGCTAAACAAACATCAAATAATTTATAAACCTAGCACAAAAGAATAAGAGGCCTTTTATGGTGGGCTCCACCGCACAAACATGAAAATAAATTGGGTAGTGAGCTCTACCCTTATACTACCAATTACAAATGAATTAATTATAATAAAAAAGGAATTTATGTTATGGGGTTTTCTCTTCATTCTTCATTTCTTCTTTCTTCTTCGCTTTTCTTTCTTTTTCTTCTTTCTTCTTTCTTCTTTTGGTTGGTGAATGTGGTTGTTCCAAAGTCTTCACATGATACATAAGATATAGTCTTATGACCAATGTTCATCCTAATCCTCATAATAATCATTCCAATCTTAATTGTAAAATTACATGAAAATGGGAAAAGTAAATCTAACTAAAATCTACAAAATAGAGATTAGCTAAACAAACCACACAATCACAAGCATATATATGAATAAATTAGACTTAGCACCTACATGAGTAACCAAGTCCACGGCCTATTTTAGATTATGCTTAGGGGTATAAGCAACCCGCAGTAAAATCATTTATATTTTTATTACTCTTAAGCACAATCCCTATAGAAGATAATGATTAGACTAAGATCATCCTACCATTCAGTCTACACACATACACCCTAACATCTATACTAAAACATCATATCACAAACAAAATCAAGCATCAAACCATGCACCTCCCTAACATAAGACTAGAAATGGTGACTTAGCCTAATGTGTGTGCCATTTAAGGCTTGTGGTAGTCTTAGCTAGGCTTTAAGGTTAGAGTTTTCTAAGTATGAAGGGTTCAACTTAGAGGTTGGTTTCATTTAAGTGGTTTAGTTGATTTGGTTAAGTTTTATTTCATGATTTGATTTGGTTTGAATGAACTTACAATTAATTAAGTGTTGTAAAGAAAGGAAAAGAGAGAACTTCTCTTTCCTCCCTACCTTAAGTAATTTCTAAAGAAGATTCATTAATGATTTTTATTTTAGTGAATGTTTTATTAGGTGTTTTAATTAATCCTTAGTTTAGATTTTTCCTAAACAAACCTATTCAAAGAGAAAGGCAATTAAGATTAAGTAAAGTGAATTACTATCACCAAACACACAACACTTTATTTCTTTCCAACACGTGTAACATGCACATGGATGAATCCTAAGCATATTTATACATGCAAGTGGAAATGTTAGCACACCATAATGATGAATGCTAAGAGATGTTGCTTAAGAAAATTTGAAATGTTTCATATATGCATGATTTTGTTAAGTACAAAAGAGGGGTTCTTTTATCCAATATACATATGCACATTTACATGTATGAAAGATATAAGTGAGTACGGCACCATTATTTTCTACACCGGGTGTAAGGTACAAGACCTACTTGGGGCTACTTAAAGCCTCGAACCCGGGATGTCCGGACTAATATACTACTTTTCTTAAATACATGTGCATGTACAAAAAAGAAATGAATGGAAAAGAATCATGCAAAAGTTTATTCATCTTTATTTTGATTTGGTTATGCAATTTACATCTAAAAGGATAACATAAGAATGGATTTAAACAAGTGTTGTATTATTTTCAAATGAACTATACACTTTGCAAATCCTATTCACAACTATGTTAAAAGAAAAGAGAAGGAAAAGGCTCATAATGCACATTTTATATTATACTCACATGCAAGCTTATAAGTAATTATAACTAGCATACCTTTCATTTGTAATATTTGATTTCTAAGCTTTGAAAATAATTTTGGATTTAGTAGTGATAATAGATGTTCATATTCTTACTTTAGCCAAAACATGCAATTTGAAATAAAGGAAACATTTCATTTTAATTTGATTTTTCAAAAGACATGAATGCATGATTTTTATATGATATACACATTTAGCATGCTAAGAAAGAAATAAAGTGATGTAAGCATGTAATTTCATTCACCTTAAATAATCTCTAAAGAAAATCCTATGGAATTAGATCATTTAAAGTGAATCAAATTATTTAAAGAAATTTTTAGTTTTATTTTGAGTTTGATTTGAATTTAGGAAATGTTAAAAGGTTTCTGGTCCTAACCCATCTCCCAAGTGTGTGTTATTTTACTTTAATTTTAGAACCATTAGATAGATTTTAAGTTTTATTTAGGTAAAGGTGTAAATTAAGTTCATTAATTACCCTTACCTACACCTTCTTAACATATTTATTCAAACAATTGTAAGCCAACATATGACATGCAACCACATTGAGTTTAAATTAGCAATGCACCTACAAAGAAAGGGTCTAATGCAATTTGCTCATAATTGATGATTAATTAAGCTAAAGGGTTTAATTAAGTACTTTCATAACCCTTCCCACACATGTAGGTTGGATTTGATTTTAAAATTTTGATTAAGTTAATTAAGAAGGTTATGGATTAACACTTAATTAGGTTTGGATTAAGGAAGAAAGGGGATTTAGGAAATAGCTTAAGAAAAATATCCCAAAATCATTTCATAAATCTCTTGATACCTTAAAAAAATGTTTAATTATCTTAATTAAATGATTAAACTATTGTTCACATGCTTAATTAGCTTTAATTATATTAAGAAAGTGATTAGGGATTCATTAATTAGTTTTCCTAATAACCCATTAATAAATTTTAAGAAAATTAGGGAGGAGAGGTCATCCCCAAAACATGCCTAAGAAGTTTATAATTAATTAATGAAGTCATTGGGAGTATGGGGCTATTAAGATTTCAAATAAACCCAAATTAAGGAAAACCAACTATCTAAAATCAATTAGAAATAATTTTATATTATTCCTCACTGAATTATCTTTAAAAGAGCCCTCATTTATATTTTTAAATTTTTCTACATTTAATTATGAATATTTGAAGTTTCAATGATTATTAGGTAATTAAATCCCTTAATTATATAACTAATCCCATCGGTGCCAATGGACCGACGCGTGCTTTCCATGTGGCGCAACGGGATTGGTTATTTAAGTTATCACATCAATGCTTAGCGACGGTGTACGCATTTTCTCCTTGGACCGTCCGATCAAAGATCGACGGCCAAGATTAAAGGCGATTTCTAAAGAGTTAATCACGGATCTAACATAAATTAATCAATCCATCCAAAACATGCGGATAGATGGTCCATGATTCATCCATGCCCTGCGGGAGATGGAGGTCGCCCATCCTCTAAGGCTTTATCTCGAGCTAACTTGAGCTTGGATTGAGCTAAGATTGAACCCACACCATCAAGTAAGAAGAAGAATATCCAACGATCAATTTGATTGGGATGACACTTCCTTCATAAAGGACCAAAGAACTTCTACACTAAGCTTGGTCTTGAAGCATACGGAGGCTATCAGGGTGCTCCCAACCATCGAGGTAGCTTTGTCTAGTGGAGACGAAACCTGTGAAGATTTGAAGGCTAGAGATCAAGTGGATCCTCCTATTGGCTAAGATGAGCTTCAAGTGCTTGACTTTGGTCAAACCCTCCTTTTTTTGGGTGCTTGTGATTTGGCTTGGGTGAGTTCGATTAGATCCTCCGATGGTGCTTGCAAGAGGAATTGAGCTTTGGTTATGAATTGAGCAAGGTGGATTTCTCACTACCTCCCTATTTTTAGTTTAGGTAAAACCTAAAATGGAGAATTCAAAATGAGCTTTGGAAACCTTGGGAGAGCTTGGCAATGCTTCCTGAGTTTCTATGGCTCGATCAAGTGCAAGTGATGTGGAATGAGGTGGAATTAGGGGAGTATGTCTTCCCTACAAGGATTGAGGCCGAGCTTCTTGCCATTTTGATCAAATTGACTTGATCGATTGGGTTTGTTATGTGGTTTAGTGCCATGTGATTGTTTTGGCAGAGGGGAGTGGTGAAGATGCACATGTGTTTGTTTTAGAATATGGAATGATTCCATGTGCTAAATTCCTATTGTGGTTGGTTTCCCCATGGGTTCGATCAAGGTTGACCCAAACCCATTGGGTCATGTGCATCACTCATCAGTGTCAATTTGGTCCACTAAGAGGGTGTTAAGTGGCCATGAGGATATGACTAAATTCCAAGTGGAATTGGCCATAGGTTACCTTTCCCTAGGGGTAAAATGGTCATTTAGCTTCAATTTTAATTTAGGAAGATTTGGAATAGTTTGAAATTGGTTGGGCCAAATTTCAAAGAATTTGGAGTTGATTTGATATCATTTGGCTCATGTTGACCCATTTAGGTCAAAATGGGTCAACTTTGGTCAAGTTGACAAATTGGTCGATTGGGTCAAACTAAGAGTTCGGGTCAAGCACATATGACTATTTGAAATGTTTTGGTATCATTGGTTTGGTTCAATTTGATTTGTATTTGGTTTTGGTTCTTTTTGAATTCATTTAGGTCAAATGGGTCAAGTTGATCAATTTGACCCATTTGACCTATTTGGGTTAGGTCATGGGTTGGTTTAGGTATGGTTGGTCTTTGAAATATTTTTCAAGCTTTGGTTTAGTTCAATTTTGGTTTGGTAAAGTTTTGGCTTGATTTGACCTTTTAGATCAAGTTGGGTTCATGGTCAATTGGGCTAGGTTGGGTCTAGTTGGCTAATTGAGGCTTTGGTCAAGTTCAACAAGTGATTTAGAATGAACTTGGCCCATTGGTTTCAATCAATTTGGCTTAGATCAAGATTTGACACATTTTGACTTTTAGGTCAAGTCAACTTGGCTCAAGTGGCCAATAGTCGGCTCAAATGATGACTTGGTCAAGTTCAAATATTGATCATGAATTAGTTAGGTTTAGGTTTTATTTGGGTCAAATTTTGGCTTGGTCAAAGGCTAGGTTTGAGTTGGTTTGACCAATTTGAGTGATTGATCATCTTATGATGATTGTTGCTCACAAATGTGAGGCTTAGATGGGCTTAGTTCAATTCAATTTGAGTAGGATTAGAATTTGGCTCAAAAGATACTTTAGGTCACTTTGGGTCAAGTGACCCTAAGGGTCAATTGACTTGATCAATGCTTGATTCAAGTTTGATTGAACTCACATATGGACT
This sequence comes from Cymbidium sinense, assembly GCA_021442155.1. Lineage (NCBI taxonomy): Eukaryota > Viridiplantae > Streptophyta > Magnoliopsida > Asparagales > Orchidaceae > Cymbidium > Cymbidium sinense. The sequence goes on from CM038217.1 coordinate 122,466,543, forward strand.
TATGATTGAAATATAAATCTATTTGCAAGTGGTTTGGAGTCAAATGGGTTTTGATTCAATTGGTAATTTCAAGTTCAAATGGTGAACATGAGTTTGATTTGGGTTTGATTTTGAATTCAGTTTTGGTTTGATGATTGAAGTTTATGTTTATATTTGGTTTCATGATTTAATGATTGATTGAATCATGAAGAAAATCAAGGGTTTGGATTGATTTGAGGTTGATTTGACCAACTTTAAGAATTTGACTTGAAGGGTGTGTAGATTGGATTTTGATTAGATTTTATTTGAGTTTTGAATTTAGTTTTGGGTATTTGAATTTTTATTTCATTTATATTTGTGAATATAAATGATAATATAAATGGGTTGTGAAAATCTTTTAGTTTGAAGTGATTTGAATTTGATTTAAGCTAAGTCCATAATATGGAATCAAAGTGACTTAGGAAGGGTTTTTAATTTGGAATTCAATCATTGGTTTCAAACAATTGGAATTGATTCATGATTTGAGAAAATCTATTGGAATTGATTTATTTTGAGAAAATCAAAGTTAGAATTGATTTAAGATTTGATTTGGAATTGATGTTTAGTTTGAAGTTGATTTGGATTTCAAATCGATTTGAATTTGAAATTGATTTGGATTGGTGAAAATCAATTAAGTTTATCATTATTTGAGTTTGAAGTTGATTTGAATTTGAAGTGGATTGATTTGAAGTTGATTTGAATTTGTATTTGAGAAAATCAATTAAGTTGGAATTGATTTGAAATTTGATTTTGAATTGATTTGGAGTTTGACTTGAAGGAAGTAGGGGATTTGGTTCAAGCTATAGGGTAGGTAAGTTTTCTAACACCCCAAGGCATGACCTATTCCTATGGCTAACTCTTCTAAGTCTCTAGGGTTAGGTTGAGTGTTCACCTAATCACTAAAATTATCTTAAGACTAAGAAACTCTTAGTGTTTAAGAGGAGTCCTATGTATAAGATGGAGAGATTGAGAGCTCATTCTAAAATGAGATCATCAGCAATTAGTCTTAAACTTTCCAAAGATGTTTAGGGGATGACCTCGCTCCTATTTTCTTGGGCTTTATTGGATATATAATTAGAAAAATCAATAGATTAAGCCTTAATTACTCTCCTACTTTAATTAATGATAATTAAGCAAATTAATATTAAATTAGTTAATTAGTTAAGCATAATGACCTCTGTAACATTGGAGAAACTTGGAAATAGATTGGATCTTTTCTTTGAATCTTCTTCATTCCTTCAGTAAAACTAATTAATTAAAACCCATTAATTAATTAAGTAATTAATTAAATCAATCAAAATCCAAATTATATATGAACTTTAATTAACTAATTGAAAAGATTTAAAGATTAAGTCTTAGGCTTCCTTCTTTGTCTCTTTCCTAAGTCCATTTCATATTGTTGATTAAGGCTAATTAAGATTTAATGAGATAATTAATGAACTTAAATAATTTGATTGAATCCATTTTCCTTTATTAACTCTTGGGTAGCTCTTTGGGTGTTCAATAACCCAAAGAGAGAGCTAATGAAATTATGGTTAGCTCACATGTGTGAGAAAACTATAAGAGTAATTAAGTGAGCTCCTTAACCTTAATTAATTAATAATTATGAGCTAATTGCATTAGGCCCCTTTCATTTTATATATACATTGATATTTACTTTTCTATGTGGTTGTATATCAAGTTAGCTCATAATTATTTAATTAATTACCTTAAGGTGATATAGTAAGGGTTTAGTTAATTAATTTAATTCATACATCAACCTAATTAAGCCATAAAATCAAATTAAGTATTTTTTCATTAAATCAAATTAACTCACACATGGGGAATGAGTTTAGGATTAGCAAACCTCTTTCACATCTCTTAAATCAAATCAAATATGAAATCAAAATTACTTTAAGAAACTTTGGTTTATTTTTCTAAGCTTATTTAATTTGATTGTCCTTAAGAATTAGTTGGATTGAATGAGATTATATACTTGTGTTTTATTTCTTTCCAATCATATTAAAGTGTTGTATGTCACTTGATTCATGCATTCATTTCTCCAAAAAATCAATTGAAAATAAATGATTTCCTTTATGTCAATTTTCATGTGAATTTAATTAAAAATATGTGTGGCTATTATCACTATTAAATCTCAAATATATTTTCAAAAGCTTCTTAATGAATAAGAATATATGTTTGTTGACCTCACTTTTGGAGTGAGATCTCAACCTCCACTTCTTAGACTTAGGAATCTTCTACGCTAAGAGCTCCTTAGTCATAAGACACCCCGTGATTAGGTGAACACTTAACCTATGCTTAGAGACTTAGAAGGGTTAATCAAAGGATTAGGTTGTGCCTTAGGACTTAAGGAAAACACCTACCCTATAATCTAAACCCAATCCATATGCACCTTCTCAAATCAACGATTCAAATCTCAAACCAAACCTCAAATTCAAATTCAAATTCCAAATCTAATTCCAAATTTGACTCCAAATGATTGAAACCCAAAATCAAATTCAAATCCCATGACCCTTCCAAAGCCATATGAGCGACCTTCATAACCTTAGCCAAAATCCCTTTAAATCAAATCAAATTCAATTGATTTTTTTATAAATTAGTTATTCCTTCATATATATTCACAAATATAAGTGAAATCCATATCTAAATAATCAAAACTAAATCAAACCAAACCAAAACCCTTTAAGCTAGATGGGCACTCTGTGCTTAACCAAATTATTTTAAACCAACACAAACTCCATCAATTTTCTAATAAATCAATTATTCCTTCATTTATATTTATAAATATAAATGAAATCCAAATTCAGATGACCAAAACTATATCCAAAATTGAATCCAAACCCAATCCAAGCCCTTTGAGCCAATTCTTTGGACTTAGCCAAATCACATCCAAATCAAGTCAAAACCATTGGATTTTCTCTTGAATCAATCATTACTTCAATCATCTATCCAAATATAAATAAAACCAATAATCATCAAATCAATTCAAGTCAATCCAAGTCAAGCGACTAGCCCTTTGACTTGAAACTTTCAATTGATACAAACCTATTTGGACTCTAATTATATGGATTTATATTTCAATCATAAGCTCACATATAAGCCCAACTAAACCTAAATCAAGCTAAAACCAAACCAATTGACCAACTTAAGTCCACTTGACCAACTAAAGGGCCCATTTAAGCCAACATCTAATCCAACCCAAATTAGATTGAACCAAGCTCACCAAAACTTTCCACCATGATTATTGATCTCCCGAATGATCAATTGAAATCAATTGGGTCAAACCAAGTCAACTTGGTCCTTTGATCAAGTCAACCTTTAGCCCAAATGAAACCTAAACTAGCCAAAACTCATCATATACCAAATTGATTGAAACCATTGATCCAAAACACTCATAATAAATGATTGAACATGACCAAACTCAATTGAGCCAAATGAAATCCAATTGACAATTTAACCTAAGTTTACCTAAATTGGCCTAAAATCCAAAATAGGTCAAATCCCAATCTAACCCAAATTGATTGCAACCAATGGCTCAATTTCATTCCAAATTGATTATTGAACTTGACCAAAGCCATAATTGAGTCTAATTTGACCAATTGGTCAACTTGACCCAACCTAGCCCAAATTGACTTGAAGGATCAAATTAGCCAAAATTCAAATTAAATCCAAATTAATTCAAACTGAAGGCTACATTCATCTTTAATTAGTCAATTGAACATGAATCAACCCATAACCCAAATTGACCAATTTTGGTCAAATTGGTCTTGACTCATTTGTCCCATTTTATTCCAAATGAGCCAAAATCAATCCTAAGCCAAATTAAACCAAATTGATCATACCAAAATACCTCAAATCATCATTTGAAACTAGCCTAAGCCTTGGTTTGACCCAATTTGACCAATTGGTTAACCTAACTTAACATCCCATATGTCCCAAAATTGAGCCAAATCCTTGAAACCAACCCATTGGGTGATCAAACTCAACCCAAACCCATTTGGGATTAGCCCAAAATCGCCAACCTAATCAAATCCTCATGGATCCTCCCCACATAGGATTCCACCCAACCTCATTTAATTCTCCCATCACATGCATTCAACTCCCTTCATCCATGGCATTCAATGGACATCCTATGGCGAAAAGATGACTTTGAGTTAAATCCAAAGTCCTCAAGCCATCATCCATCACAACCACCTCCCCATGACATTGACTCAATTTTTGGTCATCCCTTCAAAGCTAGAAAATAAAGCTCATTCCAAAAGATCTCGAGTTCATTCGCCTTTCAAGAGCTCCCATAGAGTCTCCCTTCCCCACCATCTTTGAGGGATTTTGAGCTAAAGAACACAAATCAAGCTTTTATAGTGATGAGGTGGCAACCATTGGTAAGTATGACATTTCAAAAGAGACAAAGGCTCAAACTCATTCCAAAGCTTCCTCTCACACCAAGGAGTTCACTATCTTCACTATCATGAAAACCATCTCGGTGAGATAATTTCATCAAACTTTAGATCATGGATCTTTTTTTGCTCAAATGTGTGCACATTTTAGGATTTATCCTTAGATAGCCCCTATATTTTCATCCGCATCATCCTAATAGATATTGGGACATTTTTCCAAGATCAGAAAATCAAGCCTAAATAGCCAAATCGGATCGGACGGTCCATATTTTGCCCTAATTGCATGATTCACTTCCTGGATCATCGGCATGATCTAGACCATCAATCACATAAGACTATCGATCACGTCCACACACACAAGCCATTTTCCCGCACAACCGCGACTTATCCGCATCCGGAGGCTAGAAAAGACCGGCATCGCATGGGCTAATAGTGTGGCATCATGGTGTTGCATTGTTGCATCGATTGCTGCGTCTAAACGGAAAATCGATTTTTTTTTTTATTTTAAAATTATTTAAAATCGTGAACCTTCAAAAATTTATAAAAAATAAAATACTTATCAAAAAAATTATAAATAAGGGCTCGTTGGATTTGTCTTTTGAGAGGAATCTAGCAAACTAAAATTATCAAATTTAATTGGATAGGTTGAGCTAAATTTAAGTTTTAAGACAAATTAAATTTTATTAATTACTCTAAAAATAAATCGGTTTGAGGTGAAATTTTCAAGGATTAAAACTAGGCTTAAAATCTACTTACTATAAATTTCAACACAAAATGATGGTTGGATTAAAAATATTGCATTTAGAAGTTCAAATGGTCTATTTTAATTAAATAAATCAATATACCTTATAAAATTATATTAAATTAAATGAAACTTTGGGAAATTCATAACTAATCCTAGAAAATCCAAAAAAATATAAATGTGGGCTCATTTTAAAGGTATTTTAGAGGAGAATCCAAGATAATTATTATTAATTAATTTTAAATAGTAATTTATGCTTAATTAAGGTTTAATTAAAAACTTGATCATTTAATTACTCTCGATTAATTTTCCAATTAATCTCAAATTTTTTTAGAGATGTTTGGGGATAACTTCTACCTCCCTATTTTTCTTAGAATTTATTGGATAGTTAATTAGGAAAATTGATTGATTAAGCCTTAATACTCTATTATCATAATTAATGATAATTATGCAAATGAACGTAAATTAATCAACTAATTAAGCTTATTGTCCTCTATTAATAGAAGAGTCTTAGGAAAATGGTTTGGGTTCATTTCTTGTGACCATTTCATTAAGCCTCCACATTTAATTTCAATTAATTAAGGATTAAGTAATTAATTAACCTTTTGATTAACTAACTTAATTAAGTTGTGAACTATTTGAGCTTAATTAATTGGAATTAGTGATTGGGATTAAGACCTCTCCCGATCCTCTCTCTAAGTTAGTTTCACCATCTTAATTAAAGATATTCAAATTTTTAGTTAATCAATTAATGGCTTAATTAAAATTAAATTATTTTTAAAATCCAAATCACCTTTAAATAACATAATCAATTTTGGGTAGCCCTTTAGATGTTTAAGTCTAAAGGAATTTAATAATTATGGTTAGCTTACATGTACAAGAAAATCATAAGAGTAATTAATTATATTTCTTAAGCCTAATTAACTCTTAATTGCATTAGGCCCCTTTCATTTCTTATGAGCTTTGCTAATTTACTTTTCATGTGGTTTCATCTCATATTGGCTCATCATTATTTAATTTATTACCTTAAGGTGACATAGGTGTTAATTAATTGGTTTAATCCATTCTTAACTTAATCAATCCATAAAATCAACCTGCTTTTCATTAAATCAAATTAACTCACACACATGGGAATGAGATTAAGATCAGCAAACCTCTTTCACATCTCTAAATAAAATCAAACTCAAAATTGAAAATGTCTTTAAAGAACTTTGGTTCATTTTAAATAACCTTATTTAGTATGATTGACCTTAGAAATTAATTGGAAAGAATGAGACCATGTACTTATGTTATTTTATTTCTTTCCACTCATGTTAAATATTACATGCCATATGTAATCATGCATTCATTTATTTTAAAATTAATCAAATGGAATAGTTTATTTTATGTCAAATTGAATGTTGATTTAAAATTAAATAAGTGTGGTTATTATGACTACTAAATCAAATGTTATTTTCAAAAGGCTATAAATCAATTATTATAAATGAAATGATGTTAATTACAAATAGCTATAAGCTTGCATGTGTTGATAATATAAGATATGCAATGTGAAGTTCTATTTCCTTGCCTTACATGGATTCATATAGGATTCACAAATATATAGTTCATTTGAAAAGAACACAATATTTGCTTATATCCACTCTATGCATTCCATGTTAAGACTTAGGAAGAATTTTATATCACATATATAAATAACATAATCAAACTAAATATGATTTCTTGCATGATTTCATATTCTTATGGTTCTTTTGTACATTAATATGTATTTGAGAAAAGTGGTATATTAGTCTAGACATCCACAGCTCTGAGGCTTTAAGTAGCCCTAAGTAGGTCTTGTACCTTACACCTAGTGTAGAAAATAATGGAGCGTGCTCACTTAAAACTCTTATACATATGCATGTATGATGTGGCCAACGAATAAGAATCACAAATCAAGTAAATAAAACACAACTTTTGCATGAGTTTTCATATCCTTATAGTTGTTTATACATCTACATGTATTTAAGAAAAGTGATATATTAGTGGACATCCACGGTGAGGCTTTAAGTAGCCTAAGTAGGCCTTGTACCTTATGCCCTGGTGTAGAAAATAATGGCACGGTACTCACTTAAAACTTTTATACATGAGCGTGTTTAGCTAATGGATGAAAAATCCCTCTTTTCTATCAAAAGGCATGCATTCATAATTCAATTAAATGAAACATTTGAATTCCAAACATACTTCTTTGCATTCATCATTAAAGTGTGCTAAGATTTATATTGCATGTATAGGTATGCTTAGGATTATCATTTGCATGATATACATGATGGAAAGAAATAAATGATCATGTGTTATGTGATAGTAATTTATTCTAATTAATCTTAAGATATCTTTCTTATTGAATAGGGTCATTTAGAGTGAACCAAAACTTCAGGATTGATTAAAACATATAATAAGACATTCACTTAAGGAATTTAATTAATTAACTTGCTTTAGAAGTGACATAAGGTAAGGATGAAAAGAGATTCTCTCTCTTCCTTCTCTTTATAACACTTAGATGTTAAGTGTATGCCATATGAAATAAAAGGAAAACATCAAATAAAATCTTCAAATCACTTAAGACACTTAAAGAAATTAACCCTTTATAAATTAAATCCCTCACACTTAGTAGATTACAACTCTAAAGCCTAGTTAGGACATACTACACAAGCTCACATACACACATTAGACTAAATCACCATTTATAGCTTTATTTTATGGTAGTGCATGGTTTGATATGTGCTTTATTTTTAATGTATTATTTTTTCGATGTTAGGGTGTATGTACATAGTGGATGTTAGGCGATATCCTAATCATGCATTTTGGGGTTTGTGCTTAAGGGGCCATTAAATATAAATATAAATATTTTTTTTTTGCTAGGTTGCTTACCTCTTAAGCATAACCCAAGTTAGGATAGGTGGACTTGGTTACCCATGTGTGGGGTGCTAAGTCCAATATATTTATATAACTATTTAGGATGTATGGTATGTTTAGCTAACATTTATTTTGTCGGTTTAGATTTATTTTCCTTCTTTTAATGTAATTTTACATTAGGATTAAGATGATGGCGTTATGGGGATTAGGATGAGCATTGGTTATAAACCAAGTCTTATATACCATGTGATGTCTTTGGAGAAAGCATATCCAAATCAAGCCAAAAGGAAGAAAGAAATGGAGCAAATCAAATGGAAAAATGGAAGATGAAGAAATGAAGAAGGAAGAGTGAAGAATGAAGACCCTCTTTCATTTCATTGGAGCATTACTATTTACTTTTTGTGCGTTGCATATCATATTAGCTCATAACTATTTAATTAATTACCTTAAGGTGATATAGTTAATGGTTTAGTTAATTGATTTAATTCATACCTCAACCTAATTAAGCCATAAAATCAATTTAATTATTTTTTTCATTAAATGAAATTAACCCACACATGGCGAATGAGGTTAGGTATAGCATACCTCTTTCACATCTCTTAAATCAAATCAAATATGAAATCAAAATGACTTTAAGAAACTTTAGTTTACTTTTACTAAGCTTATTTAATTTGATTATCCTTAATAATTAGTTGGATTGAATGAGATTATATGCTTGTGTTTCTTTATTTCTTTCCAATTATATTAAAATGTTGTATGTCACTTGATTCATGCATTCATTTCTTCAAAAAATAAATTGAAAATAAATGATTTCCTTTATGTCAATTTGCATGTGTTAACTTAATTGAAAATATGTGTATGGCTATTATCACTATAAAATCTCAAATATAATTTCAAAAGCTTCTTAATGAATAAAATATGTGTTATAACTTTAGTTATACATATATAAGAAGTGCATGTGAATATAAGCTTAGTGTATGAAGTGAAGTTCCTTCTTTCATTCATATGTTAATTTGCATATGTATGAATGTTAATGGGTATATTAGTCTAGACATCTCGGGGATGAAGGGCTTTAAGTAGCCCTAAGGAGGTCTCTCTCTCCCCTAGTGCAAACAAAGCGACATACACTTTTAATTTCATTTTATGCATTTTGACATTAGAATTTAGATAGAGCTTTAATTCATTTACATAAATAAATTGATTAAATTGAATCTAACCTTTTTATATAGTTTTCATTTCTATAGTTATTTGTACATTCATATATATATATATATATATATATATATATATATATATATATATATATATATATATATATATATATATATATAAGAGTAGTGGGCATATTAGTCGGATATCCCGATGCGCTTTAAGTAGCCGAGGAGGTCTTTATCTCACTCCCCAGTGTGAAACAATGGCATACCTACTTAGAATATTTATATGTGTGTGTGGTGCTAGTGAATAAAATCATAATTTAATTAAATTAAATTCTACTTTTGCATGGTTTCTCCATTCTTATAGTTTTTTGCACATTCATGTGTATATAAGAATAGTGGGTATATTAGTGACATCCAGGATACATTTAAGTTACCCCAAGGAGGTCTCTACCTCACTCCACAGGTGAAATAATGGCATCGTCTACTTAAATTTTTTATATATGTGTATGTGATACAACTAGTGGATGAAAACCATAATTTAATCAAATCAATCCTACTTTTGCATGATTCCCATTCTTATAGTTACTTATACATCCATATGTATTTGAAGATAGCGGGTATATTAGGAATATCCTAGGGACTGACTTTGAGAAGTGTAAGGAGGTTCCTACCTCACTCCATTGGTGCAACAATTCTGACTACTTAAAACTTTTATACATGTGAATGTGTATTTAACTAATGATTGAAAATCCCCTTTTAATCAAAATACATGCATTCATACTTTGTTCAAGTAGTTGAATTGATTAATCAAATAATTTGAAGTTGTTTTCTTATTCTTTTGTATAAGAATTTAGATAGAGCTTTAAAATAATATGAAAAAATAATTCAACCAAATGAAATATCAATTCCAAACGCATTTGCTTACTTTCATCATTCAAGTATGCTAAGGTATAAATTGCATGTATAGATATGTTTAGAGCTTAACCATATGCATGCTATATATGATGAAAACAAATAAACAAACATGTGTCATGTGATGGTAGTTCATTTCAATAAATCTTGAGATGCCTTTCTTATTGAATGAGTGTATTTAAAGTAAACCTAAACCTAGGTCTAATTAAAACATATAATAAGTCATTCACTAAAAGAATTATTTAATTAATTGGCTTTAGAATTGACTTAAGGTGGGGAAAAAAGAGATCCTTTCTTTCCTTCTCTTTATAATACTTAGTCATTTTGTGAGGTCAAATGAAACAAAAGAAAACATTAAGTAAAACCTTGCAAGTCTTTAAACAAGTGAAACCACCCTTTAAATTGAATCTTTCTACACTTAGAAACTATAACTCTAAAACTAGTTGGGACATACCACACAAGCCTTAATACACACACATTATATAAGTCACCACTTCTAGCCTTATGTTAGTACAGTTGCATGGTTTGATGCATGTTTTATTTTGTGATGTATTGTTTAGACTAGATGTTAGGATGTATGTCTCATAGACTAGTTGTTAGATCATTTTAGCCTAATTATGTTTCTTTGGGGCTTATGCTAAAGGGGCTACTAAAAATAAATATAAATGCTCTCTTTGCGGTTGCTTAAGCCCCTAAGCATAATCAAGTTAGGATAGGTGGGCTTGGTTACCACATGGGTGTTAAGCCTAAATTATAAATATAATTGCTTGGGTGGAATGCATATTTAGCTAACCTCTATTTTGTAGGTGTAGTTGATTTCATTTTTCTATTTTAATGTCATCTTACATCATGAATTAGGATTATTGCTATGGGGTTTGGATGAGCATTTGCTAAGGCATTGTCTTGGGGTGTCATGTGATGCCTTGAAACCTACCAAATCAAAGAAGTAAGGAGGAAAGAAATGAATACATGAAATGAAGAAAGAAGACCCCATGGCATTTATAAATTATAATTATTACCTTATAATTTTGAGGTTATATAAGATCTCTAATTTTACCCATCTTTTCTTTTGGGTTTGTATAATGGTATCGACCTCTTATTCTTTTTGCATTAGTTTCATAAAATTATTGATCATTGATTTAGTTTATGCACTAGAATTAACATGCTTTTCTTAGTTTCTTAAATGATTGATTCTTTAATTTCTCGGATGCAATTAAGCTCTTAGAAAACAATTTTAATTTTTCTACCCCAATTAATCACTCATAATTAAATTTTAAATAATTCATAACCTCACCATTAAGCCTAGGCATTAAACAAGATAATTAAAATATTTAGCAACCCCTTAGTTGAATGGTTGAATGTTTCACAACATGCATATCATATTATCTCACTCTTGAAGATAGATTTCCATCCTTACGATAAAGTGTTTTACATGTGAGGGCATCCCCTTGGTGGAAAATACCCTTTCTCATTGATTTAGCCAATAATTTTATTTTATCATGCATATAGGCATCAAAATCCTAAAGCATTTGTCAAGATGAAGTGTCAAAATTTAAATAAATTTTGAAAATATTTTGCATTAGATTAAGTCATTACTCATATCACTCATACTCTAGTCTCTTAGAGTGGGTTTTAGGACTTTAATCTCTTTCTAAATAAATAACACTCAACCATCTTGCAATTTCATATGACTAGACCACATGATTTTAAAATAGTATGTGGAGTTAGCTAGCCACTTTAGGCGTTGTAAGCCCTAGTTGGGTGGTTTATCCTCTCTTATGGAGGTAAACCTTTTGCCCATCTTTTCTTAGATTTAGGATGTGCTTTAGTTTATGCTAAAGCTCCCTAAATTTAAGATTTATGGTAGCAATTTCCTTAGGGCTGCAAGCATAAATCCTCACCTCTTAGGCATTTCCATAATCTTGTCGCTCGATTATAAATAGTAATCTAATAAAATTTCAACTCAAAACATATAAATCTGACTTTCAAAATTATAAAGCTAACCATAGGATAGATTGAAATGCTCACTAGGTCTCTAGTATCATGGCATTTCTATTCTCTTTGGCTTTCAAAATAACTCTTCTCCTTGAACTTTCCTATTTGATTTTCTAAGTATAACCAATCCTTTGATAGTAATCTTGAAATATTTGAAGATCATAATTATCAACTTTAATGAGAAATCTTAAAGAATTTCATTCCTAAGATGTAATTAACTATGGAGCTTGCCTCCATAGAACAAACCAGGTTTAATATAAACTCTACTTTATTCATCCATATAAATCGGGAAAAATCTTTGGTATATTGAAGACCCATCATTCCATGATTCTTTATTAGGTGATTACGTTCATTGAAGGGTGATGCATCTATCTTTTGAGATAGTACATCATACCTCAATATTGTACGATCACTTCAATAAGTACCCCAATGATCTATGTGGTGTCCCTCTATATATCCAAAAATAAACACGCTTATTCATGTATAATCCCACGTTTTCATCATCACACAAATCACTCGTTCTATGTGTTTAAACAATATAATAAAAATAAGTATATATTATGAAAGTAAATTTTATGTTAAACCAATTCTCATACAAATCTCTTAGATATGGCACATGTAGTGTTGGCTTCCTTGAAGGTGCTCCCAAGACCAGATCTTTAGTAGGTATAAGTAGCGGCCTGTGGCCTAGTGGGCCTAGTGGAATCATATAGCTCTATAGATAAACCAAAATTGCTCCTCTACAGGTGTATTGAATGTATCCATATCCTCAAATAGTGGAAGATATTATAGATGAACCTTAGATTGAAGTAGTAGGAAGCTCCATGATGAACAAAATATAGGCTCACAAATGTCTGAACTCGCCGGTCAAGTCTATATGAATCCTTGTAGAATGACCATTTAAGCCACCTCAAAGGCATGCATGTAAATGCGGGTGTCGATCCATTTGGAATATGGATGTGATGTTCAAATTGGTGTCAACTACACCACATCAGTAAGGGATGACGGTAACTCACACGGTAGGCTATGCGCTTCCACCAAAGCTTATAGCGCCCATTAACATGTAATCCTAAAATCATCACCACATCTTGGTGTCACTATCATGACACTGACGGCCGGTGGAATGTATTGTCAGGAGACCATCTCTCAATTCATCGCTAAGCAAATGGTGATCACGAATATATATAGCGGTCAAGGTCAAGTGCTCGCATAGATGTTTAGTGATGTGTAATGGGCCACTCTAGTGAGTTTTGAAGTTTTCTTGTAAATTCCTCGATAATGCATGTAGGGGCCCATGGAAATAGTCTCTGACCATGCACGACATGTTTCTCGAGATAATACATAGGTCACGTCTTGTAGACACTACTAGTAGCATTTCAAGACATATTAAAATCAAAGTCATGATTCATTTGATTCGGGATCTACAATATAGTAAAGGCAAGAGAAAATAAATCATTATTTTTGTCAATTCTAACTCTGATAAGCTGTTGCGATATTTATAAGCAAGAATGTACCATTTAAGCTTCATTGGATGACAAGCACCCAAAATAGATATACCAAAAGCCCAAAAAATTCTCTAGAAATGGTGTGATGCAACAATACAAATAATACGTAAGCTGGAACTCACCACTTAGTGAAGATATTGAGAGTCTGTAAGATTCCTCCACTATCAAAATTGTCTTAATTGTCTTTATCATCATAAAATTCATGTAAGATATCGACATTAAATTTTAATTCCATTCAATTGATAATCTCCTTAGGTTTTAGATAAATTTGATGTCATTAGGGTTGAATGAAATAAGCAATGAATTTAGAAACTGCCGGCAATGACCATTACATATCCTTTGTATTTATGCATCTATAATCATCTCAAACTCAAGAGATTCTCCAGCACCTCCTAGGGCTTGTTTGCGCAATGTAGGGCAAGTGACATTCTCTACTATGATGATTGTGTTGTACACATATCTGTGAAGTTCTTATGGTTTGAAGTAATTATTTCAAAGCTGAGCGTTGTTATTTATAGACCAACCAATAGGTGAAATGAAGACTTCTTTTACTCACAAAACACATGCCTTCACCAAGTTCACCGGGGATATCAACATCATCGATAAGACATTATTATCAGATGGTCCATCAAAATAATATTGTTATACCATTCTCTCATCTTTTGACAAATAGACATAATCATTATTAGAAAACATCGACTTTAATCTTCAATATTTACGAATGAATGATTCTTTAAGAGATCATGGCTACTAACATAATGGGTTGTAGTTTCCAACCCAAGTGAACAATCATTATCACTTTCAAAGCTCGATTCTTGAGTCCTTCATGGTCTTGTGCTCATCAATGCATATGTTCCATAATTGGTTCATCACAATGAAATACAACATCATCTATGGATCAATAATTCCATTATATACGTAAGTAGCAAGTATTGCATATTATAGAAAATTAACAATGAAGGTAGCTTATGTTATACAAGATATTCAGATTTAATTCATCAAAGCTTCTCATTGTCATTAAGGTGGTAGGTGGGATGAAATTCATAGGTTTGATGGAATATCTATTGGTTTTAAGAAAGGATCAATGTGAATGCAATATTAATATTTTCCACTTCCACATAGAGCACCAATGTCGAGAAGCTTCATCCGATTATAACATCACAAACTTCATCATCATAAATGACTAATGCTGTTGACATCACTTTTGGTGTGAGCTCTCAACTTCTCCATCTTAGGCATAGAACTCCTCTAGACACAGAGTTTCTTAGTCTTAAGACACTTTTAGTGATTAGGTGAACACTTAACCCTAGAGACTTAGAAGAGTTATCCACAAGAATAAGTTATTCCTTAGGGATTTTGGGACTTGTCTACCCTATAGTTTGAACCCAATCCATGCTTTATTCTTTGAAACCAAACCAATCCAAATCAAATCTCAAATCAATTCCAACTTATTTGATTTTCTCAAATCTCAAATTAATTCCAACTCAATGATTTTCATCTCAAATCAATTCCAAATTAGTTGATGTTCTCAAATCTCAAATTAATGCCAACTCAATTGATTTCTCAAATCTCAAATCAATTCTAACTCAATTAATTTTCTTAAATCTCAAATCAATTCCTCAGCTTGAGAGGTTGAATCAGTATCCCCAAGCTTTTCCAAGTGATTCCAGAGCTCCCCATTTTTGATTTTGCTCTGAAATAGGGGAGGTGAACTCAAATCCAACTCATCCAATTCCCACCAAAATCAAATTAACCTTGCACCATCCTTGGACATCATCAGCTCAATTGAATCCTTTCCCAAGTCTCCAAGCCATGTGAAACATCATTTCAATCAAGTTGATCAACATTGAAGAGGAGCTTGGTCATCGAGCAAACTACTTCAAATCAAGATCCAGTTCCTTCAGCAGGCTTCATCTCTAGACAAAGCTACCTCCTCCAGGAAGCACTGGTGACCTTCGGTAATTGCTTAAAACTATAACTATAGGAAATTTTGATTGTTCCTTTTGAAGGAAATTGTCACGCAATGATGGATGTGCATCCCCTCCTTCCAAAGGTGTGGGATCATTTTGATCCTAATCCAAGCTTCGGTGAGCTCATTGAATGAGGAAAGATGAACAATATTCTCATCACTCACGAAGGATCATCCGATCTTAGCTCAAAAAAATTTATGTATCATTCTTATTCCGATGGATGTGGCAACTTAAATAACTATCCCATCGCCCGCGTGAAAGCGTGATGTGTGCCTCCATGGCGATGGGATTAGGGGTTTAATTAAGCTTAATTCGATTTTAATGTTGAAACTTCCAAAATTCATAACTAATTATAGAAAAATTTAAAAAATACAAATAAATACTCATTTTAAAGATAATTCAAAGGAGAATAATATAAAATTAAAATCAATTGATTTTGGATAGTCATTTTCACTCAAATTAGGTTTTATTGGAAATATAATTAAATGAATTACTTCTTAATTACTCTAGCAATTAATTCCAAACTTTAGATTGATTAATGGGATTACCTCCTCCCATGATTTTCTTGGAATAATTACTTCATTAATTAGGGGAATTGCTTGCCTCATCCATAATCCTTCTCTTAATTAATTAAATGATTAATTAACATGTTAAATAGTGATAAACTCTTAAACTTAAGCAATCATTATATGAAATAGTGAATGGACATAGGGAAATGAGATGAGACCTCTTTTCTAATCTTTCCCTAAGTTTATTTCATTTGATAAACACTTAATCAATTTGCAAATTAATGGCTTAATCACCTCATTAAATAACATTAATCAAACTCAAAACCAAATCATTCCAACTTAATCATTCAATTCTTGGGTAGATTCTTAGGTGTTCAATAACCTAAGAGAACTCCAAAGAAATTATAATCAAACTACATGTGTAGGATGGTTATGAAAGTACTTAATTAAACCCTTTAGCTTAATTAATCAATAATTGAGCCAATTGCATTAGGCCCCTTCATTTCTTAGGTGCATTGATTTAATTTCCATGTGGTTGCATATCATATGTTGGCTCATAATTACTTGGATAATTATGTTAAAGTATAGGTAAGGGTAATTAATGATTTAATTCATACCTTAACCTAAACAAAACATAAAATCAACCTAATTATTCTAAAATTAAACTAAACCAATTCACATGGGGAAATGGTTAGACCAAAACCTTTTCATATTTTCTAAGTCAAATCAAATTCAAAAAAAAATCTCCTTAAAGAATTTTGATTCATTTTAAATGATCTTATTTTATATGATTGTCCTTAGGAATTAATTAGGGTGAATGAAGTCATGTGCTACATCCTTTTATTTCTTTCCAAGCATGCTAAATATTATTTGCCATATGAAATCATGCATTCATTTCTTTTAAAAATTAATTAAATAAAATGTTCTTTATGTCAAATTGCATGTGTTGGCTAAAATTAAGAATATGAGTGGCTATTATCACTATTAAAAAAAAATTATTTTCAAAACCTATAAATCAAAGATTATAATGAAGTGATGCTAATTATAATATTTATAAGCTTGCATGTGATTATAGCATAAGATGTATATTATGAAGTTTTCTTTCCTTCTCTTAACATATGGATTTACATAGGATTTAAGTGTATATAGTTCATTTGAAAAGAACAACACTTGCTTAAATCTATTCCTATGCATTTCTATGTTATGACTTAAGAAGGATCTTCATATTACACATGTAAATTATACAACCAAATCAAACATAATCTTTTGCATGATTCTTTATCCATTTGATTTTTTGTACATCTACATGTATTTAAGAAAAGTGGTATAGTATGGACATCATGAGGCTTTAAGTAGCCTAAGTAGGTCTTGTACCTTACGCCCCTGGTGTAGAAAATAATGGCATCGCATCACTTATAACTTTTATACATGTGGATGTGCATTTAGTTAATGGATGAAAAGTCCTCTTTCTACATAATAAAGACATGCATTAATGATCCAATTAATAAATGGAATATCCAAATTTCAAATCACATCTCTTGGCATTCATCCATCATCAAAGTGTGCTAAAATTTGCATTGCATGTATAGGTATGCTTAGGATTATTCATATGCATGGTATACATGGTGGAAAGAAATGAATGGGTGTGTGTTATGTGATAGTAATCCACCTAACTAATCCTAAGATGCCTTTCTTATTGAATTGGACTATTTAAAAGAATCTAAACTTATGGTTAATTAAAACACATAATAAACCATTCACTAAAGGAAATTCATTAATGAATCTACCTTAGAAATCTTTAAGGTAGGGATGAAAGAGAGTTCTCTCTCTTTTTCTTTCATCATAACATTTAGTCACTAAGTGTAGGTTCATTCAAACCAAATCAAATCATCAACTAAAATTGACAAATCAACTAAATCACTTAAATGCCACCCTCTAAATTGAACCTTTCACACTTAGAAAATTCTAACCTTAAAGCCTAGCTAAGACATGCCACACAAGCCTTAAATGGCACACACATTAGGCTAAGTCACCATTTCTAGGTTTAGTTAGGCATGCATGGTTTGATGAATATTTTATTTGTGATGTAATTTTTTAGATTGATGTTAGGGTGTATGTGAGATGTAGGAAAATTTTAGGCTAATCATATTTTTTTTTATGGGGATTGTGCTTAAGGAGCTATAATAAAAATATAAATATTTTTTGATGTGTTGCTTATACCCCTAAGCATAACCAAATTAGGATAGGTGGACTTAATTTACCCATGTGTGGGTGCTAAGTCCAACTTATTCATATAACTTGGGTTGTGTGGTATGTTTAGCTAACCTTTATTTTGTGTTTAGTTAGATTTACCTTTCCCATTTTGATGTAAATTTTGCAATTAAGATTTGGAATGAATGTTATGGGGATTAGGAACATTGGTTATAAGACCATGTCTTATATACCATGTGACTATACATAAGTTAAACCATGAAGATAGAAAGAATCAAATGAAGAATGAAGAGAATAACATGAATTAATTATAAATTCATTTTAATAAGTCAAACTAAAAGAAAGAAAAATGAAGAAAGAAAGAAATGAAGAATGAAGATCCCCATAACATGAATTCCTTTTAATTGTAATTATTCATTTGTAACTGAAAGGTATGTAGAGTTAGCTACCCACATTTATTTTCAGTTATCTGATACCCGACCTCTCTTATTATTTTATAATTTTATAAATTGATTGATGTTATGTTTATGATTGCAATTAGATGGCATGATTTTCTAGTTTCTAATTGTTTGGTTATTGTTGAATGGCTGGATGAGGCTCTTAGAAAAATAAATTTTCTATCAATCAATTAAAAATTAAATTAATTTATAACCTCACTAAGAGGACATAAATCAAGATAATAAAAGATTTAGCAACCCCTTATTGGATGTTATATGTCTCATATCATGCATAAATCATATTATCTTCACTTGCTAATGGAGAGTTTTCCACCTTTGCTGAGAAAATGGCTTGACCTTTGAGAGCCATGGTGGAAACACACCTCCTTCTTTCGATTTTGCCCATAACCAATTTCTCATGCATTAGGCATATGAAATTCCATAGATGTGTCAAATAAAAATGTCCAAAATCAAAATAAAACTTACAAAATTTGCATTAGATTTAAGTCATTCATGCCTTCATGATCTAGTCTTAGGGAGTGTTTAAGGACTTAGTCTCTTTTCTAAATAACAACAACTTATCCATCTTGTAAAGCATAAGACTTGCCTACATGTATTTAAAATCATAGGAGGAGTTATGGCCACCCCGATTTGTAAGTCCAACAATGGTTTATTCTATCTTGTGAGGTAAACCATATACCCATTTTGCCTTAGATTTAGGTCATCATTTCTCCAAAGCTCCCTAGATTTAGGAATCTAAGGATGTTGATTCCCTTTGGGGCTACAAGCATAAATCCTCATTCTTAGGCATTTCTACAATCTTATGTGGAATTATAAGCCCTAGATTTCTAATAAAAATTCAACTCAAATATATAATTCTTCTCAAATTCAAAATATAAAGCCCAACCATAGGATAGTTTGGGATGCTCACTAGGCTTCTAGTATCATGAGCATCCTACTCATTTCTCTTGGTTTGATAATAACTCTCTCCTTTTGATCAATCCCACTTGATTTTCTAAAAAATAATTGATTGATAGTCCTATCTTGAAATCTTGGAGACAATGATCATTTACCTTAATGAGAGTATTCTAAGAATCTCATTTCTTGGGATGTAATTAACTATGGGGCTTGCCTCCATAGGAACTTAATGAACCTAGTCTAAAATAAACCCTATTTTACTTTTCATGTAAAGCAAGGAAAGATCTCGGTACATTCAAGACCCATGCCTTAGAGTCCTCATTAGGTGATTAGGTCCACTATGGTGGACTTCTATCTCGAGATAGTACATTAACATCATACCGATCACCCTAATAAGTACATTTGTGGATCTGTTTCATGTCCCCTCACATAAGCACACATACAACAACATATCATCAAAAAAATAAAACACCATAGATTTTTGTGACTCCGGGATGGTTCTTCTCCATCTTTGGTAAATGATCATTGTCTCCAAGTATCGATAGTGGATTTGTATTTCATATGAGTCCATTATCCTTCTTTTGTTGGCACTTAGCTTATTTCATTCTTAAGCTTAGCCAACATCTTTAGGTTTTAGGACCTCAGTCCATGGAGATCTTAAAACCCTGGTCCCCAATAAGTGAAAATAAAATTTAATCAAAAGAAATGACTAAACCTTTTTGAACTTACCATCTCTATGGTAAGGTAAGTTCATTCACAAATGAGAAAAATAAATCCTTTATAAAAATATCACTTTTCAAAAGCACTTTCAAAGTTCACATATAAAATATTTGTACAAAATTTTCACAAAATATAACTCAACCCCATATAACAATCTTAGAATTGTTACATGTGGTTCTTTCAAAAAAAATCAAAATCATCTTTCAAAAGCACATATTTGAAAATGAACATCCTCATTCATATACCCAAATTTATTGAATGAAGATTTCATTTCCAAATAAAATCATTTCATAAAATTGAAACTTCATTCAATATATCTCACATATGTTGAAATTGGAGTTTCTTCCTTTTCAAAAAAGCACATATTTAAAATGAGAATCTCATTCAATATACCCAAATTTATTGAATGAAGATTTCATTTTCAAATAAAATCATTTCATAAAATTGAAACTCCACCCAATATATTCCATATATATTAGAGTTGGAGTTTCTTTCTTTCAAAAGCACAAATTTAAAAATAAGCATCTTCATTCAATATACCAAATTTGTTGAGGTTTTTCATTTTTCAAAACAAAATCACACCATTTAAAACTTCCACTTAACATATTCCACATGTGTTAAGTTGAATTTCTTTCTTTTCAAAAAAAGCAATAATCACACACAAAAAATTCATCTTTGAAAAATAAAATATGATTGACTTCCATTTTACATACCCAAATTTGTTAAAATGGAAATCTCACTTTGCAAAAATCATGAAAATCATATTGGAATTCCATTTGACATACCAAATTTGTCAAATGAAGTTTCATTTTCA
Organism: Cymbidium sinense; assembly: GCA_021442155.1. Classification (NCBI taxonomy): domain Eukaryota; kingdom Viridiplantae; phylum Streptophyta; class Magnoliopsida; order Asparagales; family Orchidaceae; genus Cymbidium; species Cymbidium sinense. Next base: position 122,487,740 of record CM038217.1, read on the forward strand.
AAAAAAATTAAAAAAAAAAATTGGAGTCTATTTAACATACAAATTTGTTAAATAAAACCCCTTTTCAAATAAACCAAAACAAAATCAAACACATTGGACTTTATTTAGCATAATAAATTTGCTATTAAAGATCTCATTTTCAAAATCAAAACAAAAAATCAAACACATTTAACCTTTATTTAGCATACACAAATTTTTAAGTAAAGATCCCATTTTCAAAATAAAATCAAAATCAAACATTTGACTTTATTTAGCATACATAAATTTGCTATGAAAAGATTCCATTTCTAAATTCACACATGATACATCATGGGCAAACAAGCAAAAGAAAATTATTTTCAAACATCTCATTAGCATACCCAAATTTGCTAAATGAGTAATCCCAAACAAATCAATTAACCCTCTATTTAACATACTCAAATTTGTTAAATAAAGGGTCTCAAACATAAACCAAATTCAAATATGAACCAATGGAAGCATCAAAAGTCTCCAAAATATTTGAACCCATTCAACATACACAAATTTGTTGAAAGTGGATTCTAAACTCAAATGAACTCAAAATCTCTCTTCAATTATTCAAAATCTCTCTAAATTCAATGAGCCCCACTTAACATATTCAAATTGTTGAGTGTGGGTTCAAACTCTAAATCAAATTCAAAAATGTAATACCAAGGTAGAAATTTTGATTTGAGTTTGTTCAACAATAGAGAATTTCAACTCAATCCTTTTCTCAAGATTACAATGCAAATGGATTATCAAAAGTATGTGTTCACCTTCCCTTTGGGATGGATTTGGCCTTGGATCAGCCTCCCCCCAAATTTTTTTTGCTTATTTGATACATTTTGTCGAGGATTCAAGGGCGATTACTTGTGAGGGGCAACCCTCACCACTGCCGAGAATGTGGTGGTAGAAGCTAGTCATCCATATTGAGATGCCCTCGATTCTCTTCCCTCACCAAGAGGAAGGTGGTAGAGGTTCCCGCAGCTATACAGTGCCCATGTAGTGTATTCCCATCACTACCCCAAGTGCTAGTACCCACTCATTGGCTTCCTCTAAGGGGAAGGCTACCTCCGGGATAGTCTCCCTACCTTTGAGGTAGGGTCTAGCTCTCGACGCTCCACCTAGCCAAACTGGCCTCAATAGAGTCAAGATCAAGCGACCACATGAACAATGCCAGAGATGGAGATCTCACATTGCAAAAGAGGGAGTCACCTGTGGTAGTTTCTCCTTTGCTTACAAGTTCCATCCTCTTTCCGTCAAGGAGAGAGAAGATGTCGGAGAATTGCGATCACATCCACCTCCACTTCATTACAGACACGTCGAGATAGAGATGAGGAGGTCATATTTTCACAATTTTTATGTCATGCAAGCAGTGGCTTATGGGTCGTGAGTCCAAATGCCCGCTTGATTTACGATTAGTTATTCAAAGCAGGTGATCCATCGTGAGAGGCTAGAGAGGCTCGTATCGCTCACATTACTAGAAAGAGAGGAGAAGATATGTTAGAAGTCAGCCTCGCCTCAGATTTCCCCGATCGCTGCTACCCGTGTTGGTCACTTTAATAGTATTGTTGACTACCACCCATCATGGGAGGAGAGCTCAGTACAATGGAGGTGTTGTCTCCACCATACCACTCCACTCCATGCCCTATCACTAAAGTTCCATCTTCTACAGTTCCACCCAAAGCCATGAGAGCAACATCGTGGGAGAAGAAAGCCCCACGGTGATCCTACGGCCAAGGGATCCCATTTCATCTACTCCATCGACCGAGGTAGGGCATGTTCTCCTCGCCCACCTCCTACTTTAGTTTGGTGAAGAAGGAGTGGCAACCTCAGCATCGGTTGTACCACCACCACCACCATCACCTCAATCAATCATGGATATAGCAAGAAAAGAGAAGGAGATGGTTCTATTATCCCCATGGTAAGATCCCCGGGATAACACTCCACCCATAGTGACACCATGAGCACATGTCTTCCAATGAGCATAGCCTCACAAGGTTAGCACTAGTGGGGAGGTCGATGTATCTCCATTCATGAGCATGATCCCACCTGGCCCACAGCATTTGTGCCTACAGCTATCACTATTTGGATGATATCTAGCATAGTATTTTACTAAAAGAAAGAAATCCTAGGGTATGATGGTCCGACCTTGAAGAGGAGAAGGTTAGCTTTGACCCCAATGAAGATGATTTGGAAGACTCGAGAGGTATATGGTTGATACAGAGGTTCTCACCGGATCACTATTGAAAGGTGGCCAATAGATGATACAACCATTCAACCCAACACCTCCTTCAACAACTCAAATAAAAAAATGAGAAGATTTATAAGATGGGAAGAGACTTGAAGATATGTTAGCAACAAATTCTAACACTTCGTAATCAAGCCCCATAAGTACATCCTACCATTGTGGAGACTAGTTGTTATTGCATGTCTTGGATCAACCCAAGAGTTCACCCCGAGAGCAGGCAATACTAGCTTGTGTAGAAGGTAGTGGAGTAACCTCCATACAAGAAAAAGATATCAAACTCATGCTTGAATAACAAGTGAAGGAAGCTGCAAAGCTCAGGTGGTTCTTCAATTCCAAAGGGTAGACCCTACCTAGGAATTGATATCCAATATCCTAAGGGTTTTGTGCCTCCTTCAAAGTTTTGATGGCGGGAACCCTCGCCAACATATATAGCACACTGGGGCTAATGCTGCAACGCAAGTGTGGATGCATTATTGTTCGCTCTTTGTCAGCCTAATGATAGCTTTTGATGATGTGAACTCAATAATTTAGTGAAGACTTTTGCTGAGTTGGAGCAACTTTGTTAAGAGGTTTTGAGCTCAACAAAGGTAACTGTGGGGATCTCATAGCCAAAACCCCTGGTGAGTCCCTCATTGATTATATTCTTACATGGCATAATTTAAGCATTAAATGTGAACCACGCTTGTCAAACAACATGCTATTGAAATTCTATTAAAGAATATTCATGGTCTGGTCTTCATGCTTAAAGGTTTCACCATTAAGATATTTGTAAATCTAATCAATAAGGCAAAGTTACAAGGAGAGGTCAAACAGCTTGCCTTTTCAAGATCATTAAAGTTAAAATTGTAAAAGCCTATGAAAAGAAGCCGGTAGTAGTAAAGATTGGATAAGGAAGCAACCCGCTAGAGATCAAGATGAGAGACCTCGAGTTCCAGCCTTCACTTCCACCTCCTTTACCACCCCCCACCATCTTATCGCCAGTAGCCTCCATGGCCTTCGCCACCTCCTCTCCACCATACTCGCCAGGGTATACATACCCGCCCAGGTAGTTATCATCTACCTACTCTTTTGGATAAATTAAATAAACCTTATTCATTTAAGAGGGAGGTAGTCAAGAAAATATTTAAGAACCTCTTAAAAAAAATCTGATTTTCACTACCCCCTAGAAAAAGAAGGAAGTAAAGAGTAATGATCCTAACTTTTGTCCCTACCACCTCATGCTAGGCCATATTGGAGGATTGTTTTATATTTAAGGAGGCTTGAGCATAGCTACAAGTCGCACTATAGTTATCCCTAAGGAATATCTAAGAACAAGCATCCATTTTGTTAGGGTAATCCTTGGGATACATGTGATCCTCTCAAAATAAAAGAAGGGGATATCTCTTTATCTCAACCTCTAAAATGATTGTTTATAAAATCAAGAAACTTTTCTTATATGTGCCTGAGGCAACAACTCCAACATCAAGGAAGGTTTGTAAGATGCCAAAGACAACTTAGGGGAAAGTGGTAGCTCAGAGCAAAAGAGATATTTTCCTGGATAGCCAGCACAAACAACACCGAGTATTGCCTCCATTCCACCATTGCATATACTACTTCAAAGATTCTACTTCAACTAGTTCTTCTTCTAGTAGACATCTTGTATCGATGGATGAGGGCATCAAATCCTCACCCCACTTATTTACTAGATTTCTACTATGTACCTCCTTTTAAATCTAAGAAATCAAAGAATAAAGCTAGTTTGAATTACATGTCCCACTTATGGGTTATCTAATTATATTCCCTTAGAAAACTCTTCAAGTCTTAATAATTATAACAACTCGACATCCCTTTTGATCTAAAATGGACTTTCCTTTTCTAAATAATATGGGTTCATCTCTTGAGATAGACTTGGAATCATCTTATTCAGGGTTCTATAGAGAAGTAGGTATGCTCAGAGTAGAATCTTCCACTAACCCATCATATGAGATCACCAAGTTAACCTCCATAGTGGCAAGGTTCTACCTCCTAGGCATCACCTCAAGATAAGGGAAAATAAGTCATTGGTTCCAATGATCAAGAAACCCCTCCACAAGATGCTCCACCCATGGATATGCTTGGAAGGATTATCCCAAAGTTGACTAATGATGTCCTCGCCACCTAAGAAAGTTGTCGCCTAAACTAAGCATATATGATACCCTTGTCTTATCCAAAGAGATGAGGGAGTCATTAATCAAGGCCCTTCTTGATCAAAATATGCTTAACTTTGCACTATTGAAGAAGAGGCACATTATTCAAGAGAAGCCTGGGAGTCACATTCATCGACAAAGACCTTCTTCTAGGGGATATGAGCACAACTATCTCCTCTACATCACAATGGATATGAGTAAATTCAGATTTTTTAGGTGTTGGTTGATCCGTGCATCAAGAACATTATGAGCTGAAAACCTTGCCTATTTAAGGATTGACATCTTTAAACTCGAGGAGATCGGATGATGAGAGGATTCAATGAACAAGGCAAGAGGGCTTTAGGCTCCATAGTGTTACCTTTGGAAATAGACAAGGAAGATCAAGCCAAGTTCTATATAATTGATTCAATACATCATTCACTACTTCACTTGGTAGGCCTTGGATACACCGTAACAAGATGGTTCCATCCTTCTTCATCGTGCATCAAGTTTTGAAAAGATGGAATCAATACTATGTCAAAGGAGATGAAAAGTCATTCTCAATAGAGGTTGAGATATATGAGAACATGACCTATTATCTTCCTCAAAATTAAAATGTCTATTCTCACAACTTGGCCAAAATTTGAATACAAAAGAAAAAAGAAATAGAAGAAAAGAAAAGAAAAAGAAAAGTGAAAAGAAAGTACAAGTGAGAGAGAAAGGGACACCGGAAAGAGGTAGCGCATGTTACATTCCACCCATAGTTCATTCAACCATATGGACATATGGGTAGGATGCCTCAACCTCCACAGAGGCAAATGTAGATACAGAGGCAAAGGTGGAAGACCCCTAGTTGGTAGCCAACCAAGGGCTATGTTCAGCTCACGTGAGTACTCATGCTATTCACATAAACTTGGAATCCAGAGGATGAGTCTCATGTGATTAGCACACAGCAACCCCTATGAGGTCTCATTAGAGGTGGCACTTGAGCTGACAGGATGAAGACCGTGCCTCCAAGCAAAGCATAAATGTATTCAATCAGATTATGTAAAACCATTATGTAATAGTTGGGAACTTAGCTCTAACCCCACTTTCTTCTCAAAAAAGTTGAGGGTTTGGTAGTTAAAGAAGTCCCTAGATCTTCCATGGATGTTAAGCTAAAGAGATTCATGTTGGGATCATCATCCTCAAGTCAAGAAGCATATGTAGAACTTGAGGATAATTCATATAAAGATTTAATGGAATTACCTTTTGATTGGTACTCACCTTGAGTTCATAATCTTTCAAAGAAAGGTTTGATTCTTACACATGATCCATATCGAGTATTTCTAGAAGCTATGGAACAATAAAGGTAGGGATGAACAATCAAGATTAGATTCGATAGGGCCCAGTTGATGAGCGATTACCGCTATTTGTCACCAATCATCGAGTCGATAAGATCTTCTCAAACCACACTAACTCTTATGAGGAGGTGTGTTTAGAAACATCTTATGATCATGATGATCTTCAAATCAAAGATGCACCCTACCAATTTAAGAAGAAATTAATTCAACTATCGACAAGCTCAAAGAAACCAACCTCGTGATAGAAGAAGATCCATGCCCCACATACATCAATTCTCTACCGAATGAAAAAAAACCAATGACTTAGTTAGGCTATTGACCGAAGTTTAAGGACTGATTTGCATGGAGCTATGAAGAGATGCTTGGATTATCTCCTAACGTAGCCCCACAAACTAACAATAGACCTTAACGCTAACCCTATCAAGCAAGCTCCTAGACACATGTGATTAGAAATCAAACAACGGTCAAGTCAAGAAACCGATAGATGATGGCTTTATCGGAAAGAAAAACACCCTACTTTATTAACTAGTGTCGTGCGGTTAAGAAAAAAATATCCCAATTTACATATAAGTCAATTTGGGGACTTAAATAAGGCATGTCCTAAGGATGAATTTCCACTTCCTATACCGAATTAATGGTGGACATCATCTCATGCAAGATATTCTCCTTTATAGATGGGTGTTGACCTCATATTTGGGATGAGCTCTCAACCCCTCCATCTTAGACTCTAGGAGATTCTTAGTCTTAAGATACATCTTGTGATTAGGTGGACACTCAACCTAACCCCAGAGACTTAGAAGAGTTAGCCATAGAATAGGTCATGCCTTAGGGTGTTAGGAAAATTTGCCCTATTTGAATCAAATTCCACACTTCCTTCCTTCAAGTCAAACTTAAATCAATTCCAACTTAATTGATTTTCTCCAAAGTCAAATCAATCCCAAATGATTGAAATCCATGATCAATTCCAAATGATTGAAGCTTATAATATCAAATTCCAAATCAAAACATTTCTAAGTCCTTTGATTCTCTCTCAAAGACTTAGCCTAAATCAAATCTAAATCAATTCAAATTCAAGGAATTTTTCACAACCCATTTATATACTAATTTATATTCACATATATAAATAAAATATAAATTCAAATCAATCAAACCAAATCCAAAATCAATTTCAAATCAAAAAATATTTCCTATGTCCTTTGATTCTCTCTCATAGACTTAGCCTAAATCAAATCTAAATCAATTCAAATTCAAGAAATTTTCTCAAAACCCATTTATATTCTCATTTATATTCACATATATAAATAAAATATAAATTCAAATCAATCAAACTAGACACAAAGTCAAATCCAAATAAAAAAATCTTTCCTAAGTCACTTTGATTAACTCTTAAGGACTTAGCCTAAATCAAATCACTTGATTCATGAAACTTTTCATAACCCATTTATATTATCATTTATATTCACATATATAAATGAAATATAAATTCAAACAACCAAAATCAACTCCAAAATCAAACTCAAATTCAATCAAAATCCAACCTAAGCCTTTCAAGTCAAAATTTTAAACTTAGCCAAATCAATTTCAAATCAAGCCAAACTCTTAGTTTTTCTTCATGATTCAATCAATCCTTCAATCATGAATCCAAATATAAACATAAACTTCAATCATCAAACCAAAACTCAATTCAAAAAATCAAACCCAAGTCAAGCTCATGTTCACCCTTTTGAACTTGAAATTGTCAAATGAATCAAATCTCATTTGACTTCAAACTACTTGCAAATCGATTTATATTTCAATCATAAATCCATATGTGAGTTCAATCAAACTCAAATCAAGCTTTGACCAAGCCATTTGACCTACTTAGGCTCACTTAACCCAAAGTGACCAAGTACTTATGAGCCAAATTCTAATCCTAACCAAATTAGAATGAACTAAGCTCTCTCCAATCATCATTGGATGATCAATCACTCAAATTGGGTCAAACCAAGTCATTAGCCAAAATGAAACCCAACATAGCCAAAATTCACCATAGGCAAAATTGATTGAAACCATTGATCAAAACTCATTCATGACCAATGTTTGAACTTAACCAAGTCAACATTTGAGCCTAACCAAAAATTGGTCATTTGACCCAAAAAAGTCAAAATTTGTCAAAACTTGATCTAAGCCAAATTGATTGAAACCAACGGGTCAAGTTCATTCCAAAATGATTGTAGAACTTGACCAAGTCAACATTTGAGCCAACCCAGCTAATTGGCCATTTGACCTAAAAAAGTTAAAATGTGTCAAAACTTTATCTAAGCCAAATTGATTGAAACCAATGGGTCAAGTTCATTCTAAAATGATTGTTAAACTTGACCAAAGCCTCAATTGGCCAACTAGATATAACCTAGCCCAATTGACCATGAACCCACCTTGACCTAGAAGGTCAATTGAGCCAAAACAAATTAAACTAAAATTGATTGGAAACAAAAACACCAATCCATTTCATATGACCAATGAAGCCTAAGCCAACCCATGACCTAACCCAAATAGGTCAAATGGGTCAAATTGGTCAACTTAACCCATTTGACCTAAATGAACTCAATTGAACCAAATCCAAATATAAATCAAATTGAACCAAACCAAAACCACCAACACATTTCAAATGGCCATATAAACTTGAACTTGGTTTGACCCAATTTGACCAATTGATCAACTTGACTAAGTTGACCCATTTTGACCTAATTGGGTCAACATGAGCCAATCACATCAAACCAACTCCAAATTCAATGAAACTTGGCCTAACCCATTTTTCAATCATACTAAATATATTCAAATTGGAACCCAAGCCAAATGACCATCTTACCCCTAGGCATAGGGTAAATGTTTGCCAAATTCACTTGGAATTTGGTCAAATCCTCCATGAGCACTCTTTAATGGACCAAGTGAGCATGGTGCACTTGTCCCAATGGGTTTGGGTCAGCCCAATCCATCCTAAGGCTAAAATCGACCACCTCATTTGAAATTATGCACATGTAATCCCTCCTCCACTCAATTAAGACACATGAGAGCTCCACTACTCCACTCACACTCCAAATGAATGGGACACTCTAACACATAAAAAAACCCATAATGAGGTTAATTGGATCAAAATGGCAAGATCTTTCCCAGTTGATTGCTCTAGGGGAGATATACTCCCCTAATTCCAATTCTTTCATCATTCTCCAATGTTGAGCTTAGGGAAGTGAGAAAGCCATTGCAAGCCTCCCCAAGCTTTCTAAAGTGAGTTTGAATTTCCATTTCTCGATTTTCATAGACTGAAAATAAGAAAGCTCATGAAATCCATCTCACTCAATACTCCAAACCAACCCAATTCCTCCTTGAGCACCGAGGATAAATCAACTCACTGCTTCACACAAGTTCTCCAAGCAAGGGAGGAGTGTTTGACCAAGACCAAGCTCAAGTGAAGGTGAACTTGGCCTATAGGAAGATCCAACCATTTTCAACACCTCAAAACTTCAACAAGGCTTCATCTCACTAGACAAAGCTACTTCAAGGGAATTGAATGCGGTGATAGCCTCTAGAGGTATGCCATTAAGAGCTTAGATTAGCCATAGCTTGGTCCTTTGTGAAGTGAAGTTTCATCCCATGAGAAACTAGCCATTGGATGTGATCTCCTTTGCATTGTGATGGTGGGGTTGAATTTTGTTTCAAGCTCAATCAGCTGATCTTCCAAAAAGATGGACGGGTCATCTCCCATGGAAGATCGTGAATCAGGTCCCATCCGGCATTTTGGATGGATGGCCATTAAAACACATAGGATCCATGGATTCCTTTAATTGTGGGTTTAATCTCACCATTCGATCCTTGATTGGACAGGGAGAAAGCACGTAGCCACCGTTGATGCATGCTAAGATGTGACTACTTAAATAGCCACTCCCATCGTACACATGGAAAGCGTGCACGGTCAACGCATGGCACTACGGACTAGCTATATAATTACGGGATTAAATTATCTAATTAATCTAGAAAACTTCAAATATTCATAACTAAGTGTAGAAAAATTAGCAAAATATGAAATAAATTGCATATGAAAGATAATTGAATGTAAAATATTATAAAATTGATTTTGATGGATTTTGAACAATGTTATTTTTTTGAATTTGGATTTTATTGGGAATGTAATTAGGCTAATTACTCTACTTATTTCATTAATTAATCTAAAACTTCTTATGTATATTTAGTGGGATGACTTTTGCCTCCCTAATTTTCTTGGGATTTATTAATATTTTAATTAGGGTAATGGATTCATTCCAAATCACTCTCTAAAGTAATTAAGCCTAATTAAGTGTGTAATGTGGTTTAATCCCTTGATTGAGTTAATTAAGGTTTTTTAAGTGAATAGGAGGTTTAGAGAATAATTTTGGAATATTTTCCTTAAGCTATTCCTTAAACCCCTCTTCTTCTTTAATCCAGACTTAATTAAGGATTAATCCACTACCTACCTAATTAATTTGATAAAATTCTAAAACCTTTAACTTAACAAATTTATCTTGGCTAGGTTTTAGGTGTTCAATAACCTAAGTGCATTGAAGAAATCAAAATCCAACTCACATGTGTGAGAGGGATTATGAAATTACTTAACTTAAACCCTTAGCTTAATTAATCATTAATCATAAGCCAAACGCATTAGGCCCTTTTCTTCTTAGATGCATTGTAGATTTAAATTTCTTGTGTGGTTTTATGTCATATCATTGGCTCATAATTATTTGATTAAATATACTAAGGTGGTTGGTAAGGGGTAATTAACACACTTAATTCACACTTTAACCTAATCAAAATATAAAAAATTCATCTAATCATCCAAAGATTAAACTAAAATTCCATACACATGGGAAAAATGGGTTAGGACTAGTAAACATTCTTTCACATTTCCTAAACCAAACATAAAGCAAAAAAAACAAAAAATCACATTAAACAAACTTTGATTCACTTTAAACTTTCTTATTTCATAGGATTGTCTTTATAATTAATTAGAGGTGAATAAATTTATATTACTTTCATCACTTTATTTCTTTCCTAGAATGCTAAAAGTGTATTTAATATGAAATTCATGCATTCATATCTTTTAAAATCAAAATTAAAATTGAAATAATTTCTTTATGTCAAATTACATGTTTTAGCTAAAGTAGAAATATGAATGACTATTATCATTATTAAATTCAAAAATATTTTCAAAACTTATAAATCAAATATCAAAACTAAAAGGTATGCTACTTATATTTTATTTATAAGCTTGCATGTGAATATAAAAAATGTGTCTTATGTTAGCTTCCTTTCTTTCTGCTTAACATTGATTTGAATAAGATTTGCAAAGTGTATAGTTCTTTTAAGAACATAACACTTATTTAAAATCTATTCTTATCCTCTTCCATGTTATAACTTAAGAAGGATCTTTACATCTACACACATAAATTGCATAAACAAACCAAAATTAAATAAACATAAACTTTGCATCTTTCTTTTCCATTTATTTATTTTGTACATGCATATGTATTTAAGAAAAGCGGTATATTAATTTGGACAACCCCAGGTTGTTAGGTTTTAAGTTTTCCTAAGTAGTATTGTACCTTACACCCCTGGTCAATAATGGTACTCACTTATGTCTCCCATACATACATGCATATGAATAAAGGATAAAAGAATACCCTTTTTCTACTTAATGAAAATAATGCATCATAAAGCATTCCAATTTCATTAACTAATATTTCTTAGCATTCATCATAAAGTGTGCTAAAATTTTCCATTTGTATGTATAGATATGCTTAAGATTCATTCATATGCATGTTATACATGTGGGGAAAGAACATGAAGTGATGTGTTTTGTGATATTCACCTTACTTAATCTTAAAATATCTTTCTTTTGAATAGGTTTATTTAGGAAAATTTAAACTTGGGATTAATTAAAATACCTAATAAAACATCCACTAAACAAAATTAAACATGAATCTACTTTAGAAATTACTTAAGGTAGGGAAGGAAAGAGAAGTTCTCTTCTTTTTCCTCTCTTACAACTTAGTAATTAATTGTAGGATTCACTCAAACCTAATCAAAATAAAAAATAAAATTAACCCCAAAGCAAAAAAAATTTAAATTGAAACCATCCTCTAAGTTGAACATTTTCATACTTAGAATCTAAACCTTAAAGCCATAGCTAAGCATACCACACAAATCTTTTAAAGCATACTTCTAGCTTTAGGTTAGGGTAGTGCATATGGTGTGATGTTTGCTTTTATTTTGTGATGTATTATTTCAAGTCTCGATGTTAGGGTGAATGTGTGTAGAATGAATGGCGTGACGATTTAATATAATCATCTTTGTAGGGGCTTAAGGGGATTATAAAAAAAATATAAATACTTTTGTTGTGGATGCTTGTACTAAGCATAATCCAATAGCCGTGGACTTGGTTACCCATGTGTGGAGTGCTAAGTCCAATATACATGCTTGGAAATTGTATGGTTTGTTTAGCTAATCTCTATTTTGCAAGTGTTAATTAAATTTACCTTTTCATGTACTTTTATAATTAGAATTTTGGAATGATTGTTATGGGGATAAGGATGAACATTGGTCATAAGATCTCATCTTATGTACCATGTGATGCCTTTGTAATTACATTCCAACCATCCAAAAGTTGGAACCAAAAGAAAAAAAAGAAAGAAGAAAGAAGAAAAGAAGAAATAAAGACCCCATAACATGAATTCCTTGCTTAATTGTAATTAATTCATTTGTAATCCGGTTGTATAAGGGTAGAGCTCGACTACTAATTTATTTTTGAATTTGGGTAAAATACAAATGGCATTTTATTCTTTTGTGTTAGCTTTATAAAATGTTTGATGTTTTGTTTAGTTGTGCATTAAGATGGCATTCTTTTCCTAGTTTCTTCCTTGCTTGATGTATGGCTGGATGATGAGTAGGCTCTTAGGGAAAAATAAATCTTCTACCAAATTAATTAACTCAAAATTAAAATAAATAACTCATAACTTCACTTAAAGCCTAAGTTAAAATCAAGATAAAAGAATTAGCAACCCCTTAGTGTGATAAAAAAGCATATTATTTCACTCTTGAATTGAGTTTTCACCTTTGCCGAGAACTTGACTTGACCTGAGAGCCATGGTAGAAACACACCTCCTTATCTCGCTAATTTTGGCCCATAATTTTATTTCTCATGCATTAGGCATATAAATCCTATAGCCTGAGTCAAATGATTGTCCAAAATAAAAGGAAAACATGTGAAAATTTTGCATTAGATTCATTTGAAGCATGTCCCTACATAATCTACTCTCTTAGAGTGTGTATAAGGACTTAGTCTTTTCTAAATAAATAACAACCTTGCTATCTTGCATAAACATAAGACTTGCCTATATGAATTTAAAATCGTTGGAGAAGTTACTTGGCGCCACCCCAGCTCAATATTCGGTGATTTATCCTCTCTTATGAGGTAAACCAAATACCCATTTTTTGCCTTTGATTTAGGTTGTGCTTTTGGCCCTCGCCAAAGCTCCCTTTGGTTGAGGTTGCTTCTCCCCTTTCTGCCATAAGTATAGATCCTCACCTCTTAGGCATTTCCATAGCCTAATTAATTATAAGCCCCAAGCATTCTAATGAAAATTCAACTCAAACACATTAATTCAATTTCAAAATATAAAGCCCAACCATAGGATAGTTTGAGTGCTTACTAGGTTTCCTAGTATCTTAAGCATCCCTACTTATTTTCATTTGGCTTCGATAAGAACTCCCTCCTCTTGATCAATCTCATTTGACTTTCTAAAATAAACTAATAGATTGATAGTCCAACCTTTTGAAATCTTTGGAGACAACTATCATTTACCTTAATCGAGAGTATTCCTAAGGAATCTCATTCCTTATAATGTAATTAACTATGGGGGCTTTCCCAGAGGAAACTTAATGAACCTGGTTTAAAAAAACCTACTTTACTTTTCCATGTAAAGTAGGGAAGAATCTCTATTACATATGACCATTATCCTTAGGAGTCTTTATTCAGGTGATTAGGTCCATTATAGTGTGATGACTTTTATCTTTTGAGATAGTACACCTCTCAATGTCATACCATCACCCTAATAAGAATATTTATATATCTATGTGGTGTTCAAATGCAAAGTAGTATTTTTCTTTCTTCATTTTATCCATATATATTGAAGATGGAAATATACATCTTAAGAAGAAAAATGAAAATTTTTCACCACAATGGGTCATCTAGCTACAACTAAATCAAGATGGCCCAGAGGATGAAACAAACACTACTTTTAAACCCCATAGAATCTATTGTTATAAGGTCATGCCTTTTGGCCTTAAAATATGCTACTTACGGTGGACCATGACTGGATCTTCAATGAACTCATTTATCATCAAGTTGAATGTTATGTTGATGATCTAGTAGTCAAAAGCAAAGAAAAGAAGACCACCTCTTTAACTTAAGAGTAGTTTTGGATGGTTAAGACCGTTTAACCTCAAAATCAACCCCTTGAAGTGTGCATTGAGAGCTTGGGAAGTTCTGAGTTTGTTGTTTGACAGGAGAATAGAGATAGAACCAAATAAGATTAAAGTTATCTTAGAAATGTCACCCCTAAAAGTCTAACTCAACTAAGATCGTTCCAAGGGTGGTTTGATCTAAGGTACTTTATCTCTAATCTATCGGGAGATGCAAGCCATTTTAGTACTTATCAAAAGATGTTAAGTTCAAGTGGGATGACAAGTGTCGATGCTTTCAAGAAATCAAACAATATTTGGTGAAGCTACCTTAGCGACCTTATCGCAAGCCACTTATCTTTTACACGCATTGGATGACTCTCTTGGCTTTGTTAGCCCAAACTAATGAAGGGAAGGAAAATGCTCTCTACTACCTCAACCATCATCGATCCTTGAGGCAAACTACCCTATTGAGAAATATTGCTTAGCTTTAATCATGTATCCCAAAACCTATGGCACTATATGCTCTCTTATAAGGTGAACTTGATTTCAAGAATCAATCTACTATAGCATCTCATGACATGAGACCCGGATAGTTGACACGTTGGTCATTTCTCGCTTGACATCACATTCATACCTCGGAAAGGATAGGCACTAGTGGATTTCTTAGAAATACTCACTCAAGTGATTCCATGCTGATGACTGCGAATAAATCATGAACTGGGGACACTAGTATTCACCATTGGGAGCTTGCGGCTTTCTTTCAAAAAGGAGAAAGAACCATGATTTGCACTTTTTTTAGGAAAGGCGAGGGGTAGGAATCATCATTTTAACTCAATGATGTGATGAGATTCTCATACTATCTCTCCAATCTATGCACCAACAATGAAATTCGAGTATGAGGCTTTGATTGTTAGTCTAGAGTTAGATATTATAGTGTGTTTCAAAGTATCAACATGGATTCTCAACTAGTCATCAACAGTTGTGGGTCCCATAAGGTCTAAAACCTAAGCTTCATCACTACCATGAGTGCACCATGAAGGCATTGGAAATCCCTAACATGCCATCAAGGTTCCTCAAGGAAAGAAGCAGTAGTAGATTCTTTGGAAAAACTTGCAAGGAATTGGCATGTTAGGAAGATGAATCCATTCAATATGGGTCCAAAATAAGCAAGTCTTATCCCTTATTGATCACTCATAGAGAAATTCTCTCTTAAAGGGTAGGTTGCCATTGCCAAGGATGAGGAGTTTGGAGGCAACCATTCATAGATTACTTGAATAGAGTCAAATTACCTCAAGAGAAATGACAAATCCATCAAATGAAGCATATCACTCTCTCTTATGCTCTCATGGATGGCACCTTGTACCGATGGTCTTTTGATCAAAATTAGTTACGTTGTTTAGAAAAACATGAAGCCCGTAAGATTGTGATAGAGGTACATTCGACTTTATGTGGAGATCAATCGGTCCAAAGATGAAAGCCAAGATCAAGAGATTAGGATACTACTAGCCTTCATTGATTATAGCATGGATGTAACTAGGAGATGCCACCAATGTCAAGTACAGCGTAGTCTTGCACCAACCACCCAACATTCTACACTACATTGGCCTCATGGCCATTCGAGTGTTGGGGTACTAACATAGTGGGTCAAATTGATCCTCCTTCTTCTAAGGGTCATCGGTTCATCCCAGCGCCGATTACTTTTCCAAGTAGGCAATCCCACTTAGAGAGTTCATAGCTTCGGCATGTGCTCCAATTTTTTGAGAACCATATGGTATATAGGTTCCTCAATGAATTATATCGATAATATTAATGCATTCGGAGCACTAAAATTAATAGCTTTGCTAGGAGATATGGTATAGATTGGAGATACTCCACTATCTACTATCCAGGCGAATAAAGCATTCAACAAAACTCTCATCCATATATTAAAGAAGATACTCAAAGACAACAAGCGACAATGGCATGAGCACTAGTTGAAGCTTTGTGGGCATACCACCATATAGAACTCCAACCCAATCTACCAGTTCTCCTTAAATGTAGTTAAGCTATTCTACCCTTAAAGTGCAACTATCATCACTAAGAATAGTAATGGGTTATAAAATCTCTGAGTAGAATGTTAGGTTGCGGTTAGAAGAGATTCAAGGCTTGAAGGAGAAACCCCTACGGGCATGCGAGAACCTCGAGTTGTACAAAGTCAAAATTATTCAAGCTCACAACAAGCTAGTCGCCTAGAGCTTTTCAAGTATGAGAGCTTGTTTTAGTTCTAAGAAGATTGATTGTTGCTGTTGAAAGATAGGAGGCAAGTTTGAACCCACTTGGGAAGGCCCTTTTGTCATAGAAGACCTACCAAGGATGATCTTATCAACTTATTAATTATAAAGTGGAACATCCGATGCTTCTAATTAATGGGCTTTATTTGAAGAAACACTACCCATAAAATCATGTTTGAAAATAATAATCTTCAAAAATTTCATCCCAATTTATCAAATATTCTCTTCATTTGAAGCATTGTTTGCTTTTTTCAAATCTATCACGAAGTGTTTAGGGTAGGTGTAAGAGAACCCAAGAAGCATTCAAACCTTCTTTCACAACATAAACATAAATTCAACACGATTCCCAATGCTACTAAAGTAGGTATAAGAGAACCCAACAGGCATCCTATTTTGACTATCATGGCTAAGTTAGGTGTAAGAGAACCCAACAAGCATCCTATTTTGGTGGCATGGCTAAGTTAGGTGTAAGAAAACCCAAGACATCCTTTCTTGGTGGAATCACTGGCCATTTGTGGCACCATATCATCAACTTTTAAACATGTTTAGGGTATGTGTAAGAGAACCCAAATGGAATCTTATCCTCCTTTTACACAAACATAAGCACAAAGACATATCTTTTATCTTGAATATTTTGATGTGGGAGCAAGCCCCTTGTGGCCCTCATTCATTAATTGCTCTAGGTGCGGTTGACATGGTACCTTGCTGTGTCACCCGTGGACATTGTATTAGAGGATGTGAGTCCATGCACTTTCTTCTTAACTTGACCATTGCAAACCATCACCTCATTAGTTTTGGGACTTGCATAGCCGATGCTACCTCATGTTGACTTTGTTTAAGAGGATGTAAGCCTACATGCTTTCTTCTTAAAACTTGACATGCGACTAGGTCGAGTATATTTAAGGATTAGGATAAGTCCCCGTGACTCCTTTCCTCTTGACTACTTTTGAGTTTATATAAGTCTCCTAGCATTCACTCTATAGTCACCTAGGTGGGATAGAAGTTGTTGAGCCATAGATAGACTATCCGGCAATCATTTATGCTATAGGAGGATGTGAGTCCCTAATGTTTTCTTCCTAGGTGATTATTGCAAACTAATGGGTACTTTAGGTTGGTTGATGTTGCTATGCTTAACTCACCCGGTGGATACACCACTCTTGAGATATAGTCCACGTGCTTTCTCCTCGAGTTGGTCATCGAATACCTATTGATGTTATCTTCTTTGAGGTTTAGGATAGAGCACTTAGTGGCCCCTCCCACGGGCACTCTACTTTGATTACATCCTTTGTGACACCATTTAGACCCACTACCACTATTGGGGTACCCCTTTCCGGGTAGCCACCACTGTGGTTGGAGAATTTATTCAGGGCTTACAGATTCTCCCTTGACCATAAATCTAAGATAGGTCTAGACTAATATAATCTCCCTCTCGGTATGATCCTTTGCAAACCAACAGGTCCACAATAAATAAACAAACAAATTTATTCACTTGTGCATTAGGAATTCAATCCCTAGTGACCCCTTTCCCAGG
Source organism: Cymbidium sinense (assembly GCA_021442155.1). NCBI lineage: Eukaryota > Viridiplantae > Streptophyta > Magnoliopsida > Asparagales > Orchidaceae > Cymbidium > Cymbidium sinense. The sequence continues at coordinate 122,505,748 of CM038217.1, forward strand.
CATCCTATATTTAGGGCACTATCGGTAAAACTCCCTATAGGAACTACCTACACTGAGTTGAGATAAGTCTAGGTCGCACTCTCTCGGTAGTAGCCTTTAGGTCGGGTTCAATCTATTTTACCACAAGCAGGTTGCCCCGGTCATTTCACTCTGAAAGATGTAAGTTTACTATGCATTCCTTCTAGCATGGTGTCACCCGAGCGACCCTAGATCGGGTTGGCGTGTTACCTTACTATCGTCTCCCTAGTGGTCCTTTATAGTGGAAGATGTGAGTCCCCATGCTTTCTTCCCTTATTGGCCGGCGAAAGGCACCCCTTTGTTTAGATAGTTTTCCCCGAGGAAACTACTCCCTTTGGACCGATAAATCGAAGTAGGTCAAGGCGGCATGGCCCCTGTTGATCGCGATCCATCACAAACTAATAAGATCCATCAAATATAATTAAAATGAAATTACTTTTGACTATGTTTGAGCTTAATTAAAAGTAATTATTCACTTTCGGTAGTTACATAAGGTTGGGTTCGATTCGATGTGTTGCCAGCACTCAAGATCCCTACTTTGGAGGATGTAAGTCTACTACACTTTATTCCTAGTAATGCTGCGAAAGGCACTCCTTTGATTGGATAGTCTTACCATGTGGTTGGTAGACTACCCTTAACATTGGTAAATTTGAAGTAGGCTAAGGCCAACATGGCCCCTTTCGTGACCCATCAATCGACAAGGTCCATCTCAAAATTCAAATTTTAAAATTTGAAATAAAATCAACCTACCTCCTCCGGTGGAGTCAAATTAAACAATCAAATCAATCGCTTCTCCTCGGTGAGATGCAAATCTTTCCAATCTCTCCGGTGGAGTCAATTCAATCCAACCCAAACCTATTCCCTTAGTGGAAGATTCACATCTTTTATTCCCGGTGGATTCCAAATTCTAATCCCGTAGATTTCACAACCTCTTATCCCTAGTGGATGATTTGAACATTTTCCTCTAGGGAAGGCATACTCAATCTCTGGTGGATTCCTCTTTTCTTATGTCTTTGACATAAGTAGAGTTGCATCACACTAAGATCTTGATTCCTTCTACACTTTGGGTTTAGGGTAGATTATTTTTGTTAGTGCTTGTGATCATTCAAACATTGTTGATCATCTTGGCCAACACCAATGTGTCTTAGTCGGTCACACCACACTTATTGGGCACCCTTTGTTGACCTCACTTTTGGAGTGAGCTCTCAACTTCTCCATCTTAGACATAGGACTCCTCTAGATACTAAGAATTTCTTAGTCTTAAGACACTTCTCGATTAGGTGAACACTTAACCACAGAGACTTAGAAGAGTTATCCATGGGAATAAGTTATGCCTTAAGGATTTAGGAGGACTTGACTTGCCTTATAGCTTGAACCCTTGCTTCCTTCTTTCAAACCAAACCAATCCAAATCAAATCTTAAATCAACTCTCGTTTATTTTCTCAAATCTTAAATCAATGTCAACTCAGTGATTTTCTCAAATTTCAAATCTCAAATCAATTCCAACGGTTGATTTTTCTAATCTTAAATCAATCAACTCAATTGATTTTCTCAAATCTCAAATCAATTCTAACTCAATTGATTTTCTCAAATCTCAAATCAATTCCTCGAGCTAGAGGTTGAGCTGAAGCCTCCCCAAGCTTTTGAGTGATTCTCGAGCTCCCCGATTTCCCATTTTGGTTTTCTCAAAGTTGAAATAAGGAGGAGAACTCCAAATTCAACTTATCCAATTTCCCAACCAAAATCAAATTAACCTTGCACCATCCTTGGACCTCATCGAGCTCAATCAATCCTTTCTCAAGTCTCCAAGCCACGAGAAGCATCACTTCAAGGCGGTCACCATTGAAGGGGAGCTTGGTGAGAAAACTACTTCAAGACAAGGCGGATTCCTTCAGCGGCTTTATCTCTACTAGACAAAGCTACCTCCTCCATTGGAAGCAGAATAGCCTCGAGCAAGGTAATTGCTTAAAATTGTAGTAGGAAATTTTGATTGGTCCTTTTCAAACAAAATTATCATGCTAATCTTGATCATTGGATGTGCATCCCCACTCCTTCCAAAGGTGTGGGATCATTTTGATCCCAATCCAAGCTCGGGTGAGCTCAAATTGAGCGAGAAAAGATGAAGCAGTGTTCTTCATCTCTCATCGTGAAGGAGAAGGATCATCGTCGTCATTTCGTGTGATTGGAATGGGTTGTGATCGATCATCGATCCACTCTAATTCCTTCCAAATCTCAAGATTAATCTCGACCATCGATCTTAGATCCAGCGGTCAGATTGAAAATCGTCCATCGCCGGTGACTCGATGTGACAACTTAAAAAACATATCCGTCATGCGTATCACTCTGGCGATGGGATTAGGGGTTTAATTAAGCTTAATCTAATTTTAATGGTGAAACTTCCAAAAGTCATAATTAATTGTAGAAAATCTAAAAAACAAATAAATATTTATTTTAAAGATAATTCGGAGGAGAATGATATAAAATTAAAATTAATTGATTTTGAATAGTAATTTTGACTCAATTTGGGTTCTATTGGAAATGTAATTAAGGTAATTACTCCTAATTACTCTAGAAATTAATTCCAAACTTTTGAGGTTGATTAATGGGATAACCTCTACCTCTCATGATTTTCTTGGAATTTATTTCATCATTAATTAGGGAATTGCTTGTCTCATCCTTAATCTCTCTCTTCATTAATTAAATGATTAATTAACATGTTAAATAGTGATAAACTCACTAATTAAACTTACTAATCATTATGAAATAGTGAATGGACATAGTGAATGAGATGAGGACCTCTTTTACAATCTTTCCCTAATTTTTTCATTTGGATAAACACTTAATCAATTTGCAATTAATTAATGGATTAATCACCTCATTAAATAATTTTAATCAAAAAAAACAAATCATTCAAGAACTTAATCATTCAATTCTTGGATAGATTCTTAAGTGTTCAATAACCTAAGAAAACTCCAAAGATAATCAAACTACATGTGTAGGATGGTTATGAAAGTACTTAATTAAACCCTTAGCTTAATTAATCAATCAATGTGAGCCAATTGCATTAGGCCCCTTCATTTCTTAGGTGCATTGTTGATTTAATTTCCATGTGGTTGCATATCATATGTTGGCTCATAATCACTTGGATATTTATGTTAAAGTGGTATAGGTAAGGGGTAACTAATGGATTTAATTCATACCTTAACCTAAACAAAACATAAAATCAACCTAATTGTTCTAAAATTAAACTAAAATAATTCACACATGGGAGAAATGGGTTAATACCAGCAAACCCTTTTCATATTTTTTAAGTCAAATCAAATTTAAAAATAAAATCTCCTTATAGAATTTTGATTTATTTTAAATATTTCTATTTTATATGACTATCCTTAGGAATTAATTAGGGTGAATGAAGTCACATCCCTTTATTTCTTTCCAAGCATGCTAAATATTATTTGCCATATGAAATCATGCATTCATTTCTTTTAAAAAATCAATTAAATAAAATGTTTCCTTTTATGTCAAATTGCATGTGTTGGCTAAAATTAAGAATATTAGTGACTAATATCACTATTAAACAAAAAAAATATTTTCAAAACCTATAAATCAAATATTATGAATGAAGTGATGTTACTTACTTATAAGCTTGCATGTGATTATAGCATAAGATTTGTATTATGAAGTTTTCTTTCCTTTTCTTAACAAAGATTTATATAGGATTTATAAGTGTATAGTTCATTTGAAAAGAACACAACACTTGCTTAAATCTATTCCTATGCATTTATATGTTATGACTTAAGAAGGATCTTCATATTACACATGTAAATTATACAACCAAATCAAATATGATATTTTGCATGATTCTTTATCTATTTGGTTCTTTTTTTGATCTACATGTATTTAAGAAAAGTGGTATATTAGTCTAAATATCTGGGGCGAGGCTTTAAGTTTCCCAAGTAAGTCTTGTACCTTACGCCTGTGTAGAAAATAATGGTGTCGTGCTCACTTATAACTTTCATACATGTGGATGTGCATTTATTTAATAGATGAGAAATTCCTCCTTACTAAATAATAAAACATGCATTAATGATCCAATTAATAAATGAAATATTCAAAATTTCAAATCACATCTCTTAGCATTCATCATCAAAGTGTACAAAAATTTGTATTGCATGTATTAGTATGCTTAGGATTATTCTTATGCATGGAATACATGATGGAAAGAAATGAATGGGTGTGTATTATGTGATAATAATCCACATAATAAATCATTCACTAAAAGGAAATTCATTAATGAATCTACTTTAGAAATGTTTTAAAGTAGGGATGAAAGAGAGCCCTCTTCTCTTCTCTTCTCTTGAACATTTAGTCATTAAGTGTAGGTTCATTCAAACCAAATCAAATTATCAACTAAAAGTGACAAATCAACTAAATCATTTGAAATGAAACCACCCTCTAAATTGAACCTTTCACACTTAATTCGAACTTAAAGCCTAGCTAAGACATACCATACTTAAAATGACACATGCACATTATACTAAGTCACCATTTCTAGCTTTAGGTTAGGGGCGGTACATGGTTTGATGAATGTTTTGTTTTATGATGTATTATTTTAGACTAGAAGTTATGGTGTATGTCGTCTGGATGATGATAGGCGGTTTTAGGCTAATCATATTTTCTGAGGGGTTGTGTTTAAGGGGTGCTATAATAAAAATTTAAATATTTTTTGTTGTGCGGGTTGCTTATACCCTAAATTAGGATATGTGGACTTGGTTACCCATGTGTGGGGTCTAAGTCTAACTTATTCATGCTTGGGTGTGGTGTTTAGCTAACCTTTGTTTTATAGGTTTAGTTAGGTTTAACATTCCCATTTTGATGTAAATTTTCTAATTAAGATTTGGAATGAATGTTATAAGGAATTAAGGTGAACATTGGTTATAAGACCATGTCTTACATACCATGGGAAGCCTTGGAGCAAACTACATCCCAAGTCAAACCGAAAGAAAGAAAGAAATGAAGAAAGAAAGAAATGAAGAAATGAAGAAATGAAGAAATGAAGAATGAGGACCCCATAACATGAATTCCTTTTAAGCTGTAATTATTCATTTGTAATCCAGTTGTATAAAGCAGGCTTACCCACATTTCTTTTCGGGTTGTATGGTGGTACCGACCACATCCTCTTACTCTTTTGTTTTAATTTTATAAATTGATTGATGTTATGTTTATGATTGCGCATTGATGGCATGATTTTCCTAGTTTCTTAATTATTTGGTGATTGTTAAATGCCTTAGATGCGATTAGGCTCTTAGGAAAAATAAATTTTCTATCCAATTAATCAATTCAAAATTAAACTAAATAATTTATAACCTCACCTAAAGCCTAGGACATAAAATAAGATAATAAAATATTTATCAACCCCATAGATAGAAGTTGTGTCTCATCATGCATAAATCATATTGTCACACACTTGTCAATGGAGGGCTTCCACCTTTGCCAAAGAAAATGGCTTGTCCTTTGAGAGCCATGGTGAAAACACACCTCCTTCTTTTGATTTTGGCCCATAATCAATTTCTCATACATTAGGCATGAAATCCCATTGTCAAATAAAAATGTCCAAAATCAAAATATAACTTGACAAAATTTGCATTAGATTTAAGTTATTATTCATACCCTTCATGATCTAGTCTCTTAGAGTGTGTTTAAAGACTTAGTCTCCTTTCTAAATAAACAACAACTTAGCCATCTTGCAAAGCATAAGACTTGCCAACATGTAATTAAAACCGTAGGAGGTTAGTTGGCACCATAGGTGATTGTAAGCCCAACATTGGTGGTTTATCCTCTCTTGTGGAGGTAAACAATATAACCATTTTCACCTTGGATTTAGGTCGTGCTTTGACACTAGCCAAAGCTCCCTAGATTTAGGATATGAAGTTGTTGATTCTCTTTGGGGCTACTAGAATAAATCATCACTCTTAGGCATTTCTACAATCTTGTGTTATGGAATTGTAAGCCTTACATTTCTAAAAAAAATTCAACTCAAACATATATTTCTTCTTAATTTAAAAAATATAAAGCCCAACCATATGATAGTTTAGGATGCTAGGCTTCCTAGTATCATGAGCATCCCTACTCATCTCTCTTTAGTTTTGATAATAACTCTCTCCTTTTGATCAATCCCACTTGATTTTCTAAAAATAATTGATTGATAGTCCTATCTTTGAAATCTTTGGAGACAATGATCATTTACCAAGTATTCCTAAGGAATCTCATTCCTTAGGATATAATTAACTATGGGGCTTGCCTCCATAGGGAACTTAATGAACCTAGTTAAAATAAATTCTATTTTACTTTTCCATGTAAGCGGAAAGATCTGTATATTTGAAGACCCATCATACCTTAGGAGTCCTTATTAAGTGATTACGTCCATTATATGGTAGTGACTTCTATCTCTAGATAGTATACTATTCCTTAATTTTGTACCGATCACCCTAATGAGTACATCTAGATCTTTGTAGTGTCCCCTTACATAAACACACACACAACAACATCATCAACCATAAAAATGAAATGCCACAATACCATAAATTTGTTCCCGGATAATGACATGTTAGATTAATTGTGACACTCAATCAATGTGTAGCAATCTCAAAAAAATTTATTTCAAATCCCATATGGTACTATGTTGTTGAACTTTAATCGAGCGGTTTGATCACCAACATAAGTTGGAATAAATTGATCATCAACACTTAGTTCATCGTGGAAGAATAAGATCAACGAGACCAACTCTCAACTCATTGTTGATAAGATAATCAACACTAAATAAAGAGTTAAAATACAATCAACCATAGTAGGATTTAATAAATTTGGATATAACTTTTGCGGTTTTAATTGTATTATAGAAAGCAACAAACCAAATTTAGTCAAAGATACCATTTCATTGGATTTAAATTAAATCTAGATAAATCTTACACTAAATCTTGTAAATTCATCTGCCAATAGGAATTAGTGAATTCCAATTTAAGCATGCAAAATCAACTTTAATGGATTACACAAGGTATGAGATTTAACTCAACCAATTATACAATTACATTGGATTTAAGTTAAATCCATCTCAAATCGTACTCCCACTCAAATAACCATGTTACTACTTTAATAAATTCTACATACCAACCGCCAAGGATTATTCCTAAGCTAATCTAACAATGCATAAGCTCCTTGTGGATTACACAAAGTAGCTACCTAAATGGTAAAACACAATTTATGGTATTAACTTTAATATAGCTCGGTTAACAACTAAAATTCAAGCTTAATTCTACCAATCAAGACAACCTTAAATAAGCACATAAAAATAGTAGAGATTTACCATGTGTATAGGAAGATCGACGTCAATATGCTTTTGCTATAAGGAATGGAGCGACCAAAGGCATTGTTAGCCTTCCATTAGTTGTGGACGAAGGGGATGGTTGTTAGACATGGGAGATATTATTGTCGCTAAGGGGTGGCGGTCGGATGCTTGAAGAACCACGATCGGGGGAGGCTGTCATCTAAGGAGGCGGAAGTCAACATTGGAGGTGCACTCAGACTGCAGAGGGTGGCTCTCACAGCATTGTCGGGGTTAAGATGAGACACGAGCCCCATTTTCATAACCTAGTCACACATTTAATGGGAGACTAGGCGTGGTTCTCTGACTAGTCACCCATTAAACTAGCACTAGCATGGCAAAATAGCTGCATTAATTTCAATGTGGCAAACTAGTGCCCATTAAATGAGACTATACCTATATATAAATTTTTTAAGGTGCTTATATTATTAATTAGGGATAAACCATACTTAATTAAAAATTTTTTGCTAATAATTAACTATATTGCTTAAATTTATTAAAATTTGCTTTTCTCAATGTTACAGTTCAAATTACCACCTTCGTCTCCTAGAGTATTAAAATATATTTGAGAAATTATAAAGGGTGATATGCATAAATGTAAGTTGACATATGGTGGAAGTGGTTTGCTAATAATGATCATCAATATTACTTGATAATGGGTTGTTGACCTCACTTTTGGAGTGAGTTCTAAATTTCTCATCATAGATCTAGGACTCTTATAGACACAAGAGCTCCTTAGTCTTAAGACAATTCTAGTGATTAGGTGAACACAACCTAAGCCTAGACTTAGAAGAGTTAGCCATAGGAATAGGTTATTCCTTAGGGACTTAGGAAGACTTGCCAACCCTATAGCCAAAATCCAATCCATACTCTCCTTCTCAAACCAAACCTCAAATTTATACTAAACCCAAACCAAAATTTCAAATCTAATAATCAATCTCATGATCAAATTCAAACTCAAGGTTTCACCTTGAAACATCATGAATCCAAAACCCTTTCTAAGCCCTTTGATTTTATCTTGTGGACTTAGCCTCAGCCAAATTCAAATCAATCCCAATTCAATTGATTTATCAAAGATCAATTCAATCTCAAATCAAATCAAATCCAAATCCAAACTCGGTTCCAAATAATTGAAACCCAAATCAATTCCAAGTCCAAATTTCTTGCCTTAAGTCTCAAGGACCTACCTCCAAGCTTAATCAAATCTTAACCCAAATTATACCAAATCAATTAGTTTCTTTATAAACTAATTACTTATTTATAAATGAAATCCACCACCTAATGACAAAAAAAATAAATCAAACTAAATTGATTTCCTCCTTAGCCTTTTGACCTTCCTCCATGAGTTTGGTCAAATTTACTTCTAGATCACTCCAAACTCAAGTGATTTTCTCATGAATCATTTATATCTTCATTTACATCCCCAAATATAAATAAAATATAAATTCAAATAGCAAAACCTAATCCAAAATTAAACCAAAACTCAATTTATGCATTTTTAGCCAATTCCTTGGACTTGGCTAAATCCAAATCAAGCCAAAACAAATGGATTTTCTCTTTAATCAATCATTCCTTTAATCATTTATCCAAATATAAATATAGACTATAATAATCAAACCAAATAAGTCAACCCAAGTTAAGCCCAAGTTAGCCTTTTGACTTGAAAACATCAAATGAGCCAAAATCCATTGGACCCCAAATTGATTGCAGTTGGATTTACATTTCAATCATAGGCTCATATATGAGTTCAACTAAACTTGAGTCAAGTTAAAACCAAACCAATTGACCCATTTAGATCCACTTAATCTAAAGTGGCCTAAGACCTTTTGAGCCAACTTCTAATTCAACCCAAATTGGATTGAACCAAGCCCATCCAAACCTCATATCATGATCAACAATAACCCTCGGATGATCAACCACCTTGAATTAGGTTAAACCAAGTCAACTTGGTCCTTTGACCAAGTTAACCTTTAGTCTAATGAAACCTAAACAAGCCAAAATTCACCATACACCAAATTGATTAAAATCGTTGATTCAAACCAACTCATGATCAATGATTGAACATGACTTGACCCCCCAATTGAGCTAAACCAAACCCAATTGGCTATTTGACCCAAGTTGACCCAAATTGGCCTAAATAGCCAAAATGAGTCAAATCATAATTTAACCCAAATTGAATGCAACCAATGGCTCAACTTCATTCTAAATCATTTATTAAACTTGACCAAAGCCATATTGAGGCCAATTTGACCAATTGGTCAACTTGACCCAACCTAGCCCAAATTGACCTAAAAGGTAAAATTGGACAAAATCCAAATTAAACCCAAATTCAAATCCAAATTTCAATTAATCAATTGAACATGAACCAACACCTAACACAACTCAATTGGGTCAAATTGATCAATTTGGTCAATTACCCATTTGACCAATATGAATCCAAGTGAGCCAAAATGAAACCTAAGCCAAATTGATTGAAACCACTTGAACTAAAACTCTTCAAATCATCATTTGAACCTAACCCAAGTCTTGGTTTGACCCAATTTGACCAATTAGTCAACCCAACCCAACATGAACCCATATGAACCCATTTGACCAAATGAAGCCAAAACCATAAAACCAACCCATGGGACCTTGGTGGGAGACTAAACCCAACCCAAATTGACCCTAGTCAGTTGAAAGCCTGTCCAAAAGCAAAGTGGACCCAACCCAATTATCCATTGGACAAGCCTCATCACATCATTCTACCCATAAATGGCCAAGTCCACTCACTTTAGCATCCCTCACTCACCCAAATGATTCACTTAACCCACCTGGCCACCTAACCCAAGGGTGGTCCATGGACTATGGGAGGTGAGTTGACTCACCTCCCATACAAATTAACCCATGGACCAAGTAAAGGAACCCCCCCCCCCCCATCAAACTTGAGCCTCCCAAGCCTTCCCCCACTCTGGCAGCCATGTGGAATTGATGGAGACAAGTCCGGTCGGTGGTCCTGAGAAAATGGGATTGAATCTCATTTGTCCACCATAGCAATTGAGGGGTATACCCCTCAATTTGAATGGGAATTGCATCTTTGTTTGAGCCAAAGAGTGAAGGAGACCATTCCCCAAGCTCCTAAGCTCCCCATTTTCCTCTCACAATTTTATGTCAAACCAAAATAGGGGAGAACAATTCCAAATCCCATTTCTCAATCCTCCACCAAACTTCAATCAACTTTGCACACACCTTCCTTGGACCTAGATGAGTGAGAATGAATCATTTCCCAAGCTCCAAAGCCACCAAGCTTGAGTTTGATGAAGACCAAGCTCCCAATGTGGGATTGGTCGTCCGAGGATCTACCCCAAATCAAGGCCCAAGCTTCAACAGGTTTCATTCAACTAGGCGAAACTACCTCACAATCCCAATCACGAGTCATGCAATGTAATTCCTCAAAACCATAAATATAGGAAAAGTAGTTGGCCTTTTGAAGAAATTTTCATTGTATGTGATCTTACCATTGGATGTGTTCCTCTCCTTCCTTGATGGTGTGAGATCATTTTGGAATCAATCCAAGCTCGGTGAGCTCGATCGAATGGAGAAAGATGGATGGCATCCGTCTTTCGCTACTCATGAAGGAGAAAGATCATGGGCCATCCATTTCACGTGATGGATGGCTATGATTAAATCACATTAGATCCCTTGATTATTCCCCCTAAACTGCGGGATTAATTATCCGATCGATCGACGATCCACGAGAAAGCATCCTACTGCACGCCAAGTGACAACTTAAATAACCATCCCATTATGCCACATGGAAAGCGTCGCATCGCATGCCTCGTGGTGCCAAAGGATTAGGCTTTAAATATGGTTAATTAATCCATTTTAGGCTAAAATTTCTAAAATTCATAACTAATTATAGAAAATTCCAAAAATACAAATAATGGCTCATTTTAAAGGTATTTTAGAGAAGAATTTAATAAAAATATTTTCAATGGAATTTGAACAATAAACAAAGATTAATTAGGTTTAATAAAATAACTTAATTAGTTTAATTACTTCTAATCTCTCAAGTGTTTGATAAAATTTTGAGAATATTTGAGAGGATGACTTCGCCTCCTCGATTTTCTGGAGATTTATTACTTATCAAATTAGGAGGATTGATTGATTAAGCCCTAATACCCTCTTAACATCATTAAGGCACATGAATAGTGATTAATTAATTATTTGGACTCTAACCACAGTTGGACAAGTAAGGAAACTTATGGAAGTGGATTGGAGCCTCCTCAATCCCTTCTCTAATATTCCTCTCTTTCAACTAAAGTCCTAATTAATTAATTAACTAATTAGACTTAATTAGCTAAACTAAGATCCAAAACACATCAAATCATGCTTAAGTTCAGTGGCTTATGTAATTAGATGGGACCTCCTTCCCAAACTTTTCCTTAAGCTCATCTCATTTCAAAGATAATTATTAATTTTGATAATTAATTAAAGAGAGATGAATTGATAGATTAATGGTTTAATTAATGAAACTTGCCTATTTAAATATGATTTTCTTGTCTTAATCTTGGGTAGAGCTTTAGGTGTTCAAGAACCTAAAGTAGTTTAATGAAATTATGATTAGCTCACATGTGTGAAAATCATGAAAGTAATTAAAATGGTTTCTTAAGCTTAATTATCAAATGATCATGAGCTAATTGTATTAGGCCCCTTTCATTTCATAGAGCATTACTATTTATTTTCAAGGTATTTGCATATCATATTAGCTCATGATTATTTAATCAATTAAGGTAACATAGGTAAGGGTTAATTAATTGACTTAATCCATGCTTAACTTAATCCAATCCATAAAATCATCTAATTGCTTTTATTAAATCAAATTAATTCACATATTTGGGTAATGGGATAGGATTAGCAAACCTTTCTCACATCTCTTAAATCAAACTACACATAAAATAAAAAATTGACATTAAGAAGCTTTTGTTTACTTTAAATAAACTTATTTAATATCATCCTTAGAATTAGTTGGATTGAATGAAATTGCATGCTGTGTTTCTTTATTTTTTTCAATCATATTAAAAGGTTGTATGCCACTTATAGTCATGCATTCATTTCTTTGAAAAATTAATTAAAATAAATGGTTTCCTTTATGTCAAATTTGCATGTGTTAATTTAATTAAAAATATGTGTGGCTATTATCACTATTAAATCTCAAATGTATTTTCAAAAGCTTATTAATGAATAATAATACATGTTGTGACATTAATTATACATACATAGGAGGTGCATTTGAAAATAAGCTTGTTGTATGAAGTGAAGTTTCTTTCTTTCATTCATATCTTGATTAACATAAGTATGATTTAGTAGGTATATTAGTCCGGATATTTGGGATGGATTTTAAGTAGCCCCAATGAGATCTTTACCTCACCCCTTGGTGCTAATAATGGCGCACTGCTTGATTCATTCTTATGCATTTTGACATTAGAATTTGGATAGAGCTTTAATTCATTAAAAAAATTAATTAAACTAAACCCAATTTTTTTCATGATTTTCTATTCTTATAGTTATTTATACATCCATATGTATTTAAGAATAGCAGTATAACTAGGACACCTAGGAACACTTTAAGTAGCACCCAAGGAGGTTCCTAGCTCATTCTCTTGGTCAAAAAATGGCAAGTACTTGCTTAGAACTTTCATACATTTGAATGTATATTTAGCTAATGAATGAAAGTCCTCTTTTTCTATAAAAAATCATTTATGCATCCCGCATTTAAGTGTGCCAAAAAACATATTATAGGTATGTTTAGTACTTAATCATATGCATGTTGTATATTATGGAAATAAATGAACAAACATGTGTTGTGTGATAGTAATTAACTCCAATTAATTATAAGATACCTTTCTTATTGAATGGGATTATTTAAAGTGAACCTAAACCTAGGATTAATTTAAAATATGTAATAAGTCATTCATTAAAGAGAATTCATTCAATTAATTTACTTTAGATGTGGCTTAAGGTAGGGATAAAAGAAAGTGATCATCTATGTTCTTCTTTATAACACTTAGTTGTTAAGTGTTAACTAAATGGAACAAAAGAAAACATTAAGTAAAAAATTCTAAATTAACTAAATCATTTAAAGCAAAATCATCCTTTATAATTAAATCCTTCATATTTTAAAAAATTATACTAAAGTCTAGTGAGGGCATACCACATAAGCCTTAACACACACACACATTAGATTAAGTCACCACTTTTATCCTTATGTTAGGGTGGTGCATGGTTTGATATACATTTGGTTTTATGATGTATTGTAGACTGGATGATGCTTTAGATGGATGTTAGGCGTGAGCCTAATCATATTTTTTTGAAGAAGATTATGCTTAAGGGGTGCTTAAAATAAATATGAATTCTCTTTACATATTGCTTAACCCTAAGCATAATCTAGAATTAGGTGGACTTGGTTACCCATGGATTAGCTAACATTTATTTATTTTAACCATAATTTAAGTTAGTCAAATTATTCATATAACTGTTGTTGCGGTGTTTTGCTAACATTTATTTTGGGTGTAGCTAGATTTACTTTTTACTCTTAATATGTAATTTTGTATTAGAATTAGGATTAGTGTTATGGGTGATTGGGATGAGCGAGGATAGAAGGTTTCATCGGGAGGCCCCGTGATGCCTTGAAAGCAAGCAAACCAAATGAAGAAATGAAGAAAATATGAAGATAAGAAGACCCCATAGCATTTATTTATTTGTAACTATAATTATTGTTCATATATCAGTTTATATAAGGGTAGATTTCGGCAACCCATTTCTCTTTAGTACCAACGACCGGCCTATTATTCTTTCACGTTAGGTTTATAAATTTATTGTTATTTTTTTTTATAGTTGTGTAATTAAAATGGCATGTCTTTTCTAGTTTCTTCATATATGGTGATTTAATGTGTGGCTGATCCGATTCTGGGAAAAATAAATATTCTACCCCAACAACTCATAATAATATTTTCTAAATAACTCATAACCTCACTTAAAGCCTAAAAATCAAGATAAAATATTTAGCAACCCTTAGCTAAATGTTGTATGTCTAATATCATACATGCATCTTCTACCACTCTTGTAAAATGAGGGCCTCCATTCTTTCATGCATAGGGAAGCTTGACCTATAAGAGTAACTCCTACTATGGAGCTTCACCCTCTTTCTCTTGATTTGGCCCATAACTTATTTTATCATGCATTTAGACATAAAAAAATCTTATTGCTTTTGTCAAAATGAAGAGTCAAAATCAAATAAAATTGAAAATAAACTAAGTCATTATTTATACCACTCATGATCCAATCTTTTAGGGAGTGAGTTTAAGAACTTTAGTATCTTTCTAAATAATAACAACCTAACCATCTTGTAAAACATATGCATATGAGGGTTTAGTAGCAAGTGGTTTTAAGTCTATCAATCTGGGTGGTTTACCCTCTCTTGTGGAGGTAAACCATATACCCATCTCATGCTTAGAGGAGGTGCTTTGGCCCTCGCTAGAGTCTCTAAATTTAGGATCGTGGTTGTTGTTTCCTCGCTATAAACATAAATCCTCACCTGTTAGGATTTTCACAATCTTGTATTGTGTGATTATAAGTACTAATCTTCCAATAAAAGTCAACTCAAATAAATAATTCTTCTCAATTTCAAACATAAAAGCTCAACCATATATAGGTTAGAATGCTCTAGTTTCCTAGTATCATGAATTCTACTCATCTCCTTTGGCTTCATAATAAGTCTCTCCTTTTGATCTATCCCATTGATTTTCAAACATAATCAATTTATTGATAGTCTCATCTTTGAAATCTTTGAGACAACAACTACATACTTTAATCGAGAGTATTCCTAAAGAACTCACCCACCGATGTAATTAACTATGGGGCTTTCCCCATAGGGAACTTTAAACCATTTAATATAAATACTACTTATTTATCCATGTAAAGTAGGGAAAATCTGTATATCAAGACCCATCATGCCCAGAGTCCTTATTAAGTGATTATGTCTATTGAGGGTATCAATTTCTATCTTTGAGATAGCATTCTTATTTAGCCACCTCAATAAATACACCATCTTACATGTGGTGTCTCCATACACATTAATTTCAAAATAAAACCATAGATTTTTCTCAACTCACTGGGAAAGTTCCTCTCCATCTCTAATAAAATGTTGTTGTCTCCAAGCATCGATGGACTTGTATTTCTTATGTCCAGACTATCTCTTTTCTCATGCTTATTTCATTCTTAAGCAAAGCTAGCCAACATCCCTATAGGAGCTCACCCTTGTTGTCTTGAACCCCTATTGATCAATTAAAATTAACTAATGAAAGGAGATGACAAAATTTAGAACCTCCTTCTAGCTTGGTGAGGCAAGGTTCATCTTATATTTAAGAAAAATAAACTTTTTCCAAATGAATTTTCCAAAAGCACTTTTTTCAAAATCACATAACTTTTTGTATTCTCAAAAGCACAAACTATATACCAAATTTAACATACATAAAATTCTCAAAAAAATAAAATCATAAAACTCAAAATCACTATAAAAAATAGACTACAATCAATTTGTTGATAAGTTCATCTTCAAATAAAATCAAAATAAACATTTAACATATCAAAATTTCTTTTCAAATCAATCACTATAAAATAAATATTTTCCCATTCAACATACCCAAATTTTTTAAATGAGATCTTTTCAAATCAAAATAACATAAAATATATTGAAAATCCATCTTAACAAAAAATTTCACATACTAAATTCAAATTTATTTTGAAATCATAAAATCAAAAAAATAAGACATTTAACATAACAAAATGAAATTCTTTCAAAATCAAAACACATTTTTTCCATTAACATACCAAATTTTTTAAGTGAGATCATTTTAAAATCAAAACACATTTATTTCAAACATACCAAATTTGTTAATGAGAGTTTCATTTTCAAAAAAATCAAATCACATTTACATAACATACCAAATTTGTAATGAGAGTCCATTTTCAAACACAAAAATCACATTTCTAAAATAAATTTTTCAAAAATCTTCATTCAAAACACCAAATTTTAAATTTATTAATGATTTTAAAAAATACAAACAAAATTAACTTATTTAAATACACAAATCATCAAACACAACCATTTTAAAAAAAATCAAAAATCACAAATAACATACCAAATTTAAAGTAAATCTCATTTTCATTATCACACAAAAAGTCTTTTCACTCCCATTAAACATACCAAATTTGTTAAGTAAGAGTCTCATTTTCAAAATCATAAATCACATTGACTTCCACTTAACATACCAAATTTGTTAAGTGAGAGTCTCATTTTCAAACACAAATTAAATCACATTTGACTTCCACTTAACATACAAAATTTGTTAAGTGAGAGTCTCATTTTCAAACACAAATTAAATCACATTTGAATTCCACTTAACATACCAAATTTGTTAAGTGAGTGTCTCATTTTCAAACATAGATTAAATCACATTTGATTCACTTAACATACCAAATTTGTTAAGTGAGAGTTTCATTTATAAAAAAAATCAAATCACATTTGACTTCCACTTAATATACCAAATTTGTTAAGCAAGAGTCTCATTGCCAAAATCAAACAAAAATAAATCAAATCACACTTAACTCTCACTTAACATACCAAATTTGTTAACGAGGGTCTCATTTTCAAATAAAGAAATCAAAGCACACTTGGTTCTTACTTAGCATATCAAATTTGTTAAGTGAGAGCCTCATTTTCAAATCAAACAAACACATATCAAACATTTGTCCTATACTTAACATACCAAATTTGTTAAGTAGAAAGCCTCACTTTTCAAATCAAATCAACATATATCACACACATAAACAACCATCACAAGCAAAGATAGTTTCACAAAATTTTCAAACATATAATCAAAACCTTTCTAGCATACCTAAATTTGTTAGTAAGGGATTTATAAAATCAAAATTTTTAAACAAGATACACACAAATACCTTCAAAGGTCTCTCCAAATATTTGAATCCTACCCAACCTACTTAAATTATGGGTTCTAAATCAAAACCTTTCTAACATAAAATTTGTTAGGTAAGGGTTTTCTAAAATCAAAAAAAAAGATACACAATACAAATACCTTCAAAGGTCTCTCCAAATATTTGAATCCCATCCTAGTTAAATTGGTTGTGGGTTCTAAATCAAAATCTTATGGCAAAGTCTCTCCTCCAAATATCAAAATCTCTCCAAAATTCAATGAACCCCACTTAACATACCTAAATTTGTTATGTGTGGGTTCAAATACCAAGTTAAATATAGAAGTCAATGATTGAAGGCAAACATCAAGGCAAGGGTCTCACTCATATTTCAATAAATAAAGTTATTCGACAGCCTAGCCTCCAAGGTGATCATGGCACCTAGCAAGTTCATCTTCTCTTTCCCTTATGGTGTAGATATGGCCTTGAATAAGGTCAATCTCACCATGCCGATGCGCACACTTGATCTATTTTGGTTGTGGCTTTGAGGGGTCAATTACTTGTGAGGGGACAACCCCTATAAGCCAAGTAGGGAGGAGGAGGTGGCGGGAGACACCACTCATCCGCTTAGATATCCAATCATTCTAAGTTTTTCTCATTGAAGAGGAAGCCACGTGGTTCTCACGCCCCATCGGTCAATTTCGATCTACCCGCTCAATTGCTCTACCATAACTCTAGTGAGTCGCTACCTCCTCATTGGCCATCCCAAAGGGAAAGGCTATCTTAGCCTCAGTCTCTCCCACTTGTGGTAGGTCTGATTGCTCGCACTACTCACCCGCACCCAATGTTGTAATAAAAATTGAAAACTGCGGGATCATGAGCGACAGCCAGAGAGCTTGATGCCACTTCCCATGTTACCGAGGAGGGTTCTCCCGGAGACCTTTCCACTTTTGAGTGGGTTCCACCCCTCTCCTCATGGAGAGGAAGACTACCGAGGATTGTTGCTTCTCCTCCATCCCAAAGATACCATGAAACACCGGCTAGGGGAGCATGGAGGCCCACACTAGACTTAGACTGTCTATGCCGTCAGAACTTATATGCTCAAAGTCTACCTTATTTAACTAATGATCCATGATCCCTAGAGTGTTAGGGATGATTCATAGAGAGAGAATCATGGAGGCTTGACTTCGCTTAGGGCAAGAGAGAGAGGTATGCGAGATAGTTGATAGCCTCTGCTAATAAATTTCCCGATCGTAGCTCGTCATGGATCACTTGGATAGTATTGTTCTTACTAGCTCATCCATAGGAAGACATCTCAATTAAGGAGCGTTGTCACACCACTTTGTCATCCACTATCATAAGTTCACCACACCATCTATCATTCTCGCCAAGGTTTAGAAGCCCCATCCGGGAAAGGCCATCCCTCTGCACCAACTCAAGGATCTTGCTCCATCCATTCCACTTATTGAGGTGAGATTGAGCCCGCTCTCCCTTTTAGCTATGGTTGAGGAGTGGCACCCAAGAGTGTCGTCCACCACCACCGCAACATACAGAGATAGAGAGGAGGCATGGACACGTCCCCATGATAGTTGATCCTCCCAAAGAAAGAAGTCTTGATAGGGTGTCCATTGCATTAAGGTAGAGAGGAGTACCTATGGCTAGCAATCAGGTATTCATCCTAGCTGCCTAGATATAGTAGATTGATTGATAGATGACATATTAGTGAACCACTGCAGAGAAGAGGTGAATTCTGGGGAGTGATAATTTAGATGATGAGCATAGAGTCGCCTTCAATATAGATGAGGATGACATGTTAGATGAAATACGAGGTCCATATGGTTGACACTTGGGGATCTTTACATGTGATCGGTTATCCAAGAAGGTGACACTTCACTGACTCAAGACCTCCTCCACCGCTTAGACAAAAGGATGATCACATTGATAGGATGGAGAAGAAAATTGAGGAGTTGATGCTAGTAGTCTACAGAACCCCTGCCACTTCTCTTATGGTAGTCGATGACTAGAGTTGAATGCACTAGATCATCTTAGATGCATCCCCACAAATGATGATGTGGTAGTTTGCATAGGAAGGTTATAGATGGAACCTTCATGCATGAAAAGGTGATCAAGCACTTGGTAGTGAGGGAAGTGATGAGCTCATCCATTCCAAAGGGTAGATTATACCGAGGAATTGATGTAGTTCAATACCCCAAGGGTTTCATACCACCTTCCTTCAAGATCTTTGATGGAACGAGGACATTGCATAGTTCGTGGCTAGGCATTGCAATGTTGGTGGCTGACCCAATTTTTGTTGACTTTATCAACAACCTAGTAGAAATTGCATTTGATAGGTTTATCTAACCCAATGGTTGTAGGGACTTTGCTTGAGCACCTCTTCATTAAGAGGTTTGCTAGAGCTCATCAAAGAGTGACTAGGTAATCTTGTTGTAGCAAATTAAGTTCCTAATGACCCCTAGTTGATTATATTCTTAGGTGGCACAAGAGCATGAAATGAGTGCAATGTCTGAGCAACATGCCATTAAGATTCTTCTCAAGAATATTCATGGCCCGACGCCATGCTTAAAGGATTTACCATCGACATTTGAGAAACTAATCAACAAGGCAACTAACCTACAAGAGAAAGCCAAACTTGCCATCTCTCGACCGATCATCTCGCCTAAGCCTAGAAGGTGTTCGAAGAAGCCAAGATAGTTGTGTAAGGTGGATGAGGGAAGCAATCAGCTAGAAGCATGAGAAGATCCTCATTTGCCACCTCCTCCCACCACATCGGGTCATCATATCACCTCACCATCACACAATGCCATTCTCCCACATCGAAGCCTACCCAAGAATGATACTCCTATCCCCACCGAGCTATTATCAACCTACTCTTCGATGATTGAATAAGACATATTCATTCAAGAGGAGGTAGTTAAGAAAATTTTAAGAATCTCTTAAAACCACTTTCAATTACTGTGAGCCAAGAGAGGAAGGGCAAGAGTAATGATCCTAACTATTGCCCCTACCACCGCATGATTAGTCATATTTAGAGAATGTATTACTTTTAAGGATTAGCTTAGCCACAAGTCGTTTCATAGTCATCCCAAGGAATACTATTAGATAACCTTCTAGTTCTATTAGGGTAAACCTTGAGGAAACCATCCTCTCAAGATAAAATAAAGTTGGGATATTGTCTTATCTCCTCTAAAAAAGTAGTTTCTAAAATTAAGAAACTCTCCTTACAGGTGCTCAACCTCCAACACCAAGGAAGGTTTGTAAGTTGCCAAAGACAACTTGAAGAAAGTGATGGCCCGAAAGAATGAATCCACCTTACTTACGGGATAGTCGACGTTAACCACCATCTGAGTCCAACACTCCATCCAAAGTTGCATTTACTATCTCCTCTTCTACTAGAGCAGATCAGGATAAGGGCATTAAATCCCTAACCCCGCTTATTTTGTTGGATTTCTATCATGAACCTCCACCCAAAACAAATCAATGAAGAAAGCTTTCACTTACATCTTGTTCCTTCTAATACTTTAGATTTTATTCCACTTGAAAACTCTTCATAAAAAAATAATAATAATAGCTCGATCCATCTCTCTTGATTTAGAAACAAACTTTCCTAATCAATGTTCACCTCTTGAGATTGACTTAGAGTCAACTGACTCAGGATCCCATAGGAGAAGCTATGTATACTGATGAGAAGGTAGAACTTTCCACAAGTTCATCATTTCAAGAATCAAGTCAACTGCGAAGTGGTAAAGTTCTACCTCCTAGGTAGCACCTCTTGATAAGGGTAAATAAGTCATTGGTTCGAGTGATAACCCCTCCACGGATGCTCCACCTATGGATATTCTTATGGAGGACCGGTCAAAGTTGATTACAATGTCTTGGCACATCTTAGAAAGTTGTCAACTAAGTTAAACATATATGATGCCCTTGTCTTATCCAAAAATATGGGGAATCTCTAGGCTCTTCTTGATGAGATATGCTTAGCAAGCTAACTGACATCAAGAGGAGGCACATAGCTTAAAGAACATCCTATGAGTTACAAGATGAAGATTTTCTTCTAAGAATGACCAAGCACGCCTCTTTACATCACTACGACATTGGCGAATATAGGTTATCAAAAGTTTTGGTAGACCAAGGTATATTAGTCAACATTATAATTTTAGGAACCCTTGCCTACTTGAGGATCGACATCTCCAAACTCCAAAAGGAGAGGATGATGTTGAGAGAATTCAATGAACAAGTCGAGAGGGCCAGGCTCTATAGTGTTGCCATTAGAGATGACAAGAAAGCTGACATATCATACTTCGAGACCATCTTTCAATGCTTTGCTTGAGAGATGTGGATACATGATAATAAAGTTTCATCCTCTGTTCATAAAGTTCATGAGAGGTGGAATTGAGTATTATAAAGGAGATCTTAAACCCTTCACATTCATAAGATCATTATATATAAGGATACGACCATTTTTTACCCCTCAACAAGTCCATTCTCGTGAATCTAGTCAAGATCCCCAAGAGGGACAAAAGAAAGAAAATAAAAAGAAATAGAAATAGAAAAGAAAATAAAAAAGAAATCAAAAAAGAAATTAAAGGAGAGCGAGACATGGACTGGGGAAGATATAGAGCGACATTAGATTCCACCCATAGTCAAGTCTATTCAAACATATGGGTAGGATGACCACACCTACACTAGAGGAGGATGGTTGAGGCAGCCCCCAAGGTGGAAAGCTGCCTCCTTGGCCACCCAATATGAGGTATGTCTCAAACCACCGTGAGTACACTGTATCCACATAGACCAAATCTAGTTTAGAGGATGAGTCTTATGTGGGACACCCAGCTCTCAAGAGCAAAGCCCTTTCAAGGTGATGTTTGAGCATGATAGTGATGAAGATCAAGCTCCAAAGTAAAGCATAAATGTATCCAAGTTTGCATATGAGATAGTCAGAGTCTTGGGAACCTTAGCTCTAACCCCACTTTCTTCTTATAAAGTTGAAGGTTTGGTAAAGGAAGCCCCTAAGTCATCCATAGATGGGAAAACTTGAGGTTTTTGGGAGCATCATCCTCAAGTGAGAGCTTATGTGGAACTTGAGGATGATTCATTTAAAGATTTAATATAGTTGCCTTTTGATTGGTATTATACAAAATCAAATCCTCAAATTAAATTTCAATTTAAAATCTTTCTTTAAGTCCTTAATTTTCCATTAATGGACTTAGCCTAAACCTTGATTAAATCACTTCAAATTCATGAGATTTTCTCATAATTCATTTATATCCTCATTTATGCTCACATATATAAATGAAATATAAATATAAATCAATCAAACCAAATTCAAAAAATTCAAACTCTAAACTCCAAAATTTTCATAAGTCCCTTAAATCCATCTTAATGGACTTAGCCCAAATCATGATTAAACCACTTCAAATCCTTGAAATTTTCTCATGAGCCATTTATACTCTCATTTATATCCACATATATAAATGAAATATAAATTCAAACAATCAAAACCAATTCCAAAATCAAACTCAAATCAACTCAAAATCCAACCTAAGTCTTTCAAGTCAAAATTTTGAACTTAGCCAAATCAATTTCAAATCAAGTCAAACCCTTGATTTTCTCTCATGATTCAATCAAACCTACAATCATAAGTCCAAATATAAATCCAAACTTCACCAAACAATCAAACCCAAGTCAAAATCAAAGCCAAAACCCTTTCACATATTCTTCCTTTGAATATGAAATTGTCAAATGGATTAAAACTCATTTGACTTCAAACCACTTATAAATGGATTTATATTTCAATCATAAGTCCATATACAAGAATTAAGCTCAAATCAAGCTTGACCAAGCCATTTGACCCACTTAGGCTCACTTGACCCAGTGACCCAAAAAAGTACCCTTATGAGCTAAATTTTTTTTCTTAACCAAATTGGATTGAACCAAACTCATGTATCCCTCTCATCATGATCAACAATCATCATGGGATAATCAATCAATCAAATTGGGTCAAACTAAGTCAAACCTAGGGTGACCAACATTAGGCAAAATTAATTAAAATAATTGATCTAAGTTCACTCATGACCTATGTTTGAACTTGACCAAGCCAACATTTGAGCTAACCAGCCCAATTGGTCACTTGATCCAAGTTGATCCATTTTGACCTAAAGGGTCAAAATGTGTCAAAACTTGATCTAAGCCAAATTGATTCAAACTAATGGGTCAAGTTCATTCCAAATCACTTGTTGAACTTGACCAAAGCCTCAATTGGCCAACTAGACCTAACCTAGCCCAATTGACCCAACATGACCTAAAGGGGTCATGTTGAGCCAAATTAAACTTAACCAAAATTGATGGAAAAAAGATACCAATCCACCATATGACTAACCTAATATAAACCTACCCTTGACCTACCTCAAATAGGTCAAATGGGTCAAATAGGTCAACTTGACCCATTTGACCTAAATGAAGTCATATGAGCCAAATTCAAAACTATACCAAATTGAATCAAACCAAATCCACCAAAACATTTCAAATGGTCATATGAACTTGACCCAACCCTTGGTTTGATCCAATTTGACAATTGGTCAACTTGACCCAAGTTAGCCCATTTTGATCTAAATGGGTCAACATGAGCCAAACCTATCAAATGAATTCCAAATCTCATGAAACTTGGCCAAACCAAGTTTCTCCACATACCCAACATATTCAAAGTAGAAAATTAGCAAAATGATCATTCTACCCTAGGCCATAGAACAAATTTTGGCCTAAATAATTTAGTCATACCCTCTTCATATTCACTTGAGGCTTTCCTAAAAGCTCAAGGGGACCTAATGAGAGTGGTCCACCCAACCCAGGTTTGGGTCAGCCCATGGTCCCTAGACCAAACCCCACACCATGGGTCAAAATACCAAATTCAAAATCCCTCTCCCACTCAAATTCAAGCACATGGGAGGTTGGAAATCTATCAAACCAACCATGTGCACAATCTTAACGATCAAACAACCCACCCTATGATCAATTGGATCAAAATGGCAAGAGGATGGAAGGTCGTCCATCCTTCAAGGGGAGATATACTCCACCTAATTCATTTCAACTTCCCTATATGATTGAAGTTAAGGAACTCAAAGAAAGCCGAGAGTATTCCATGCTTCTTAGAGAGGATTTGAAAGCTCCATTTCAATTTTCGAGCTTGAAAATGGGGAGGTCTATTGAAGAGCTAACATCCTCTTCACTCAATTTCCATCCTTGCATACTTCATCAAGGAGCTAAGTTGAGTGCACCCAAGCTTCTTTGGAGTTCCCACAAGTAAGAGTTGAATTGGATCAAAGCCATAACCTAGCTAAGGAGGAGATGGTCCATAAACCAATCCACTCATCCTCAAGTTCTTAAAACTTCAGAAGGCTTCATCTTAACCAAATGAAGCTTCCAAGGAATCTGGATACCTCCGAGGTATGATTTTTATCATTAAACTCAATATGGTGTGGAGCTTTGTGAAAGGAATTTTAATCCCATGGATTTTGACCATTATGGATGCCACTTTTGTCTTTAGATGGTGTGGTTGAGTTTGGTTTGAATCCAAGCTCAATCGAGCTTAGATCTTGCCCTGATTATGGACGATCTCTTGATCAAGGGAAGAACTTGAGATCTCACCATCCAACGACATTTTGGATGGATGGGAGATAATTCCCACATTTAGATATTTGTTATCCATTTTAAAACCGCGGGAGATCATCCCATCTTTGATCGATGGTAGAGATCAAACCACATCTGCCGCCACATTTTGGATTTGATGTTTTAGTAAATCCCTCACGGTAACATGTGTAAAGCGTGATGACCGCCACCGCCATGCATCATGCCGTGAGCTAGAGAATTAGTTAGATGTTTTAATTAATGCTAATTAATTTAGGGATCTTCAAAATTCATAACCCTCTTTAAAAAATTCAAAAAATTATGAAATAAAATTTTATGAAAAGATAATGCAACCTAGAATATTTTAAAATGATTTCAATGGGTTTTGAGTTATATTTTGCTTTGAATTTGGGTTTTGTTGGAAACTTCATTTTGCTAATTACTTTTAATTAAGTCTCGATTAATCTAAATTTTGGTTTTATTTTAGGGAATGACTTATGCCTCCCCTAATTTTCTTGAGATTTATTGAAGGCTTGATTAGAAAATTGCATATGGATTTCTTAATTACCTCCTTATGTAATTAAGCAAAATTAAGGTGTAATTAGTGCTTTTAATCTATGATTAAGGTTGATGAAGGGATCCAGTAAGTAGGAGGTTTATAGAATAATTTTGGGACATTTCTCTTAAGCCATTCCCTAAACCCCTTTTCTCTCCTTAATCCTCTCTTAATTAAGGGTTAATTCATTAATTATCCCTTCATTAGTTTCTAAAATTCTAAAAAGTTCCGAACCTAATTAATCTACTTTGGGTAGATGCTTTGGTGTTTAATATCCTAAGTTTAATTAAGAAAATCAAAACCTAATTCATAAGTATGAAAAGGTGTTTTGAAATTACTTAAGCTAAACCCCTTTGCTTAATTAACTTTTAATTATGAGCCAAATTGCATTAGGCCTTATCTTATTTAGGTGCATTACAAATTTAAATTCCTTGTGAGTTTTATGTCATCTCATTGGCTCATAATTATTTGGTTAATTATTCTAAGGTAGTGTAGATAAGGGTTAATTAAGTTACTTAATTCATACATTAACCTAATTAATGCATAAAAATGAATCTAATTATCTAAAAAATTAAATAAAAATATCAAACACATGTGGGAATGAATAGCAAACTCATCTCATCTTTTAAAATTAAATCAAACTCAAACTTAACAAAAAAAATCATTTTGAATTCACTTTGATTTATTTTAAACTTTCTTATTCTATAAGAATGTATTTAGGATTTAAATGAAGTAAATTTGTTTACATACTTTCATTGCTTTAATATTTCCCCAACATGTTAAATATGTATGTCATGTGGTTTCATGCATTCATATTCTTCAAATTTAAATTTAAAATGAAATTGTTTACTTTATGCCAAATTTGTGGTGGCTAAAGTAGAAAAATGAATGGCTATTATCACTACTAAATCTAAATTATTTTAAAATATATAAATCAAATACAAAATCTAAAAGTATTCTATTTATACTTTAATAATTAGTTTGCATGTTAAAGAATATAAAGGTATGCTTAGCATATGTTTCCTTTCTTTCTTATGTTGGTATAGTTTTGAATAGGAATTTGGTGAGGTATATGGTTCATTTGAAAAGAACCTAATCACCTAATTCCATATCTTATTCATCTCTATGCTACCACTTAAGAAGGGCTACCTATACTTACATACATACATAAATTACATAAACAAAATGAATCCATTAATACAACTTTTGCATTCTCATTTTCCATTTCATTTCTTTTATACATATGTTTGTATTTAAGAAAAGTGGTATATTAGTCTGGACAACCTTGAGGTTGTGAGGTTTTAAGTAGCCCTAAGTAGGTCTTGTACCATACACCTGTTAACAATGGCACTATACTCACTTATGCCTTTCTTACTTTCATGTGTGTATGCAAAAATTTGGATAAGGAAATCCTTTCTACTTAAGAAAAGTCATGCATATTCAACTTCTAAATTTCCTTAAATAAATTACTTAGCATGAATCATAAAGTGTGTTAAATACACTCATTTGTATGTATTGATATGCTTAGGGTCCATTCATATGCATGTTATATATGTTGGGAAAGAAATGAAGTAATGTGTGTTATGTGAATTTTGATTCATTTTATTTAATCTTAAAATGCCTTTCTTTTTGAATAGGTTTGTTTAGAGTTCTTCTAAGCCTAGAATTAATTAAAATATTTAATCAAAACATTCACCTAAACAAAACTAAAATGGGAACCTACTTTAAAAATTACTTAGGTTAGGAAGGAAAGAAAAGTTTTCTTCTCTTTCCCTCTCTTCATAACTTAGTAATTAATTGTAGGATCCACTTAAACCAAATCAAAATAGAAATAAAATCAACCCAAAATAATTAAACAACTTAAATGAAACCCTCCTCTAAGTTGAACATGTTCTTCACACTTAAAAATTTGAACCTAAAACTATAGCTAAGCATACCATAAGCCTTCAAAGCACATACATTAGCCTAAGTCATCACTTCTAGCTTTAGGTTAGGTTGGTGCATGGTTTGATGTTTGTTTTATTTTGTGATATATATTTTAGATTGGATGTTAGGGTGTATGCTCAGTAGAATGAATGGTAGGACACTCTTAGCCTAACTATTCTTTTCTCTGGGATTGTGCTTATTATCAAAATGAAAATATAAATACTTTTTTGGTGCTTATACCCTAAGCATAATTCAATAGGTGGACTTAGTCACCCATGTGTGGGGTGATAAGTCCAATATACATGCTTGGGATTTGTGTGGTTTGTTTTAGCTAACCTTTATTTTGTAGGTGTTAGTTAGATTTTACTTTTCCTTTTCATGTAAATAGCAATTAGGATTTTAGAATGATTATTCTAGGGATTAGGATAAGCATTGGTCATAAGATCCTATCTTATGTACCATGTGAGACCTTGGAGCATCCACCTTCCAACCATCCAAAAGAAAGAACCAAAGAAAAAAGAAAAAATAAAGCTTGAAGACACCCATAACAATGAATTCCTTGCTTAATTATAATTTATTTATAATCTGGGTTGTATAAAGGTAGAGCTCACTAACCACATTTAATATTTTAGGTGTGTGGGTGCCCACCACAACCCTTATTCTTTTATGATTTTATAAATTGGTTGATGATTTATTTATTGTGCATTAAGTGGCATGATTTTCTTAGTTTCTTCTTTGCTTTATGTATGGCTGGATGAGGATTAGGCTCTTTAGGAAAAAAATAAATCTTTTACCAAACTTAACAACTCAAATAAAATTAAAATAACTCATAACCTCACCTAAAGCTTAGATTTAAAATCAAGATAAAAGAATTAGCAACCCCTTTACTGGATGAGCATTTCTTTGTAATATCTTGCACCAATGCATCTTATTTTACTCTTGATTAGAGGCTTTCACCTTGCCGAGAACCTAGCTTGACCTTTGAGAGCCATGGTGGAAACTCACCTCTTCCCTTTCGATGATTTTGGCCAATAACCTTATTTCTCATGCATTAGTCATATGAATCCTATTAGAGTCAAAATAATTGTCCAAAATAAAAATTTGAATTGCATTAGATCTAGATCATTTGAACCATACCATTTACATGATCTAGTCTCTTTAGGGAGTGATTTTAAGGACTTAGTCTCTTTCTAAATAACAATAAGTTATCTTGCATAAGCATAATGACATGCCTACATGTATTTAAAATTATAGGAGGAGTTAGTACCACCCCAGTAAGTCCAAGCTTTGGGTGGTTTGTCCTCTTGTGGAGGCAAACCAATTATCCATTTTCGCTTTAGATTTAGGTTGTGCTTTCACCCCGCTAAAGCTTCCTAGATTTAGGTTGAGATTGCTTCTCCTCTTGTGGGCCATAAGCATAATTTCTCACCTCTTAGACATTTTCTTAATCTTGTGTTAAGGACTCTTAAGTCTAAATTTCTAATGAAAAATGCAACTCAAACAAACTAAATCAATTTCAAAATGTAAAGCCCAACTATAGATAGTTTGAGATGCTCACTAGGTTTCAGCATCGTGGGCATCTCTTACTTATCTTCTATTTTGGCTTTGATAATAACTCTCTTTGATCAATCCCATTTGATCTTTCAAAATGAACCAATCGATTGATAGTCCTTTCTATTGAAATCTTCAAAGACAACGATCATTTACCTTAATCAAGAGTTTTCCTAAGAAATCCCCATTCCTTAGGATGTAATTAACTATGGGGCTTACCCCAGAGAGAACTTAATGAACCCAATTTAAAATAAACCTTGCTTTACTTTCCATATAAAGTAGGGAAGAATCTAGTACATGCACCCATCATCCTTAGGAGTCCTTATTGGTGATTAGGTCCATTAAAGGGTAGTGACTTCTATCTTATAAGATAATACAAGATTCCTTGATGACAAACTGATCCCAATAACAAGTACATTTTGATCCGTGGCATCCTAAAAGATGAATTTCTATAGCTTGTTCTCTTTCATTTCTCACCAATAGGTTTGAATGGCGACTCATCCTTATAGAAATTTATTCTCCAAAGATCCGAAACCAATGACTTAGTTAGCTATTGATTGAGTTTAAGGACGCTTTATGGAGTTATGAAGATATATTTGATTTATCTTCGACATAGCCCACACACTAGATAGAGCTTAGCTAACTCTATCAAGCAAGCTCCTAGACATGATTAGACATTGAACATCAAGTCATTTCAAGTCAAGAAATTGATCAATGTTGGCTTTATCGGGAAGAAAAATATCTTACGGTTGGTGGTGTCATTTTAAGAAGAAGAATGGTCAAGAGCATAAGCATCGATTTTAGGGATCTAAATAAGGCATGTCCAAAAGATGAATTTTCACTACCAATACCGAACCGATGGTGGACATTGCCTCATCTCATACTTCTTCTCATTCATGGATGGCTCATCCGGTTATAACCAAATGAAGATGACCCTTGAGGCTGAAAGGAACACTATATATTTTGAACCCGATCGTAATCTTTTACTATAGGGTCATACCTTTGGCCTTAAAATGTAGGTGCTACATACCAACGTCCATGACTCGGATCTTTGATGAACTCATTCATCATCAACTTGAATTTTATGTCGATGATCTTGTAGTAAAAGTAAAGAAAATGAAGACCATCTCTTTGACTTGAGAGTAGTTTTAAATGGTTAAGGCAATTTAACCTTAAAATGAATACCCTAAAGTGCGATTGAGTAGCTTTAGGGAAATTCCTTTTGTTCAAAGACTTGTGGAAAAGAAATCGATTTGGAGAAGATCAATAATGATATTAGAAATGTCACCCACTAAAAGTATAAACTCAACTCGATCATTCCAAGGGCGTTGGCATATCTAAGATGCTTTATTTCTAACGTCAAGAAGTTGCCAATAATTTTCAGCACTTTTCAAATAGGATGCTAAGTTCAAGTGAGGTGACAAGTGCGAACATGCCTTCAAATATATCAAGCACTACCGATGGCATCACTAGTTCTAGATATCCCAAGGCTGCCATATTATATCTGCTAGATTATCGACTCCCTTGGTGCTTTGTTGGTCCTAACCAATAACGAAGAGAAAGAAAATGCACTCTACTATCTCATCGTCGTCTAATCTATGCCGAGGCAAATTATCCACCTATTTGGAAGCAATTGTTTGGCTTTAATCTTTGCATCCCAAAAGCTATGACATTACAAGCTTTCATAAGGTGAACCTAATTTTAGGATCAATCCACTACAATATCTCATGACACGTCCAATGTTATCCTAACGATTGTCACAGTTTGACATCACTTTCATACCCCTCCATGCAATGAAAGAACTAGGACAGTGATTTCTTAGCAGACACCCACTTCCTATTAATTTCCGCTAGTGATGACCTCCCCGATGAACAAATCATGAACTTAGGGACCCTAGCATTTCGCTAAGAGATGTATTTTGATGGTGCGGCTTCCTTTCAAAAGGGAAAAGAACCACGATCTACTATTTCATGAAAGGTAGAGGTAGGAATAGTTCTCCTAACTTGGACCACGATGTGATAAGATTCTCATATCATTTGTCCAATCCATGCACAAATAAGGAAGCCAATTTGAGGCTCGATTACTAATTTTAAGTTAGCCATTATGCTATGCGTCTAGAGCATAAACATCTTCAAGGACTCTGTCATCAACTAAATCATTGGGTCTTACAAAGTTCTAAAGTCTAAGCTCCATCATTATCATAAGTACACTATAGAGTTATTGGCTCCAATCCCATAGGTTACCATCTACAAGATTCTTCGAGGAGAAAATGTAAAGCATATGCATTAGCCAAGGCCAAAGAGTTGGCATGTCAAGATGAGTCCATACTAAGAAGGATCCAAAATAGACAAGTTGTATCCCTTGTTGATGTTGAACTCATCGAAAGACTCTCTCTTGAAGGGGAGGTTATCATTGCCAAAAAGGATGACGAAGTCGATTGAGGCAACCATTCATGGATTATCTAAACATAGGAAAACTACCTCAAGAGAAGTCATTAGCCCATCACATGAAGTGGAGAGCCCTTTTATCGTCGCATGGATGGCACCTTGTCGGAGGTCCTTCGATCATATGTGATTATATTATTTGGATAAACATGAATCCCATAAGATCGCGGATCGAGGTGCATTCGCGGAGTGCATCAATGATCCAAAGATGAAAGCCAAGATTAAGACACTAGGATACTACGGCCTTGATGATCACATATTGCATGGATGTAACTAGAGATGCCTCCAATGTCATGTACACAAGTGTGGTTTACACCAACCACCCAACATTCTACATCCTACATTGGTCTCATGGCCATTTGAGTGTTGGGGTACCGACATAGGTCCGATTCTTCTTCTTCTAAGAGTCATTGGTTCATTCTACCGCCACCGACTACTTTTTCAAGTGAGCGAGGTAATCCCACTAGAGGTTACTAGGCATGTACTCTAGTTTTTCGAACCATATTATATATAGGTTTGGAGTGCCTCGATGAATTATATCCCATAATGGTACTTCATTCAAGAGCACTAAAATCAACAACTTTGCGGAGATACAAAGATAGATTGGAGATATTCCATCTACTACGCGAGGGCAAATGGCTTGGAAGAAGCCTTCAATAAAACTCTCATCCAAATATTAACGAAGACACTGATGACAACAAGGTGGCATGAGGTTAGATGAAGCCTTGTGGGCTTATCGCATACATAGAACTCCAACTAAATATATCACTTTCTCCTTAGTATATGGGGATGTAAGTCTACAAGCCTTCTTCTTAACATGACCATTACAAATCGATGAGTGCCTTATTAGTTTGGTAGGCCCATCGCACGGCCAGTAAGCTACCTCATGATGACTTTGTTTAAGAGGATCTAAGCCTACACACTTCCTTCTTGAACTAGCCATCGCCACCGACCGGGTCGAGTATATTTGAGGTTTAGGATAAGTCCCCTAGTGGCTACTTTCCCCGACTACTTTAAGCCTAGGACCAATCCTTATAGGACTCCCCACTTGGTAGTCGCCCTAGGTCGAATAGCACATATCCGGCGATGATAGACTATCTTGATGATTATTTTCATCGTGAAGATGTAAGTCTACAAGCCTCTCTTCTGATTGATCATCGTAAATTGATGGACACCTTAGGTTTGTTAGCTATCTCTACAAGAACCCACCCGGGATACACCACTCATGGATGTAAGTCTTCAAGCTTTCTCCCGAGGTGGCCACATATATGCTTTCTTTTACAAGGTCTGGATAAAGCCCCACACCTCCCCTATGGGAACTCTATTTGCATCACATCCTTAGCGACTCCATTTAGACACTACTTTACTCTTGGATTGGACAGGTCCCCTTTCCCAGTGGCCCCCTATTGTTGGAGAATCCATCTTGAGAATGTGCATTCTCCGTTGGTCCAAAGTCTAAGATAGGACTAGGTTGATATAAGGTCCCTTGTGGTCCCTCACACACCAATAAGGTCCACACAAATATATAAAATAAATAAATAAATAAATATATATATATATATATATATATATATATATATATATATATTATGGATTGGAGGGCACCCCGAATACCTTTTCCCAAGCAAGCATCCTATCTTTAGGGTAGTGTCGCAAGATTTCCTATAGGAATCACCGACTACTTTTGAGTTGAGATAAGTCCTAGTCGCACTCTCTCAATAGTCACCCTTTGATCGGGTTTGACTTGTTGTGCCACCAACGAGTCACCCAACGGTCATCCTTACTTTGAAAGATATAAGTCTATTATGCATTCTCCAAAGATGACCATTGCACACCAACACCTAGGTCGGGTTTAATTTGTTGTGTTATCAACTGATCACCCTGGTTCATTATTTAGAGGATGTAAGTCTACAAGCTTTCTTCCCGACTTGACCATTGCACAAAGGCACCCCTTAGGTTGGCTCTACCCATGACTAGAATCCCTTTGGATTTATAAATCTAAAATACTACTATTAGTCCCTTCTTAGTGGATCCATCGCACACCCAGGGTCCATTATTAAATTAAAATGAATTTAGTTAATTATCTTTAAGTTAATAAGTCCAGTGGCATTCACTCAATAGTCATCAGGTCGAAGTTTGATTTATTGTGCTATCAACCGATCACCCGGTTCCTTGTTTAGGAGGATGTAAATTTACAAGCTTTCTTCTTAATTTGACCATTGCACACGAAAGGAAACCCTTAGATTGGTTAGTCCTACCTTGTGGTGGTAGACTTTCCCTTTGTATTTGTAAATCGAGACGTGACAAGGCCGATATAGCCCTTCTTAGTGGATCCATCGCACAACAGATCTATTTTAATCAAATCCACCATCCTTCCATGGTGGAATCTAAATTAAATCCATCCACTTTTATCCATGATAAAACCAAAGAAAACCATAAATCAAATCCACTTATTTCCTCGTGGATCGAGCTGATCTCCGTATACTCTTCACTCCATTTAAATCAAAATCATATCCTCTCCCTGGAGTCCCAAAATATAAACAAATCAAATCAAATTCTCATCCTGGATGCCCACCAATCAAATCAAATTTCTCCTAGCAAGCAAAACCAAATCCTATCCCCCCGACATACATTCGCAAATCAAACTCATAGCTAACTCGCTTCCCTAGTGGAAGGTTCACAATCTTGTTCCCTTGGCATAAGTTGAGTTGTATTACGCTAAGATCTTGATTCTTTCTACATCATGGGTTAAGGTAGATCATTTCTGTTGCTACATCCTTTAGTGCTGATTATGTGCCTTGTTACATCACACCTATTGGGTCCTTTTGTTGACCTCACTTATGGAGTGAGTTCTCAACTTCCTCGCCATAGTTCTAGGACTCTTATAGACACTAAGAGCTCCTTAGTCTTAAGACACTTCTAATAATTAGGTGAACACCTAACCTAAGCCTAAAGACCTAGAAGAGCCAAAGGAATAGGTTATTCCTTAGGGACTTAAGAAGGCTGCCTATCCTATAGCCTAAACCCAATCCATGCTTTCCTTTTCAAATCAAACCTCAAATTCATACCAAACCCAAACCAAATTTCCAAAACTCATAATCAATGATCATGATCAAATTCAAGATTTCTTCATGAAACCTTATGATTGAATCCAAAACCCTTTCTAAGCCTTTGATTTCATCTTGTGGACTTAGCCTTAACCAAATTCAAATCAATCCCAATTCAATTGATTTTTCAAATCAATTCAATCACTCAAATTAAATAAAATCCAAATCCAAACTTCTTCCAAATAATTGAAACCCAAATCAATTCCAAGTCCAAAATTCCCTCCTTAAGTCTCATGGACCTACCTCCATAAGTTTAATCAAATCTTAACCCAAATTATCTCAAATCAATTAGTTTCTTTTATAAACCAATTATTTATTTATTTAATATAAATGAAACTCACCACCCAATGACCAAAAATAAATCAAACTAAATTGATTTCCTCCTTAGTCCTTTTGACCTTCCTCCATGAGTTTTGTCAAATTTGCTTCCATATCACACCAAACTCAAGTGATTTTCACATGAATCATTTATACCTTCATTTATATCCCCAAATATAAATTAAATATAAATTCAAATAGCCAAAACCAAATCTAAAATTAAACCAAAACTCAATTCAAGACTTTTTATCCAATTCCTTACTTAGCTAAATCATATCCAAATCAAGCTAAAATCAATAGATTTTCTCTTGAATCTCTTTCAATCATTTGTCCAAACATAAACTAAAATTATCAAATCAAACTCAAGTCAACCCAAGTTAAGCCCAAGTTAGCCTTTTTTATTTGAAAACTTCAAATGAGCTAAAATCCATAGACCAAATTGATTTTGGTATGGATTTATATATCAATCATATGAGTTCAACTAAACTTGAATCAAGTTCAAATCAATTGACCCATTTAGGTCCACTTAACCTAAAGTGGCCTAAAGGACTTTTAGTCAAATTCAACCCAAATTAGATTGAATCAAGCCCATCCAAACCTCATATCATGATCAACAATCACCTAGATGATCAACCACCTTGAATTGGGTCAAACCAAGTCAACTTAGTCCTTTGATCAAGTAAACCTTTAGTCCAAATGAAACCTAAACAAGCCAAAATCCATCATACATCAAATTGATTGAAACCATTGATTCAAACTAACTCATGATCAATGATTGAACATGACTTGACCCTCAATTGGTCATTTGACCCAAGTTAAAATTGGCCTAAAATGCCAAAATAGGTCAAATCATAATTTAACCCAAATTGATTGCAACCAATGGCTCAAGTTCATTCCAAATCATTTATTGAACTTGATCAAAGTTAGCCCAATTTGACCTGGTCAACTAGCTTGACCTAAAAGGTCAAATTGGCCAAAATCAAAATTAAACCCAAATTGATCCAAACCTAAATTATAATCATTTTCAATTAACCAATTGAACATGAACCAACACTAAAATCAATTGGTCAATTTGGTCAACTTAACCCATTTGACATATATGAATCCAAGTGAGCCAAAATCAAACCTAAGTCAAATTAATTGAAACCACTTGAACTAAAACTCTTCAAATCATCATTTGAACCTAAACCAAGTCTTGGTATGACTGATTTGACCAATTAGTCAACCCAATCCAACATGAACCCATATGAACCCATTTGACCAAATGAAGCCCAAACCTATAAAACCAACCGATAGGGACCTTGGTAACCAAACCACCCAAATTGACCTCGGTCAGCCAAAGTTTGCCCAAAAGTAAAGTGGACCCCACCCAAGGGGATTAACCATTGGACAAACCTCCTCACATTGGATTCTACCCATAAATGGCCAAGTCCACTCTCCCATCACTTTCACTCACCCAAATGAGGGCTCACTTAACCCACCCAAGCCACCCAACCCAAGCAATCAATGGAAGGTGAGTTGACTCACCTCCCATACAAGCACTATGGACAAAGAAAAGGAAACCCTCCTATATCAAACCTTGATCCACCTCCCAAGCCTTCCCTCACTCGGAGCCACGTGGACTGATGGAGACAAGTCTGGTAGCCTAACACTGGTGGTGAGAAAATGGGATTGAATCTCATCTACCTCGAATTGAGGAGGTATACCCCTCAATTCAAATAGAATTGCATCATTCACCTTCGTTTGAGCTAGAGAGTGAAGGAGAGTCTCCCACTGCCATTCCCCAAGCTCCTAAGCTCCCCATTTTCCCTCTTTTACATCAAACCAAAATAGGGAGACCAATTCTAAA
Organism: Cymbidium sinense; assembly: GCA_021442155.1. NCBI lineage: Eukaryota > Viridiplantae > Streptophyta > Magnoliopsida > Asparagales > Orchidaceae > Cymbidium > Cymbidium sinense. Next base: position 122,542,508 of record CM038217.1, read on the forward strand.
TCCCATTTTCTCAATCCTCCACCAAACTCCAATCAACTTTGCACACACCTTCCTTGGACCAGCAGTGAGAATGAATCATTTCCCAAGCTCCAAAGCCACCGAAGCTTGAGTTAAATCAAGGCCAAAGCTCCCAAGTGCATGGATTGGTCATCCAAGGGATCTACCCAATCAAGGCCCAATCTTCTCAATAGGCTGCTTCAACTAGGTGAAGCTACCTGCCGATCCCACCACGGCCTCAGGTAATTCCTCAAAATAGATATAGGAAAAAGTTGTTGGTCTTTTCAAGGAAATTTTCATTTTATGTGATCTTAGTCATTGGATGTGTTCCTCTCCTTCCCTTGATGGTGTGAGATCAATCAATCCAAGCTCGTGAGCTTGGATCAAATGGAGAAAGATACGGCATCCGCCTTTTGCTACTCACGAAGAAAAGATCATGGGTTGTCCATTCCACATGATTGAAATGGACGCCTATGATTAAATCATGTTATATCCTTTGATTATTCCCCTAAACTATGGTATTAATGGTCGTCCGATCTTAGATCGGTCCACAAGAAAGCGTCCGCCGCCTAACTCAACCACGTGATAACTTAAATAACTAATCCGCCAAATGGAAAGCATGCCACTTTAGCACACCACATGGTGCCGATAGGATTAGGGTTTTAATTATAGTTAATTAATCCATTTTAAGGAAACTTCCAAAATTCATAACTAATTATAGAAAAATCTAAAAATATAAATAATGGCTCATTTTAAAGGTATTTCAGAAGAATTTAATAAAAAATATTTACAATGGATTTTGAATAGTAAATAAGGCCTAATTAAAGTTTAATTAATTAGCTTTATTACTCTAATCTCTCAAGTGTTTGACCGCAAAATTTTTAGAATGTTTGAGAGGATGACTTCGCCTCCTCTAATTTTTTGGAGATTTATTACTTATTAAATTAGGAGGATTGATTGAATCCTAATTCCTCTTAACATCATTAAGGGGTGATTAAGCACATGAATAGTGATTAATTAATTATTTGGACTCCCTCACCACTATTGGATGGAAACTTATGGAAGTGGTTTGGTGCCTCCCTTATATTCCCTTGTCTAATCTTCCCTTTTTTTTCAACTAAAGACCTAATTATTAATTAATTAAATTAATGACTTAATTAGCTAAACTAAGAACCAAAACACATCAAATCATGCTTAAGTTTAGTAGGTAGCTTATGGAATTAGATCAAGACTTCCTTCCCAACCTTTTCCTTAAGCCCATCTCATTTCAAAAGATAATTATTAACTTTAGAAATTAATTAAAAGAGACATGAATTGATGGATTAATGGTTTAATTAATGAAACTCAAACCTATTTAAATTTGATTTCCTTATCTTAATATTGGGTAGAGCTTTAGATGTTCAAAACCTAAAGTAGCTTAATGAAATTATGATTAGCTCACATGTGTGAGAAAATCATGAAAGTAATTAAAATGGTTCCTTAAGCTTAATTATCAAATGATCATGAGTTAATTACATTAGGCACTTTTCATTTCATAGAGCATTGCTATTTATTTTCCAATGTAGTTTCATATCATATTAGTGATTATTTAGTCAATTATCTTAAGGTAACATAAGGGTTAATTAATTGACTTAATCCATGCTTAACTTAATCAATCCATAAAAGTCATCTAATTGCTTCCTATTAAATCAAATTAATTCACACATTTGGGGAATGGGACTAGGATTAGCAAACCTTTCTCACATCTCTTAATTCAAGCTAAACATAAAATAAAAAAATGACATTAAGAAGCTTTGGTTTATTTTAAATAAATTTATTTGATATGATTGCCCTTAGAAATTAGTTGGATTGAATGAAATTATATGCTTGTTTCTCTATTTCTTTCCAATCATATTAAAATGTTGTATGCCACTTATAATCATGCATTCATTTTTTTGAATAATCATTAAAATAAATGGTTTCCTTAATATTAAATTTGTATGTGTTGATTTAATTAAAAATATGTGTGGTTATTATCACTATTAAATCTCAAATATATTTTCAAATGCTTATTAATAAATAATAATACATGTTGTGACATTAGTTATACATACATAAGAGGTGCATGTGAATATAAGCTTAGTGTATGAAGTGAAGTTTCTTTCTTTCATTCATATGTTGATTTGCATAAGTATGAATGTTAATGGGTATATTAGTGCGACTGGGGATGCAAGGCTTTAAGTAGTCCCAAGGAGGTCTTTACCTCACTCCCCACATGCTAACAATGGCGATGTACCCATTTGATTTCATTCTTATGCATTTTGACATTAGAATTTGGATAAAGCTTTAATTCATTCAAACAAATAAATCAATTAAATTAAATCCAATTTTTGCATGATTTTCTATTATTATAGTTGTTTATGCATTCATATGTATTTAAGAATAGCGGGTATAACTAGTCAACAGTGGATGCTGGCTTTAAGTAGCCCAAGGAGGTTCCCTCGTTCTCTTAGTCAAACAATGGGGAAGTACTTACTTAGAACTTTCATACATTTGAATGTGTATTTAGCTAATGAGTCCTCTTTTTCTAAAAAGAATCAATTATTCATCTGCATTTAAGTGTGCCAAAAAATATATTACATGTATAGGTATGCTTAGGACTTAATCATGTGCATATTGTATATGAAAAAGAAATGAACAAATATGTATTGTGTTATAGTAATTAACTCCAATTGATCTTAAGATGTCTTTCTTATTGAATGGGATTATTTAAAGTGAACTGAACCTAAGATTAATTTAAAATATGTAATAAGCCATTCAAAAGAGAATTCATTCAATTAATTTGCTTTAGATGTGGCTTAGGTAGGGATAAAAGAGAGTGATCCTCTCTTTTTTTCTCTTTATAAAACTTAGTTGTTAAGTGTAAACCAATTGGAACAAAATAAAACATTAAGTAAAACTTCTTAAATTAACTAAATCATTTAAAGTGAAATCATCCTTTATAATTAAATCCCTTCATATATAGAAAATTACAACGAGCCTAGCTAGGCATACCACACAGTCTTAACACACACACCCTAGATTAAGTCACTACTTTAGCCTTATGTTAGTGTGGTTTGATGTATGTTTTTTTACAATTTATTATTGTAGACCGGATGTTAAGGTGTTATAGACTAGATGTTAGATTAGCCTAATCATGATTTCTACAAGAGATTGTGCTTAATGGGTTTTAAAATAAATATGAATGTTCTCTTTTGCAAGTTGCTTAACCCTAAGTATAATCTAAGTTAGGACATGTGGACTTGATTGCCTATGTTTGAGTTCAAATTATTCATATAATTGCTTGGGTTATACTGTGTGTTTAGCTAACATTTTATGTGTGTAGCTAGATTTACTTTTCTTACTCTTAATGTAATTTTGCATTAAAATTAGGATTAGTGTTATGGGAGATTAGGATGAGCAGAGGCTAAAAGGTTTCATCCTAGGAGGCCCGTGATGCCTTGAAAGCAAGCAAACTAAATGAAGAAATGAAGGAGATTTGAAGATAAGAAGACCCCTCAAATTATTCATATAGTGCTTGGGTTATACGTGTGTTTAGCTAATATTTATTTTGGTGTAGCTAGATTTACTCTTCTTACTCTTAATGTAATTTTGCATTAGAAATTAGGGGGGATTAGGATGAGCAGAGGCTAGAAGGTTTCATCCTAGGAGGCCCGTGATGGAAAGCAAGCAAACCTAAGATTTGAAGATAAGAAGACCCCCCCCCCCACCACCACCCACCCCATAGCATTTATTTATTTGTAATTGTAATTATTCTTTCAACGGGTTGTAAGGGTAGAGCTTGGCTATCCATTTCTCTTTTGTGTTGAATTGGCCGCACTGTTATTCATTCATGTTGGGTTTATAAATTGATTGATATTTTTTTACCATTGTGTAATAGAAATGGTGTGTCTTTTCTAGTTTCTTCATATATGGTGATTTAATGTGTCGGATCCGATTAGGCTCTTAAAAAAATAAACTTTTACCCCAATTACAACTCATAATAATATTTTTTTAAATAACTCGTAACCTCACTTAAAGCCTAGGTATTAAATAAAGATAATTAAATGATTTAGCAACCCCTGGATGTTATATGCATAATACCATACATGCATCTTCTACCACTCTTATAAAATGAGGGCTTCCATTCTTGCACACATGAGAATCGCTGACCTATGAGAACAACTCCTACTAATGGAGCTCCACCCTCTTCTCTCTTGATTTGGCCCATAACTCATTTCATCATGCATTTAGACATAAAAAATCCTATGGCCTTTGTTAAAATGAAGAATCTAAAATCAAATAAAAATTGAAAAGATTTGCATTATACTAAGTCATTATTCCACCATGCTCTAGCCTCTTAGGAAGTGAGTTTAAGGACTTAATTTCTTTCTAAATAATAACAACCTAACCATCTTGCAACTTGATCACATGGTTTTAAAATATAGGAGGAGTTAGTTAGTGCCACTCTGCGGTTATAAGTCTAGCAATGAGTGGTCTACCCTCTCTTGTGGAAGTAAACCATATACCCATCTTTGCTTAGATTTAGGGCGTTTGGCCCTCGCTAGAGCTCTCTAGATTTAGGACCGTGGTTTGCTTTCCCTAGAGCTATAAGCATAAATCCTCACCTATTAGGCAATTTCACAATCTTGTATTGTGGGATTATAAGTCCCAATCTTCTAATAAAAGTCAACTCAAACAACTAATTCTTCTCAATTTCAAATTTATAAAGCTCAACCATATAATAGGTTAGAATGCTCACTAGGTTTTCTAGTATCATGAGCATTTCCTACTCATCTCCTTTTGCTTCGATAATAAGTCTCTCTTTTTTGATTTATCCCGATTGATTTTTTAAATATAACTAATTTATTGATAGTCATATCTTTGAAATCTTTTGAAGACAAAAAATTGCATACTTTAATCGAGAGTATTCCTAAGGAACTCACCTTCCTTAGGATGTATTAACTATGGGGCTATTGGGTACTTTTAAACGATTTAATATAAACCCTACTATATTCATCCAGTGTGGGAAAAAATTTCTAGTATACTCAAGACCCAACATGCCTTAGAGTCTTTATTAGGTGATTAGTCCAAGGTTGTGATTTCTATCTTTAGAGATAGTGCACTATTCTTTAATGTCGATCCCATCATCTCAATAAGTACACCTTCGATCTATGTGGTGTCCCCATACACATGAATTCAAAACAAACACCACACGGGTGATGATGGTTGGGTTATAGATATTTTGCATAAGTTGATAATGAATGGTGTTGGTTTGTAAATATTAGTAATAACTAAGTGACGATGATAAAATAATGGCCATCTAACAATAATATTTTGATAGAACTCTAGAATTCTTCCAATTTGTAAGATTTTATGCTACAATAGGTTTTTTATGTGTGAAACTAAAGCCTATTTATAAATTTTAGTATGATATATATCACTATTTCTCAAAATATCCAACACAATCAAAGTGGTTTAGATTGATTTTCTTAATTTTTTTATATCGGTTCTTTAATGATATTAGAATTGAGTGATCTTGGGCTTGTTTAATACAACTTGTCAAGATGCATGTTTTGACTATAAGTTTATTATACATATATACAATAAATTAAACAAATAGAATTAAAACAAATAAATTCTTAAAAATTATGAAATATTCATTATATAATTTAAAACATATTCATATGTTATTTAATCAATTTTGTTAATGTTTATATGTATCATCTTTTAAGCTTTGGTAGATGTTTAACTCAATCATATACAAGGATAACTAATAATCCTATTACGATACACTAAAATTAACTTTGAAATTCTCTCTCTCTTAAACTCAATGACTCATTTATTTGAGTCTTCTTGTAATCATCACATTAATCTTTGTCAACTAAATTAAAAAAACTACATGTAGCCTAGGACCTATTTGGGATCAATTTTATTTGTGTTTTTTATTTTATTTTTTATGTTATTTTTAAAATATTTCTATTTTTTTAAATTATTTTTATTTTTTATTTTTGAAAATAAATGATATTATTTTAAAATACTCATAATAATTTCTTGATGTTTATAGTATTTTTAAAATGACAATCACCATCAAAAATGTTTTATCTCAAATCAAAGTATAAATAAAAGAAAATAAAAATAAAATAATAAATAAAAGTGATCTCAAATATCCCCTTAGTAATGATAAGCCACTTGGTCTATCAACTAGCTCACTAATAACTCATTGAGCTTATAATAAATTAAAGGTCTATTTGGGACAATTATAACTTTTGAAAAGATGATTGTAAACTATTGTGAAGAAAATAACTTTTAAAAAATTTTTGTATATATTACATATATTTTTTTTAATTCAAACAATAGCTTTTACCACACTTTAAGAGTTTTGATTCTCAAAATTAACTTTTAACCACAAAATTTTCTAAAAGTAACCAAAAGGCGATTAAACATAGCTATGTTGCTTTGGCTACTTTTGAAAATCAAATCAACCATAAAACTGTTAAAATATTATAAGCCATCTCACTTTCTCATACAATTAGAGAATGCATTCATATATGTAAAAAATACTATTGTGGCATAAGTCTTATAAAAATTAGTTATAACAAGAGCTTGTGGGAGAAGACTAAGACATGCATTTCATGAGAGATAATTATGGTGTATTATGAGAGATACATATGGTATAGTTTTGTTAGACATTTTAGGGTAAGGTTATAAAACATCTTATTGACAATGATTCGATCATAGCGATGATTGCGCAAGAGAAAGTTAAAGTGCATGTTATATAAGTAGTATCATAAGAGTGATAATTACGATTGATTTAAGAGCACAAAGTAGTTCATGCAATCAATGAATACTGCAAAAAAAATTGTGGCATATCTTAAATAGAGTTGATGAGACTTCATAAATTATCCCAATAACCTTCATAATTCTAAAAGTTTCATCGAATAAACTAAAGGAGGAGTTATGTATAATTTTGTGAATGTAATTCTTATTCTTATCTAAAATATTACTCAAAACTCTTAAATTGGTTGATGTAAATCACATCATCATTTTCCTTAAGCTATTTCTTCCTCAATTAATAATGGATCTCAAATGATAACTAGCACCGTCATATCTCAAATTAGTGATCCCAATATATCACATCATAAATGTTGATGCCTCAATTGCATTAGTGGTGATTAATTAAAATTTTGATCGTAAATTAGCAAAAATAATTTTTAAGAAGTTTCATAATCTTGAAATTAGAGATACAGAAACAGCAGCGATAATGCCACTTCATTTTATATAGAATATCTCTTTTTTAGAAATATTCATCATAAATGATCATAAAATAATGAAATATTGAAAGTACAATAGTTGTGGTATATTGAAATATTTTAGATAAACTATATAAGAATAAACACAGGCAAAACTAAACAGAATCAAAACTATTATATGAAAAAAAAAAACAAAGTGATTTGTACATTTTAAGAAAAATGAATGAAGCTAATTCATGAACAATTGATTTTAATTAATTGGAATAACATAACGATAATGATATGGTAATAAGTTTTTCTCTAGATTCGAAGAATGTTTTTTTTTGGGAAAAGATTCGAAGAATGTTAACACCTATTATTTGGATAATGATATTCCTAAAATTACTTCAAACAACTCATCAGGCTTTTAGTTGATGTATCGACAAGGCTGACTTTTCGCAGTGACTTACATAAATGCTACCCAAAACTAATCACACAAAACTTTTCACCAAGAAAAGTTCTAAAAGCACTCAAATGAAAAAAAGCCACAAGCAAACAAAGCATCAAACCAAGAACTGGTAAGTGGTAACCAATGGATAAACCCGATTCTCTCTCTCTCTCTCTCTCTCTCTCTCTCTCTCTCTCTCTCTCTCAGAGATAAAGGCATGATAACATCACTATTTTTCTATAAATTCATGATGAAGATAGAATCTTAAACTTGCATTCCAGTACGTTGGACAAATGAGTCATCAGTGTTACAGCATACTCATAGATCAGAATGACAGGATCTTTAACTAAAAAAGCTTGTAAATAATTTTTTTTTTTTTTTTTGTAATGTATCCACACAACACCTCCATCTTGTGGGTGAGAATGTCGTTATAACCCAATCGGGTAGCATTAAATCATGTGGTCAAATTCTTTTAAATTCGTAGACACCGAAGAAGAATTAAACTCAGTCAAAAATTTCCTGACAGTTTTAAAATAATTGACTAAGCTAAGATCATTATTTTACTTCGTACATAAAAAAAAAAAAGAATACAAACTATTTTAGATTTATTAGATACGGCAATCAAAATAAAAGAAAACAGGTACATTTATTTTAAACAAAGAATACTTATGGATTCACTTAATCAAATGATCTGGCCATAATGTGTAGTTTTGTATGTTTTTTTTTTAAAAGAAGAAGAGTTTCTCCAAAGCCAACCTACCACTCTCTCCCTCTACCTCTACAAGCAAATGGGCAAAAATACAGCTTACACCCTCTTACTTACAGCATTGGAGTGAGGTCAAGAATTAAAAGAGTCGGGCATGCATCTGTCTCTTCAACGTCCTTTATTTAATTTTATTTATTTTCTTTTGAAAATTTTATTTATCTTTTCAAAATCCAAAATGCAGCTATCGTAACAGAGGGACAATGGCAGTGGTGTGATATGTCGCTTCCCATGTCGTTGACGTCTTCCTCTATTTGTCTTCTTCTTCATCTTCTTTTGACCCAAAGCCATTGACATGACAAATTACCCTCTCAGCCCTCCCTCCTCTCTCTCTCTCTCTAATGGACTTCTGAGCATAGTACTTCAAGGGACCTAGCAGATTAAGAGGCTAGAACAAAGAGAAGCATGACAACCTTCGTCTATACGATCAAGTGTAGCACAACCTTTATAAATATTACATTTTATTATGTCACTTATCATTATTTTCTAAGTAGCATTTTTTTAAATTTATTTCATTTGTTCTGATAAAATTTTATTTATGATGCATTTAAATATTTTTTTTCTCGACATTTATATAAACATCACTGAATTTTAATATATTTATTTTTTATTATATAAATTATTATATTTTTATAACACCTCTAAATTATGTTAAAAATACTATTAATACTAATTTATTTAAAGTGAAATAAATTTTCGGTGTATATATTTTGCTATGATTTTGACATTATAATATTTAAAAAATAAATATTAAATTTTAGATATTAGATATATAAATATATAAGAATATAATCACTTATATGCATATAAGTCCTCATAACTTTTAATTTAAGATAAGAGTTATATATCAAAAAAATAAGTTAAATTATGTTACTTTCATCTCAAGCTAATTAATAATTCTAAGATTAAGGTATCTTAACAAAAATTTAGTTGAAATATTCAGAGGTAATTCAATTTATGATTTAATATGATAGAACTAACTATTATTAAGATACATTACTAAAAATGAAAATATTTAATTAAAATAAAATGTGTTTCAATAAAAAAATAAAATCATTTTTTCTAAAAATAAGACAAGTTAATTGAATAAATTCATTAAGAAATCATGTGAATTATGTGTTTTATCATCCGAGTTTAGAAAATAATTAAATTAACTTATTTATCTATATTTATTATGACCAATATATTAAGAATTTGTTAAAACATTGATATTGCAATGTTGATTTAAAAAAATTTAAATATATTTTAAAAATAATATAAAATAAGTATAAAAAAAAAAAGAAATTAGGTGAACTAACATTTTTTTTTTTTTTTTATAATGTAAATGTAATATCAAAGCCTTACAAAGGATATAAAGAGTCAACAGGGGTTATTAATATCATGATTTTAAATGTTAAAAGGAAGAGAGAGAGAGAGAGAGAGAGAGAGAGGGGGGGGGGGGGGGGCAAACGCAATGCGACATTTAGGCTCACGTGAGGTTTTGCATGAGAATTTATTTGTATATTTATTGATTTCTTCTTAGCTTTGTTTATTGAAATAAAAAATTTAAAATTTGCTGATAATTATTGCTAAAATACATGTTATTCAATATTTAGTACTAATTAACTATTTTTTTCATTTTAAATTTAAAATTTTTAATTGAAAATAAGCTTAATTGTTGAGTTTTGGCCTAATTTTAATAAATATTTGAATTAGTGTACATTAAATAACAATTATGATAGAGATTAATCATAAAAAAATATATTTTAAATTGTTACGTGCTAGAAATTTATGAAGGTTGAGTAAAAAATTTATGTCTTAAATTTATATGAAAATTTGACACATATATAGATAATAGATAAAAGATATGATAAACATATCACAAATAATTAAAATTATATTTATATTTTAATTATCAAGCAATTAATTGGAAATTCTCATAGTATTCATGAATCGAAGTTGTATTTATACATGTGTGGGGCATTTTAATTTCTTGTGATGCATTATTTATTACTTTGATTGATATGAGTGAACTAAGCAGATATATTTGGATCCTCTCCGATTACTATGCAAATTAAAATTCTCTCTTATAAATGTTCTGAAATATATTTTCCCAAAATTAATAAAAATAAAAAAGTTCTGAAATATATGCAGTACTGTTTGTTACAGGCCAACGAACACAACGGCCCGAGGTGGTCCAAAGTAGATGAGGCCGACAGGTCAAGATGCATGCATGCGCTCCGAAATATTTTTCAAATAATTAATTACTAATATTTTAAGAATAACAAAATTATAAATTAAATTCATTGAAAAAAAAAAAGTGAAGAGGGAATTAATGAACGAATTTTTAAAAATATAATAATAATATTATTTTGTCGGCCTTATCTAAATTCAGTGGCAGATGAGGAAGCAGAAACTCCCACATATTCAGAGTGCAAAACTCTTCAAAATTGAAGTCGGACTAAGGATTGATCATCTCATGATTGCAAAAAATCATTCAAGCAAAGAGACCAGATTAATAACAATAATGCTCTCGCGAATGCTCTCTTGTTGTTGGAATGAAACTGGTTTCTCCAAGCTATGGTTGGCATCCCTCTCTGTTGATAACCCATCGCGTCAAATCTAGGGTTACATTCGCCAATTTGTGTCCAAGTGAATCCAACCTCTCACCGCCTAATTGTAATTTTAACTTGAATGGTCGTAAGTATCAAGGAGATAATTTATGATTGGAAACCTAAAGCATGTTCTAGATGCAAATCCTTTTCACACGATGATGCTACTTGTCCTAGTAACTGGAAAAAAGACCTATCGCCTCGTGGTAGACGTAGCCGCCCCCCCTCGCCTAGTAAAACTCACCCAATTAATCATCCTACGGTTTGGTTAATTATGATCATATGACAATCCCTTCAAATTCTAAAGAATTTAGACTCAAAATAATTCGAGTCTAACCCTTGCTTTGAATGATTTAAACTACCCGCTTCTTCACCTCCTTTGGAAGATGCTTTAGATAATGATAATACCACCATGGATCATGGTTTTCCTCATCACTTTGATCCCTCCGACTCTTATACACATGGAGTGTTGACGCTCTGCCGCCGCTTTGCCAAATCGAGCCAATCTCAAAAAGCACCGTAACAGTTACCAAAACTCCTAGTAAGGTTTCACTTACATCTAAGGTTCTAAAGCCCCTTCAAATAAGGGGTTTTAAAACTAGCTCCAAGAAAAAGGGGTAAATAACCCCTCTTATCCCGAATAATGATCAATCCAAGAATCGGTTGTTGAATGTCCGGTGGTCTTCTTGCGAAGGAAGACTGGATGATCAGAAGGAATTATTAGGGATTATAACCTTGATCTCCTTTGTCTTCTTGAAACAAAACTTTCATCTCCATCTCTCGATAATCTTCTTCTAAAGAAGATGTCTTTATTTCGCTTTGAAAATAGTTCAAAAATTTTGAATGTCGCTCGGTGGTCGTATATGGATAAAATGGAACTCAAATGCTTTCTCATTCAACACTATTTCAATGAGCTCTCGGTTTATCCATGGGTTTATCGCTTCAATAATTATCCATTGCTTTATATAACCTTTGTTTATGGGCACAATGATATGTATGATAGAAGGTCTTTATGGAGCTCTATTCGGGATATATCTACATCTATTCAAAATCCATGGCTTATCATTGGTGATTTTAAGCGTATCATTTCTAATAAGGAAAAGCTTGGTGGTAACCCGGTGGCGATAGCAAACGTGATTTTAGAGATATAAATGATTGTGGATTGGTGGATCTCCAAGATCGGCTTATTTTATACTTGGTCTAATCGAAGCTAATCGACCAATCTACTCAAAATTGATAGAGGTCTTTGTAATCTAGATTGCTAGAGCAATTTCTTGTAACTAGCTACAAGGCATCCGCTTTTGTCTTCACTCCTCTAATTTTACATATGGATAATCTACCTGCTTCAAGATTTATGTTCGAATTCTTTGGATTAATTATAGTGATTTTCGTGATACTATTAGACAAAGATGGAAATGTTTCTTTAATGGGGATCCTATATATGTACTCTCAAAGAAGCTTGCTCTAGAACACTTCTTAAGCGAAAAAAATGGACATCTACTTCTATAAGAAGCCAAATTAACACGTTAAAATCGAGCAAGAAGACATTCTCCTTCTTTTGGAAAAGGATCTTTTAACTCTTCTCTTATACAAGAAGTAAAAAATATAAAAGATAGATATATTGAGTTGATTAGGGGTGAATCCTTATGGGCTTCTCAAAGAGCCAAAGCACATTGGTTAACCAATTCTCGATGATGATCTTCGCTTTTGTATAGCTCTATCAAAGAAAGACAAAAGACAAATTGGCTTAGAAGTCTAAATACTTCAAGGGACTGATTGATTCTAAATCCTTATCCGAAGAGATTTGTAATTCTTTTTATGATCTTTTAATTGCCCTAGGAATTTTGACTCTTCAAGGCATAACATTTCAATTGGGCAAAGTATTTCACTTGAACAAGCTTCTATGTTGGAAGGAGACATTTCGATCGGAAATTCTTGATGCTCTATACTTTTAATGAGAACAAATCCCGGCCCGATGGATTTAATGTTAAATTTTTACCTCTTGTTGGGATATTGTTGGGAAACAGCTTTTCTCGCTCATTATTTTTTCGTTGGAAAGCTTCCTAGAGTCTTCAAGCATACTCTAATCACTCTTATTCCCAAGATAAAGCATTCCAATTCATTATCGATTATCGACCTATTTCTTTATGCTATTTTTCTATAAGGTGATTGCTAAAGTGCTAGCAAATAGATTGAAGCAAGTTCTACCTTCCATTATTCATAAAGCACTTTTCATTAAAGGAGAGACTGATAATATATCTTTGGCTCATGAGATCTATGGGTTTAGTGATAAAAGTTGTCGGATTACTTTTTAGCTAAGCTTGATTTAGGCCTTTGACCTAGTTAATCTATCACTCTATTGCAGAATGACTCAAAAGGATTTCCTCCTAAGTTCCTTAAATGGATCCAAGCTTGCATTAATGATATTCCATTCTCAATCATTCTTAACGGGAAATTAAAGATTTTTTCATTCCTCAAATGGATTAAGGCAAGGCTGCCCTCTTTCCCCTTTTATTTACTATTGCTATGGATTCTCTCTCTTATCTTATAGAGGAGCGTGTATCACTTAAAACTTTTACCTATCAAAATGGAGGAAAGATCCTCCTCTCACCTTCTCTTTGTTGATGATATTTTAGTTATGGGAGTTGCTTGTCAAAGATCCATCCTAGCTTTGAAAGAAGTCTTGATTAAAATGGTGAATACCATGGATTGGAAGTAAGAGGGAAATCATTGATATGTTTTTCTAAATCTAGGCATACTTTTGATCTCTTTGGGGAGATTCTCAATATTAATGTTGGATCCATGCCTTTTAAATATTTAGGTTTACCTCTTAATATTGGGAGACTTAAATCCTATCATTTTAATTCTCTTTTGATAAGATTCATCAATGATTGGCGGTTGGAAAAGTAAATTATTGTCATTTGACAGATATCAACTTCGAGAGCCTCAATTAATAACTATCTTAACTATTGGTTAAGATCCATTTCTTTCCTATATGTATTTTGAAAAGGATTTCATCTCTAATGGCTAATTTATTTTATCACAATGGGGAAGCAAGGAAATTGCATTTGATATCTTGGAGCAAAACTATATTGCCTCAAAACAAGGGTGGCAATGGCTTATATTCTATATATACTCTAAACACTTTATGCAAAATCAAAAGTATATGAAAAATTCTTAATAACTCTTCTCCTTTTGCTTCTTGGTGTCGATCAAATATATATCTTTATGGAGAAAGGATTCTAGAAGACATTCTCCTCTTTGAAAGGAACTTATGCTAATTCGCATACTGTAAGTAAATTAGGATTTCACCTGTGAAGATTCTACCTTGTCTTTATACTATGATCCTTGGTGTAAGGGATCTTCTATATGAAATGCTTGGGAGTAATTGTTTTACTTTATTTAATAAACCGGTGAATGCATCATTCAAGGATTTATTTCAAAATGGGGTTGCGAATATCCCATCGAGCTTGCATCTAGTATCCATTGAGTGTTTTAATTTTAAGGATTTTTCACAAAGCAATTTTCGATATTATCTTATGGGATGCTTTCTCTGCTCAATTCAAAAGTGATTCTTAACTCTATTTTTGAATTGATACCATCTAATTGGGTTAATGAGATTTGGTTCAAAGGCTTTGCTCTTAATTATGCATTATTTTGTTGGATGGCCTATCTAAAAGGATTGAAAACCTCGATATTCCGTAAGAGGTTTGGGTGTGGTACATGTTTGTCTCTTTTATAATATTGAAATGGAGTCTCACTCTCACTTATTCTTTGAATGCCAAGAATCTATGAGGCTTAGCTTATTAAGGATACTTCCTTGGTGATCTTATTCTTATGCCAACCACTCTCCCTCAATTACTAAGTGATGTAGGTGGATTTCATCATAAAATTATTGCTAGACTTTGTTACCTTATTATTCTTGTTTGATGTGTATATGGAAAGAGAGGAATTTCAGATTTCACTCTCAATCTTCCAATCAATCAAATGGCTGGAAAATGGTATAAGTTCTGGCTCACAAGCTTAGGAGGTGAAAATTTGAGAAAATTGGTCTATTGACATTTTACATATTTTGCAATCTTTGGAAAAATTGGTTGATCACCTTGGATTATGATTCGAGGACATTACGCTTCTCGATTTTACTTTGTATTCTTACAGGATAAGGGGCGATGATGATCATAGTATGCAAGATGAGAACCATTTTGGTTCTTTTTGTGAGTCTTTTGGCGACAACGGGTTGTCCTCGATCATGAAAACCTGGATGGCGGCCGACTCATAGTTTTGGAACTCATCTTGCCTCTATATCTAAGATTATATTGGTTTTGCTAGTCCTTGATTTGATTTTATCCTTTTAAATGCTATATATCCTTATTTTCTGTGTATTTTGTTTTCAGCTTTTCAGCTTCTACTCCCTTTTAGGGGATCCTGTTAGTTTTATTTTGTATTTTCTTTTACAATTGGAATGAAATTGGGCTAAGCCCTTAATTTTTCCAAAAAAAAAAAAAAAAAAAGAGACCAGATTATCAAATTAAGAAACCAACTGCTATCAGAAAGCCATCAAAGAAGGCGAAGAAGGACAGCATTCAACAGTAAGGAGAAAAACAAATGGCACAATTACACTATAAAGCTTTCCCTCTATTGCTGAATCACCATCCAAGAGCGAAGATTAGGCAGAAACAGATAGAGTTCAAACTGCAAATCCTCAGCATTGAGCCAAAAAAATTCCTCATCGTTTGTCCGCAAGAGGGGAAACAACCATGAGAGAACCCAAAATTTAAAGAAGGGTAGAGACAGTGGAGAAGTTTGTGTCATAGCCTAAGAGTAATAGCTTAAAAACACCAATAATCATCTAAGATTACAACCAAATTTAGCCAAAGTTCCAATGAAGAAAGGATATGAGGAGGCTAAGAGGGATTGATCTTCCATTTTCGGATCTTATGTACAACATCATATTTTACTCTAATGGATAAGTTTGTGCGTGTAATAGTATTCCCATTTATTAGGCTTCTGCATAGCTACAAGAAATTATTACCGAAGGTGAGCCAATATTTCAAATGTTGGATTACTAAATCACACGTTAATGAGAAAGCATGCATCTCAAAAAAAAGCCTTTTGTTTGAGACCTTCGTCTCTAAATCTATTTGGCATTTTTGGTCAGATCTTCATCTTTGTTTCCCTTCACTTTTCTAAGGCCACTTTTTTTATTGTTGGAGTTATTCCAGATTTATGTATTGATCAATTTAGTTTGGCGCTGAGGACTTTTGTTTAGATATCTTCACGCAGATGGCACCTTCTTTAGTTTCACAGCGATTTCTGAATCTGCTGCTGCTTCTATTTTCAGTTGTTCTTTGCCTTGGAGAGATTAAACTATCCCGCTGCTGCTATGATTTGCTCCTGTATTGCACTACTGAATGTCATCTTCATATCAGATATATCATTGGAGCTTTTTATTTTTTTTATTAGAGTAGAAATCTTGAATCCTATTTCTTACTCTAAATCATAGAATAAAAAATACATATTTATAATTGTTAAATTGCCAATTATAAGTCCTCAAAAAAAAAAAATTTACTACATATTTAATAGTAATCAATAAAGAAGCACAAGCATTGATGAATTATTGAGATGAATAATCATCTAACAATTTAGGGTTTAGGGCAAATTAACGTATAAACCTATACTGTCATGACAGATCTCCTAAAGCCAATTCCATAGCTAACTCTCATTGCTCAATAAACTAATTAAATCACTTTTATGAACATTAATCACTCAAAAATTAAAAAAATTTAAAAAATGCACAAGCCAAAATAAAATTCTAAAAATAATTTCTTTTAAAATATATTTATTGAATTTTTTTTTCCAAAATTAGATGTGATGATACACACTAACAAGTTTTTATTGACTTATGCAGCTTAGCGATATATAAAATTATGCATAAAATATTCTAAATTTATAGATGTAGTAAACCTAATCAAAGCTCAATAATCTAAAAAAAATAAAATCAAGATATTCTAACTAAAATTTGATAAAGATGAAAATTTTTTAAATATTATATTTAAAATGAGCACAAATTATAAATAATCAATCAATTTTAAGTTTTATTTTTCTAAAAAAATAAAAGTTAAAACTCATCAAATCATCACTTTTTTTTTTTTGAAATAATCTAATCTATTGAAGATATTCAACTCTATCCAAATTTGAAATCTTGTAGACTTTGATTGAGTTTATCCAGAAATTAATTACAGTTTATTTATCTGAAAATTTAAGGAAAAAATCGTTAAAATATAAATAAAACCATATTTATCGTTTAGGAATTGGAGCTGAGTTGGAGTTCTTTTTTATATGCAGAAGCTTATCTCTAAACCTCATTGACATTTAGTCTGGGAAGGGGTTTTACAATGAGATTAAAATAAAAATTGAGTTTAAAAATAATAAATTAGTTGGAAGAAATATAAGTTAATTTTTTTATGAAGAAATAAAGAATATGGATATATCTTAAAATTATAATTTAAAATGAATTTATTGGATAAGCATCACCTTTGGCTATATCACATTTTTAAGCTTTAATCACACATTTTATTGAAATGTGATTAAATATTATATTTTAGTTATTTCCAAAACAATTGATAAAATCAATATTTTTGTCATGCTTTTAATGTATGACATGAATTATTTGAGATAGTTGAAGTTGTAAAAATAATTATGAAGAAGATGAGGGAATTTATTGTATGAATAAAATGCATTGAATGTACAATTTTTTTTTTTTTTTAAGTCACATTGTGACTACCAGTGCAAGTAGTCAGATAAAGTGAAAAATATAACTTTATGTAATAAATTTCTCAAAACTTAATCAGAACATAGTTCTCAAGCAACTCAATGATACATTGTCATGCTGCTCTCCCAAACATAGCTTAAATAGAGCTCTTCATTCAAGAACATTAGCCACACAACGTGAATATTCACACAAGGTGTCAAACAAAATTAACAAAAAAAAATGTAAATATACTTTCATTATGCTTAAAAATATGATTAACAATATGGTTTATAAATAATCATACTCAAACCTTGAATTTTCTTTCATATTTGGCACTCGAAGCTTCAACTTATTTCAACAAAATAATGGTTTGAAAGTTAACAAAATAAATAATAAATAAATAATCATGATTTCAATGATTTATTGTAAACCATACAAAAAAAATTCTCACTAGCAATATATATATATATATATAACTACATGATCACTATTAGTATAACTACATGAAAAAAAAACTAACAAATATTAATTGCATTAAATCTTGCTTTATTCTGTTAAAATCACTTCACAAGATATTTATAGATAATTAAATCGATTTAATGGATAATTGCTAAATAATACTGAGAGAAGCGAAGAGATAATGATAAGGATAGAGATAATTACACATTATATATTAATCAATAAGTCCATTATAATAAAATTATGCAAAATAGAAAATTTATTATCAGTTAAAATAAGGAATTAACTGAAAGATAGGGACTTTGATCTAATTATATTATTTTTTAAAAAAAGAATTAAAATATTTATTGAAATTATATTTGAATGAAGGTGATTTTTTTTTTTGATGGAGAGGTGAGATTTATTTATTTTTCTTAATAAATATAAAATTGCACGTGCGCCAGTGGAATTAAATTTAGAAAAAAATTACATAATTTTGTTTATTACTATTTTTTAGAAAATTTCATGATAAAAAAGTTCTAGAGTGTAATGGCTATTAGAAAGTTATTTTTTGAATTTTCTTTTAAAAAATATTTATAATATACATAGTAGTTTTTCAAAATTGCTTCTACAAACTTTATAATTAATTTTTCAAAATGCTATAACTACTCAGACAGACTCTTAGTCAAACATTCTATTTTATTATGCTTTTTTAAAATATAATTTGAATATTATCGAATCAAAAACAATTTAAATAAAAATAAATTAATGATAATTTAAACGCATTGCCATTTTTTTCTCTTACATCACTTAGAGAAGGTGTGGCCTATAATGTTGCTAACCGTTGTTGTTTTGGTTACCAAAGGGTGTTGTGAGACCAGTCTCTTATTTCTACAGCATGCCGATTTCATTTAATCGCGTCTAATTTCATATGATATTAACTTAGATCCATAAAATTCATAAAATTATTTTGGACAATCCCAAAATTTAAATTTCCATTCGTCGATTCAATTGGACTCTTGTCATGAAGATCTTTAAATTGTTTATTTTGTTTGTCAATTGAAAACATCTCTTGTGATTGCTATCACCCACTTCTCTTAGAGTGTGTTTGGGATAATTGTGCACGCAGTTAGGTGAAAATACATTATAGTGTCATTTGAGAACTACTTTCGTACGGAGAATGAGATAAAAAAGCGGGTTTTCCGGATATGATAAAGTGTGTTGGCTGTCAGCGAAAGTCTTACTTTTTAAATTAAAAATTTGTAATAACCTACCATAATATTTTAGATATTATTTTTTCTGTAATTTCACTATTATTTTTTCCTTCAAACGCACTCTTAAACAATCATCCATGATTGTAAGTTAACTACCTAACCCACTTAGAGGTAGCTGGTCAAATAAGTGAGTCTAGGGGCAAAATCATTAATTTACTTTTCAAGTCAAGGAAAAGAGCAACTATACAATCTCATAGGGACTAGCTTAATTTTATTTTCCTTAGTTTATGTTTTGATTTGAAATAAATATAACTAATATATTAAAATAAAAGAGATGATTATGGACTGTTTCTTTCGATTAAACATTTCTTTCAAAAAATAAAATCATTATTTAAAAAAATAACAAAATTAATTTATTAGTTCATTGAATTTAATTGGCCATCCACATTAATTTTAAATTCTACATACTTTTGAAAAATTCACTTAATTTTATTTATATTTTTATATTTAAAGAATTTGATCATGATCTAATTTTTGTTTAGAATAAGTTTAAAAACTGTCATATGATATTTTCTACTGTTTTTTAATGATATGAAATTATGAGATTTTGATTTATTGATAAATTAAAAAATTAATAAAGACATTTGCTGTGATACATAACAAAACAACAAAATGTAAGACATTTATATGTAATTAGCTGAACAAAACTCATAAAAAAATGTTAATTATTTTAAGATTAACCTCATGAAATTTGGATTATTTAACATTTAAAATAAATAAATAATAATATTATCATCAAACAAAGGATTTGGATGCTATTACTTTAGTGGATTAACAATTAATGTGTCATTTAATCTTAATTATAAATAAGAGGGTGATTATATGCACTACAACATGCAGATTAATTTGATTAACTTAGGTTTCAAATAAAGTTTAAAATTGTTATGTTACAATATTAAGTTGTGCATAAGATTCCTTTCATTGATAATGTTATTCTTTATTGAATTTATCCATCAATTAATTATAAATTAATTATAGATGAGTTTTGAATTCTTTGTTATTTGTTCTAATTTTTTTAATTGAAGATAATTATTAGGAGCTTAACAAAGAAAACAAAGCTTTCAATTTTTTTTTATTTTGTTAAATCGTATTTATCCTTCAGTAATTGGAGCTGAATTGGAATTGTTTTAAATGCATAAACTTATCTTTAAATCTTATTGGCCTGCAGGTGATGATGGAGAGAGTACTTCTTCAAGGGATAGATGGAAGAGAAAATATATAGTAACGATCAGAAATATGAAGACTGGAGCATAGTACAGTATAACACGTGTGAAAGCCATGCAAAAATTCACTAATTATAAGAATCTCATCTGTCAAATATATATATATATATATAGTAAGCCTAAAGTGATATTCTTTCGGAGGTAGGATATCACTTTGCAGTTATCACTTTAAGTACAGTATAAATGATATCTAGTTGGGGCCAGTGTTTATCACTTTGCGGATATCACTTTGAAAGATCACTTTAGCGGTTTTATTATTGATGACCCAAACTCTACTAATCAAACACGAATCTTGATGCTAAAAGTAAGGCGTCGAAGTTGAACCGGTCGAGATCAAGCACTTAAAATATTCTTGGAAAATTTGGGATATCGTTAAATCTCTAAATAGCTTTCAAACATGGAGTGTTTATATCTCGACGAATCAAACAAGCCCAAGATCTCATAAATATCATTTGAGCATTCTACACAAAATACATACATATGATCAAGGATTCATCATGAGCCGTCCGATGGAGATGAGTGGTTGGATTTTGCATGTATTTACAGAGATGTCACTCTCTTATAAATAGCCCTCATTTTCTCATATGAGGGGAAAGCAAGAGAGAGGAGAGAGCTCTAAAGATCCTCCAAAACCGTCGTCGCCACTTTCGTCAGCCATCAGCCAGATTGATCCTTGCGTTGTCAATCTTTGTTGCTCTCCATCATGATGACTTCTACCGGTGATTGTTCCCGCATTTCTACCTGATTGTTCCTGCGTTTAGTGATTGTTCCTGCATTTTCAGTAATTGTTCCCATTTCCACCGTGATTGCTCGCATAGTTCACCATCATCATCTGCTAGTTACAACCGATCGTTGTCACATAGTTGTTGTTCCTTTCTCATATACAATTATGTAATTCCATCGGAAGATCTTGTACTCAAACATACATAGTAGCTTTTCTTTAGCCGTGGTTTTCTTTCCCTCAGATTTTCCGTAAATTAGTTTTCTTGTTCACTCTTTAAATATCTATCTGTCGGATTTCTAGTAAGGCCTTTTACTCTAATGGTTTTCTAGCTTGTATATATATATATATATATATATATATATATATATATATATATATATATATATATATATATATATATATATATATATATATATAAAGATTTTTATAAATTAATGTACCCCTTTATTTTGATTTTTTTTTTTTTTTTTTGAATGTTAAATGATAAACCATATTTTTATGATTTTCTATTCTAATTAGAGATACAAGGCAAAAGAGGAGAAAAAGGCATACAATTGTGGCAACATATTCTTGATGATGTGAAAATAACTAACAATGGCTAATGAGATTTTGATATTTATATTTATGTGTGTTGTATAGTTCTTGAATCTCTAAAGGATAAGATTTGATAAAGATTTTCCTTGGTTGTTCTCACAAGATAATGATGAATGAGGTGATAATCAGTCTAAACGTATCTAGTTTACTCATCATAATAGATAATAGATTGAAGGTCGTCATGATTAATACACATAACAGAGAGCAAAAATGAACCATAAATAACTCACCACTGTATATGCGCATAACTCAACTTCTGCATGAAAATAACCAAGACAATTTTGTTCTTACTCACCTATAAAATTAATAAGATATCCAAGATGAAATAAAACCTAATAATGATTTCTTAGTTAGTAGGGTTTCTACCCTACTTAGCATAGAGTAGATAATGAATATAACTAGATATGGAGAAGTAATAAGGTACACAACAAAACTACCTCACATATAATATTGTCCTTTTGCAAAAGTAGTAGCATAATGGGTTGAACATAGTCAATCAAGAGATTGAGTAGAATATATATATATATATATATATATATATATATATATATATATATATATATATATATATATATATATATACATTATCAAGAAAGAGATAGAGTAATCCACCAACTAATTATTAGTATAGTACAACATCTAATAATCTTGGTCTATCAATTGTATTGAAAATGTTATAAGATTTCAAAACAATATAATTGATTATTGGACCAATGAGGCTAGCATAATGGAGAAGATTTGAAGAGTACATATTTGATTTTAAGAGATAATATAATTAGAAGATATTAGATCTAATTTATCTATGGAAGATATTAAGACTTTATATTATAAATTTAGACTAAGCCCAAAGGGTAGAGAAAAAAAGAGAGAGAATTTGACAAGGGATCTCAAGGTTTTGTTTTTTGTTATATAAAATTTTGACTAAAAATATAATATTGCACCATACCCACATACACTCTCCATTATATGAGAGAATCAATGTCAGTTGTATGAGATATGAGCAACAAAATAAATGAGTAGTCTTGATGAAGCTAATCACTTAAGGAGGTGCTACACAATTTATAAGAAAATAATAAAAAAAAGATCATAAAGTTTTTTTACTTCTTAATTTTGCTACAATTAGATTTCCCTCTTAAAACTCTCTTATGGGTTGTTTGATCTTATATAGGCATTTTTTTGAACAAAAATATGTTATAAATGAGTTCGTGACAAATTTAGGTGATTTTTTAATAAATTTTAACTAGAAAATCAATATTTTCTTGTTGTTATAGAATATAAAATAAAATTATAATAAATGTATATGACTTAACTAGATGTAGTTAGTCATATACCATGTGACTTTAGCAGTTATTAAGTAAGTGGGAACTTTGAGTTCTAATTTTGTCGTTTATTTGTATGCTTTATTAAAGAAAACCCTAACTAATTAGTGAAAATACTTACAAAGTATATGAAAAATACATAATATCTTATAAAAACAAAAAAAAAAATTGAAAAACTTATTAAAATCAATATGTCTACCTAATTTCTAGCAAATCAACACATCATTAAAAGACTCATCAACAATACTTTTCATAACCAAAAGAAATTCTTGGAGATGCTTTAGTATATCTACCTAAAGGTTACAACAACAACAACAATGAGGCCTTTATCCCACTAAGTGGCTACATGAATCCTTCTCTTCATTTTGTCCTATTATGTGTCAAATTCTCATTTAGTTCAAGTATACTAAGGTCATTTTTTATACATCTTAATCAAGTCTTTTAGGTCTACATCTACAACATATCAAATCTACATCTACTCTCCTAGGGACATCGACGGTCGACGTTTTATGTGGCCAAACCATCTAAGGCGACTCTCTCTAATCTTATTTACCACAGCTACTCCAACTTTTTCCCAAACATACTCATTTCACATTTTATCTCTAAGAGTAAGGCCACTCATCCACAGCATCCTCATCTCTGTAACACTTAACTTAGTCTTATGCTTCTCTTTTTGTTGGCCACATAAGTCATTGCGGTCTTACCACCATCTTATAAAATTTTTTCTTAAGTTTAAGTGGAACTTTTCTATCACACAACAAGCCCAGCATTCCTCCATCCATCCAATTCTACTAATAACATCTCCATCTATTTAACCATCATTTTGAACAATAGAGCCTAAATATCTCAATCGCTCACTCTTATTAATGTCTTGTTCACCTAATGTCACAACACTACCACTAGAACTTCTACAACTAAAATTACACTCCACATATTCAATTTTAGATCTACTTAAACGAAAACATTTAGACTCTAATGTTGACCTCCATAATTCAAGTTTCTCTTGGACTCCTTCTCTAGTCTTATCAACAACAAGAATGTCATCGAAAAAAGCATACACCAGGTACATCTTCCCATGCCTACTAAGAACATCCATAACTAAAGCGAAAGATAAGGGCTTAAAGGCGTTTCCTCGATGTAATCCAATTAGGAAAATATTTTGTCAATCCTCCTTGTGTTTGGACACAAGTAACAACTCTAGTATACATATCCTTAATGACTTGAATATAACCAATATTAACTTCTTTCTATTCTAGAACTCTCCAAAGAACATCTCTTGAAACTTTATCATAAGCTTTCTCTAAATCAATAAATATCATATGTAGATCCTCCTTACTTTCTCTATACTTCTCCATCAAACCTCTTAACAAATGAATAGCATCCATAGTAGATCTATATCGAATGAAACCAAACTGATTGTGAAACTATGTATCACATCATAATCTATGCTCAATTACTCTCTCCCATAATTTTAATGTATGACACATTAACTTAATTCCTCTATAATTTTCACACTCTTGTGCATCACCTTTATTCTTAAATATAAGAACCAACAAACTCTTACTTCACCATCATCTTTTTAGTCTTTAAAATAACATTAAAAGATTAGTAAGCCAAGAAATTTCTTGACCTCCTAAACATTTCCACACTTCTATTGGAATATCATTAGTCCTACTATTTTTCACATTTCATTTTCTTTAAAGCTTCTCTAACTTTAGATTTACTAATCGATGATAAAATAAAATTCTCTGTTTTTGTTTAGAGTATTAAGGTTGTAAAATCAATTGTACTTTCAGATCCTTAATTGAAAAGTTTATCAAAATATCTCATCCACCTATTTTCAATATCCTTTTCTAAGAAAAGCACTTTATTATTTTCATCCTTAATACACCTCACTTAAACTAGGTCTTTACTTCTCCTATCTCTTTGGTTGGCTAACATATACATACATCTTTCACCTTATTTGGTATCTAATCTATTATATAAATCACTAAATGCTAAATTTTTTATATCATATATTACTTTCTTAGAATCACTATAGACCACTTTATATCTTTCCCAATTCTCTTTTACATGTAAACTAAGTTATATAACAATGTTTCTTGTTTCTTATCTTTTCTTGTATGCTCGACTCCACCACCAACTATTTTTATTAAAAGAAGCTTTTCCTTTTGATTCTCCAAGGATATTTTTAGTAACTTGCTTAATTTCACTTGCTACATTTTCTCACATAACATTAGCTTCCTTATGAACATTCCAAATTTAAGCTCTTGTAGCTTGCTCTTAAAAATATTTTATTTATGTTATTTAAGTGTCCCCATTTAATCCTAGAATAATAATTTATTTTATTTTTCCTCTTAGAATCTTTCATCTTAAATTCTAAAACTAACAATCCATGTTGGGTACTTAAACTTTCACTTGGAATAACCTTACAATCTTTACAATCTAAACGATTTATTTTTTGATAAAAGATAATCAATCTGTGTTTTACTAGATTTATTTTTATAAGTAATAATATGTTCATCTCTTTTCTTAAATAAAGTATTAGCAACTACAAAACTATAAGCTAAAGCAAAATCTAATATAGTCCACTTTC
Source organism: Cymbidium sinense (assembly GCA_021442155.1). NCBI lineage: Eukaryota > Viridiplantae > Streptophyta > Magnoliopsida > Asparagales > Orchidaceae > Cymbidium > Cymbidium sinense. The sequence goes on from CM038217.1 coordinate 122,568,476, forward strand.
TTCATTAGTCACTCTAAATCTATAACCATTATGAATACTTTTAAAATCTTCTACCACTCTACCAACATGTCCATTTAAATCTCCTCCAATAAATACTTTTTCAAGAGGGTATCTTTTCTAATTCATTCCAAAATTTTTCTTTTGAGCTTACATCCAAACCTACTTAAGGAGCATAAACACTTATAACATTAATAATTTTTGTCAACAATAAGCTTTAAAGCTATAATTCTATCTCCACATCTATTAATATTTATAACATTATCCTTTAAACTTTTATTTATAAACACACCTACACCATTTCTAGTTCGACTTATCAATACCAAAGTTTATAACCTAAACTATCAATCTCCTTGGCTTTCTCTCCAACCCATTTAGTTTCTTGAACACATAAAATATTTATCTTTCTATGAACAATAACATTGATTAATTTCATTAATTTACCTGTAAGAGTGCCTATATTTTAAGTTCATAACCTAATTCTAGTTTCATAGACTAACTTCTTTGTCCATCCGTCCATAATGTGAGAACCCTTGCTTATTTAACACTACACCCGCGCCGATCACGGTCTTGCACATTTTTCATTTCCATACAATGGGTCGCTTCGGGGATGCCCTAGCATTAACACAATGATTTAAAGGATTCATGTCATGATTATTTCACAAGTTTTTTACGATTATGACTACCTAAAGGTTCAAAGAAATTATTAGCCTAAGTTTTATTAATAATTTCAAAGAAAAATTTTACTTAAAATTTATTAATGAAAATTTTTCTATAAAAACTTGATAGTAAAAATTCTATTATAAGTTACTTATGAACTTTCAAATCATTAATCCACCTATAATTTTTTGCTAATTTTTTATCAATAATTTTTTACATTTTAAAAAAATCATCAAATCATCACAACTCTAGGGTGAATGGATGGGATGACCACATTGCAATGTGAACCACTTATGTTGTACAAGCTTATTATAATTTTCTTCTATTAGCACATTATATAGTTGTCATCTAAGATCAACAGATGAACTTCTTAAGCTTTATGATTTTAATCAACTCATTAATCGATCTTGTATATGATGATAATTTATTGTATTATTATTTAAGCAATAAGCTCCAAATCTTAATTATCCAAAATTTTTATTGGAATCAAGTAACAAATTATGAGTGTCTCAATTTGATCTAATTTCTTATGTAGAAGAGATTATTATTCAACTACCTTTGTGGTAAGCTAAATAAGTGATAATTTGTCATTCAAAAATTGCAAAGGATGTGATGTTGCGTGTGGGAGATTTGAGAATCATAATGGCGATGCTAAGTAATGAAAAGTAAATGATACTTTATGTTATTATCAATATTAGTCAAAGATATGTTAAGTTAAAGAAGAAAATAAGTCTCTTCAATACTCTATAGTATATCTTGGCTTTCTATGGGAAGGAGTTAGCATGGTAGCTCATATATAGGCTTAAAGGTGAAAAATGGAAGATGCAACTAAGCCACGCTTTTAGAACTAAATTATAATATGGACACCATGAGGGAATCATCCATAAAGTTTGATATATCCCTCTAAAATTTATAAATGAAGCATAAATCTCAAATTAAAGCATGTATACAATCAAATTAAATGACTCAATGAGACAAGTTCAACAATGCTAGAAGCAAATCGAGCTCAAATGAATCAAAATCCAAAAGCTACATATGAAAAATTCAAAACACTCTGGATCAAATGACGTCCAAATTTGACATGCTTATAGTTGAATCGAGCGTCTCGACGAGCGTCCAAACGAGCCTAAGATCACTCAAATCAAAGATCATTTAGATCAAATCACCAAAATACTATCTATGATCAAATGAATCAATATCATCATCGATAGAGTGTTATTGTATTTTGGCTACAATGACCAAAATGCCCTCTCATAATCCTATGAATAGGACCTCATTCTTGTCATAAATAGGGAAGCTAGAGGCAAACTTGGAAGAAAGGCGGGAGAGAGCTAGAAGTTTGAAGTTAAATCAATTACCATTGTTATTGTGATGCCTTCAATTGTATTAGATCGTCGATTGCCGACAACCGTTATAGCCCAAGCATGCATAGTTGTTGTAACCTGATGCGAAATTCTCATTATCAAGATTTCTCACATACATCCATGTAATCGTTATCGAGAAAGCGGGAAGAAAACTTGGGAGAAAGGCGTGAGAGCTAAAAGTTTAAAGTTTGTCATCACCATCATTGTCGTCGATCGCCTATTTTCATTGCTAATTGTCACCAAACCCTTCTGGGTCAACTTCTACGCATAATTTGTGTCGGTCTGGAATTTTCATTATCAGAATTTCTCATACAATCTTGTAATACATCGAAGACTTAAATTATGTGCTCCAAAGCAAATATATAGTAGAGTATTTTATTGGGCTAAGCCGATGATTTTCCCCATATTTGAGGTTTTTCCATATAAAAATTTTGGAGTTTCTTATTCTCTTTTCAACTATCTACGTCGTTAGATTTCCCAAAGCTAAGGCAAGTTTTATTTTACCGCTACAAGTTTTCGGCATGCAACAAGGTTAAAGTAATGAATTCATTGTTATTATAAATTTTTTATGATGAAATCTTTAATAATCAACTCATTACTTCATTTGTAGCCTTATGAACTATTCATTCTTAACTAAGTTTTTAGGATATTGTATCTAATATTGTATATGGAGTTATATCAATACCTTACTTTAAATTTGGACAAAGTATAAAAAGATTGCTAAAAATAAAAAGAGAAATTGATAGTCAAAGAATCTCTTAATTTAATACATAAGTATATGAGTTTAGAGGAAAAATCTTAATAACTTCTATTGATAGTAATTTGGCTAAAAAAAAGTATAAAATGAGGTCTCAAAATTTGAATATATCAACATATAATATTTAGTTATAGCCAGAGCTAGAATCAATAATACAAAATAAACTATACAATGAAGTAATAAAAAAGATAAATAATCTCCATGTAATGGCTCTTGTAGTTAAGCCAAATTGTCAAATATCCATTAGGCAAAAGGTTTTAAGAAGAGTGTGTTTTCTTCGTGAGTTCTCTTAGTAAGAAGTCCTACCGATTAATAAGTGCCACAAACCAATACATGAATTTCCTAAGATGAAGGGTGTCTTATTTAATTAGTGACTTTGCGTCATTTAGGTGAGTTAAATGTGCAATTGAAATTCAAACCAAGTTTATTGATCTCAATGATTTATCAAGCTTCAATCTTAGGCAAATAAGAGCATTAAGCAACTCAATGTCTTAAATAACTTCAAAGCCTAGCAAGCACCTAGTTCAAAGGTAACAAATGGTTGAGCCTTACTTGTGCTTAACAATTGACCTAGTCAATTTGACTTAATTGAATACAAATGTACATTACTAACCATATCATTATAACAATTTAGCTCTCGCTATCATCATCGATAGGTCAAAGTTTGAGAGAGAATCTCCTCCTCTAATTAGTCACATAAGAGCACATTTCCCTCTAAGCTCGATCATCTTTGATCATCCCTAATGTGTCTACTTCTATTTATATAAACTTCGATTATTTAGTTTTCACTTTACATTAATTTTCTCTCCATAAATAATAATATAAATTTTAATTATTTTAATAAAATTTCTTATGATATATATTCGATGCATTAAATGAATACATTCACAATAATAAGCTAGAAAATCAATTACGGTAGAGTAAAAGTTTACTTTAGCATTGTTGTGAAATCTAGCACACAATACGTATTTAAAGATGAACAAAAAAACCCGAATTTTACATGAAAAATCTCAAAAGAGGAAAAAAACAACAGCCCAAAAAAAAGCTTCCACTATATATTTATTTTGAGTACAAGGTTTCCGATAACGGGATTACATAATTGTATGAGAAGGTGACAATGGGAATCACAAAATCGACAACAACAACCATATAGTCCGCCCAGTTAATGCTTGCTAGTGATAGTAGATGATGGTGAACAGAGGGGACGAATCGACGATGAAGGTCGCCATGATGGAGACCGATGGAGATTGATGACGGGCAGGATCGGTATGCACGGCACGGCACCGCACCAGGGTTGGTCCAATGGTCGCCAATCGCCTAGTGGTGGCACAATTATGACGGGAGGATTTTCAAGCTTTAGAGCTCTCCTCTCTCTGTTGGTCTCCCCTCATATGAGTAATGAGGGCTATTTATAGATTGGAGGACGCCTCAGAATACATGCAAAACTGCATTACCCACTCCATCTGACGGCTCAAAATGATTCCTTTGATCATTTGATGTATTTTGTATATTTGAATGCTCAAATGAAGTCGAATTATGAGATCGCTTGTTAGATCCGCTCTTCAAGACGCCAATTTGACTATAAACTCCATGTTTAAGAGTCGATTGAATAAGTAAGCGCTTGATCTCGGTTAGTCTTGATTCAATCACATTGCTTTTGACATCAAGATCTTTTGGGAATTTTCATGATCATATCGTTGCCTTTTTTGGATGACATTATCTCAATCATCCAAAAATATTTATGCCATATACTTGAAAATAGCAAATTCTTCAATGAAATTTGAGGTCCATTAACCATACATTTTGAGAGCGATCTTCATGTGAGTATAAGATTATGATCGGAAGCTGCTGGCCACGGATGTAAAAGGGTATGCCGGATGCAAGATTTCGGGGTTATGGACCCATATAGGCACTACAACGCTAAGGCCCACGCATGCACCACGGGCACGCTGGTCCGGAGTCATGGGCTGGAGAATACAAGGCTGCGGCGCTTACACGAAAGCTGTAAGCGGGGCTGGCACGCTGAAGGCCGTACCGCAGCGCATCGTATACCTGACGAACGGGCGCAAAACCACGCCGATGAGATTATTTTCGTCCATTTTGTCCGCTTTTCGTGATTTTGAGCGGTTTTAAGCCATTTTTCTTGGATTTTGACCTTTTGCCTATAAGTCAGAAACCCCGGGCTGGTGGAGAAGGAACCTTCTCTTCTTCTTGAGAGAAGGTCGTTTGAGGCGATCAAGACATACCATGCTCCGCTTTTCCCTCAAAAGGTGTCTAACCACGACCGACCGGTTTGAGGCGATCAAGGCCCGTAGAATATATGGCTCCAGCTTTTCCCTCGAAGAGGCGACCGATCTCGTGGACCCGGTTGAATCAAGACCCGTAGTTCATACCCAAGCTCCAATTTTCTCTCGAAAGAGGTGTCAACTAACCTCATCGGACCGGGTTTGGAGGGCGATCAAGGCGTGTAGTTCATACTTCCCTCGAAAGAGGTGTTAACCTTCGCCGGACCGACCGGTTCGGCATGCATCAAGACCCGTAGTTCATACGCAAGGCTCCGCTTTTCCCTCGAACAACTAACCTCGCCGACCGACCAGTTTAGAAGCGATCAAGGCCCGTAGTTCATACACAATGCTCTAGTTTTTCCTCGAAAGAGGTGTCAACCGACCTCGTCGACCGGGTTTGAGGCGATCAAGACCTGCGTGGTACATTCATCGTGGTTCGCTTTTCCTCGAAAGAGGCGCCAATCATTGCCTGACCGACCGTCGGAGGCGATCAAGGCCCGTAGTTCATACGAGACTTCTTCTCCTCGAAAGAGGCGTCGCCTTGCCTGACCGGACGGGTTTGAGGCGATCAAGGCCCGCAATAACCGGAGACGAGGTTGACGACGCCCGACGATGGTGGCCGACGCCGGTCGACGTGGTCGGGATAACCACAATAGTGGCAACCCGCGATATGGCGAATGGTCCGCGATGGTAGTTACGGCGCGGTTGGTGGTCGACGGTGGTCGAGGCAATGCGACGTAGTCGACGGGCGACCAAGCGGCGGGCGCAGCGATGGTGGTAGCGCGAGGGTGACCGGCGACGTAATGGCAGCGGATCTGCGACCGACAACGGTATTGGCCGACGGGTGGTAGTGGAAGAATCGGCGAATGGTAATGACGGCATGCCCTGGCGCCTAGCGAATGCCACGATGGTGGTGACCGCGAGATGGCCAAATGATCGGCGCCAGGACCGATGACGGTAATGGTGGGTGATCAACCACGTTAGTGGGCCGACGGGGTGGTCAGAGGTGACCGCGACGGTAGAGCTACGGACCGTGACGGCGGCAACAAGGTGTCGATAGGCAATCGGCGAGAATCGACGGTATCAGCCGCCAGTAGTCGGGGATGACCTGACGGCGGGCGCACACGGGTGGTCGGCAGCAAAGAATCGGCGACGTAGTCGACGGAGGACGGTGATAATAACGCCGATGGTGGTTACCAAGAAAGATTACGGCGATGGGTGCGGCGACGATATGGTGCAATTCATCGAGATGGTGATGGTCGATGGGCGATGATTTTGACTATCGAGGTTGTTTGTCGAGTGTTACTTAATGATGTTAACCTGTATGGAAGAGGTCAATTTAACAAAGATTTTGACCTATCGAGGTTGTTTGTCGAGTGTAACGATGACGCTTAACTTGTGGAAGAGATTGAATTGAATCACCGAGAATTTTGACCTATCCGGTTGTTTGTCGTGGACATGACGCAACTATGGAAGAGGTCATTAATCCGAGGATTTTGACCTATCCGAGGTTGTTTCACTGGCTTGATGACTTAACCCGTATGGAAGAGGGAATTGAATATGTTGAGGATTTTGACCTATCCGAGGTTGTTTGTCGTGTTACTCGATGACGCGTTAACTGGTGGAAGAGGCTGGAAGTCCACCGAGAACCTTTGACTATTCTGTTGTTTGTCGAGTGTTTGCTCAATGATGTTAACCTATATGGAAGAGGTTGAATTAAATGGGATTTTGACCCATCCGGTTGTTGTCGAGTGTTACCAGACGTTAACTGTGAAAGAGGTTGAATTGAATCGGTGATTTTGACCTATCCGAGATTGTTTGTCGAGTGTTACCCATGACGCTAACTCGTGGAAGAGGTTGAACCAAATCCGAGAATTTTGACCCATCCAGGTTATTTTTCAAAGTGTTACTGATGATATTAACTTGCACGTAAGAGGTCAATCAATCAGGGATTTTGACCCATCCGAGTTGTTTGTCGAGTGTTACCGTGATGACGCAACTGGATGGAAGATGTGAATTGAATCCGAGGATTTTGACCTATCCGAGGTTGTTTGTCGTGTACCCGACGCGTTAACTCAGATGAGATCGAATTGAATTGCCGAGATTTTGACCTATCCGAGATTGTTTGTTAGTGTTATCCGGCGACGCAACTCAGGTCGGGAAGTCCACCGGACCTTTTGACTTATCTATGTTGTTTGTCGAGTCTTTGCTTGATGACTGCTTGGATGGAAGAGGTCGAATTGAATCCGAGGATTTTGACCTATTCAGATTATTGTCGAAGTCTTTGCTCGATGACGCAACTTACCAGTAAAAGCGGTTTTGACCATCTCAGATTATTTGTCGAGTCGCTCATGAGTTAACTGTAGTAGTGAGTTTTGACCAATCCGAGGTTTTTTGTCGAGTCTTTGCTCGATGATTAACGCGGAATGGGTCAAATCAAAATATTTGTTTGACATGTAGCCAAAGTTGCTCGGCTGTCTTTTCTTATTGTATGAAGTTAACCGATAATCACTAGATATCCGAATCGATTTGGATACTCTTTTGAGATTAAGAGTTGCCTTTCTGCGAGAAGGCTTCGCCAAGCTTGAAATGCTCCACGGATGGTAGTTTGATCTGTTGGGAAACTTGTCGCCATACAAGATGAAATAATGAGAATCGGCCACGACGGACAAATTGTATAGAATGGCCAAGAGAGTAAAAGTTTACTTTTTAGTGAAATCCAAATACACACACACACAACACACACGGTATTTAAAGAGTGAAGAAAATTGAATTTTTACGTGGAAAATTCAAAAGAGGGAAAAATCATAGCCCAAAAAACTTCCACTATATTTATTTTGAGTACAAGGTTTCCGATAACGAGATTACATAATTATATAGGAGAGGGTCGACAATGGGAATCCCAAAAAATCAAACAACAAAGACATATAATCACGCCCGTGTTTATAATGCAGATAATGGTAACGAATGACCAACATGAAGGTCGCCGCGATGATGAATGACGGCGATTGACGACGGCGAGGATCGCGCGCGACGGCCGCCTACGACGCATGGCAGTAAGGTGGTCGCCACCGCCGTGGGCATAATTATGCTGTAGGAAGCTTTAGAGTTCTCTCTCTGCTTTCCTCATATGAGTAATGAGATTGAGGAGTGACGTCGAAATACATGCAAATGCACCACTCCATCTGACGGCTCAAAATGATTCCTTTGATCATTTGATGTATTTTGTGTATTTGAATGCTCAAATGAAGTCGTTCTGAGAGTTGTTAAATCCTCTTTAAGACGCCGATTTGACTATAAACATTCCATGTTTAAGAGTCGATTGATAATAAGCGCTTGATCTCTAGTCTTGATTGATCACATTAGATTATCAAGATTTGAACTAATGAAATTTTAGGATCATATCAATTATTATTATTATTATTGATATGACACTAAAAAATTCTACTAATCAAGCACCTAATCTTGATGTCAAAAGTAAGTTGATCAGTTGAAACCGGTCAAGATCAAGCACTTAAAATATCCTGAAGGGATGTCAATTAAATCTCTAAATAACTCTCAAACATGGAGTGTTTATAGTCAATGCCTCGATGAGCGGGATCTAACGAGCCTAAGATCTCATAATTGATTTCATTTGAGCATTCAAATACACAAAATACATCATATGATTAAGGAATCATCCCGAGTCCATGGAGAGGAGTGGTTCGATTTTGCATGTATTTAGAACTCCTCCAATCTATAAATAGCCCCTCATTCCTCATATGAGGGAGGCCAAGAAAGAGAGGAGAGAGCTCTAAAGATCCTCCAAGCAATCGCTGCCACTGACGGTCAACCACCACCACCACCGTTTGCCGTTGATCCTGCAGATTGCCAAGAATTGTTCCCCGATTTTCACCGGTGATTGCTCTGCGCCACCATCACCGCTACTACTAGCAACTGTTTCAACCGATTGTTGTCACATAGTTGTTCCTTTCTCATATACAATTTTGTAATCCCAGACGGAAGATCTTGTACTAAACAGACATAGTGGAAGCTTTTCCCAAGGCCCCAAGGTTTTCCACGAAAAGTTCTGAGTTTTATTGTTCACTCTTAAAATACTGTGTTAGATTTCCCAACGGCTAAAGCTAAAAACTTTTACTCTACCAAGAATGGTTTTAGCACGCAATGCTTGCGTGGTTACTAATTCTCATTATTTCATACGACACCAAGTTTCCCAACAAGATCAAAACCACCATCGAGGTGGAGTATTTCAAGCTTTTAAAGAGCGCAAGCAAAGAATGAAGATTCATCAAACTTTGTTCCTTGACTGGGGAACTGGGGCAACTCTTAATCTAAGATCACCCATGTTAACATCTAATCAATTTTCATCCCAAGAAACAAGTCAAAGTTGGAGGATATTTCAACATTGAGAAGAGATATAGCTTTGCAAATTATGTTTTCCACTCATACTCATGGAAAAATGAGACCAAGGTGAGCAACTTTGCTACAACCACAAACGGATGTTTTAATTGACCTCTTCTATACAAACATCATCGATAAAGACAACTAGGATAGTCAAAAGATCCCAGGACTTCCTTTCCATACAGGTTAATGTCGTAAAACTCGACAAAAAAGGACTTCCCATGACCTCCCATGCAGTTAAATCTGCAACACTCGACAAACAACCTAGATAGGTCAAAGGTCCTAGACTTCATGACCTCTTCCATGTTAACGCCATCTAACACACAAACAACCTAGATAGGGTCGTGGACCCCACCTCTTCTTCCAAATGTTAACGCCATCGAGCAAAGACCACAAACAACCTAGATAGGTCAAAAGGTCCTTGGTGGACTTCTACGACCCTTCCACGTGTTAACGCCATCGCAATACTATGACAAACAACCCTGATGGGTCAAAATCATCAACGGATTCAATTAAACCTCTTCCATAGTTAACGCCATCGTGAAAGACTAAAACAATCTGGATATGTCAAAAATCCGGTGGATTCAATTCAACCTCTTCCACACAGTTAACATCATCGAAGTCACACTCGATAAACAACCCTGGATAGGTCAAAATCCTCGCGATTGATTCAACCTCTTCCACAGTTAGCCATCGAAAGCAAAGACTCGACAAACAACCTGGATAGGTCAAAAATTCTCAATTCACTCAACCTCTTCCATATTAGGCCATCGAGCAAAGACTCGACAAACAACCGGATAGGTCAAAAATCCTCGGATTCGATTCAACCTCTTCCACAAGTTAACGCCATCGAGCAAAGACTCACAAAGAACCTCGATATTAAAAATCCCGGATTCGATTCAACCTCTTCCATACAAGTTAACGCCATCGAAGTCACACTCGAGCAAATAACTCTGATAAAATCCTCCGATTGATTCAACCTCTTCCACAGGTTAACGCCATCGAGCAAAGACTCGACAAACAACCTCGGATAGGTCAAAATCTCGGATTTAATTCAACCTCTTCCATACGTTAACGCCATCGAGCAAAGACTCGACAAACAACCTCGATAGGTCAAAATCCTCGGGATTGATTCAACCTCTTACATAGTTAACGCATCGAGCAAAGACTCTAAAACAACCTCGGATAGGTCAAAATCCTGGATTTAATTCAACCTCTTCCATACGGTGTTAACGCCATCGTAACACTCTAACAAACATCCTGGATAGATCAAAATCCTCATCGCCGCGGCCATCTCGCTGACTACCGACGCTGGCCGAATGCCGACTACCATCGCGCTTGATGCCGGCCACCTGCCGGCCAACTACTATCGTGGCCACCGCCACCGACTACCATCATCCACCGCCACTCGCATGAAATCTTCGCCGGCTACCAATTATCATCGTATCATCTCGCTGCCATACCGACGTTGCGCATCGCAGCCGGCCGAATTACCCTGGGCTAACCATCCGCTGCCATCGCCACACTATCGTTGCTGGTACCACTGCTGATTGCCGCCGGACACTGCCGCTTAACTATCAGAGCGGCCATCCGCATCACTGCTGCGGCTTACTACCGCTGGCCATCATTAACATCGCATCGCCGCGGCGGGCTAACATCTTGCCGGTTACCACTGCTGACTACCGTCACCGGTCCGCAACTACTGCTGACGCAGCTGCCACCATCGCCGGATCTCCACCATTATCGCTTGCTGGCTATTCATCACTGCTTTGCATTGCCAACCAATTTCGGTTTGCCACCATCAGCCGGTTACCGCTGCTGACTCGCTGATCATCCGGCCACCGATATGACCACCATCGCCAGTATCGCCGTTCCTGCTCTCATTCATCGCCGATGATAGAGCCGGTCAAAGCAGTGTTAACACCTCTTTCGCGGAAATCAAGCCGATGAACACCTTGATCGCTCATCCTGGTCAAGGTTAACACCTCTTTCGAGGGAAAACTGACCGCTCATTTGAACTACGGGTCTTGATCCTCCAACCCGGCTGGTCCGACGAGGTCGCTTAAAACCTCTTTCAGGAAAATCGGAGCCTTGCGATGAACTGGTCTTGATCGCCTCGACCCGGTGTCCGATGAGGTTAGTTAACACCTTTTCGGGAAAACTAGAGCTCATATGAACTATCGATCACCTTCGGCACCTTCTTTCAAGAAGAAGAAGGTGCCTTCTCCTCCCTGGGGTTTTATAGATCCACTATGGGAAAGAGAAAAAACCTCCTCTTCATTATGACATTTATTTAAAAAAACCCTTCTACTCATTATGACATTTAATTAATAGATATTTTGGATGAATTAGGATAATGTCATCCAAAATAGAATCGATATGACACTAAAAATTCTACTAAGAACGAATCTTGATGTCAAAAGTAAGTTGATCCTTAGTTGAATCGAGATCAAGACTTAAAATATCCTGAAACTCGGGATGTCAATTAAATCTCTAAATAACTCTCAAACATGGAGTATTTATAGTCAAATCGAGGCCGACGAGATCTAACGAGCGATCTCATAATTGATTTCATTTGAGCATTCAAATACACAAAATACATCATATGATCGCGGAATCATCCCAGCCGTCATGGAGAGGAGTGGTCTGATTTTGCATGTATTAGACGCCACCCTCCATCATAAATACCCTCATTCTCTGGTACAGGAGAAAAGAGAGAGAGAGAGCTCTAAAGATCCTCCATCGGTGCCACTGATCGTTGCCAACCACCGCCACGGCCGTACCGCCTCGCTGCCATCCGTCGATGCCAAGAATTATTCCTCGTGATTTTACTGCGATTCTCCGCGACGCCACCATCATTCGCTACTACAAGAATGTTCAACCCGATTGTTGCCACATACTGTTGTCTTTTCATATATAATTAATCCTGACGGAAGATCGACTCAAAAAACACATAGTGGAGCTTTTCGAAAGCCCGTGGTTTTCCTCTTTTGAGATTTTCCACATAAAGTTCTGAGTTTTATTGTTTCACTCTTAAAATACCGTTGTGGATTTCAACGTTTAAGATCTAAAACTTTTACTCGAACTGATTTTTAGCATGCAATAATTATTATTTTTAATTATTATATTATTTATTAAGATTTATTAATTAACTATTTTGTCTCTGACATAGTGACATTCTATTAAAAATAATAATAATATATGATCACGATGCCCCGGATCTTAATCGGGCCGCCAATTGACTATGCCACGTGGCGTCAGTTTATCGGGGATTCTCGCGGTGGCCTCCCCAATCTTGGAATTAACGAACACCTGGCAACTTCCCGCCAGCAGCCAGTCGGCAAGACAGATCTCGTGTTCCCTGTTTAATCACATAAAGTTCAAATAATTTTTTTTTAAATATTTGAACAAATTTAATTTTAATTGTAAACTTATACACATAATATATATACAAAGACTTAAACTCAAAACTTTAATTAAGCTAAAATTATTAATCACTAAACTAAGATGCCTTGTACCAAATAAATTATTTAAATTTTTGTTCGACTGTTTTAAGATTCACTTATGAGATGATCAACACAATCTGCACGATTCTTAAGGATAATCTAAGGATATGTTCCACTTTGAGACCGAAAACTATTAATTCTTTTAAGAATATTGAGTGCTATTTAATCTTAAGAATAATTTCTAAATTCTTAAGCGCCTAAACTGAAGGCCGTTTGGACCACTTTTATTTTTTTTTATTTTTAATTTTTTATTTTTTTATTTTTATTTTTATTTTATCTTATTTATATTTTATTTTAAAATATATTTGATGATAATAATCATTTTAAAATATTTAAAATATTGAAAAAATATTTTAAATACTTTTAGAAATAATATTATTTATTTTAAAACAAAAAATAAAAAACTATTAAAACATATTAAACAAATATATTTTAAAAATAATATAAAATAAAATATATTGATCCAAACAGTATATATAATTCTTATCATGAATTCATATTTTTAACTAATTGAATTATAAATATATTATGTTTTTCTTAAATTTTTATAACACATTTAATTATTTAAAGTTTATCTTAAATGAATTACTCATAAAGAACGTTAAATCCAACTCAGAAGACAAATCTGTTCACGTCTTTTAAAATATATAAAATATTCTAATAAAAACTATTCAAAATAAATTTTAAAATCACTTAATGTAATTTAAATAATTATAATACATAATAATAAATTTAAATTCAAATTATATTTACATTAAATTTTAATAAAATCCAATCGAATTAATAATTTTAAGGTACATTAATGAATTTTTTTCACTACTTATACACAAATATATAATATCAGCATAAAATATTTTTGGAAATAATATCAACGCAAACAATTAATTTATCGCGAGAATTTTTTGAAATGAATTTTAACTGACATATTCTAATTAATTTAGCTCTTAAAAAAAATTGGTAGCCCGGCCCGCCCACTGTCCTCGGGCGGCCCGATGTCCGCCTAGTTGTACGCCGGTCTCGTCGTCTCCCTTCCGCCACCGGGTTCTCTCCCGCATATCACTCCACATCTGTCCAAATAAAGAGAGATAAAAAAGCCAGAAACTTGCTCGATCCGTACTCTCTCTCCACTTTAGTAGAGTTTTAGTCAGAGAAGGCTCTTCTTCCTCGCTGAATTATCACAACAAACTTATGTGAATAGCAGAAAGCGATATAAACGGAGAGAGAGGTTTCGTGGCATTGTGATCTAGGGTTTGCCGCCTTGGAAGGGAATGGCGATGGAGTTCTGGCCGGAGTTCTTGGCGAGCAGCTGGGGAAAGGAGTTCGTGGCTGGAGGAATCGGAGGGATGGCTGGCGTCGTCTGGCTATCCCTTCGATACGCGAATCCGCATACAGCAGCCGGCTGGACCGACCCCGATGGCCGCCGCCCTTCCGCCATCTCCCTGTTCCGATCCATCCTGCGCTCCGAGGGCTGCTTCTTATCGCGGCATGGCTGCTCCATTGGCTTCTGTTGCCTTCCAGGTTGGTTCCCTTTCTGGTCTTTTCTGCTTTTTGTGCTTTTGGAAAGCCATCAGGATACGGAGGCGTGATGGAAGATCGGGATTTCATCAAATTTTATGACTATGTAATTTTATCAATCTCATGACGTAATCTCCATGAAGAATGTTCTGATTTATTAGCAGTAAAAAATAATCCATTTTGTGCTGTAGATTTGATGTATATTCATCAAATTGAAATATTTTCAGATTTTATATGTGAGTTGATCTCAAGGAATACTAATTTGTGGATTTCAATTTGCAAAAATATTTTTTGATTTAACATTTCACTGTATTGGAACTAGCACTCAGGAGTTCAGGAAAGAAAAGAAAAGATTTGAGTGGAGACAAAAGAAAGAAAGAAAGCATAAGAATATGCTTTGGTTCTACTCCTGCAAATTCTATGAGAAAGAAGAAGAAAAATAGCCATCTCATTCTTCATTGGGAGTTGAAATAAAAGAATGAAAACATATATTATAATTAATTAGGATGAAAGATGCGTAAGCTTAGTTTGAGAGAGAATAAATTTATATTCTTTTGTTATATCACTGGTAGTTTGGGTTTTAAGAATTTCTTAGGCCAATTCTTTCTCCAGTCATGGTGTAGAATAAAAGATCACAACTTTTGCCCTTGCAATTGCTGGAACAGGAATTCCTTTTGTTGGGAATCATTGCTCTAATTAAAATGCCACCTTGGAATGTTTTATTGATAATAAGATAAAAAAAATCAAAACTTTTCTTGCTTTGGTGACTGAGTTGATTTTTATGAATCCTATTTTTTTATTTTTAGTTACTGAAAGTGAGTAGATTCTTTGGAAGCCAGGATTATATTGGTTAATTGATTGGAGTGGACTAGTCGTTGCTTATGAATAGTTAAGTTCTGCTGAATTGAATTTGACCATTAATGCTATTATTGTCCATCTTACTTATTTTAGTAAAATAACCCGTTGCCTATAAGTTATTTTACTTATTTCTTTTATAATGGAGATAGACACCGATAAAGAAATCCATCCATGCAAATAAAATGACAGGTAGTGTTTCGGTTGGCTATTATAGAATATCGCAAAGATTGTTCCATTTTCAATGAGATTCAGTGCCTGCTTAGATTCTCCAATGATTAGCGATTATATTTTTATTCATAGAATTTATTGTAGGGTACCCTGAGTAGATGGTTGTAGGCGCTACAAAGTAAAAGAACTATTCAACAGCAGAAGTAGAAAAAGCACTGCACAGTTTACGTTACTCAGCACATGCAGGGCGTCGTCTGGAGGAACAAATCTTGCCCTAATTTCCATAACTTAGGCTGGCCCATGGAAGGATAATCTGTGGAGGCACTGCAGGCACTCGCCTCCACAAGTTTGGATCTATTTGACTGAGTTGTTTGATTGGGTAACTCAATCTGCCCTTCAGATCAAAACAGTTGTTAAAAATATAAACATGGTGGAGAATTGAAATGTAGAGGAAGAAATTGCTAGCACATATGTGTCATAGTTTTAGAGATCACCGAGACACTAAATGAATATATATATGAAAAGGTTGGAGTAGCCTCAATGGCGAAAGAAGAGAGAATCATTTCATATTATATTTTCATAAAACGCCAATTGCCTCATGAATAGGAGTAGATTTATTGCCAAGCAAGAAAGTCGTAGAACTAAAAGACTTGATTATGAAGTATAAAATGACCACATTTAATTGGATACAATGGGATTCATATAGCCAACCCAACGTAGTAGGATAAAGGCTTGTTATTGTTGTTTTTGTTTATCGGAGATATTATTCATAGACTCTCAACTAGTGCAATCTAGAATAGAGTTTAAGATAAGGAAAATTTAATTATATTATAGTGGCTCTACTTAAAATGTTTGAAGATTTCTCTCTATCCTTATGTTTTACTTCCATTTTGTAACTTGTTAATGCATTTTCAACCATTTTTAGTATATATTTGTTGAGAATATGTATAATTTTGTGGTTCTTGGCTTTCTTCTCATAATTTGTTGTAGTCAGAGTAATCTGCATTCAAAGTCATTGATGTCATAGTTTCATCACACAGTTTAATTAATTTCTTCCTCCTGAATGCAGAATGCTATGGTATTCCAAGTATACGCCATGTCGTCTAGAGCTTTCGATTCAGAAAAATAACGAACCTCCTTCCTACCAGAGCGTCGTAGGTGGGTTCGGAACTGGTGCTTTGCAAAGTTTACTCCTTACTCCAGTAGAACTTGTAAAGATCAGGCTTCAGTTGCAGACAGTGGACTGCCGCCATCATTGCCGAGGCGATTCTGAGGGACCATTGACGATTGCCAAGAGAATCTACAAGAAGGCCTGCCCGGGTATCTACCGGGGCTTCTCGATCACCGTTCTCAGAGATGCGCCGGCTCATGGTGTTTACTTCTGGACCTACGAATATGCGAGGGAACATATGCACCCCGGCTGTCGAAAGCGGTCCGACGAAAGCTTCGGCACGATGCTCATCGCCGGTGGACTGGCCGGAGTTGCAAGCTGGGTATGTTGTTACCCTCTGGACGTGGTGAAGTCTAGGCTTCAAGCGCAGTCTCGGCCTCAAGGAAGTCAGCCACCGGCGAGATACAACGGAATCATCGATTGTTTTCAGAAGAGCGTCAGAGAAGAAGGCTATTCAGTGCTGTGGCGTGGATTAGGAACTGCAGTCACAAGAGCTTTTGTTGTCAATGGAGCTATCTTCTCTGCCTATGAGTTGGCTCTTAGATTCTTGGTTAATGGCAAACAAAGAATAAGCTTAGAGAAGAGCTGAATGAATCACAGTAAAGGTAATCCCAAACATTTCTCTGTGATTGGAAATATATTTTTTTATTGAAAGAAATATCACTTATTCTATTTGCTCATCATAAACATGTAACAAAATGCTTTTTCATGACATAATGGAGATTGAGATCAAAAAGATTGTTTAGTGATTCATTCATAAATATGTAACAGAAGGTCTGTGATTATTTTCTATTATGATCACCATAAATGTTATGGGCATTATCAGTTTGATTATTTTCTATAGTTATGACACCAACTTATTATTGTGCCACTTAAGGCATAGTTGGTAAGATTATTTTCTGTAGTTATAACCCTCCAAATAAAAAAAAAGTTCTCATGAAATATGCTCGATATGTTGCTTCGATGCTCGTTAACTAATTCTAACACTTAACAAACATTTGAGATATAAACTAAAACGAACAATCATTTGTCGATGGTTTCAGATAATAATAAAAAATTATATTATATTATTATTATTATATTATTTATTATTTTTTTTATTTATTAATATTATTATTATTATTTTATTATTATTATTTATTATTATTATTATTATTATTATTATTATTATTATTATATATAAATATAACATATTTATATATCACAAATACAAACATTTTTCCTTAAAACCATGCAAAACCGACCGACGGCCGGTTCGATTCGCCGTGAACCGTCACTGTTCCGGAAAATCCAAAAATCGCTTCAGATAAGAACCGGCCTTCTTGCGGCGGACCGGTGGTTTAACGGAAACGCGGAACCGGCCCGCGGTCCGCCGGTCCGCCTTTCACGTTTAGGAATTAGGTTTTAATTTTTGCAATTGCCGCCGTTCCTTCTTCCGGTTCGGGCTGCACTCTTTGAAGCAGGAGCTGGGCCGTTCCTTCTTCCGTTTCTTCTTCCGTTTCCCTAAATCTGAACAAAAGTTTCAGATTTTTTTTTTCCCGCTGCTATACTGCACGTTTCCAGAAAGAAGAGGCCTGCTTTTTTGCTTTGCAGCAAATAAGTTTTTCCGTTTAGTTCCGCCGTTCCTTCTTCCATTTCGGGCTCCCTACTTCTAAAATAATTGGAGAAATTATAAATACAGCTTTCTATCAAATTTCAAGATGATATTTATATATTTTTTCTGAATATCTCTTACAAATCTACACATTTATGATTGAATTGATTTAAAAATACATATATGATTTAATTTGTTTTCAAAACATTGGAATATTCATCAAAACTTATATTTAGAAGAATATGTATGAGTGAATTGTATTTATTAGTTCATATTTAACAAATTTTTAATTTAATTTTGTATTTTTCAGTTTTCTCGATATCTCCGTAAATCTTTTCATAATTTTTTATTGACATTTTTTTTAATTTATTCAACATTTATTTTCTTTTTATATTGGGGCTGAAAATCAAAATTATATTTCTTCCATAATATTTGTGAGAAAATATCCCCAAATCATTTTAATAATCTACTACTAAAAAAAGAATATAAGTGTTTTGATTAATATATGTGGAGTAAATAAGAATAAGACATTTATGAAGCAGTTAAATATACTTTCATACAAAGATTTATATTCGCTTATCAAAAGAAAATTTAAAAGAATATCTCAAAAAAGGAGATTTATATATTCACATTTAACTTAACAGATGAGATTTTTTCGTATGATTACATTTTATAATTTATTTCTCTCATACATATCAGATGATTATTTGATCATTTAAATCTATTTAGATAATTTTAATATTTATTATATCATCCTTTTCAAATTTTAACCAACTTTTATTGTGCCCGGTTAAGTTGGTTAAAACTTTTTCTGCAAAAGTTATAATCCTCTCAATATATATTTATCAAAAAATTCGTTGTTAAACAACTCGAAGCTCGTGTTATTGTTCGCTCGAAACGAAGACATTTCAGCTCGATATATAAACGAATAACGCTAATAAACGAATTTCAAACGACCCAACACAAACAAGAGCTCGCTCCAAGTTTCATACACCCCTTATCTCCAAATATTAATAACTTTCCAATTTCTTTTGTATTTAACCATGGTTGACTTTGATCAATCATGATTAAATGTTAGTCAACTTATATTGAGCCTTATTACTATAATCAACCTCGTCAGCTCAATTGTATTAGGAATACTCTGTTATCACACCCCAGGTTCTAAAGGTATTACATAAAATTTTAACTAGTCTATTCGATTTCTTTATTATATTTTTTTATAAAATGCATCTTGATCAGTGGGCAAAAAATATTTAATTATAATCAAATCATTAATTTTTATCTCTATTTTTTGTATGAACGCATTGATCGTTCTATGCAATATGAGCAAGTTAATTTTTCTATAATGATCTGTCTTGATAACACGTTATAGATTAAGCGTGTATGTTAATCAAGTCAGCTTGTGACCTCAGCTCATAAATAGCTCAGTGAGCTAACAAACCAAGCTCAAAGCGACTTCGTTAGGTCAAAGCCAGCTCTTTTAATAAGTATTAATATAAAATCTACTTAAATTTTAATAGTTTAAGTGTATAATTATTAAAATGATTAATAGTAGATTATTTGTGATATTAATTTATATTAATAATATAATAAAATGATTAAAATATTCTCGAGATATGTTAAAATATACTTTGA
Organism: Cymbidium sinense; assembly: GCA_021442155.1. Classification (NCBI taxonomy): domain Eukaryota; kingdom Viridiplantae; phylum Streptophyta; class Magnoliopsida; order Asparagales; family Orchidaceae; genus Cymbidium; species Cymbidium sinense. The sequence continues at coordinate 122,588,387 of CM038217.1, forward strand.
TACTAAGGGGTTGTTTGATTGCATTTGGAGTGCACGTATTTTAACTTTTTTGTTTGGCAGTAAAATAAATTTAATGTAATGTAATGTATTCCAAATACATTAGAAAGGTCATTTTCTGATTTGAATTTGCACTGATGTACTTCGTTCAGTTACGTATTGCTATAAATAAATTTAAGATAAAAATATATGAATAACTTTGAATAAATGCACATTACAAATAAAAATGAGAACCAAAAAAATAAAAAGATGTAGAACTTAGTATCTTTATGAACTGAATGAACTTGAATGAATATGAAATCAAATTTATAAGAATTTAAAGAACTTGCTAGCAAATAAACAAAATCGCACCTTCACTAACTTGAAGAAAGGGATGCCCTATTTACAACAAGAGAAATATTTTTTGTGGGGCCGACCACATGAGAATGCAAATCATATACAAATAGAAATTATAACAATTTGAAAAATACGAGAAAGATTTTACCTCATAGTAAAGGATATTGGATTTACATCACATGCACAAACTAACAAAAAAAATGTCATTTACAAATCACAAAATGAATTTTACGCATATCCTTACAACAAAATTTAGATAATTTCAAGTATTGCAAGAATTTCATGCAAATTAGCTAAAATAATATGCAAATATATCATATAAGTGCACTAAAAATCATTTTTAAGTGCATAATATAATTACATCAAAAGATGTGGATATCATCAAAACAAAACATTTGCTTGTGCTGTGATGAATATGTTGAACATTCAACCCACATTTGAGATTGTTGCGTAGATTAAAATAGGTTAAACTTAAAATTTTGCATCGACTGTAACAATTTTTTTTTTTTTTTGAAACTTTATAAAATCTTACTTTCAAAATTAAAATCATAAATAGCTAAGCATCTCTTGAGCATAATGCCCACCTATAGAGTAGGCTGGCCATCAGTTTAGCATGTTTGATCCTTCTCATAAGGAGTGGAGTTGAAAAGACCAATGCACTCAAGTAATGAATTTGAACTAATTTGAAAAAAAAAATTAATTAATTTAAGTAATCTAATCAAATAGATTGGCATCATCATAGACTAGGAACTTAACAATCATAGATCTTACTATATCATTTTTGTTTTGTGTTTGTATGAAACCTTCAATGCTCTAAACCAAAAAAATTTATTTTAAAATGTAAAGTGATTCATAAATTTATATCTACAAACATCCTATATATAGGGCATAGTTGATAAAGTTTATAATGTAATGAACATTTAAGTAAATTAAAGTAATATAAAATACTCATTAACTCAATCATATGCTTGTGAGAAAACGGGTCTATAATTTAGCAAACCTCCAAATAAATTTAGACAATGTGCAAGTTATAGACCTGTCCTCTATAAGTAAATAGAGTTAATGAAGTCACTTAAATATTCCAATAATAATTGTGTTGATATAAAATCTCAAGCAAATAGGTTATTATTATCAACACATCCCAAATTCTATTGCCAAATCATTGTGAGTTTAAATTTCAAACAAATGCAAAATATCTAAGAAAATCAACAAAGTAAAGAAGATGTTAGGTGAAACTCATCACCTAATATTTCATCATCTACACTATGATTTGTCATATATTCGTGCCATATTAGGTGTACATTTAAAATCATTGTTCAAAGTTTCATGCAAAAAAAGAATGTGGGACATGGTAGACCTCAATCAAATGATTTTACCCCAAATAACACTAAGAAAAAAAGCATTTATGACTAGGGCTTTATTTGATGATTTATCACAAAATGACAATTAAATTGCAATGACAATTAGAGCACCTGTGCCTCTAAATGGCCTAAATTCTCTATGCTTTGAATTATAGATACACATGATAGAATATAAATAGCATAACCAATGGCTCATAGTAAGAATCATTCAATCGTTGGATAAACAAACTTCTCTAATTAAGTAGATCAAATACATGCCAAACCAAAATCATAGAACCATGAGATCTTAATTAGATTTTTTTATTATCCACTCACTATTTTCGAGTCCTAAATCAAGTTGTTCTTATCATATACTATATTCTTAATGCTTATCAACTTGGTGAAAATTTTCTCTCATCATGAAAAGGTAATTAACCATAAAATCTTGCACCTATCAAAACTTAGAAGTAGATCTTAAATTCTTTGTAAGATGAGGAAAAAAATCTCATGTAATATCTTATCTAAAAATCTAACTACTGGTTTTATTTTTTGGATGTGGAGGACATTGAGGTATGATATACTATCTCAAAGATAGAGGCATCACCCTTTAATGGATCTAATCATCTAATAAGGACTCTAGGCATGATGGGTCTTCAAAATACTAGATTTTTCTCTTGCTTTACATAGATGAATAAAGTAGGGTTTTATTAAAAATTCTTAAGTTCTATGGAGGCAAGCCTCCATAGTTAATTACATCTTAGAGGATGAAATTTTTTAAGAATACTCTTGATTAAAGTAAACAATTATCATCTAAAGGTTTCAAGGTTGGGTATCAAATGATTGGTTATGTTTGGGAAATCAATTGGGAAAGTTCAAGGAGAAGACTTATTTTGGAATCTAAAGGGAGGAAGTATGAAATGCTCATGATACTTGAAAGCTAGTGAGCATTCTAATCTATCATATAATTGGGCTTTATGTATTTGAAAGTGAAGAGATTTATTTATTTGAGTTAAATTTTATTAGATTGAGGGGCTTATAATCCACTAACACAAGATTGTGGAAATGCCTAAGATGTGAAGATTTATGCTTGTAGCCCAAAAAAAAATTGCTACCGATCCTAAATCTATGGAGCTTTAGTGCGAGCTAAAAGTAACCTAAATCTAACGATAGATGGACATAATGGTTTAACTCACAAAAGAGAATAAATCGTCGACTTTTGAACTTATAACTTGAGTGGCCGCTAACTCTCCTACATTTTAAAATTATGTAGTCGATCTTGTGAATTACAAGATAGATAGATAGTTATTTAATTTCAAAAAATTAAAGTCCAAAACCCACTCCCTAAGAGACTAGAGCATGAGTGTTATGAGTATATGACTTAATCTACAAAATACAAAATCTTTTTAAATTTATTTCATTTTTCACACCATTTAGACAAAGACTTTGGGATTTTTATATGTCTAAATGCATGATGAAGGTTGATTATTAGCTAAATCAAAATAAAAGATGATGAAACTCCATCGGTATTGGTTTCTCTCATGATTCAAGCATCGTGTAAGGATGAGGCCTCTTTTAATAAAAGTGACTCAAGATGATATGCATGATATGAGACATACACCATACGGTGGGTTGCTAAATCTTTTAATTATGATTTATGTCCTAGTCTTTCATGAGATTATAAATTATTTAAAATTTTATTATGAATGATTAGTTGGATAGAAAATTTAGTTTATCCTAAGAGCCTACCACATCCCATACATTAAGACATCAAACATGAAGAAACTATAAAAAGCGGCCATCTAATGCGTAATTTAAATAAATCATCAATCAATTTTATAATTACACAAAGAATAATAGGCGTCGATTCCTGGTATAACCAAAAGAAGAAATATGGATAGCGAGCTCTACCCTACACGGAATATGAAAGAATAATTACAATTAGAATTAATACATACTATGGGGGTTGTGGTGTTTATTTTGAGATGTGGGATACCATCTTAGGTGGTACTTATTAAAATAATTGGGTATAACATTAAGGAATGATGTACTATCTCGAAGATAGAAATCACCACTATAATGGACTCTAATAAGGACTCTTAAGGCATGATGGGTCTTGATATACCGAGATCTTTCCCTACTTTACATAAAAAAAGTAAAGTTGGGTTTATTTTAAGGGTTAGTTAAGTTTCCTATGAGGCAAGCCCCATAGTTAATTACATCCAGGAATGAGAATTCTTAAGAATACTCTTGATTAAAGTAGATAATTAGGGTCTCCAAAGATTTCAAGGTTAAGACTATCAAAGATTGGCATTATTTAGAAAATTAAATGGGATAGATCAAGAAGACTTATTTTGGAATTTAAAGAGAGAAATGCTCATGATACTAGGAAGTGAGCATTCCAACTATTAATTGGGATTTATATTTTGAAATTGAAGAGAGTTAATTATTTGGGTTGACATTTTATTAGAATCTTAGGACTTATAATCCAAACATAAGATTGTGGAAATAACTAAGAGGTGAGGATTTTGCTTGTAGCAGAAGGAAAGCTTACCTCGGATCCTTAGAGAGCTTTGGCAGGAAAAAGCATGACCTAAATCTAAGGTAAAAAAAAGGGTATATGGTTTACCTCCACGAGAATAAATCCTTATTTGGACTTATTACGCCTGAGTGGTAGAACTAACTCCTGCTTTAAATCTATGTAGGTCTTATGCTTTACAAGATGGCTAAGTTGTTATTTATTTAGAGAGAAACTAAGTTCTTAAACTCACTCCCAGAGACTAGCATGAGTGGTATGAAACCATGACTTAATCTAATGCAAATTTTATCAAATTTGTTTGATTCTTTTGGACTCTTTGTTTTGACATGTATGATATTTTGTATGTCTAAATGAATGAGAACTTGATTATGGGCCAAATCAAGAGAGAAAGAGGTGTTCTTCCATCAAAGTCTCTCACAGTTAAGCCTTCATTCTCAGCAGATAAAGCCCCTCTTAACAAGAGTGGAAGAATATGACATGCATGATATATATTCATTCATCAAGGGGTTGCTAAAATTATTATCTTGATTCCTAGACTTTTATGTGAAGTTATGAGTTATTTTAAATTTTAATTGTGAGTTATTAATTGGGATAGAAAAATTAATTTTTATCTTAAGAGCCTTCTCTCCACACATTCAAACATCAATCATAAAGAAATTATAAAAGCATGTTAGTGCAATCTAAACATAACATCAAATAATTTTATACTACCATAGAGAATAAAAGGCTAGTGCGGTTGTTATTGACAGAAGAAAAAAATGGGTAGTCGAACTTATATCTTACAGATTATAAAAATAATACATCTTCTAGGGTCTTCTTCATGTCTTCCTTCTCTTTCCTTTTGATTTTCAAAGGAATCCAGGCACCCCGAGGACTAATCCTTTTGCTCATCTAATCCCCATAACACTAATCTAATTCTAATGCAAAATTATATTAAAATAGGAAAAGTAAATCTACACACAAAATAAATGTTAGTAACACAATCAGCTTATATGAATAATTTGGACCACATGGGTAAACCACCTATCCTAACATGAGTTATGCTTAGGGCTAAGCAACTATAAAAAATTTATATTTTATTACAATGACTTAAGCACAACCCCTCAAGTAAAATATGATTAGGCTAATCACTACTACCATCCTATGAAATATACACTAACATCTAGTCTAAAATATTACATCACAAAACAAAACACAACATCATATACAATGCCCTAACTTAGCACTAGAAGTGGTGACTTAGTATTCTAATGTGTGCTTAAGGTTTGTGGCAAGACTTTACTAGCTTCTTTAGTTTAAGTTTCAATTTGAGTTTGAATTTGTTTAAATTTTACCTTTGGGTGATTTCAATTTAAATGATTTAATGATTTATTTTCATTTTTATTTCACTTTTATTTGGTTAAAATGATGTTTAGGTTTTCAAGAATGAAGAGTAGAATGAATTCCATTTGTACAGAACTCACCTATTCTACATCCTAACCCTAAAGAATCTAACTAAGGTCCCAAGTATCTTAATTAGCCCATTTGAATTTATGTAATTCATTTGATTTGATTTAATTTAATTGATAGAATTTAGAATTTGAGTTTATTTGATTGATTGATTTTGAAGATGTTTTGGTTTAATTACATCTTGATAATTCAATATCCTTAATATCTAATGAAGTTTAAGTTTGTTTAAATTCATGTGTTTTTTGATTAATTAATTTTAGATTAGATGTTTTAATTTAATTAAATCTGATAATTCAATATCCATCTCTAAATGAAGTTTAAGTTTGTTTAAATTCATGTGTTTTGATTGATTAATTTTAGATTAGATTTTTTTGGTTTTAATTAAATCTTGATAATTCAATATCCTTAATTCTAATGAAGTTTAAGTTTGTTTTAAATTCATGGTTTTATTGATTAATTTTTTAGATATTTTTGGTTTAATTAAATCTTGATAATTCAATATCCTTTTAAATTAATATCTAATTCTTTCTTGATTATGATTGTGACTTAATTTATATATTTATTTGATTTGATTATGGTTCATTTATTTGTAGTTTGATCAAATTAGATTAATTGAGATTTTATTTTGATTTTAATTGAGTTTGATTCTTGTAATTAGATTTTATTTTTAATCTCATCCATTTGTCAAAGTTTGTTTGTATTTTGATTTCACATTGGATAGTTAATTAGTTTATCTTATTTAAGTTGAATGAGATTTGATTTAATATTAAATGATGAGAGTTTAATTTAATTTAATTTGATTTAATTTGATTTGATTAGCTTTATTAGTCTAAGGGTTTAGTTGATTATGTAATTAGTTAATTAAGAAGTGTATTTATGTTAATTATAAAGATTTGTTTAATTTTCAATTTGATTTCATTTTATTTTAGGTTAATGATGTAATTAATGACTTAATAATTTAAGTTTAATTTAAGATTTTGATTAGTATTTAATTGCATTTTATGATTAAGTTTAAGTTTAATATGATTAATTTGATTGACTAATTATTTTATTTAAGATATGTGATCAAATTAATTAGTAGATTAATTAAGTGTTTGATTTGAATTTTAATTTAAAAAAGTTAATTTGGTTTATTAAGATGATGGATTAATTTATTAAGTTTGCATTAATTAGGTGTTTATTCAATTGGATTAGCTTAAGGGTAATTAGTTTAATTAAGAAGTGTGTTTAAGTTAATTATTAAATTAAATAAAGATTTATTTTTAATTTAATTTTATATTTAGATTAATGATGTAATTAATGACTTAATGATTTATTTAATTTAGGATTTGATTGGTATTTAATTGCATTTAATTTTGATGCTTAAGTTTAATATGATTAATTTGATTAATTAATACTTGAGGGTGTGATTAATTATTAAATTTAATGTGGGTTTGATTTAAGTTTAATTAAGAGTTAGCTTTAATGTAATTTATTTAAATTAATTTGATTAATTAAGATGATGGATTAATTCATTAAGTTTGCATTAATTAGATGTTTAATTAATTAAGTTTGATTAAGGGTAAAATTTTTAAATCATTAGATTAATTAAAGTTTGTTTAATTAGAGATTAATGACTTAATTTCCCACATGATTGTTTGATTTGATAGTTTTAATTAAGTTTATTAAATTTTTGATTAAAGATCATTTTATTATCATTTGATTAGATTAAGTGATTTAATTATTTATTTTTATTTCAATTAAACTTGATTATTCATAATCATAGTTAGGTTTGATTTTCTTCATTTATTATATTTTATTGATTTCATTCATGTTTGATTTAGTTATTTATGTATTAATGGCTAATTAATTATCTTATTCCAAATGGATGTTTTTAAATATGATTTAATCATATTAATTAAGTTTACTTTAACTTTATTTAATTTGATTAATATTAAATGATTATGTTGAATTGGTTTATTAATCAATTTGATTTTTAGTTTATTTAATGATTAATTAGTTTTAATTTATTTATATTCTAAGGAGTTTCATATGATTAAGATTTCATGCTTAGTGTAGTTTAGTTATACTAGTTTGACCCATTAAAGTTTCTAGATTTTTTTAATTTTAAGTTTGATTTAAGATTTAATCATTTAATTGAGTTTTATTAATTTAAATAGTTTAATCATATTTAATTTAATTTCTAAGGATGATATTTTTTTTGATTTGAGGTTTGATTAATGATTGCTTAATATTATTTCATTTTGATTTTGATTTGATATTTAAATTATTTTTAGATTATATTTAATTAATTGATTAAACTTTAATCTAAGTTTTATTTGGTTTTTAGGATTTAAAAAAATCACATTATTTTTTTTTTAAGAGTCCTAGATGTCAAGGAAGTGATTTAATTTTGAAGATTTTTGTAAATTTCTGATTTTATTTGATTTATTTTATTAAAATGGACAATGAATTTCAAAATTTAATTTCTCCCAATCTGAAGTCTTTTCACTTGAAATTTTATGGTAGGTGTTTTAACTTTAATTTCAATCCTAAAATTTCAACTTAATGACTTATATTTTGGTTTAATTAATGAAATTTATTTTACTAAAACTCAAATTAAGCTCAAAACCATTAGTAAAATTTGGATTTTGATTTGTTGGATTCCTCTAAAAGGTGAATCCAAAGCTTTGTTTGTAATTTTCATTAAGTATTTTATTTTTTATAATTTTTGAAGTTTCAGTGATTTAATTTTTTAAATAAAAATGATTTTTCTATTTAGAAATCGCCATGCACGATGTGATAATGCGCACGGAATCAGACGGTTGAGATCGCGTTGTCATAGGCATGTCGCGGTCAAATCGACCATGAGCAAACAAGGAAGATCGCTCATGATTCGACCATCATCACAAATCGCGTAGATCGCATCCAAAGCGCCGATCAAGGATAGCGATCTGGATCTAAGAAAACCGTGGGATTGATGGTCGAGATGAGCGGAACAAGAAAAAATAAGTTTTTTGGAAAATGAGAAATTTCTAAGTGAAAACTTATCCAAATGGACTTTCATGATTCATATTTATTTTCTAATTGGATGATTTAAATATAAAATGATTATCTAGGAAAATTCAAAATAAGAAAAATCATCACAAATGAAGATCCTAAGTCGCTAGTTTGACAAAATTTACCTCAGGATGGTTTTACGGTGAAGATGAGGAACTTAGTATGTAAGAAGCTTTGGAATGATTTTAACCTTGCCTCCCTTAAAACATCTTCTCTCCATGTCACCATCATGAAAAGTATTTGTGCAAAAAATAGTTTGGAGAGGTGGGGATGTCCTTTTGGGTCATGGCTTGGTTTTAAGAGATTTGGCAATTTGAGTCATAAGGATTATATTGGGTCATATGAAGAAGGCCAAATAAATCAAACAAGGTTTAAATTAGTTCAAATGATATCAAATTTTGATTAATTTGATTTAATTTTCTTAGAATTGATTTGGCTCATTTGATCAAATGGGTCAAATGGGTCAAGTTGATCAATTTGACCAAAATTGGCCAAATTGGCTGGTTATGGGTTGATTCATCAATTGGCTAATTGAAGATGAATGTGGTCTTTGGTTTGAATCAATTTGATTTAATTTAAATTTTGGGCCAAATTGACCCTTTAGCCAATTTGGGCTATTCAAGTTGACCAATTGGTCAAATTAGACTCAATTATGGCTTTGGTCAAGTTCAATAATCAATTTGGAATGAACTTCCATTGGTTGCAATTTGGTTAGATCATGATTTGACCCAATTTGGTTTTTTAGGCCAATTTATCAACTTGGATCAAATGGCCAATTTGGCTCAATTGGTGATCAAGTCATATTTAAATATTGATTTTGGGTTGATTCAAATAGTTTCAATCAATTTGATGTGGATGATTTCCTAGTTTTGGTTCATTTAAAGTTGACTTGGTCAAATGACTAACTTGATTTGACCCAATTGATTGCATTGATCATCCTGGTGATCAACAATCATGGTGGAAGGTTTTGGTGAGCTTGGTTCAATCCAATTTGGGATTGAAGTTGGCCTCAGGTCACTTTGGGTCAAGTGGACCTAAGTGGGTCAATTGGTTTGGTTTTGGTTTGATTTGAGTTTAGTTGAACTTATATATGAGCCCTAGATTGAAATATAAAATTCAACGATAATCAATTTGGAGTCCAATAGGTTTTGGCTCAATTGAAAGTTTTAAGTCAAAAGGGCTAAGTTAGGTTTGACTTGGGTTGACTTTTTGGTTTGATGATTGTAGTTTATTTATATTTGGATAAATGATTGAATGAATGATTGATTCAGAGAAAATTCATTGGTTTTGACTTGATTTGATAGAATTTGGCTAAGTCCAAAGAATTGGCTTAAAGGGCTTGGGATTGAGTTTGGATTTGATTTTGATATAGTTTTGGTCATTTGAATTTGGATTTCATTTATATTTGTGAATATAAATGAAGAATAATTGATTTATAAAGATCAATTGAGTTTGATTTGATCTAAAGGGAGTTTTGGCTAGCTATGAATGTGGTTCATATGGCTTAGAATTTGAAGATTTGAATTTGATTTCAATCATTTGGAGTCAAATTTAAAATTAGATTTGAATTTGAATTTGAATTTTTGAGATTTGAATGGGTTTGATTTGAGAAAGTGTATCTAGACTAGTATAGAATTTCTTAAGCCCTAAGGCATAGCCTAATCTTATGATTAACACTTCTAAGTCTCTAAGCTTAGGTTAAGTGTTCACCTAATCACTAGAAGTGTCTTATGACTAAGGAGTTCTTAGTGTCTAGAAGAGTCCTAAGTCTAAGAGAGGAGGTTAAGAGCTCACTCCAAAAGTGAGGTCAACAAAAGGACCCCAATGTGGTGTAACCGACAAGACACATATCGCTGGACCAAAATGATCAACAACATCCGTAAGATTGCAACAAATAATGGAAGTGATCTATACCTAGACCAAAGGTAGAGAATCATGATCTAGTAATGATCTCTCAAAAAGAGAGGACTGAAAGAATCTTGTGGGATTGAGTATGAACCTTCCACTTGGGAAACAGTTCTGCTATCCTAGGGATAAGAATTTGATTTGATTTCTTTGATTTTTTTGATTAGACTCCACTGGGAGGTTGGTTTAATTTGTTATGGCTCCACTGGAGAAGGGTTCTAGATTGAGGGCATATCCGGATGTACACTTTAAATTTATTTGATTTAGATCATAGGAGGCTAATTTGATTTGCCTCCTGAGGAGAAATTTGGTTTATTTTGATATGTTTAATTTGACTATGGAGGAGGTTGGTTTTGAATTTATTTTGTATGGACCGTGTGCGATGGACTACACTAAGAAGGAGCCATGGCCTTGGCCCTGCCTTTAGATTTATAAGTCCAAAGGGGTAGTCTACCGCCATAAGGTAGGACTATCCAACCTAAGGGTTGCTTTGTGCAATGACTATTAGGAAGAAGGCATAGACTTACATCTTCCAAAGTAGGATCAGCTGGGTGATTTATGACAACACATCAACCCTACCTAAGAAGACTACCGAGTGAGTGCGCTGGGTCTTACCTCAACTCAAGAGTAGTCAATGATTAATTTGATTTATATTGATTTGATTTAATTGATTTAATTTAATTTGTGTTATGTGGACCTCTATGCTGATGGACCCACGAGAAGGAGCTATGTCGGCCTTGACCTATCTCAAATTTACAGTCCAAAGGGGTAGTCTACCGCCACAAGGTAGGACTATCCACCTGGGTTGCCTTTGCAATGACTTTAGAAGAAAGCATATTTACATCTTCCAAAGTAGGGATCTTGGGGTGATGATGGCATAAATCAATCCGACCTAGGGTGACTATTTGTGAATGCCGCTATGGACTCATATCGACTCAAGAATAGTCAATTAATTTAATTTTAGATGGACCCCATGTGTGTGATGGATCTACTAAGAAGGAGCTAATATCATCCTAGACCTATCTTAGATTTACAAATCCAAAGGATACTACCAACCAAGGTAGGGTGCCTTTGCAATGGTCAAGTTAGAAGAAAGCGGGACTCATCTTCCTAAATAAGGAACCACTGGGTGATCTCACTATTGCAACAAATCCCGACCTAGGCTTCCCCGCTTTGCAAATGTGCTAAAAGAATGCATAACTTATATCTTTCAAAGCAAAGAGACCACGGGTAACTCTTGGTGGCACAACAAGTTGAACTAAACCTAAATGACTGAGAGTGCCACTGGGACTTATCTCAACTCAAAGTAGTCGCAATTCCTATAGGAGTTTTGTTGACACTACCTAAAGATAGATGCCGCTTGGGAAAGGGGCCACTGGGGCTTGAATTCTAATCCACAAGAGAAGATATATTTATTTATTTTATATTTGCATGGACCTGTTGGTTTAGGGACCAACCGAGAAGGAGCTTATATCGCCTAGACCTATCTCATTTACAGGGAGAATGAATGCATCCAAAAACAAATTCTCCAACCAGGTGGTTACTATGAAAGGGGACCAATCCAAAAGTAACGGTAGTGTCTAAATGGGGTCGCAAAGGATGTGATCCAAATAGAGTGCCCTGTGGGAGGACGCTAAAGGCTTAATCCAAAAACCCTAAAGAAAGCATGTGGGTATTCTGACAACAAGGAGAAAGCGGGACTCACATCTGCCAAGAGTGGTGTATCCACGTGTCGCCATCAACATGGCATACCAACCAACCCAGTGCCAATAATCGCCTAGAAAGAAGGCTTACACATCCTCTAAAGCAAAATTGAGATAGTCTTCTCGATGGATCCACCTAGATGACTACTAAGTGAGTCTCAGTGACCAAACCCAGTCAAAAGTGGAGGAAAGGAGCCTTGGGGACTTATCCTAAACCTCAAATATACTCAACCTAAATGATGATAGTTCAAGAAGAAAGCATGTTTACATCCTCTAAACAAAGTCAACATGAGGTAGTTTACCGCTACAGTGAGGCCTATCAAACTAACAAGGCGCTCACGGTCAAGTTAGAAGAAAGCATGGGACTCACATCTCCAATAAGTGACCGGGTGACACTACCAAGGTAGCATGTCAAACCTAGAAAATGAGTGAGTGCCACGGGCTTGCTCACATCAAAATAGCCGAGATAAAGATATGTTTTATTTGTATTGTGAAAGAGGAATAGGATGCCACGGGTTCTCTTACACCTATCCTAAACAAAAGAATGGATGAAATGGTGTCAGGGGGTAATTGACTCCACCAAGAAAGGATGCTTGTTCTCTTACACCTAACTTAGTTGTACTAAATATGCCTCTTGGGTTCTCTTACACCTATCCTAATAGACCTGGAGGATCATTTTGTTTGTGTTTGTGTTGTGGAGGGATAGGATGCCTTGGGTTCTCTTATACCTACCTAAATACATCATGGATTCACAAGCAAAAGATATTTCTAACATAGAAGGAAATTTGATATGAAAAGAAGTTTTATTGATAATTATTTTCAAACAAGATTTATGGATAGTATTTCTTTAAGTAGAGCCCATTGATTGGAAGCATAGCTCTCCTTACAATTTATGAGTTGATAAGATCCTCCTTGGTCCTTCTCTATGGCATAAGGGCCTTCCCAAGTGGGTTCAAACTTGCCTCCATCTTCGCAACAATTGGTCCTTAGAACTAAAATAAGCTCTTACTTGAAAAGCTCTAGGATACCAACTTGTGAGCTTGAATCATCTTGGCTTTGTATAACTCGATTTTGGCATGCAGATGCCTCTCCTCCAAACCTTCAAGCTCTTCCAACCATAACTGTCCATTGTGATACTACTGGCTATCCTTAGTGATGGGAGTTGGACTTCAACAGAATGGCTTCATACACTAAGGAGGGTGGTAGATTGAGTTGGAGTTCTATGTGGTGTGCCCAAGGCTTCAACTAACTGTCATGTCATTATTGTGTTCATCAAGTGTCTTCAATATTTGAATGAGAGTTTTGTTGAAGGCTTCGCTAACCCATTTTCCCTTGATAGTAGATGGTAGAATATCTCCAATCTATGATGTCTCAAAGGTGATTTTAGTGCTCTTGAATACATTATTGGATATCATCGAGGCACCCAAACCTATATATATATGGTTCAAAAAATTGGAGCACATGTCGATTGTGGATTTCTCTAAGTGGGATTGCCTCCACTTGGAAAAGTAGTTGGTCAGCTAGAATGAGATGACCCTTGGAAGAAGGAGGATCGATCGACCCAATGTCGATACCAACACTCAAATGCCATGAGGCCAATGTAGATGTAGAATGTTGTGGTTGATGACCACCACACTTGTACACATTTGGCATCAGGCTACTCCATTTGATCTGGTCATCTTGATTAAGCGCATAGTCTCTGATCTTGGCTTCATGTTATCATCACATAGGATGTATATGATCATCCACGAGCAGAAATGGCTCGCTTCACATGTTTTCCGATATAACCAGATGATAATCCATGAAGACTAACTCCACCGGCTTTCTCTGGTGGTAGTTTCCTTTAGATATCTATAAATGAATGGTCTCTCCATCAACTCTTTTGCAATCACTCTCCCTTTCAAGAGAGAATCTCTGATGAGTTCAAGATCAATAAGGGATAAGACTTGTCTATTTTGGACCCTTATTGGAATGGACTCATCTTCGACATGCCAACTCTTGGCAAGCTTGGCTAATGCATCTATTTGCATTTTCTCCTCGAGAATCTTAAGATGGTAACCTGGATTTGGGCCAACAACCCATGGTATACTTGATGGAGCTTTTAGAACCTTGTAAGACCCAAATATTTGGTTGATGACTAACGAGAATCTCAAAGATGTTGATACTGGATGCATAGTAATGACTAACTCTGACGACAAGCCTCATATTCTTCGTATTGGTGCATGGATTGACAGATGATGAGAATCTCATCACATGGTCTGAGTTAGGAGAACTATTCCTCCTACCCTTTGGGATAGTAAATTATGGTTCTTCTCCTCAGAGGAAGCACCATCAAAATACATCTCCCAATGGTGAGCAAGTGTCCCCTAAGTTCATGATTTGTTCATCGGAGATCAGGAGAATCAGAGTGGGAAGTGCCGCTAAGAAATCGTAGCTATCCTTTCATCATGGGTAAGATGATGTCAAAGAGATAAATCATGGACCAATGCACAACCATCTGATAAGGTGGTTTTGTCATGAGATATTGCAATGGATTGATTCGAGATCAAGTTCACCTTATGAGAAAGCATGTAGTGTCATCTTTGGGATGCAAAGATTAAAGCTAAAATACTTTTCAATAGGTGGAATTTGTCCTCAAGAGAGAGATGATGACCGAGTAATAGAGCATTTTCTTTCCCTTCATCATTTGAGCCAACAAAGCACCAAGGAGTCATATAATGCAAAGGTAATATGAAGGTAGATATGGGAAAAGATCATGTAGTGCTTTATGATGTCTTGGCATGTCGACTTATCATCCAAACTTGGCATCTTTTTGATAAGTGCCGAGAATGGTTGGCATCTTCTTGATAAAGCATCTTAGATATGCCAACCCCTTGGAATGACCGAAGTTGAGTTAGGGGGCATTTCTAAGATAGCTTTGATCTTATCGATTGATTTTATCGTGGACAACAAACCCAAGAAATTTCCCAAAGCTACAATGCACACTTCGGGGTTCATTTTGAGGTTGTATTATCTTAACCATTCAAAACTACTCTCAAGTCAAAGAGATGGTTTTTCTTTTCTTTTTTTACGAGATCATCACGATTCAACTTGATGATGAATGAGTTCATCAAGATTGAGTCATGGCTCGCCGGGTATGTGCACCGATTTTAAGGCATGACCTTATATAAATAATATTGACGGGTTCAAAAGTAGTGTTTCTTTCATCCTGGGGCCATCTTGATTTGGTTGATCCCATCCATAAAGGAGAATACTACATGAGATGAGGCAATGTCCACCATTAATTCGGTATAGGAAGTAAAATTCATCCTTAGACATGCCTTATTTAGATCCCTAAAATGCATATGCGAATTTGGCTTTTTTCTTAATCGGGATGACACCGCCAACCAGGGGATATTTTTCTTCCTAATAAAGCGATCATCGCTTTCTGATTTCAAGTGACTATGTCAATGTCTAATGCATCTAGGAGCCTATATAGCATTAGTTCTATTAGTTTGTTGACCGCTATGTCGTGAGATAGACGGCATCTCTTCATAACTCATGCAAAGCAATCCTTAAACTCAATAGCTAACTAAGTCATTTTCTTCTTCATTTAATAAGGAACTGATGTATGTCTGGATTATTCTTCCTTCAAGTTGATTTCTGAGCTCATCGATGGTTGATCTGATCTCTTCTTTGAACTCTGGTGCATCTCTAACTTCAAAGCATTACTGATCATCTAAGTTTCTAAACATACCTCCTCATAAGAGTTAGCATGATTTGAAGAACCTATCGACTCCAAATGATTTATATGATGACAGCAATGGTTCATCATCATGGACCCACAAATGAATCCTAGTCTGGTCTTGATTGATGTTTGTTGTCCCATAGCCTTTCAAAGTAGACTGTTTAGACCAACAAGTATGTGGGATTAATCCTTTTGCTAAATTAAGAACACAAGTACCAATCAAAAGGTAATTTTATTAAATCTTTATATGAATCATCCTCAAGTTCTACATCAACTTCGACTTGAGGATGATGCTCCCAATAAAAATCTCTTTGGTTTACATTTGTGGATGACTTGGGGCCTCCTTAACTAAAACCTTCAACTTTGAGAAGAAAGTGAGGTTAGAGCTAAAGTTCCAACCATTTCCTCACTCATAATATGATTGATACATTCATGCTTTGCTTGAGGCCCAGTCTTCATCATCTCTGCTAATAATGTCACCTTGAGGGACCCCCAAGAGTTGGCATGCTAACCACATGAGACTCATCCTCCAAACTAGATCTAAGTCTATGTAGAAGGGGTACTGAGTAAACATAGCTCCTATTTGGCCACCAATAAGGAGGTCTTCCACCTCTAACTCCTCTAATTTACCTCTTCCTCTGGTGGAGGTCAAGTCATCCCATATGTTCAATGGAGGAACAAACTGGTAATGTAACATCCGCTCTACCTCTTCCTTGTTTGATTCTCGCCACTTGTATTTTCATTTTCTTCCTTTTTTCTTTTTTCTTTTTCTTTTTTTCTTTTTCTTTTTCTTCTTTTGTTTTTTTTCTTTTATTTTGAACATTCACCAAGCCAAGAATAGACTTTTGATTTTGAGGAAGATAGTAGTTGCATCTCATAAATCGACCTCTAACTAAGAATGGCTTAAGATCTCCTTTGACATAATATTCCTCCACCCTCTGAATGCACTGGTGTAAAGAAGATGGAACCATTGTTGTATGTATCCAAGGCCCCAAAAGTAATGAAAGATGTATCTGAAGTCTATTATGTAAACTTGGCTTTTCTTCTCCAATCATCTATCTCTGGTAACACTATGGAGCCTAAAGCTCTTTCTGTTCATTGAATCCTCTCAACATCATCTCTCCTTGAAAGTTTAGATATGATCCTCAAGTAAGGGTTTTAGACTCATAATGTTCACCGATGCACCTTGATCAACTAATACTCGGAGAGCTGAAACATGTCCACTGAATGTAGGGACGTTGTGCTTATTCCCAAAAAAAGTCTTCATCAATGTAATGTAACTCCGCTTCTCTTGAATAACATGCCTCCTCTCCAATAGAACCGCTAAGCATATTTCTAGATCAAGAAGAGCTTTGATCAATGACTCTCATCTCTTTGGATATAAGGGCATCATATATGCTTAATTTAGCCAACTTTCTTAGCGAGGACATTGTAGTCAACTGGCTGATCCTCCACAAGCATATCCATGGGTGGAGCATCTTGTGGAGGTTTCTTGATATCCAATGGTGTACTACCCTAGAGGTAGAACTTGCTACCGCAGAGGTTGACTTCAATGACTTGGA
This sequence comes from Cymbidium sinense, assembly GCA_021442155.1. Lineage (NCBI taxonomy): Eukaryota > Viridiplantae > Streptophyta > Magnoliopsida > Asparagales > Orchidaceae > Cymbidium > Cymbidium sinense. The sequence goes on from CM038217.1 coordinate 122,605,981, forward strand.
GATGATTTAGTGAAAGTTCTACCCGCTCATCGGTCACAACTTCTCCTATGGGATCATCGAGTCGATGACTCCAAATCAATCTCAATGGTGAACCCAATGATTTAGAATGGAAAATCCATTTCTAAATCAAAAAAGGAATGATCGAACTAGAGTTATCATTATTATTTTGTAGACTTGGAGAGTTTTGAGGAATAAAATAGAGTATCGACAAGATGTAAGTGAAAGCTTTCTTTCATTAGATGGAGGTACATGATAGAAATCTAATAAAGTAAGTGGTAAGGGGTTTAGTGCCCTTGTCCGAATATAACGCTCTAGTAAGAAGAGCTAGGAGGAAGAAGTGGTAACAATGGATGGAGTGCTAAACTGGATGATGTCTTACTATGCTATCCCGCAAGTAAGGTGGATTGGCCGCTGGCATCTTCCCTTCAAGTTGTTTAGCAACTTGCAAACCTTCTTTGAGCTACTTGCACCTACAAGATAACTTTTGATCTTAGATGATTTTTAGGTTCAGATTGGGAGATATCCCAACCTTCCTCTCTTAAGAAGATCGCTTGTATCCCAAGGATTACTAACTAAAGGGTTATCTAGTAAATATTCCTTGGGATGAAATACTAACTATATTCAAGCCGCTAAAGGTAAAGCAATAATTTAAGACATGACCTAGCATGGTGGGGCAAAGTTTGGATCATGACTCTTGCCCACATCCTCCGGCCTCTGCAAGAATTAGGGCTTCTTTAAGAGTTCTTAAAGATCTTCCTACTACCTCCCTCTTGAATGAAAAGGTTTATTCAATTTATCAACAAGAGTAAAATGGTTACTGGGTGGATGGAGTAGAGTATGATATGAGGATATTGTGATGATAGCTGATGGGATGGAGATACAGAGTGGTGGAGGGCTATTGTGATAACGAGGTTTAATATGATACTGGTGGCAAAGAGGGTGAGGAAGTCACATCTGGTCTCTCTCAACTCGGCTCCCTTGTCACCATACTACCCTGCTTTTTTCTCAAATGCTTCTACGTTTGGGCTTTGAGATCTTGGAAAAGGTAACTTTTGACCTCTCCTCAAGACTAGCCACCTTGTTGATCTCAAATTTCAAATGGTAAACCCTTTAAGCATGAGAAGAACCATGAATATTCTTGAAGAATTTTAATGGCATGCTATTCGATACTGATTTGTATTTCATACTTAAATTGCACCATCTAAGAATGAATCAATAAGGGACTCATTTGTTGAGCTACAATGAGATCACCATAATTACCCTTTTTGAGCTCAATAAATCTCTTAATAAAGAGTGCTCCAACTCAAATATCACAATCATTGGATAGTTTACATAATCAAATGCAATGTCTATCAAACTACATGAAGAGATGGAATAAGAGTGCATCATCCACCAGATTGCAACATCTAAAAGTGTGTATATGTGCACGAGGGTTCCTACGCCATAAAAAATTTTGAAGAATGAGGCACAAAACCTTAGGATATTGGACACCATCAAATTCCTCTAGTGTAGTCTACCCTTTGGAATATGAGCCACCTGCTTGCCAATGCATCCTTCACTCGCTTCCACCAATGCTTGATATCTTTTCTTGCATGGAGGTGTGTCCACCACCTTCTATGCAAGCTACCAATGTCCTCATCTACTGGAGATGCTTTTGGCCGATCTAGGACATGCAACCAGATGATCTATCTCTCGATATGTTGTGTAGTGAGGCCTGGTTTGAAGTGCATGGAGGGTTGCTAACAAGTCTTCCATCCTTCTCCATCTTGATCCTCATCATCCTTCATTTAAGTTCAAAGGTGTTGGGTTGAATGGATGGTTCTCTTCCTCAACACAATATCTCAACTACTCTCTCTAAGGAGCTCAAGATGGACCCATAATTCTCAAGAGATCATCCTCATCCGATCAAATTGACCTTTTCTCCTGACATCTGAGCCACTCCTAAGCTCTCTTTCTATAGTACTATTCTGAATCTCTTCTGTGGAATGATCTAACATATAAATATGTAATGCACTGATTGTGCTCTAAAAATGACCCCTTCACGCCTCACTGGAGTGTTAGCTCTAGGGTCATGACTGTTGGAAGAGACATGCTGTACTGATGGGTGGAGTAGTGTCAGAGAGATCCACTACAGACCATGAACCCTTCCCCTTCCATAACTCTTGCCACCTTTGGTAATGGATCACCAATGGAGCTCTTCTCCTGGATGTGCCTTTATGCCTTAAAGGCATGGATGGTCGACTCAGTGATGGTATGGGAGGAGTGGATCGGTGTGGTGGACAACACCGCCTTTACCCTCGAGCTTTTCCCTATGATGGTGTAATTTGTCAAGACTATATTGGTCAATGATCGCCCCATGACTTAGAAAATTGACTATAAGTGAGGCTCCAATGCCCTGGAAAACCTCTCCATTCTCCCCTCAACCTACTCCAAGATTCTGATCTATCTCATGCCCGATAACTCTTGGATACCTCGTTGAATAATACCGGACTCAAATTCTACTGCCACCTACCATAATATCTCTGAGCGCCATAGGACTTTCTCCTATCCTAATGAAACCTCAATATGTGGAGGGAGGTAATGCTATCCTATCCCTCCTCCATCAGAGAGTGAAAACTGATTTACAGCACTGGGAAATCTGAGAACCTTCTAATGATGATCATCTCTCGACATCATGTACCGCATCTTTAGCTCATCATGGGTGATGTTGAGATGCAGATGGAGAGGGAGATCTCGAGGTGAGGCTATCTCATGCCAGATATTTCCTGAGGACCATAGGAGGGCACACCCGAAGCTGTGGGAATAAATTAACCCATAGAACTGATGAGAAACCTCAACTACCTTCCTCTTGGAAGGATACTCGTGTCGAATAGGTCAGATGACTGCTTCATACCTCTCCTGCTACAGTGAGGGCCCCTCACAAGTGATCACCTCAAACCAAAGTACAATGGTGACTCAGAGGAGGTCTGATCTGAGGCCAAATAAATGGAAGGAAAACAAACTTTTGAGAGCTATAATATTAATCAAAGACCAAAAAGTAACTGAAAGAGATTGCATTTGTTGAAATATAACTTGTAATGCCTTGATATTTGATGCAACAAGTTTGAGTTTGAACCCACATCAACAATTCAAATATGTTAAGTGTGGTTCATTGAGATTTGGATATAGAGAGTCTTTGCCATTTGATTTTTAGAACCCATACTCAAATTTAGGTAATTGGTATTTGAGGAGAGATTTTTTGGAGATATTTGTGTTTTGAGTATTTGAAAATATTGATAGTTTAAAAGACCTATATTTTAGCAAATTGTGATTGTGTATTGAAATATTTTTCTTGTGAAAAATTTGATTGTGTGATATTGATTTGAAAATGAGCTTTTATTTAACAAATTTGGTATGTTATGGAGTCATATGTGTTGATTTGTGTTTGATGAGACTTTCACTTAACAAATTTGGTATGTTAAGTGAAAGTTAAATGTGATTGTGAGATAAATTTGCTTTTCTTTTGAAGATGGGAGTTCCACTTAACAAATTTGGTATGTTAATGAAACCCAAAATGTATTGAGATATGTTTATTTTTTTTTATGGAATGAGACTCTCATTTAACAAATTTGTGTTAGATATGAAAATGATTTTTTAACAAAATTATAAAATGATCAAAATGACTCACTTAACAAATTTGGTATGTTAAGTGAAAGTTAAATGTGTTTATGATTTTGAAAATGAAACTCACTTAACAAATTTGGTGTTAAGTGAAAGTCAAATGTGTTTATGAAAAATGAAACTCTCACTTAACAAATTTGGTATGTTAAGTGAAAGTCAAATGTGTTTATGATTTTGAAAATGAAACTCTCACTTAACAAATTTGGTATGTTAAGTGAAAGTCAAATGTGTTTATGATTTTGAAAATGAAACTCTCACTTAACAAATTTGGTATGTTAAGTGAAAGTCAAATGTGTTTATGATTTTGAAAGAAAAGAACTTATTTAACAAACTTAGGTATGTTAAATGGAGTTCAATTATGATTTTCAAAAGGGTTTCTCATTTGACATACTTGGACATGTCAAATGAGATCCAATGTCTGAAGTCCACGACTTTGAAGGAGTTCTATTAGACAAATGCAAATGGTGTCAAATAGAATTCAATTTTCTTTACCTTCTCCAAGGAAGGGGAACTCCCATTTGACAAATTTGGGTATGTATGGGGTTCAAATATGTCTTGACTTCTCTTTGTGTGTGTATGATTTATTATTTTTCAAAAAGGAGAAAACTTCAACTCTAGCACATGTGAAGTATGCTAAGTGGAGTTTCAATTTTATATTATGATTTAATTTGAAAATAGAATCTCCATCCAACAAATTTGAGTGTGGGATGGGGATAGCTATTCAAAGAAAATATGTTTTTGAAAAGACATTAAAAATGATTGATTTTGAAAAGAACCTATGTAACAATCAGGATTTGTTAAACGAGGTTTATATATGTGTTTTGTGCCTTTTGAAAATTTCTTACAAATTTTGTGTAAAGATCTTATTATGTGGATTTTGAAAAAGTGCTTTTGGAAAGACATGTTATTTTGTAGAAGGGTTTTATTTTCTTATTGTTCATGGGATGAACCTTGCCTCACCATCGAGATGGTGAAGAGGTTCTTAATTTTGGTCATCTCCTTTGTTTGATTAATTTTAATTTTCACCTATTGGGGAAACTAATAGGGATTTTAAGACCTACCTGAGTGAGGTCCTAAAACCTAAAGGATGTTGGTGAGCTTTGCTTAAGGATGAAATAAGTATGCCCAATGGAAAGAATGATAGTCTCGCCTATATAAAATATAAGTCCACTATCGATGCTTGAGATAATAATTGTCTACTAAAGATGGAGAGAGGAACTCTCCCGGGAGTCACCAAAAAAATCTGTGGTGTTTATTTTTGAGATGTGGGACAGATCTTACTTAAAGTGATCTATGACATTAAGGAATGATGTACTATCTCAAAAGATAGAAATCACCACCCTATAATGGACCTAATCACCTAATAAGGACTCTAAGGCATGATGGGTCTTAATGTAGATCTTTCCCTACTTTACATGAAAAAGTAAAGTAGGTTTATTTTAAGCCTGATTCATTAAGTTCCTATGGCAAGCCCATAGTTAATTACATCCTAAGAATGAGAATTCTTAAGAATACTCAATTAAAGTAAATAATTAAGGTCTCCAAAGATTTCAAGGTTAAGACTATCAAAGATTGGTGATTTTTTAGAAAATCAAATGGGATAGATCAAGGAGAAGACTTATTTTGGAAGGAGATAGAAAATGTCAGATGATTTAAGGAGCATTGTGATCTACCCTATAATTGGGCTTTATATTTTGAAATTGAAGAGAGTTAATTATTTGAGTTGACATTTTATTAGAATACTAAGACTTATAATCCCACAACATAAGATTGTGAAAATATCTAAGAGGTGAGGATTTATGCTTGTAGAAGAAAATAGCTACCTCAATCCAAAGCTAGAGCTTTGTACCAAACACAACTAAATCTAAAGAAAAAAATGGGTATATGGTTTACCTCCACAAGAGAGAATAAACCACAACATGGACTTATTACCAGACACTAATTCCTCTTTAAATCCATGTAGGCAAGTCTTATGCTTTGCAAGATGATATTATTTATATTTAGAGAAACTAAGTCCTTAAACTCACCCCTAAGAGACTAGAGCATGAGTGGTATGAAATCATGACTTAATCTAATAAATTTTATCAAATTTATTTGATTCTTTTGGACTCTTTATTTTGACACTATGTATGCCTAAATGCATGAGAACTTGATTATGGGCCAAATCAAGAGAGAAATGGGTGTTCTTCCATCAAAGGCTCACAAGTTAAGCCTTCATTCTGAACAATGGAAGCCCCTCTTAACAAGAGTGGAAGAATATGACATGAATGATATTATATATTCATTCATCCACTAAGGGGTTACTAAAAATTTTATTATCTTGATTTAATTCTTAGGCTTTATGTGAGGTTATGAGTTTTAAATTTTAATTATGAGTTATTAATTGGGGTAAAAATTAATTTTTATCCTAAGAGCCTACATCCAAACCACACATTCAAACATCATCATAAAGAAACTATGAAAAGCATGTTATTCTAGTGCACAATCTAAACACAACATCAAATAATTTTATAGACTACCTTAAGAGAATAAAAGGCCACGTTCGCATACACCCCAAAAAAAGATGAGCTCTACCCTTATACAACTGGATTATAAAAAATAATACATGCTATGGGGTCTTCTTTTCTTCATTTCTTCCTTCTCTTCTTTTGATTTGATTTGCTTCAAAGGCATCAGGGCACCCTGTGACTAAGCCTTCGCCACTCATCCTAATCCCCATAACACTAATCCTAATTCCTAATATAAAATTACATTAAAAATAGAAAGTAAATCTAGCTACACATGTAAAATAAATGTTAGCTAAACACACCATACAACCCAAATAGTTATATGAATAATTTGGACTTAGCCCCACACATGAGTAACAAGCCCACTGTCTAACATGAGTTATGCTTAGCAAACAACTATAAAGAAATGTATTTATATTTTTATTACAAAGACCCCATAAGCACAACTCAAGAAAATATGATTAGCTAATCTACCATCCACTTATGAAACATACACCCTAACATCTAGTCTAAAATATTACATCACAAAATAAAACACAACATCATACATACAATGCCCTAACTTAGCACTAGAAGTGGTGACTTAGTATTCTAATGTGTTTAAGTGTGGCAAGACTTTACTAGGCTTCTTTAGTTTAAGTTTCAATTTGAGTTTGAATTTGTTTAAATTTTACCTTTGGGTGATTTCAATTTAAATGATTTATTTTTTATTTTTTATTTCACTTTTATTTGGTTAAAATGATGTTTAGGTTTTCAAGAATGAAGAGTAAAATGAATTCTGGACTAACTCATTCTACATCCCAACTCCTAAAGAATCTAACCAAGGTCCTTAAGTATCTTAATTAGCCCATTTGAATTTGAGTATTTCATTTGATTTGATTTATGTAATTTGATTTAGAATTTAGAATTTGAGTTTGTTTAAGTATTTGAATTGATTTTGGATTAGATGTGGTTTAATTACATTGATAATTCAATATCCTATCTAAATGAAGTTTAAGTTTGTTTAAATTCATGTGTTTTGATTAATTAATTTATATTAGATATTTTAATTTAATTAAATCTTGATAATTCAATATCAATCTCTAATGAAGTTTAAGTTTGTTTAAATTCATGTTTTTGATAGAATTTTAGATTAGATGTTTAATTAAATCTTGATAATTCAATATCCTTAATCTCTAAATGAAGTTTAAGTTTGTTTAAATTCATGTTTTTTGATTGAATTATATTAGATGTTTTGGTTTAATTAAATCTTGATAATTCAATATCCTTTTAAATCAATATCTAATTCTTTCCTTTGATTATGGTTATGTGACTTAACTTTATGTTTATTTGATTATTTATTTATTTGTAGTTTTGAAGATTAATTGAGATTTTATTTTGATTTTAATTGAGTTTGATTCCTTCTAATTAGAATTTATTTTTAATCTCATCCATTTGTCAAAATTTAGTTTGTATTTTGATTTCATACATTGGATAGTTAATTAGTTTATCTCATTTAAGTTGAATGAGATTTGATTTAATTACATATTAAATTGATGAGAGTCTTTCTTAATTTGATTTAATTTGATTTAATTATTTATTAGTCTATGGGTTTGCTTAGGTTCAATGTGATTATGTAATTAGTTTAATAAAGAAGTGTATTTATGTTAATTATAAAGATTTGTTTAATTGTCAATTTGATTTCATATTTGTTATTAATTAATTAATGAATTAATAATTTAGGTTTAATTGATTAGTATTTTAGTATTTATGTTTATTAAGTTTAAGTTTAATATGATTAATTTGATTGACTTAATTAGTTTATTTAAGATGTGTGATCAAATTAATTTGTAGATTAATTAAGTGTTTGATTTGAATTTGATTTAAAAAAGTTAATTTGGTTCATTAAGATGATGGATTAATTCATTAAGTTTGTGTTAATTAGGTGTTTATTCAATTGGATTAGCTTAAGGATAATTAGTTTAATTAAGAAGTGTATTTAAGTTAATTATTAAATTAAATTAAGATTTATTTAATTTTAATTTGGTTTTATATTTATTAAGTTTAATGATGTAATTAATGACTTAATGATTTATGTTTAATTTAGAATTTGATTGGTATTTAATTGCATTTATGTTTGATTAAGCTTAAGTTTAATATGATTAAATTGATTTAATTAGTTTACTTGAGGGTGATCAATTATGAAATTTAGTTAGGGGTTTGAAAGCTTAATTTAAGAGCTTTAATGTAATTTATTAAATTAATTTGATTCATTAAGATGTTGAATTGATTCATTAAGTTTGCATTAATTAGATGTTTAATTAATTAAGTTTGGTTAAGAGTAAATAGATTTTAAATCATTTGATTAATTAAAGGTTTGTTTAATTAGAGATTAATGACTTAATTGCCTACATATGACTTGTTTGATTTGATAGTTTTAATTAAGCATTTACCTAAATTTTGTTGATTAAGGGATTATCATTGTTATTATCATTTGATTAGATTAAGTGATTTAATTATTTATTTTTATTTCAATTAAACTTGATTATTCATAATCATAGTTAGTTTTATTTTCTTCATTTATTATGTTTATTAGATTTCATTCATGTTTGATTTAGTTGTTAGGTTTATGTATTAATGGCTAATTAATCATCTTATTCCAAATGGATTGATTTTAAATGTGATTTAATCATTAATTAAGTTTACTTTAGTTTTATTTGGGTTAATTTGATTAATATTAAATGATTATGTTGAATTGGTTTATTAATCAATTTGATTTTTAGTTTATTTAATTAGTTTTAATTTGTTTATATTCATTAAGGAGTTTCATATGATTAAGATTTCATGCTTAGTGTAGTTTAGTTATACTAGTTTGACCATGTTAAAATTTTCCATATTTATTTAATTTTATTTAAGATTTAATCATTTAATTGAGTTTTATTAATTTAAATAGTTTAATCATATTTAATTTAATTTTCTCTAAGGATGATATTTTTCTAATTTAAGATTTGATTATTAATCATTTGGGTATTACATTTATGATCTTGATTTGGTATTTAAATTATTTTGGATTATGTTTTTCCTTTTATTGATTAAACTTTAATCTTAAGTTTGTTTGAGATCATTAGATTCATAAATCATATTATTTTCTTAAGAGTCCTAGATGTCAATTGAAGTGATTTAAGCCATTTTGAAGATTTTTGTAAATTTTGATTTTTATTTGATTTATTTTATTAAAATAGATCTAAATTTCAAAATTTAATTCTCACAATCCAAGAGTCCTTTTCACTTGAGATTTTAATGGTTGGTGTGTTTTAACTTTAGTTTCAAATTGAAAATTTCAACTCAATCGACTTATATTTTTAGAGTAATTAATGAAACTTTAATAAAAACTATTAAGCTCAAACAATTTGGTAAATTTAGGGATTTTGAGTTATTGGATTTCTCTAGAAAAGATAATCCATCGAGCCTTGTTTGCAATTTTGTTAAGTATTTTATTTTTATGAATTTTGAAGTTTCAAGTGATTTAAATAATTTTTAAACTCATAAAATCTAATTTTCTATTTAAAAGTCACAGCACGGCCGATGTAATGCGCAAAGACGGCATCATGTGATTGGATGCGGTGTGGCACGTACGCACCGCGCGATGCGCGCGTGCGATAACTCGACGAATGGAAAATGTGCGAATGAGAGCGACGCAGCTTTGATTCGTGCCATCGACAGTAAATCGGATGGTCCATATCGACAGCGATCAAGCGGATCGCGATCGCATGATATGAACCATTTGATCGCGGATCACGATCTGACGATTTAGAACACATCAGCGATCTAAAGGCGGATCGCATGATCGCTGCGCGATCCGTCCGATCTGAACCAGATCGGATGGCTAGCTATCCGCCATCCATGAATAGTAAAATAGGGTATTTTTGAAAAATGATAAATTCTAAGTGAAAACTTGTCCAAATGGACTCATTTTCGATAAAAAAAATTTTATTTTCTAATTGGGATGATATAAAATATAAATGCAAGATTATCTAGAATAAATTCTAAAATCATGCAAATAATCATCACAAAATGAAGGATCCTAAGGCTATGGTTTAGCAAAATTTATCTGCTAAGGATGGTTTCGAAATGAAGATCCGAGCGAACTCTGTGAGAAAGCTTTGAATGATTTTAACATTTACCTCCCTTTCTCTTCTCAATGTTCACCACCACCTCACCAAAGCTTATATTTGTGTTTTGAGCTCAAAATGGCTCAAAGAGGTGGGGAATGGGTTCCTTTTGCTTTAAGCATTTGAGGAATATTGGTAGGAGGAAGAGGAATGAAGCCTCATTTCCTCCTTTATAGTGACTAAAATCCATTCTTTTGAATTTTTTGGCTCCAAAGTATTATCATCTTGCTTGGGGTGGTTGAAATGGATGATGGATTGATTGAGGATTTTGGATTTTTGCTCCAAAGTCCTCTCTTACATCAGCTCCTTTGAATGCAAATATGGGAGGAGTTAAATGCATGTGATGGGGAGAATTAAACGAGTTGGGTGGAATCTGTAGGAGGATCCATAAGAGATTTAATTGAATTTGGTTGATTTTGGGCTGATCCCAAATGGGTTTGGGTTGAGTTTGATCACCCCCAATGGGTCATGGCTTGGTTTCAAGGGATTTGGCTCAATTTGAGTCATATGGGTCATATTAGGTCATATCGGGTTAGGTTGACCAATTGGTCAAATTGGGTCAAACCAAGGCTTAGGTTAAGTTCAAATGATAATTTGAAGAATTTTGGTATGATTAATTTAATTTAATTTGGCTTAAATTGATTTTGTCATCAGTCAAATGGGTCAAATGGGTCAAGTTGACTAATTGATCAAAATTGGCCAAATTAGCTTGGTTATGGGTTGATTCATGTTAAATTGGCTAATTGAAGATGAATGTTTTGGTTTGAATCAATTTAGATTTAATTTGAATTTTGGCTAATTTGACCCTTTAGGTCAATTTGGGCTAGGTTAGTCAAGTTGACCAATTGGTCAAATTAGACTCAATATGGCTTTGGTCAAGTTTAATAATCAATTTGGAATGAACTTGAGTCATTGGTTGCAATCAATTTTGGTTAGATCATGATTTGACCCAATTTAGTTATTTAGGCTAATTTGGGTCAACTTGGATCAAATGGCCAATTGTTGGCTCAATTGATCAAGTCATTAAAATATTGATTTTGGGTTGATTCAAATTATGGTTTCAATCAATTTGATGTAGGATGAGTTTTGGATAGTTTGGTTCATTTGAAGGGGTTGACTTGGTCAAATAACTAAGTTGACTTGGTTTGACCCAATTGATTGTAAATTGATCATCCTGGGTGATCAATTATGGTGGAAGATTTTGGTGAGCTTAGTTCAATCCAATTTGGTTGGATTGGCTCAAATGAGTCCTTTAGGTCACTTTGGGTCAAGTGGACCTAAGTGGATCAATTGGTTTAGTTTTGGTTTGATTTGAGTTTAGTTGAACATATATATGAGCCCTGGATTGAAATATAAATTTGACGTCATTCAATTTGAAATCCAATAGGTTTTGGCTCAATTGAAAGTTTTAAGTCAAAAGGGCCAAGTTAGTTGACTTGGGTTGACAAATTTGGTTTAGGTTTATATATACTTGGATAAATTATTAAATGAATGATTGATTGAGAGAAAATTCATTGATTTTGATTTGATTTGGATAGAATTTGGCTAAGTCCAAAGAATTGGCTTAAGTTTGATTGAGTTTGGATTTGATTTTATATAGTTTTGGTTGTTTGAATTTGTTTTCATTTATATTTGTGAATATAAATGAAGGAATAATTGATTTAGAGATCAATTGAGTTTGATTTGATCTAAAGGAGTTTTGGTAAGCTATGAATGTGATTCATATGGCTTAGGAAGTCATGGATTTGAATTCAATTTTGGGTTTCAATTTTGGAGTCAAATTTGAAATGATTTGAAATTTGAATTTAAATTTGAGATTTATTTGAGATAGAATGCAAAATGAGTATGTTAAAAGTTGAGTTAGATAAGATTAGAGATGGTTTGGCCACATAAAGCTTAGTCATGACATTAGAGTATATGCATTAGATTTTCAAGAAAGGTAGAGGTAGACCTAAAAAGACTTGGTTAAGATGTATAAAAAATGATCTTAGTTAATTAAATGAATTTGACAATTTGATAAATGGAAAGGATTCATGAAATTATAGTGGGATTAAATTGTTGTTGTTGTTGAGATTTGGTTTGAGATTTGAATCTGATTTGATTTGAGAAAGTGTATCTAGATTGAGTTTAGGCTATAGGATAGGTAATTTTTTAAGCCCCAAGGCATAGCCTAATCTTATGATTAATAGTTCTAAGTCTCTAAGCTTAGGTTAAGTGTTCACCTAATCACTAGATGTTATGACTAAGAAAATCTTAATGTCTAAAGATTCTTAAGTCTAAGAGGATGGGGTTGAGAGCTCACTCCAAAAGTGAGGTCAACAGGGTCTTTTCATTCTTCCTCTTCCATCTTTATTTCTTTGATTTGATTGGTTCCTTCTTTAATTTGGATGTGCTTGCTTCAAAGGCATCACAGTGACCCAGGACAAAAGCCTTAGCCACTTTTTTGTCCTAATCCCCATAACATTAATCTAATTCTATTATAAAATTACATTTATATGTCAAAAATAAATCTAACTACACTTATAAAATAAGGTTAGCTAAATATACATATAATCCCAAGCTATATATATAATTTGGACTTAGCACCACATGAGTAACAAGCCTGTCATTGTATTATGCTTAGGAGTTTAAGCAACCAAAGATAGCATTTATATTTATTTTTAAACATCCCCTTAAGCACAATCTCACGCAAAAAAATATGATTAGCTAAAAGCGACTAACATCATCTACTAAACATACACCCTCATCCAATCTAAAATATTACATCACAAAAGAAAATATGCATCACACATACACCATCCCAACTTAAGACTAAAATTGTTGGCTTAATTCTAATATGTAGGTATGTAGTATGTCTCACCAAGCATTAGAATTGTGATTTATTTAAGTTTTAGAAATTATTTAAGTTAACCATGAAGGTTGATTTCATTTCAAGTTATTTAGTTGATTTATGAATTTTAATTTATATTTTGATTTGTTTCATTTGATTTACACTTAGCACCTATGTGTTATAAAGAGAAGAAAGAGGCTTGCCCTCTTTCAACCCTACCATAAGCCATTTTCTAAAACATATTTTTATAATTTAGTTTTCTTTTGTTAATAGCTTATTAAATATGTTTATTAATCCTAAGTTTAGGTGAACCTTAAATAATTATATTTAATATGAAAGGCATCTTAAGATGAATATAGTTGAAATACTATCACATGATATATATCAAGTCATTCCTTTCCATCACATGTAACATGTATATGACTTTAACACTTAGCATATTTCTACATACCATGTATTTTTGGCACATTTAAATGATGATGAATGCATATGTTTGGATTTTATATTTTAGTTAATTGAATTATTTATACATGTAGATTAAAACTCTATCAAAATTGTAATACTAAAATACATAAGAATGAAATCAAATAAGCACGTGTCATTGTTACCAGGGAAGTGAGATAATCAAATGACCTCGCCTTATTCGAGGATGTCTAGGCTATATACTTATTAACATTCAAACTTATGTAAATCTATATATGAATCACAAAGAGAACACTAACCCACATGTAATGTAGGTCAATGGCTTAGATGATTATGGATGTATTTTTTTAATAACAAAAGGGATTTTTTATCTTCTAGTTAAGCATACATACACATGTATAAGAGATGTAAGCAAATACATACCATTATTAACCAAGAAGTGAGGTAATCAAATGATCTCCTTGAGGTTACTTAAAGCCAAGATGTTCATACTAAATACTTGTTATCTTAAATATATACAAATGTATACACAATTATAGGGATGGAAATCATGCAAAATTATATTTTCTTTAATTGAATTATTTATGCATATGAATTAAAGCCCCAAATTTTAATACCAAAATACATAAAAATAAAACAAATAAGTATGTATCATTGTTAACCGGGAAGTGAGGTAATCAAACGACCTCCTTGGGGCTACTTAAAGCCTCATATTCCCAAGATGTCCTATATACTTATTAACATATTCAAACTTATGTAAATATATGAATTCAAGAAAGAGAGCTTCACATTCATTTACTTAAGCTATAAGCACATGCAAATCATATATGTATTCATGGCAATCATCATTCCACAAATTATTATCAATTTATAAGCTTTGGAAAATATATTTGAATTTATTAGTGAGTCACACATATCATTAAGTTAAGTCAACACATGCAAGCTTACATAAATAAAATCTATTTGATTCATTTAGATTTGAAAACATGAATGCATGGATTCATATGACATATAACATTTAGAGTGATTGGAAAGGAATTACTAAATATAAACACATGGTTCATTTAAATACATTCTAAGGACAATCATATCAAATAAATTTGTTTAAGGAAAACCAAAGTTCATTATTAATTTGATTTTGGATTTGAGTTAAACTTAAAGAGGGAACTTATCATTTTCTATTTTAATCACATTCCCATGTTGGTAATTTTATTTATTTAAGGAAAGATAATTAAATGGATTTTATGAATTAATTAAGTTGAATCATTAATCAAATCAGTTTCTTTAATTTGATTAATCATCATTTAATCATGAGCCACAAATGATATGAACATGTGAGAAAAGTAAAGTTGCAGCTCAAAAGAATCTAATGCAATTGGCTCATAATTAAAGATTAATTAAGTTAAAGAATCTAATTAAGTACTTTTATGATTTTCTCACACTTATGGGTTAATCATAATTTCCTTAAGAGTCTTTATATTATTGAACACATAAAGAGGAACCCTTAATTGATTGTTAATTATCTGATATAATCATGATTTTTATTTGATTAATTAAGCCACTTAATTAACTAATTAATCTCTTAATAAATGTATTTTAAATTAATTTTCCTTTAAAGAGAAATGGACTTGAGAAAAGAGATTATGAAGAGGTCCTAACCCCATTCCCTTACCCATTCACTATTCAATAGTGATTGGTACATAATTAATTAATTTTTACTTTCAAAGGTTAATTAATCAATTAAATTAATTAAGAGTGATTATGGCTTAAATAGCAAATTCTCTAATTAACCAAGCAATAAATCTCAAGAAATTATGGGAGGTAGAGGTCATCCCATTAAACTAACACACAAAAGTTTGGGATTAATTATTCAAGTAATTAAGGGATAATTAAACTAATTAAATTTTTAATTAAACCCTTATTAAGCCTTAATTATATTCAAAATTAATTGAAATTAATTTTAAATGATTCTCCTCAAATACTTTCAAAATAAGTATTTATTTATATTTTTTAAAATTTTCTACAATTTGTTATGAATTTTGAAATTTCAGAATTAAATCAAGTAATTAAGCCTAATTCCGTTAGTGCCACGCCCACGACATTGTGTTTTTCCGCGTGGTACCGTGGAATTGGTTAAACCGACTTAATGTCATCTTCACCTGGAGAACATGCTTTCATCTCCGCCATCGATCTAAGATCGACGGCATAGATCAAACCCGCGTTCTTAAGGGATTAAAATCGGATAAATCTAGCGAATAATCATGATCGTCTATTTTCAATGGACAGGCGTGATCCATCTTCGAGCGATGAGAGATGGACACCTCGCCTTCCATTGCTTGATTCGAGCTCACCCGAGCTGATCGATCTGATTCAACCCACACCATCACATAGATCCAAAGGATCTAACGGTTGATTTGTGCTACATACAAGTTTTCTTCAAACATTTTTTACCAAAGCTCGGTTTGATGGAATTATCTTGTAGCTCAAGGCGGCGATGTCGATTGAAATGTTCGTCAGTGGAGACGAAGTCATCTTGATCAACACACAAGGATTCCTTATCATTCTCGAGGGCCATGAACCATCATGCAAGGCGGCTGATCGAACTTGAACTTAGTGGTGAGGAGGGCTCATGAGGCGATTTGTTCTTACTGGAGTGTGGAGAAGGTGTGGGTGAAATTAATTTGAATTTGGTTGAGTATTGGAGTTGGATCAGTGGAAGGTTTCCATGTTTGGGTTGAAGGTTCACAATGGGGAGGCTTATGCTCGGGATTTCAAATTCACTCTCTCAAGCTCTCAGGGCTCAAGTGATGATTTTAGCTCAAATTGGGGTATATCGCATCCCACCCCTCCCTTGGGTGACAAGATTCCTCGATTTCATTGGTCATCTCAGCTCCAGAGTGGTCGGTGTCAACTCCACATGGTGGCTCGGTTTGGTTGGTGGATGCTTGGTTGGTGGCTCAAGTGGCGCCCTCTTCCTTGGGTACAATGGTTTGACTGGTATTGGAAGGTGAGTTAATTCACCTCCTCTTAGTCCATGGCCACTAGCCCACTTGGGTCATGCTAGGTGAGTAGGTCAGTCCTCATTTGGGTAAGGAGTGCCAAGGAGAGAGGGGAAGAGTTGACTTGCCATTTTGAGTTTGATCTCATGTGGGAGGAAAATCAAATGGGCAAGGTCTTGAATTGGACCCAATTGGGTTGGCCTAGTTTGGGGATAAAGGTTAGTTTATGATGGGTTGGGTCAGTCTCATTGGATATTGGCTTGGTTTAAGTAGGTTTGGCTCAATTGACCCTTATATGTCAAATTAAAATTGTTAGGTTGACCAATTGGTCAAATTATGTCAAAACAATACTTAGTCATGTTCGATGAGTATTTGGGATGTTTTGGTTCAATTGATTTGAGTAAATTTAGCTTGGATTTGGCTCATTTGGATTCATGTAGGTCAAATCAGTCAGTCAAGTTGACCAATTTGACCAAATTGGGGCTTGAATTATAGGTTGATTCATGTTCAAATGATTAATTAAATATGATTATAGGCTTTGGTTTGAATTTTGGATTTGATTTGAATTTAGACCAATTTGATCCTTTAGGTCAATTTGGGCTAAATGGGTCAATTGGTTCAATTGGCCAAATTGGATTCAATTATGGCTTTGGTCAAGTTCAACAATCAATTTGGAATGAACTTGAGTCATTGCTTGCAATCAATTTGAGTTATATCATAATTTGACCCAATTTGATCTTTTAGGTCAACTTTAGTCAACTTGGGTCAAAGGGCTAATTGGGTTATTTGGCTCAATTGATGGTAAAGTTATGTTCAATCATTAATCATAGGTTGGTGTGAATCAATGGTTTCAATTAATTTTTCTTGGGTTGAGATTTGGCTACTTTGGTTCATGTATGTTAGGTGTTATTTCGATCAAATGACCAAGATGATTTGGTTTGACATTGATGATAACAATTGATCAACCTAGGGTGATCAACAATCATGATAGAAGGTTTTGGTAGGCTTCAATCCAATTTAGATAGGATTGGAATTTAGCTCAAATATATCATTTGGTCACTTTGGGTCAAGTGGACCAATTAGGTTTAGTTGAATCGATTTTGGGTTGAATTGACTTTAGTTGGATTTATATATGGATTTGGGAATGGTATATAGCTTTGATTGTAATTGATTTAGGTTCAAATGAGTTTTGGTTCATTTAGATATTTCAAGTCAAATGGGTTAGCTATGTTTGATTTGATTGAATTGATTTTAGCTTGATGATTGTAGATTTCATTTATACATGGGATAATGATAAAGTAATTGATTCATGAGAAAATCAATTGGATTTGGTTTGGTTTAAGTGAAATTTTTGGCTAAGTCCATGGGGTTGAATTATATGGTTTAGGATGGGTTTGACTTGATTTGGTTTTGGATTTTGTTTTAGGCATTTGAATGTAGGTTACATTTATATTTGGGAAGATAATTGAAGGAATAATTGATTCATGAGAAAATCAATTGAAATTGATTTGAATTGAAGGAGGTTTTGGCTAAGTCCATAGGCTCAAATCATATAACTTAAGATAATTTGGTTTTGGTATTTGGTTGATTTGGATTTGATTGTATAAGTTGATTTAAGGGTTGAATTGATCTTTGAGAAAATTAATTTGATTTGGCTTGAATTTGTCTTGGCTAAGTCCACAAGATTGAACCATGGGCTTATGATAGGTTTGAATTTGATTTAATATTTGGTTATAGGTTTCAATCATTTGGTTTGGAATTTGGATTTGGATTTGATATGTGGTTGAATTGAATTTGAGGTTTAGTTTAGGTCAAAGAGGTAGGCATGAATTTGGTTTAGGCTATATGGTAGGTAAATCTCCCAAGTCTTAGGCGAGCTAATCCTGTGATTAACCCTTCTAAATCTCTAGGCTTAGGTTAAGTGTTCACCTAATTGCTAAGTGTCTTATGACAAAGAAGTCTTAGTGTCTAGAAAACTCTTAAATCTAAGAAGAGAGATTGGATCCTCACTCCAAAAGTGAGGTTAACATCTACCTTTTGATAAAATTTATCTTAAAATCACTATAAATTCTCTTTGGGAAGCCTGGGCATGAATTTCCAAAGCATATCATAAGCAAAATGTTTCATAATAATATTTGTGGAACCATTTTCCACACATTCCACACTTTCAAACTAAATAATGATGGCCCAAGATGTATATCCCAATAATGAACTTGATTATTAGAGATCATATTTGGAGATAATCTTTGTCATTAAAATACTCTTAAAATTTTGAAACAAGTATATTTTAGTCCTCTTTAAAGATAATGAGCTTAAGAAAATCATAATCATAAATCTAAATCCTCTCGATTAAATAATATATTAAAAAATAAATATATAATAATAAATAAAATAAAATTCAAAAAAATTATATACAATATTTGGTTGCTTCATGCTCTAAGTGGTCATTTATCTACCATTTTATCACTTTGCTAAGGATAACAATTTTAAGTTTAACCAAAGTCATAAAAGTCAATGATGCTTCAAGTGTATCCATATGATCACACACGTGCTAGTAATGCATGGCAAGATCCCTTTAGACCATATAGACATTCCAAAGCCCTTGAATCATGATAACACAACAAAAGGTTAAAATCGATGATCTCTAATAGCTATTTTTTTGAGTTATCAATCATAAGGTTCACTTGATTAAGCATGAATCCTCCATTGATTCACCAAGGATAGTCTTAAAATTATCCCCATCAATAAGTTTACTTATATTTATAAAGTTTTGTTAGACAATTCAAATTTAGTTACTAACAAAAATTCTTCAATTAAATTTGGTCAACTATACGCTAAGTAGCTAAGATCCATAGCAACATGAGATAAGATAATCATGAAATCTTGACATGGTTTATTGTTGATCCAACATCATTCACCTTGAGGCAATAGATGTTATCTTTCTTTCCCCAATTCAAATTTATATTAAAATAAAAGTATCAAAGATCATGAAAACTTATTTTAATCAAAACTTTTGTCTCATGGTCTCAAAGGGTAGTAATCATAGAGAGTTGTACAACAACAACAACAATAACAAAAAAACTAAAGCTATTATATAAAGTTATACAACATAATGAAATATTGATGTCTTTAAGTAGACAATTTTAAAGCCCTTAGCATGAATCCATGAAATGTTTGCATATAATATTATTGGTTGGTAGAGTAGTATGCATAATAGCCATACATAAGGTATATGTCATAATATAAAAGGTGTAATGAGAATCAAAGCTTTGTAAAGTAAAGTGGATGATAAATTCATATCTTTGATATTCTTTGAAAATTGATGAAGTATATTGGATAGTGTGCTATCATTATTAGAACTATACCACATTGGCATAGTGCAAGGTCAATATTTAATCAATTAATGAATGATTCAAGAGTTCTCTAATATTGATGATTGTTTAAAAAAGGACAATGCTGAGGAGATAGCCAACCTTGCATGGATTCCCTATTAGAGTTGATGGATCCTTGCATGGTGATGCATGCACAAGTTTTTTTAATAACACTAGTTAATAATAGCACATGATTTTTCATAGATAAAACCAAATCATTTTGTGCTAAAAATAATATAAATGTTAGTAGAATTAGGATAAATGGGTCATCTTATATTTAATATCATGCCCTTCACACAATTAGCAAAATAAGCGAACAACATGCTAGCCAAAATTTTGTCCTTGAGAAGAAATTTCAATAAATAAATTAGAGACTTAGCAAAAAGCTAACATCAAATCAATACAACTTTCCCTTTAGGATGAATTATGAGGACTCAAAGAAGTACCCACCTTCCTACTAGAAAAGAATGGTAAGAATCTCAAATTAAATCTTATTGTTTCAATAAAGAATATTGTTTATGCTTATGATGATAAAATAGATGGAGATACTTAATCTACGAGTTCCATGTTTAGAAAAAAAAGATGGTCCAAGTTGAGAGCAATTAGGTCCATTGATTGATCAAGAATAAAAAAAATCATATCATTATCATGACTTGTGATAAATCATCATATGCTTTAGAATGATGAATAGATCACTGATGCCCTTACATTTTAAGATTATGTTTTTAGAAATCTACTTTGGGTGAGCAAATCTATAAAGATAACTTTGAAATTAACCTTGCAAATGGTGGTATAAGGGAAGATTTTTGATTTTAATTGATACTTCAAGATAAAAGTCAAATTCTATAAATTTAGCAAAAGCATTTTTACACATCTTGAAGCAATTTGACAATCAAAATTTAATATTGCTAAACCTCCCCAATTACATAAAGATCATACAAGCACTATTTTTAGTACCACAATAAAGCAAAGTAGATTAATCTAAAATTTTAATTTTCTCAGCTAAATATTACTTTGTTTTCAAGTTTTTTATGTAAGAGAGTTGTAACATTTTATTTGTTGCATTTTATTTTTCACTTGTAGAGGAGAAGTGCTTGTAGTTCACCACTCTTAGAACATATCTTTGTATTCACCACTCTTAGATGTAGCCACAATAGAGATAGGTGGCAAGCACTAGAGGATTTAGGCAACATATCCCTTTAAGGGTGCATTTAGGCAACATTTCAATTGCTTTATTTTTCAAAAAATAATTACAATTATATTTGATTATCAACTTATAAATTAATTTTCAAAAAAACTTGAGATGAAAAACTATATTTAAAAATCAGAATCGTTAATTTGTGATTCCTAATGAAAACTATTATTTGAATTTTAAAAAATATTTACAAACATCTCACTAACTTTCTAAAAAACTAATTTTCTCACATCAATTTTAGAATCATCTTTACAAAAAAAAAAAAAAATTCACAACGTCTCAAACATACCCTAAATTTGAGTTATCATATCTACTGTTAAATTAAGAACATCTCACTGCTTTAATTCATAATCAGCTATGGAAATAAGACATTTCAGGGACAAAAGAATGAGATAAGAAACTTCCAAAGCTGCATAAGCATACTTCATTGTAGGATCATTAAGTGAGTATCACATAAGTTTAGAAAGAGAATGGCAAAATCATATTTTGAGCTCTGAATATAACCTCTTTATTGAAGGCCTCTTTATTGAAGGCCTCAAGTTACAAGAACAAAATAATGAATCCGTTAAGTTAGCACTGCAGGGTAGCCTATCCTAACTGCAATATATAGCCTACTTCAAAGAGCTAATGAATTTGTGTCATCAATCACAAGGCAGTTCTGCCAATAATATACAGAATTCTAGTCACCAAGAAGAAGGTTTCGTAATTACCTTGACTAGTTTGTCAATAATTTACATGTCCTAACAAGTGATGTGATTAGGGTTTATTTTCGTCCAATCGATCTCAGATTCCATAAAAGAGAATGATCTTTGCCCCTCTAGGCAGAGAAGTAGAGTTCCAGAATTTTCTAGATTGCATTTAATACCCTCTTTCTGCGCAAGTTCCAGTACCTGCAATATAAACAGAAATAACATGCTGGTTTATGGTGAGTAATATCTTCTTTTTTTTTCTTTTTTTTCTTTTTGAGAACAAATATCAACTTGTATTCTATTATTTTCTCAAAGTTTATGAGCAAAAAACACAAAAAAAAATAGTTGATGGATGGTTGTACAGGCTAAAATAAGATAGATTGATGCTAGCAAAAAATCAGCAATTGGATAAAGATTCACAAGTTTGGTAATGAAATCACATTGTTAGGAACTCTCATTTCTGTTTCTCCCCACCTGTTGTTCATTAGATATGAGAATTACAGATACCATTTTAAAATAAATTCAAACACTTAAAATTATTATTTAAGAATTTATCTACCTTCTAACTTGACAGATTTAAGAATCCAGTATAAGTTTAGCAAATATTGATGGTATGAATTATCCAAGCTAACTTCAACTACTGGAAAAGAATTTAAGACTGATATCTAGCTTGTGCAATGACGCTAGCATTTAGCAGCAGATTACTGACAATTAAAGAAGCTGTTCAACAGACAACCATCAGAAATGAAAAGGTGGGAGTGGGATCCTTAACGTCTTTGCATGTTAAAGTTATTTCAGTTTTAATTTATTAACAACCAGTGTATTTTTGGCTACAAGCTGATCTATTTGGGACAGCTGCAACCTATATGAAAAAAAGGTGGAGCTACTATAAAAAAAAGACTGTTGTTTGCAGAAACAGTGATGGGTATACAAAAATTTTATTTTCAAAAGTCAAATAGCAGATTTCTAGCCGTCACCGTAGGTAGAAGTCAGTTTGAAACATAACTTTTTTCATCGCAAATTCATCAAAACACAATCCCCTACTCCCCAAAAGGCCAAGCAAAGCGGTTTAAACCATACCAGGCAGAACGCCCTCCAAAATGCACCTTTTGTTCCCTATTTCATCATCCTCGCCATTACCCAATTCCAATGGACCTAACTATTTGGATCTTGATTTCATGAATCAACCTCCATTAAATTCTGCATATTTTCTTGTGAAAATATGTCCAGAATCAAAATAAAATATTCTCCAGCTACTTGAAAGAAAACATTAAATAGAAGAGCGTGTAAGCTATGACATCAAAAGATGAAAATAATGAATAATCATGCTATTATTAGTGAAATTAAGAATTTTGAAAAACTAAAAAAATGGGACTTATGACCAAAGAAAATCTTAATTTATCCATACCGTCCGCTTCAATTTGCCCAGTCCAACACCATTTGCCCCACATCCGGTTATAACCCTAAGAAAATGGACGGCTAGCCAATTTTAACAAATAATTAGCTTCAATAGCATAAATATTTTTCACATTTAAAATATAGAAACAGAAAAGTAAGTGGTCTCCAGCATGAGAAGTTTACAAGGAATGTAAGCGAACAGTAGTAGGTGAAGCTTCAAGAGCCGAATAGCTTGTTTGACATGTTGCCCATGTAAATCAATCGTGACTGTGTTTTTAATTGCCTTATTTCTGCATGAAAAATATGCCCAAAAATAACGTTATATCATGCTTCTACTTTAATAAAATAATTTTAAAAAGCAATATAAAAACCTGGCCTCGAAAATCTCCTTGCTGGCCCTCATCTGCCTCAAGGGCCAACTTCTTGTAAAATTTTCCCTGAAAGAACAAATACGTTTTTTTACCAAAATAGTGATCCACATTGGCTTAAAAGACAATAAGACATGCCAATGTTCATCTTTATGAGTATTCAATATTTATCCTCATTCTCCATTCATTCGACAAATATATTTTATGCATATTTTTTGCACAGCCGCTAGAGTTGCCATTCATCTACCACTTTTATTTTCATCAAACTTCAATGATAATGTTATCTACAGGACAAATAAGTGAACTTTTAACCTTTTGTTCTACATGTCCAAACCACTTAATTTATTTTACGCCACCTTATCTTCCATATAGGATATTCTCACTATTCCTTTAATATAATTATTCCTTGATATGCTTTTTTTCTAATTTGGAACACACCAATCCGAACATTTTAATTTCTACCATGCTCAATTTACCAATCAATGACTTTTTCACTATTGAACACTAATTTACATAACACACACAGTTGTAATGTTATAGCTTCAAGCCCCATAATATTCTCTTACAATATAATATGATACTCCTAAAGCAAATCTTCAATTTAGCTTCCCAACTTCAACAATAAAAATTTTATCATCATTTATATTTTTGTTCGTCTATATTATATATCTAACATTGTCTTTGCCGATCCCAAGTCCCGAATGTCAAAAGTAGAGCGTTGTGACATGACAACTAACGTAAAACTTATCGAAATAATCATGATATGAATCCTTTAAAATATTGTGTTAATGTCAAAACAAAAGCGCATTGTATGGCATGAATATGAAAATGTGCAAGACGTTGTATCGATGCAGTGCAATGTTAAATAAGCAAGGGTTTCCATATTATGGATGAATACGAACAAAGAAGTTAATGCATGAAACTAGAATTAAATTAGGAACTTGAAATATAGGTACTCTTATAAGTAAATTAATGGAATTAATAGAAATTATGATTCAAAAAGATAAATATTTTATGTATTCAAGAAACTAAATGGGTTGGGGAAGCCAAGGAGATTGATAGTTTAAGTTTTAGACTTTAATATTCGGTAAGAGTCAAATTAGAAATGGTTTATGTGTGATTATAAATAAAAGTTTGAAGGATAATGTTATAAATATTAATAAGATTGGAGATAGAATTATACTTTAAATATTATTGTTGAAAATAAGATTGTCAATGTTATAAGTGTTTATGCTCCCTCAGGTTTAGATGTAGGCTCAAAAAAAAATTTAGAATGACTTAGAAGGATTAATACAAAAGATACCTCTTGAAAAAGTATTTATTGGATAAGATTTAAATAGATATGTTGGTAGAGTAGAAAATTTTAAAAATAATCATGGTGGATATATTTGGAGTGACTAATGAGGTAGGTATAACTATATTAAATTTTGCTTTAACTTATGATTTTGTAGTTGATAATATTTTATTTAAGAAAAGAGTTGAGCATATTATTACTTATAAGAATAGATCATTAGATAAAACAGAT
This sequence comes from Cymbidium sinense, assembly GCA_021442155.1. NCBI lineage: Eukaryota > Viridiplantae > Streptophyta > Magnoliopsida > Asparagales > Orchidaceae > Cymbidium > Cymbidium sinense. The sequence goes on from CM038217.1 coordinate 122,631,097, forward strand.
AGAGTAAGATTATAATCATTCATGAAAATTTAACTAACTTTAGATTTTAAGATAATGGATTGAAAGATGAAAAATAAATCTTTATATCATTATGGATTGGAAGATGAAAAATAAATCAATTTATATCTGATTATGGAGCACTTAAAAATAATAATAATATTTTAAGAACAAGCTACAAGAGTTGAGAATTTGGAATGTTTACAAATAAGTAATATTATGTGAGAAAAATGCAAGTTGCAAAAGATAAACTTGGAGAATCAAAATAAAAAACTTCTTTTAATAAAAATAGGTGGTGTGAGTCAAAATATATATAAAAAAAGATAAGAAAAAATAAGGTTTATTATAAAATTTGATTTAGATGTAAAACTCAAGAATTAAGAAAGATATAAATAGCTTGTAGAGATTCTAGAAAGTAATATGTGAAGAAAAATTTAACTTTTAGTGATTTATACAATAGATTGGATACCAAGAAGGTAAAAGATATATGTATAAGTTAAGCAAAGAGATGGAGAAATAAAGATCTAGTTCAAGAAAGGTGTATTAAAAATAAAATCATAAAGTATTTTTTTTAAAAGGATATTGAAAATGGGTGAATAAGTTTTTTGATAAACTTTTTTAATGAAAGATCTGAAATCGATTGATTTTAGCAATCTTAGTACATTAAACAAAAAAAAGAAGTATTTTTTTATCATCGTATTAGTAAATTTGAAGTTGAAGAAACTTTAAAAAAAAAAAATGTGGGAAAACAATAAGACCTAATGATATTCAAATATGCTTAGGAGATCAAGGGATTTCTTGGCTTACAAATCTTTTAATGTTATTTTAAAGATTGAAAAATATCAAATAAGTGGAGAAAAGTTTGTTGGTTATATATTTAAGAATAACGGTGATGCACAAAAGTGTGCAAATTATAGAGGAATTAAGTTAATGGCATACATTAAAATTATGGTAGAGTAATGAGCATAGATTAACGATGTAATATAAAAGTTTCTCAAAATCGGTTTGGTTTCATACCAAGTAGATCTACCATGGATGTTATACATTTGTTGAGAGGTTTGATGGAGAAGTATATAGGAAGTAAAGAGAATATGCATATTATATTTGTTGATTTAGAGAAAGCTTATGATAAAGTTCCAAGAAATCCTTTGGAGAGTTCTAGAAAAGAAAGGAGTTAATATTGGTTATATTCAAGTCATTAAGGATGTGTATACTAAACTTGTTACTTGTGTCCAAACACAAGGAGAATTAACAATATTTTCCTATTTTAGTTGGATTACATCAAGGATCGCTTTAAGCCCTTATCTTTTGTTTTAGTTATGTATGTTCTTACTAGGCATTTACTGAGAAGATGTACATTGGTGTATGCTTTTGTTGATAAGATAGAAGAAGTCCAAGAAAAACTTTAATTAGAGTCTAAAGGTTTTCATTTGAGTAAATCTAAATCGAATATATATATAGAGTGTAATTTTAGTTGTAGAAGTTCTAGTGGTGGTGTTGTGACATTAGTGATCACGCCATTAAAAAGGGTTAGTGTTTCAAATATATAGACTATTGTTCAAAATGATGGTGAAATAGATGGAGATGTTATTAGTAGAATTCAAGTTTGATGGTTGAAGTGGAAGATTGCATCCGGCCTTTGGTGTGATAGAAAAGTACCACTTAGACTTAAGAAAAATTTTATAAGATGGTGGTAGGACTTGTAATGATTTATGATGCGAATATTGGCGGTAAAGAGAAGCGTAAGACTAAATTAAGTGTTGCGAGATGAGGATGCTCAGTGGATGAGTGGCTTTGCTCTTAGAGATAAAATGCAAAATGAGTATGTTGAAAAAGTTGTAGCTCCAGTGACGACAAGATTAGAAAAGTCACCTTAGATGGTTTGGTCACATAAAGCGTCATCGATGACCCATTAGAGAGTAGATGTATTAGATTTTTCCTATGTTAAGAAAGATAGAGGTAGACCTAAAAGACTTAGTTAATATGTATAAAAAATAACCTTAGTTCATTAGAACTAAATGAGAATTTGACACATAATGGGACCAATGAAGAAGAATTCATGTAGTGACCTCACATAATGGGATAAAGGCTTCTTGTTGTTGTTGTTGTTGTTGTTGTCATCGCCTATATTATATATCTAAGATATTCAAATTACACCTAGGTATAACTTAACTTCATATTGACAAATAATTATTAATATCATGACCACTACAATTATATATCATATACTTAATTTTATTCTACTAATCACAAGCTCTTTATTTTCTAAGCATTTTCTCTATTTTTCTAACTTTCATCTAATTTAAAAAGTCCCACTAATTATAACTGTTATTATTTCACAAAAAAAGACACTAAGACAACTCATTTTAAAAACTTTCATAACAATACAAAACATATAAATTTACACTAATCTTAGATACAATTCTATTATTCTTAAAACTTTTAGACACGCCCAAGTTATTTATCATTTTAATCTTTGTTAGCTTCAACAAAATAATTAAGCACAATTAAACAAATGTTATTAGAATCAAAAAATAAGAAAACAAACACCACTGAACAAAGGTAAAACTTGCAGAGTTCAGCAAGAATTGGCAGTGGATGCGTTGCAGAGGACAAAATAAAACCAGGTGATACATAACATGGACACCTACTAAGGCTACAAGTACCAAGAAAGCAAAATGCAAAATATTGACAAGCAACTCTTAGCAAGCATCATTCGGTTAGCTGTTGTATGCCAGTTACCTAAAAAGCATTTCTATCAACAAATAAAATGGGTAGAAAGATAGATTCTGCCATTGCAGATGTATTTCAATCATTAGGTCCTAGGGACCACCTTTTCTGAAAGATAGATGCCTGCCCGCTCTCCCCTTGAATATGTCAGAGCAGCCTGAAAGTGAGAATGTTAATTTACAATGCATATTCTTTGTAATCTTCTCATTTGTCAGTCTCTTTTTGCTTCTACTCCTAAAATCATGATAATCATCTTCTTTGCCAACTATTAAAAGTAATGATTAAATTAATATGTCAGAAAAAGATTTTTCATGTCAAATGGCATAAAAATGACCATATAATTAACAAGGTTAAAATTTGCAAAGATAAAACAACAATTAAATTTCACCATTAGCTTTTAGACTGGTTTTCTCCACTCTAGCATCAACGTACTGTAAATTTCCATTTCGTTGTAATGAACAATGAAATTTACTTAGATTCAACAGAATTAATTAAAGGCTGCATTTGCCATTCATGATAAGATGTAAAATGAAGAAGTTTGTGCAACTCTGCCTATTAGTTTTTTGCACGCCTAAAATGACCATGTATAACATATATTTACAATATGGCACGCTACCTTCTCAAGTTTATTAAACTGCAACAATATATTCTTTGATAGGTTCGTGCCACAAACACTGGTGAATTTCAGGAGATTGGTATGTATATATTAGAGGAATGGAATGGTCTAAATATACTAAAAAATAAATCAAGGCTTCATACAGTTGATAAATCATGTTGGAAAAACATTAAAGAAAAGGCAATAGCAGAATTTGATGACAAATGGTTGCAGTAGTTATGGTCTTTCCTTTTCTTCAAAACCAATATTTCTTCTTAGCTTTACCAGATTACTGTTATTTAAACATCTCAAATTGGTTGCAGTTGATTTACGCAATCTTTTAAAACTATGAGAATTTCCTCTAGCAGCATATAATATAGATAATTGATTAAACTGTGTAAATGCTTTCTGAAATACCTAAACACTCTTCCATTAAACAAAATACCAGCAAATTGTCATAATGGGAATAGACTCACTTTCCATATCGTCCAGTTACACCAAATAAGTGACACTGCTAAATGGCATGATTGTTGCTTGAACAAACAACATTGACCTAAACAATGAACAAAGTTTTGAGGGATATTTCAACAAAATTCCACTTAGGTCTTTGTGTGATGACTGTATTAGTTCAGCCATGAATGCGTTTTCACTTTCTAAAGGAGTCAAGTTTCACATAAAGCATATTCCAAAGAAATCCTGGATATCACAAAACAATCAATTCACAGAGAAAGAATGAGCAACAGAAGACGGAAACAAGCAGAGAAAAAAATGGGGTGAGGGGTATTAAAATCAGCTGAAGACAAAATAAGAACCACTTTCATCCCATCACTTATGCCCACCATATATTAAATGTATACTTTTATCAACTATAATAACTCGGAAAACAAGCAGAAAAAAGCTTGGGCAGCAAGCAAAAGCTTGAATAACAAGGCAATGGTGGTACAAAGATTCATAAGATAAGAAGAACCTTGTGTAAAGAAAAATTGGTAACATTATAAGCTGGTGAAACAATCATTTCCACAGAAACATTAAAACCAAGACAACTTCGATTGCAAGGTGGCCTGGAATAGCAAGAAATCAGTTTTACCTTTAGGATGCTCGCATCATGAATCATATGTATAGATATCATATTCATGGTCTTGTGACCATAGTCACTCTTGAGCAATAGTTCAAGCTTCAGTGGGAAATGTTTTAGGAACCGGTTAACCATGTGATAAAACTAAACTTCAGAATTTCAGGTTGTATCACCTTTTCTAGGCGCCTCTGCAATAGTAATAATATTGCTTGAATTCTACTATCCGTAACTATAAATAAACAAATCAGCTTTTCAACAGTGAGAATGCAAAGAAGAGCAAACTCAGTAAATGAAGAATGCCAACATGTTGTTACCTATTGCGACATTTTCTCCAATCTCCACTTCTGGACTTATCTTCCAACTGGTTTAGAGACTATCATATCAAACCAGAGTGGCAGTCCATCAATATCTTGACCCATTCAAAATGCATTAGACAGTACTTCTCAGATTGGAAGAGTGATCAGATCACAACAATTAATTTTGGCCTACAGAAATACAAGAGTACACAATACGCCCTATGGCTATACTAATGTATTACCATAGAGCATGAATTTCTTGGATGTGTAGGTTCAAAAGCTTTATCTCCATTTCCTCTATTTTAACAATCTGCCCCTTATTCTTTTCATAGTTCCATGTAGCCACGAAAAAAGCTCTTAACTCAAAACAATATGTGAAAAGATACATCGCTGTTCCAAGTAGAGGCCCAGGACCAGCGATCACACCAGAATAAACAATGCAACAGGTCCTTCAACCTGAAGAATGCACCCGTGATTGAAGGGGCATACTTACACTGAACTGTAATATGCTGCTTACAGTCGTCATTATTTTCAATCAAATCAATGGATGTTTGACCACAAACTTTAACGTAATGTGGAGTTGGAGGAGTTTGCTGATGCCACTTTAGACAACTACCCATCAAAAATTCAAGAATTCCGATTCATCACTCACATTTGCATTAGGCAACTCCCAGTTAGCATATTTCTTGGTAATTTGATTCTCAAAGCATTAAAAAAAAGTCGGTTGAGCTTATAGATGACCTAAAGTTAGAGGGTCATTACAATGTGCATCCTTTCCCTGTGACTTGGCCCAAGCTTGTGCCTGCCGGTATTCTCTTGCAAGCCTTCTCACCTTCATGCCCCAACATCCTATTTCACCGCTCACATATCTCACGATAGTTTTGTGTCCACCCCAAGTCCTGCTGCAAGTGGGACGTCCCACTATCACGTGTCTTTGGTGGAGAAACCTCGTGGAATTGACATCCATCCTTATTTAGGGCATATGTACTCAATTCCTCCAATGATTACATGACTTTTGCATCCATTGAGCTTCTGTCCTCTTCTCATGCTCGTCCATCGAACTAGTTCGCTTCCTTCAACTTGGGATTGTGCCAATATCACCTTTATATTCTTCTTTTTTGATTTGGAGCTTTCTTCCACCACTTCTCCTCTACTATCATTTTCTCCAAGGTCATCATCCATTCCTGCATCATTACCCATCCCTTCCCAACAAGTGCCTCTAACCAATTCTATGGTTGGCGTTGGTCTTCTAGATTCCTCCTACCGGATTCCCTCAAATGCCAATACTAACATCCTGTCGTTCCAACCACCCAACTTAATATTATTCTTCCATCATAACTCAAACACTCCTTGCCTCAAACTGGCCACTACCCTTCTCAATAAATTTACTCCCATCTTCTCAAAGAAGATTTCCAAGTTGGCAAATCTCTTTTCCTACACTTTGAATGGAAATTCTCATTTGGCTGCCCAAGATTGGAGGTTATTTGATCTTTCATGTCTCATCTACGAGGAGACTACTCTGGTTTTCTCATTGACTTCATGTACTTCTCATATAATCGTTGTACACTGTTTATTTTTGGCTTTTCTCTAGATATTTCTATTATGTGAATGGCCTACTGATGCATATATTGAAGTGATCTCCTTTCATTGATGCATTTGAAGAACCTCTTATTACCCCTATTTATGTTGTTATACCTCATCTCAAGATCCATTACAATAGCAAATCCACTCTATATTTTTAGGTTCAATCTTTGGCAAACCATTACATGCGAATGTTGCTGCCTGTAGACGGCCTGGACCATTTGTGATCCATGTTTTGAATGAAATAGACATTCCTACACATTAGCTCGATATTTATGTATTGGCAATTATTCAAGTGGTTACTAGCAAAATAAATAAAGATAGAATTTAAAAGTTTATCCTCATAATTGGTCATGATTTGTTTGCTCCAAGGGTTACCCAAAATTAAGTTTGCCCAATGATTTCATCTACAGAAGTTCCCTCTCTTGAACGATGTAAGGATTCCCATGATAAATTGGGATTTGTTGGTTTGCTTAAGTGATACTCTCTTTGCCTTGTCCCTTAAGGTGCTCTCATGATTAAGCTTATCTTACTACCGATGATTTGTTAGTTAAAAATTCTCACGGATAGTAGTAGTAGTAGCGTAGTAGTAGTAATAGTATAGTAGTAGTAATAACAACAACAACAACAAGCAGTAGTAGTAGAGTGATCAAATCATTAAAAGAGTGAATATTTTAGAAAACTTGGGTCTATTATTAAAAGTCATGGTGGAATAGATGAGAATATCATTAGTATAGTGGAGGAATGCATCTAACCTGTGATAAAAAAAATCACTCACTTAAGAAAAAATTTTATAAGATGGTGGTGAAACCTACGATTGCTTTATACACAAAAAAGTTGGATAAAGATAAGTATAAAATTAAGTTAAGTGTTGCGAGATGAGGATGCTCAAGTGGATGAATGGCTTTAAATTTAGAGATAAAATACAAAATGAAAATATACATGAAAAGATTGTAGTATCTCCAATGGCGGATAAGATTAGAAAGAGTCATCTTAGATGGTTTAATCACATAAAGCATTGGTTGCTCATAACCTATTAGGAGAGTAGATATATTATATTATCTATATTAAGAAAGGCGGTAGACCTAAAAGACTTAGTTATGAAGTATAAAAAATAATCTTATTTTATTAGAATAAATAAGAACATGACATTTACTAGGACACAATGGGGAAAAGATTCATGTAGCCACCACGTAGTGGGACAAAGGCTAGTTGTTGTTGAATTATGAATGAAATTTTAAGGGATCCCACGAGTCTCTCTCTATATTCTCACAATTTCTCTTTAATGGATTTGCTTCTAACTAAATCGTTGTTCCCTATTTGCAAAATATTTAAATCCTCTCTCTTAATAGAACACAATGGAGAAAAGGATTCAAGTAGCCAACCCCACATAGTGAGATAAAGGCTACTTGTTATTGCTTGAATTATGAATGAAATTTTAAGGGTTTCCTCAAGTCTCTCTCTCTCTCTCTATTCTCACAATATCTCTCTTATGGATTTTCTTCTAATAAGATCTATGTTCCCTATTTTGCAAAATATTGAAATCCTCTCTCTCCTAATTACTCTGACATACACATATTCAGAGACTACTACATGCATGGGCTTTTCTCTTGTCTGCCATATTCAAGAAAGAAAAGAAGAAATCAAAGTGCCAAAGATCATCAGTAGATTGATTACGTATTCCTCATCTTTCAACATCAGCCTGCCCTTAGTCTTAATGGAGGATAGAATGAATCATGCCCAAGTATTGGAGCAACAATGGAGAACACCTCCAAAAGTGATCCATATTAATGACAGATAAAAAATTAACTGCATTTACAAGAAATGGATGATCCTGGTGACGTATGGAATGCTTTTACAACAATACTTCAAGCGATGGAACATTAGGGAAAACAAACTATAAATTTGTATCGTCTTCCAAACTTAGATGGCAGCTCAAACTGAAATGATTCTACTAACACAAAGATGCAGCAGCATCATCACAGATTTCACATGCATAGAGTAGTTTTCATAATCTTAAAAATAAAACCATTTAAAAGACTTTAAAGTTAAAGTTAGTAGTAAAATTCAACCACTGATAAATAGTAAGAAATGTAATAAGCGCAGCATATCGTCAAAGCAATAAGCTGCAACATTCCTCTTAATAAGAGTGAAACCAAGGCACCGAATGCAAGCCTAATGGATAAAAACGCACAAAAAAAAAATGCAAAATGAATACCACCACTAGATTCTGATGAAGGTTCTGCGGTCCCTTCAACACTCAACCCCAATCCTTGACCAAATGACTCAACTTGCTTTACCTTCTTCCAGCTCATGCTGTTTACAACACAGGACATTTCAGGAACATTAAACAAGGATTCTAGGACCTTCTGCTGGAGATCAGGATGCACCATTGGAGATCTTGAGGAAACCTCCTCCTTTGTGTTCAAAGGAACCTTCAAGTACTCCCTTGAATGACAGGAAAATAATTAGACAACAAAGTACAAATTGATGTACGAGATATAATTTGAGTACATGGAAGAAGTATAGCAACTAAAGATTTAATTTTTTAAAGAGGATCTACCAATAAAAAAGTTTCAAGAACATATATTGCCAAAAACAGCAATCAAATTAAAATGACTAAATAAAGCACAATTTTTTTTCTTTTGAGGAAGGCATAGCCTGTAAACTATTGGGTTGAATTAGGGAATTCATCTCAATAAATTGTTTGGTATCTTGTAACGGCAACAAAGATGAGATCCTCTAGCAGAAGATAACATTTCAGGAAGTAAATCAATTGTTTTAATAAATATAACATTAACCACATGTTTAGCTGCCGATGTAATAGAGGATTGATGGATATATAAGGCTAGAAAATATTTCAATATGGTGAGCCCGATAAACAATAACTTCACAAAATAACCAACATATAATTGAAATATAAATAAGTTAAAATCTTGCATGGCATATATGCAGCTCCCAAATCAAGAGCACCTAAATTACAATAGCAACTAGCTAAGGGACTTCCTTCACAAAGCAACGTGGTGCACAGGCAACATAACATCAAGACATCTAAATTACCTTCTCACTTAACATCTCATAGCAATGGTTATGATGAAGCTTCAATGGTTAGGATTCTACAAACTCAAAACCACTATAAACATTTAAGTTTCAATTTCAGCATCTCAAAAGGAAAGAATAAATAATTGTACACTGAAGCAGAATGGTTTGAAATCTCAATTAATCGTTATTTTTAAAGCAAAGGTGAGATTTCACCTAGATAAAAATATATTTTAATGAATCTTTACAATTTGTGTTCAGCCTTCCTAAACGATTTTGAAATACATTACCATGACTTCCATAGTGTAAAAACAACTGTCACCCTGCTTAAGGTATCTGTTAAGTTCATTTTCAGTTGTAACATGATAATATAACACAAATGCGTATTTTATAGGAGTTCAATCCATTTGGCAAGTTTATGGCCTAGTTTCTTTGATGAATTCAAATATTTTGAAGCCTGACAATCTCAATACAGTATAACTTTGGATGATAAATAGTACCTCCAATATCAAAGTGATTATATAACAACATAAGGCTCTCTATCATGTTTAAAATATTTATATTTTATCTCTTTGATTTTAATGAAAATAAGTGATTGGATAGCATCCTGGCTCAATATTTATCCAATCTCCACACCAAATGCGTCAATTGCAGTGTCAAAAATTTATCAATGACAGATAACCTTTGTACAAGTTTTTTCGTCTCTCTTTGACACATCAAAAGCAAGTTCATCAAATTTTGTCCATTTGAATTTTGTCTCTTAAAGAATAATGTGTTATGACAATATTAATTTTTTTAATAAATCATCAATACAACATTTTCTTAAATTTGTCTAGATCAATAGACAATCCATCAAATAAATCCCAAGAATATAATGGATGGAGTGATAAAGCAATGATATTTCATATTCATATGCAATTTTTTTGTGGCTTTTAAAAGGCTCCAGTGACACGCATAAAATGATCTTCCCTTGTTTTGTTATAAATCAATTTTTTATTAAAGAAAACAACTAAAATTTTCTAAATAAAAGCCTCATAACATGATTGACAATTCGCATCAAGTACTCAATAAAATTATCTGAAAGGCATCTAATCACTCACATACCATCTTTGGTCTTAAAAGAAATTTTTTGCCCATCTCTTTCTATCATTCTCACTTAGTGTTAACAACTCATCAAATCAATTTTCAAGATCATTTCCCCAAGCTAGCTTACAATCTAGCATTGGAAAGGTAAATCAATATTTGATTATGAACTCATAACTATCTACACACATTCTCTAACTCCTATTTTTTTAGAGTATAGTAATTGTTACAAAAGGACTCATGCTCTCTCTGCACAATTTCTTTTTTAATAACCTATCCAGCTATCTTTTAATTCAACATGTTCAGTCATGTTACTTTGGTAAATCATCCCCTCAACTTTATTTTCCTTCTCAAAAGCATGTTGGCATAGAATATGTAGGGGTTTCTTTAATTCACTTGGACCACCTGATCCATTTGATGCAAGTGTTTTTGGCTTAGTATATTTTAAAATTATCTTCTCAACATTGACCTTAAAAACAAAACTAATGGATTTATCAAATTACATTGAAATCATACTGCCAAGGCCAACTAAGAATGAGATTTGCAACATTCATTAATAGGGCATCACATCAAATCTTGTCTCTATACATGGTGAGTTGAATTGGAACTTAATATCGTTAGGGTATAGAAATTGTGATCTAACAGACTCAAGCTATTTGCAAGGCAGTCAATTCAATTCAACTTTTAGTTTCATGTGCTCCAGAGGTGATTAGCAACAATATTCATATAACTCCCATTATCAATGATAAGCTTGCAAAGTTTGTTATTGTGTTTAAAGTATGCTTGGAAAAGTGGTGTTCTCTTCTGCTCAGGTTAGGGTCTTAAGAGAGATAATGTACTCCATGACTTCTAAAGAATTTTCAAATAAGACATTCCCAAAATCCCTTATTTTCCAATAGAATTCATGTGCATCTTCCCTTCATCATCTTCATCATCTTCCACTTTAACATTAATATGTAAAGTTTTACTTGAGCATTCACTTTCATAAAATGTCCCATTTGGTGACACCAAAACAAGCCTTCATAATAATTTTGGATCATGATGTGATAACCACTAACCTTTTTTTTTAAATCATTGTTGTTAATGGTGTTACCACTCTTTAACAATGGTTGTTTGGGCATAATTACAATGGTTAAAAGAAAATTTTCTTGCGTTTGAAAAGAATTTTTGAATGTCAGAAATCTTTATGGTTGTTCAAAATCCAAAGAATGATGAAATACCTCCTCTAGTGAGTTAACATCAAAGAGAGTTATCTGTCTTCTACGTTCAAGTCATTCCAATCATAAATCTAGAAAGTTTTATTTTTGGATCCTCAAAATTTCAGAACATAACAACAATTCTCAAATTTGTTCATGCACTATTTCATGGTCTTAATTCCTAATTTAAATGAGTTAAATTCATCAAACAATCAACCTTGATAAGATATGGATAAGTATTTTCTCTTTAGATAATATTTTATTCAAGTCCAAGTTTAGGTTAAATGGTTTTAGTTTCATTTGGCGTTCTACACTTACCGAATCTATCATTGCTTGACTAGTAAGCTTTAGTTTTGAAAAATTGGTATATGTCATCCTCCCAACAACATTTGTCTATCAAAGAAGTTATCCATATCCATCATCCAACTCAAGTTTTAGGATCTATCCTCCCATCACAAGTAAAAGCATAAACCTTAACTTTCCTAGTTGTTTCCTCATCAATGTCATAGGGTACGTATCATAGGGTTTTCATTGATGATTATCATAAATTTCATTCATGACATTGCTACAGTATTTATCTTGATTATTTCTTCCCTGGTGAGTTTCACATCTCCTAATGATCATGAATGGATTTTTCATTTATGCTAATCTCATTATCTAATTCTTATGAATGTAGTTGAATAGTTTTCTATGTTTAAAAAAATTGTTAATTCAATTTATGGTTTTGTTTAGGCAATCTTGTTTCAATAGTAACTCTATTGCTTAGTATTATAAAGTATGCTAAAATATTATCACTTTGGTAATATGTTCGTTAATCCTAATAATTCACCCCACTTCTAAGTAATATATTGGCAATAGCATAAACTCTGATGCTAATTTGATGTAGGATGGTTAAGAACCTAGAGTTTATGAAGCAACCTAGAAGGAGATATAAGATATAACGTAGAAAAATCACAATATGCAACTTAACAATTATTTTAGCAACAAAAAAAATCACTTTAATGTACAAATAGCTTATACATTTTGTTCAATCCAAAAGATTATTTAACGATTGTCAAAATAAAAAAATTCATGAAAAAATAGTGACTAAAAATAAAATTGGGCAATTAAGTTCACACTTCAAAAAAGAAAAAAAAAATCAATACATCCATCATTTAATGTTTTTTTGCAAGCCTCAAGAACCTATTTATAATATTCAACAACACAACAATAACTAGCCTTTATCCCACTATGTGGAGTATATGAATCCTTCTTCACCATTGTGTTCCATTAAGTGTCAAATTCTCATTTAATTCTAATAAACTAAGGTCTTTTTTATGCATCCTAATCAAGCATTTTAGGTCTACATCTACCATTCTTAACATAAAGCAAATCTAATATCTACTCTCTATCGGATCATCGGACGACACATTATATGATCAAACCATCTAAGGTAACTCTCTAATCTTATATGCCACAACTCCAACCTTTTCATATATTTCTTTACATTTTATCTCTAAGAAAATCCACTCATCCACTTGAGCATCCTCATCTCTACAACACTTAACTTAATTTTATGTCTCTCTTTTAGCCAACATTCTACATCATAAATCATTCGATCTTACCACCATCTTATAAAATTTTCCTTCAAGTCTAGCGTACTTTTCTATCACCACAAACAGCATTCCTCCATTTCAACCATCCAACTTGAATTCCACTAATAACAACCGCATCTATTTCACCATCATTTTGAGCAATAGACCAGATATCTATTTATAATCTTCAAAGAACTCAAAATGTAAAAATTATATAAAATATAGAGAAATCAACTAAAAACAGTAGATTTTAATATATCCAGCAGAAATTTCAAAACATTTAGTAAATTTCATTGGCAAATAAAATAAAATAAATTACCATAAACTAAGAGTGACAGAAGTGCATTATGTTAACAGGAGGTGAAATTGTGGCTGGGATTGGAAGAACTAAGAGGTAACAGTTACCCAACGTGTAAAACAACATAGAGGTAGCACAGTAGAATAGCAAGCAAGACAAGACAAACAATTGGTAGTAACGGAAAACCCTGAAGCAACAGACAAAATATATATTTGCTGGGGACTTCGAATGTGCATATTAAATTACATGGGTTCCTATGCTTTAGACGTCAACATACTTTCAGAGTTTTGTCAGAAACCTAAGGACTTATTTGAATATTGAAAACATTTCAAACTCTGAAACAACCTTAAAAAAATTATAATTAAAACAACTGAGGCTATATTGCTTTGGTGAGTATGGCTATGAACAACCGAACAATATTACATCACATTTAAATTATTGTAGATAGACTGATATCCATGTACACATGCATAACATACAAATATCATGTTAGGAAAAGACTAACATATTTCAAGTAGAAAAACAAGCATTTAACTTCTATAAGCTGTATCATGCAATTTAATGATTGCTGTAGAAGCAGGATCTATAATTCTTCCAAAAATTGTGGCCTATTTTACAAATGAATAATGGTAAACAAAAATTATTTATATAATGGAAGTGAAATAAAGATTACATGCAAAAAAAGTTGGTATCTAGTTTGATTATACATATCTGGATATCAGCAGACTTTCCTGTACAAAAACCTGATCTAAGAAAGATAATACCCAAACAAAATATATATATGCAGAGAAAACTCACCTACAATCAGATCCTACAAATTGTAGGATATCTTGTTCTTTGCAGATGAGTGAAAAGTTGAGACTGATGGCTTATCTGTTAACTGTGACAGGTAGGTTTGCAGTGTAGAAGAAAGTGCATTAAGCTATCATACGCTCAATCTTTTGACACATACTAGAACTAGACAGCAGTTAAAAAGAATCAGAGAATGTTATTAGCATAGCTTTATCAATATTAGAACTTGAATTTTCATCAAGGATGCGAGGAACAAAGGCATCAGTGAAGGTAATCATGTTAAATGATATACATGATATTTCCATCATCAACCATATCAATTTCAAAGTATAGACAGCAATATGTGATGACTAGTGCAGCCAATTTAATCTTGAAAATATATAATTTCAAGATTTACCTGTCTGAAATACAATCATTCGTAGAATTTTGAACAGTTAATATATCACTAACCATAACAACAACAACAACAACAACAACAAAACCCTCTTAAACTCATTGAATGAGATAAGAATAAATAGAACATGGGCACTTTGATTCAGAATTTAATAAGAGAAACTTGGGTTAAGTGATCAGTGATACCAGGCGTCATGATAAGAATCAATAAGAACTCCAAGTTTAAACAATTACCTGGAATGAAGTTTGTTCATCTCTTGAAGGGTCCTTGCTTAGCATTTCACGATGGATTTCCCCGGATACCACTTCTATATGATCATTAACAACTCTTTCCTTAAACTGGTTATTAGACAATTTTGATATATCAAGCAAAGAATCCAAGGCCTGAAAAGAAATAACTCAAAGGCTTTAGACGTATTCAGACATCAAATACACATTAAACATGAAAAAAATTAAATCCTTGAAAATTATAATTTTGAAAAGTATACCAATCCTCATAATTAGAAGACTTTTTTGTTAGTTTCAAGAACCCCATTCTCCAATGGCACAAATAAAGATGTCCTTTAATAAACTTTCCTTGCATAAGTATAGAATTAACCTACCCCTATTTAACGGACGCTGTGTTTCTGCCACCATTTGATCTTGATCATGGGAAGTTCAAACTGAAAACCAAGACATCTTGATCTACATTATTAGAGTACTAAAAGTCAATTGTTAGATCTTATTGATCAGTTCTGGTTTTATTTGTGCGACTATCAATTTCCTCTAATGTTTCATCTCTAGCAACACAACTACAGTAATTTTGTTACGTGAATTGAGAACTTCAAACACAACAACACTTTGAAATATATTAAGCAAATCTAAGATTCTGAAAAACCAAGTCAAATAAAGGATATCTACAGATTAAAAAAAAGAACATTCATAACATAATATTTAAGATGCATAGAAGCAATATATATATATATATATATATGGTAAAAAAAAGGTATGCACTTTTGTGGGAAGCACAATAACTAAGTATCCATCATTACTTCTTTATATTGCATTTATTTACATCATATTAAATGATCACGTCATTGGCAACTTGATGGTATCTGCAGCTCCATCTGTCCTACCTGGAACATGCTTGTTATGATTAAATGTATTACTAATGTCACAGTTCTTCTGAGCTAGAGAATTTGTAACAATGGGGCTTAAACCGACCAGAACCTATAAAAACCTAAATGACTTAAGAAATGCCAAGTTGAATAAGGAGACTCTACCTCAGAAGTTGTCAACCATGAAGAAAAGGAAAACCCACGGAAATAAGCACAAAAGGTGTTAGTACCTGCTTTCACGATCATTCAAAATGCTTCACCCGGAAAGCAAAACAAAATTGAACTTGATTTGCAAGCTGCACCAAATATGGTTCAATAAAACACATACCCTTCTATGGTGCTGCGTTCATATCAACACTTCTTCAGCCACTTCCACAGAAATGCACAAAGCTTCTTTAATGTGTCCCAAATTGTTTAATATCCTTTAATGGTGAACAAGTTATTCTCACTTATTACGGATAACTAGAAACACTAGTAAAGAAAATGCTGGCTAGAGAATACACAAACAATAAACAATAATACGTATGCATTATTTTATTATTAGTTTTCTGTCTGGCAGTAGTTGTAAGATTTCAAAACCTTATTTTATTAGTAATCTCAGTTCAAATTATGATATGATCTTTGTTATTACATATTTTTAAAATGTCTTTAATTCCCTAGTTTCATACTTTCTTAATGGTGGAAATGTTCCCCGTGGGGTTGGCTAAACTCAGATACTGTTTTGGTATGGAACTTTTCAAATGGGAAACATCCCTCTTCATTTAGAGCTTCCAACTGATCAGCCGAGCTCATACATCAACTCCCTGGGCAAACCATCACCTCCTTGGCCTACAATGCCATGTTTCCTAGCCAAACCAAGAGCCGTTATTGGATGAATAAGTTCAAGCAGCGCCGTTGACACATTTTTTGGTGGAGATTGTTAAGAGATGTTATCCTCATGAATAGTTGGATTTATCCAAGGGCGTAGTGAGACAACTTCATACCCCTAGGGATGCCCAGGTGTGCAAGATCAGACCCATATTTCCTTCAACTATTTGTTGGTTGTTGCAGTCACAAGTATCTTGGAGGGATGGGATTTCAATAGTCCCTTCAGCAACTTTGAACAGGCAACCGAGGAGCTGGCCAAAGTCAATCCCAGCAAAGCAGCCTTTGCCGCATTGGTCACACCATATACCAATGTTGGTGAGCAAGAATGTAAAGAAACACGGAAGACCACATGGTACCCCTACTACTATTGTTTCCACCATCCTAGAGGCTCTCACCTGCAACCACCTATTTCCTATTGATGCTCGGAAAAAACACTTTGAATATCTCCGCCATCCCTAGGATGTTAGCGAGTTTGTTCTTCATGGCGGATGATTTTTATTCAATCAGATTTCCTCCAATATTATGTTAGTGTTTATTTAAATTTGAATTCTACTTCCTATGAACACAAGCATCCATAGTTAATTACCCTCTTACCATAGTAGGAGAATACTCTCGATTAAGGTTGGAAATAAGCATTAATATATGGTATTTGTAGTATGGATGACTATTTAAAAAAGGATGGTAGTCCCCATCAAAATTCCATGGTTACGTCATCTCAAGTGTCATTATTCTAATCTACAAACATCAAAGAGCTACAAGCCAAAATGTCAAAGGAAAGCTGATTATCACCATGTGTTGCCTCTTCAGAATTCCAAATAGACTAGAGTTGTTATATAAGTATTTATTAAATTATTAAAGTTAAACTTAGGTTGTAAGTTTATTCTATTATTTGGTTTTATAGTTTAGTCATTGGGATAAGCGATGTGATTTGAAGTTTAAATGTCATTGAAATCGTCTTGCAAATATACATAGCTTACATCCATTGAAATGTGATTGTTTATATGTGATTTACGTCATCTTACGACAAACATAAGATTTACATCTATTAGAATGTCATGTTAAATAGGGTTTACCAAAATAGTCCTGATTATTTATGAAGCATTAAACTAGCAGGAGGGAATTTCTTACTTTTTTGATCGAAGTTGGTTCTAGTAATTAGATGCGTGAATGAAAATGAGAAGAGGGTAGAGTTTATTAGTTATCTACTTTATTTTTTATTATTAGAAAATATCATACGGTATTCATTATTTCTCTACAACTTTCCATTAAATTTCGGAATGAACTTGATCACGTCAAATAATTGAGGGCCAAAATTGTCCTCCCTTCTAAATTGGTTAAAATAAATAGTTGAGAGATCAATTGGTAAATAAATTAAGTATACCTTACAAACATGTCAAGTTTGTGTGGTTAAATTCGCATTGCAAACATGCATGGGACTTACATCCATTAGAATATCATCATTTGAATAATTAAAGTCTGCATTGCAGACATAGACTTACATCTATTGGAATGCCCGTTGTTTAAATGTGATTAAAGTCTACTTTGAGACACATGCGGGCTTACATCCATTAGAAAAGTGATTAAAGTGATATTTGCATTGCAAATATAGGTTGACATACAACTATTAGAAAGCCAATATTTGATAAGAATCTCCTTTTCATGAACATGAGTTGGTCCTATATTCCTTTGAAACATCCAGTTATCGGTGGGGCTGCCTTGCGGATGAATGATTAGGCTTACATCCATTGAAATGCTAGGTGTAATAAGTGATTGATGTAATGTGAATGGTGTTTATCTTGCAAACACATATTACTTACATCTTTTAGCCAATGTTAATGTTTTATAGAATGATTTTTGGATTTACATCCATTGTAAAACCAAATTTAAATATAAACTTCATTTCATGAACATACACTAGACTTATATTCTTTAAAATGACAATTATTAAGTGTAACGATCATTTTGCAAATATGAATTGTGCTTACATTCATTGAAATTCCATTCACTAAATATAATATAACACCTATTTAAACTTTTAGACTAATTGTTAGTCCACATTGGAAAACTGTTGGACTTACATCCATTGGATAACTAATAACTATTGGATTAGACTTTTGTCTATTTGAAAGCTCATGTTAACTATTGAAGTCCATCTTGCAAGCATGACTAAAGTTGGCTCATATTCATTGGAATGATTGATTTTGCCATCTTTTCATAATCAAAATAACCTAATAGGACAAATTTTAAAAGGAGCCTTCAATAGTGTTAATTAGAGAAAGATGTTCTTATTAAATTTAATCTTTGAAAGGAACGAAAATGCCTAGCAGAGGCGTTTTCATGCTCACGTGAGGTGTCCACATGGAAAGAAATAAGAAAACGCCTTCTCAATGACTGCTGGCATATTTTTAGATGGGGACAACTTTTGTTAATAGTAAAATGGGCAGATTTTAGAAAAAAATTAAGAGGGAACATATTTTGGGTTGGAATTGACATTTTCAAAGATTAATAAGTTTTCATGCAAAACCTGTTTTGAATTCTTTTTCAGAAAACTCAATTAGTAAATGCGTGTATCAGATCATTAATTAATCTTTTGTAATTATTAATAAAAATTTTAAAATAATATGAAATAAAATTAATTTATTAAATATAATATAATAACAAAATAATACTTCATTTCATAATATAATGATAAATTATTTTTATAAAATTTTAAACTATGTTAAAATAACTTTTAAATAATTATAAATAATGAATTAATTAAATAATAATGATGTTATTTACATATAAATATGATTAATTAAGAAATTACGACAAAATGTAATATATATATATATAACTTTATAGATTAATTAAAAATGATGACATTTGAAAAATCATTTTCATAAAATTCTCATGAAAAAAAAAAAGAAAAATAAGGATAAATCATTGATCTAAATTATTTTTATTTGATTTTTAAATAAAATAATTTTATTTTTACTTAACCCAAGTCATTAAAAAAATGTGTAGATCTAACTAAGGTGTGCAATTATACTTTACATAATCAAGTTTGAAATTTTCATAATCAGATCATAAGTTTGATTGAATATTAATATATTAGTAATAATAAAATAAATATATATACATGATATTAGCTATAATTTATACCATAAAATAATAAAATATTTAGGACATATTAATATATTTATAATAAATTAAATTTTTTAATAATTTGCTATAATATATCATTTTTTGATGAAATATGATCAAGGACATATTTAATTTAATAACATACATAATTTGTTAATAAATATTGTTAGAAAGTATATTATTATTCTATGAATAACTAAATAAATTCTTTAAAAAATGAACAGACTCCTTTGTTTCATATAATTTTCAAGCATCTTTGCACGATCAACATCCACATCACCGGAGGAATCCACGTCATAGGTGAAACGCCTTTAGTATGTGCGTTTTCAACCTTTTAAATTTAAATTTTATATTGCTCCTTTGCCTAATTTAATAATGTAGGGTTCCTTTTAAATTTTGCCATAACCTAATATTGTTTGATTATTTATTTGTATTTAGTCAATTTAAATGATTTACAATTATAGAGTTTCATTAAATAATTAAAGATCATTAATTCCACAGGAGTTGCATGCAAATGAATTAATTTGAATTCATTAGTATGTTAAATTCATTTAGAGAGTTAATAAACATGTTTAAATCTTTAATTTAGGCCTTGTTATTTTTATGTGAAAGTAATAGAAATTGAATGATTGCGCAAAATTTGATTTCAAATTGTTGAAAATCGTAGATTATTTTACTCAATAAATTAGGTTCGATTATTTTTATTTTGCTCTTTATTTTGTGTAAAATTTTAAGTCCAATAATTCTCAAAATAGCATAAGCTTAGTGTTGTATTTCACAAATTTTGTGAGTTCTTTTCTCATGCTCGGGACCCAAGATCGGGAGGTAGATAATTGTCTCGCATCGAACCCAAGATCAATAGTAGATCTTCATAAAATTCTCAATCATACTCAAGATTAATGAGCGCGAGTCTTCAAATTTCAAGGCTATGATTTTATTAATCTCAAATAATTTTAATTTCAAATTAATTATTTTTAATTTCAATAGAATGGCTTAGCAGTGTTGCATTTTGTGAAATAATATGCTCAAGCTAACGCTCCTCTCCCTTGCTCTAGATCAAAGATCAGCGGAAAAAGGTATGTTCACCTCGCACAAACCCAAGATCGGCGATAGTGGCCTTCAATTTGACTTGTGGAGCAAGAAATTAATTGTAAAAAATCATTTTGAAATTTACCTAAAATTGAAACTTTAAAAGCCCTATTCTCCTTAATCGAGCGAAAATGCCTTCACTCTCACCTAAGGCTTAGGAGGGAGGGGCAACATTGAAATTTGGGCTCTTAATCTCTTCTTTTCTTTAAACCCCGATTCAGCCCCTTTCACACCAAACTCACGCTGATCTGGTTCTTGACTCTCTTCTTCGCTCAAATTGTCCTTTGACTCTATCGCAAGGTATGGAGGTCACTAGGCATCTCAAGTAGCAAAGGGGATCAGCTAGGGCTTGTTGAGCGACAAAGGGATTGGTTGGGGGCGCCTCTGTGTGATGTATGACCCAAAACCTACTCGGACCCTCCTCCTCCTCCCCTTTTATAACGTTTCAATGTCTCGTCGTTGGGACCTCTCTCCCTAGGTTTTGCCAAAGTGGAACCCGGCGGTTAGGGCTTTTATTTTTATTTTTTATTTTGGTTGATAAGGCCAATGCAAATGGAGCCCTCTTAATCTCATATGAAACTAGTTTGGGGTGCTTATCAAAAATGATACTGGTGGGGATCCTCTTGTTGTCATGGGTCATTAGTCAACACGTTAAGATAGTAAACAAGCTGAAATCCTAGCCATCCTCTCACTTAACAATATCTTTAAGCCGTGGATACTTGAAACTAAGGGATCATTATTGAAGGTAACAACATCAATGTCATAAACTACCTACTATGAATACAAGATCATGACAAACCCACCAAGAAGACAAAGCAAAGTTTGCTTTTCTCCTTTAGCTCAACCAAATGATCTTCCAGCACACTCATAAAAGCAACAATAGGGCAGTAAATCTTTCTACCCATTTAACTTAACAATATGATTTTGTACTTGAGATTTTAGTGAACATCATGATCATCTTTCTCTTATTGATGATGATAGATTCATTTGTACATGCATATCAACTCAAGATCAAACATCATATGCTATGCTACATTATTAATTAGGCATTTCACTGCTTTAGCAAAATAAATAGATTCAAACAGCAAGAAAGGAAACAAAATTTTAAGGAGCACGAAAGTGTTCCTTAGGCTAAACTAGTAAGATGCAGTAATCTAGATACGCCAAAATGTCAAGTAATAATTTTAGACATACCATTTCAAGATTGTATCTGCATTGACCTGCAAATTAAACATGGCGTCATTCAGTTATTATATAATCTAGTAGCACTATAATTCTTATCACATAAAACTATGTAAAAGTTACAAGCACATAGCAATCAAAAGATCATGCAAAATGCATTGTATGAGCAACGAACAGGCTACATAAGCAAAATTCTAAACGTAGAAATTACACATCACGAGTATTGACAAGTCCTAACCCTAAATCAGATATCTCAAGTGGCTCGAAAATTGGTTCCATCAAAACCAAAACTGAGGACTTAAATATTCAATATTTTTAAAGTATGGATGAGAGAACAAATAAACTTTGTAGTCAACAATATAACTTAAGCAACATGGATCAAGTGGCGAAATGAAAACAATAGGTCCTTATAAGTTAATCAAGTTTGAAGTAGTTGAACATTATCTGCGGTTACCAAGATTCATGCCTGGAAGGTGCTTTTGCAAGATAAGATTAACCTTCTTTAAAGACAATTTTGAGAGTCCAAGAGTAGCACTTAAGGCATGCTTACTTAATTTAATTTTAGTAATCACTAAGATTCATGCCTGGAATTCTAAAAGTAGTATTAAAAAAAAGCTTTAAATTACAAAGTGATGCTAATTCTACCTTTAGTTGCTTGATTTATATTTAATAACTAAAAGAATTAAAAAAAATTTAGATAACATAACCAATTGTACTTTCTAACATACTTAAAAAAGGCAAAAGGCACCATTAAAGGTAGTAGACTAAAATCAAGATGGTAATCATATAAAAAGCAATTTAAAAGTAAGAGCCAACGTGTTGCCCTTTTAAAATAAGATGGTAATTATATAAATATACGATATCTCACTCATGAAAATATCATTAAGACACACTGAAATAATACATTTTAAACTAACCAATTTCATGGATAAAACTTCCTATAGTGACAACAACAACAACAACAACAAGCCTTAATCACTAGGTAATACTACATGAATCCTATACATTATGTCTATGTCAAATTCTCATTTAATTCGAGATAAGATGTTTATACATCTTAACAAGTCTTTTTTATATTACCTTTCTTAAACATAGGAAAATCTAATCTCTTTCTATTCATTCGGACATTTATGTGGTCAAATCAAACTCTCTAATCTTATCTATCTACTCCAACTTTTTGAACATACTCTTTATTTTGCTATCTCTAAGGGTAAAGCCACTCATCCAAAATAAAATAACTTAGTCTTATGTTCTTTTTTATTAGTAACATAAGTCATTCTATCTTCCACCATCTTATAAAATTTTCCTTAAGTTTAAATTAACTTTCTATCACATAATAAATAAATAATAAATAATAAATCATTTCATAATACTTATCTCAAAAAGATACAAATAGCATAATTCATTAGTCATTAGATATGCACATGTTTAACAACTAATATAGATAAAAGGTAATAATGATGTAGCATAACATATAAATTTATTAATCGTTGCAAATTATAAAAAATATAATAGAAAGTACATCTTTCCATTAAAAAATATATCAAAACTATATATTTTGGCATCATTTACATGAATAACACACCAAAAAAAATAAAAGGAAAAAATAATTTCAATGATTTACACTTACCTAAGACGTATGATGTAAGAACAAAAGCACAACTAAAAGCAACCTTCCTTGTATTTTACAATGATTAATTGAAAAGGTCTAAGAAACCTTTGCTCGCATGAGCGCCCTAGTTACCAAAGCAGAGTGGCTCAATATGTATGATTTCCAAATTCTTTGAATTTTTTAACATTTATTTAGCTAAGATGCTACTTCTACTCAGCTGCAAGAATTTTCAGGTTGCAATGGGTTTCAGTATCTAAAAGATCAACATAAGGTTTAATGGAACCCTCTTTAGTAAACTCTCAATACACACACACTAGAACTAAAACAATCTACCCAGCTCAAAACAATTCAATCACGTTTGATATAAAACAACCATTCCTTATAAATGTTGCACACGCAAAAGAAGCATTTAGGAACCAAATGAAAAGGCCATTCAATGTGTTTTCAATCATGCAAACTCAGCTTACGATAGTGATGCACTGTACATAAGAAAAAATAAAAACTGGAAGGCTAAAATATATACATACTCGTTCATCTTCAAAATCATCTGTTTGACATATTCTTTAAAAACTAGTTGTAAAGTTGTTGTGAGAAAAGTGTTGTGTTACAAATATTTTTTTTAAAAAATTCAAGATAATTTTCTACATCACCACACTCTAACATCTTGTTTCAAAATAATTTTTCACCACAAAATTTTAAAAAAAAAGCAAAAAACTAATAGTCAAACACAACGTGATTGCTTTCCTACATTCTAAAATACAAAGCGGTCAAAAGCTATCCTAAACACACTCTAAGTATAGCATCACTATCCAACTCAAGTAGGGACAATATGATGGAACCAAGACTTTTGCCAAAATAAATTTGACACATTTGGCCCTTCGCATGAAAAGCAATCCTATAGCCTTGAAATCTAGGAAATAAAAGCTTGTAAACACATCTACTAACTACAAGCATGCAATCAAATAATGTCTATAAAAGATACTTGCATAAAGCTCTTCTAAACTAATTCTCAAAACAACCCTAAATTATGTTTGAATTGTACAATTGTGGCATATACATGTTCTTCAACCATTCTCATACTCAACTCAATCAATCATCTAACAATGTCCATCAATACCAACTTCACCAAAATACATGTATTTTATTATTTAAGACTGCAATGAATAACAAAAGAATAAAATGATGCCCTGTGCTAACCCAGAAAATGAGAAAGTATCATTACAAAGAACAAAGATCTTGGTATGGTATATATTAATCTTGAGAAGCATATGATTGACTACCATGAAAATTGATTTGGTGTACCTTAAGAAAAATATGCTAGATAAATGTATGTTAAAGTTAGTAAAATGTGTATGATGCTACAGATTAGCATTAAAAATATTTGTGGGTAACAAAACTAACAAACAAAGATCAGCATTAAGTCTCATAATGATTATATGTTTTGTACTGCATATGGAGATACCTATGAATGATATTAAAAATAAAGTACACTAGTGTAGATAGCATATTTATGATCAATGAAGTTAAATATAAGTGAAAAGTTAGAAAGGTGAACTAGTGGAGAAAATACTTTGAAATTAAAGGGAATTATGATTAGTAGAACAAAGACTGAGCCTATAATATGCAATTGTAACAAATAGAAATTTGATAATGAGACAACATTAGCATATCACATAATGCCTAAATATAGATGTGTAAGTCAAGGCGACTCGTGAGTCAACTCAACTCAATTCATTAACGAGCTCATGAGCCGAGCTTAACAAGCCATTAGCTCAAGTCAAATTTAATACTCGTTAAACTAGCTCAAGTTCAAGTTTTGATCAACTCGATTTGAAAGCCTGCCGAGGGCTCAAAATAATAGCGAGTTGCTTAGGGTTCAATCTAATCATTCATTATCTAGGCTAACAAAATAAAAACACTAACACTGGCTTGGTAAGATTAGTTTTGCAAGCATCTCCCAAGTTGTAGTCACCCGCTTGTTCTTCTTCTACTTTTTTTTTTCACCTTGTTGTGAAATCAAGAGCACCAAGAGATATGCAACAAAGTCTACTCCCCTTTCTCCCAAGCGCCATCACTTGCCTCTTCTTCAATTTTCCCTCTCTTTCAAGATTGATTCATCTCAAGCGGCTCTTCCATCTTTTTTCTTTGGTTGTGATTTTCTTCTTAAATTCAAATTTTGGTGGAGCATGCTTTAGTTCTTTAAAATCTTAAAATTTTTTTACACTAGTTTCTTCTTCAGATCTTTTAACCACCTGCATTAGGCCACCACCTCTAAGAAAGACAACAAGAGCAAATCAATTGCCACAATGCAGTCCTCCAATCAACTTTAGGTTCAAACTTTCTTCATGCTGCTAAACCTATTTTTATCCATTCCTTGTTAATAAAATCACAAAGTTTTCTTCACCCCAAAACCCTACACTAATTATTTCACTAAAATATAATTAGAATGAGATGTTAAGATTGTAATTTGCTTACTTGTAATTGATGATAATAATAATATCATATTTTTCTAATGTGTGTTCTTGTAGGAAGAGAAGGATGACGAAGAGATGAAGAAACTCTTACCAAATAAGTTAGAAGCATTTTCAAGTCAATGAAGGCAAACTACATTTTAATCACTAGTCTCTCTCCACTTAATAATTTAAATAAAATTTTATGTTATATTTATGATTGGGACATGATCAGCTTTAGAAGATAAATAAAGATTGATGGTGATGATTGTAAGTCTATGCTGTCTTTATTACTTGCCTTTAAAGAGAACAATAAACATTATAAAGATGTGAAGAACTTAATAGATTTAGTGGATTTTTTTATTTTTATAGAATAAAGTATCCTATGACATGTAAGAAAAAATGACAGCTCAAAGAAATGTGTTCTTGAAATGGTTTCTTTTGTTGGATTAATGATCTTTTGGATATTTATTTGAGAAAATTAATATTTTGGTGATAGTTTCTTGTGTTGACCTTTTGAGAAGTTGTTGCAAATTACTTAATATTTTAGTGATGTTGAAAATAATAATAAGTCGGATAAAATGGACAGAATCAAACATAAATACTAAGCTGGTTTGAGAGGACGAAGTTGACTGAAAGCACAATCTTCCACAAAATCACAACACAAGTTGATTAACTCTCTAGGCGTGATTGAACAATCCTAAATTGAAAAACTACACAAAAAATGATACTTACCTAAAACGTCCATGACGACACCCATGCCCAGCTCTGAGTCACCGCCTAGCATTGAGCAAAGGAAGTATTCGGCCTCCTCGCTGCTTAAAGCACAAACCGCCCGCTTATTCACTTCCATCGGACCACCCCAACCTCTCCTCCCACCGCTACAACCCAAAGCTGATTTCGAATATTCCTTCCCAATGATACCAGAGACCATACCAGTGGACGCCGCAATCCCCTGTGCTTACGCGCACTACTCTTCTTCCCAACAGATCCCGGCACTCCCCGGATCTACAAGCTCAGCGCCTAGGATGCCGGCGGCCTTAAGGTGTCACCGCCGGCCTCTTCGTAGGCCGAATCGATCTGTTCGAGAGAAAGACGGGGAAATGCCGAGATAAGCCAATCCCCTCGCCTCCCATCATCATCGGTTTCTTTAATTTCTTCAACATCCACGATCACGGATTCCGGTGAATTAGGGTGAGTGCGAGAGAGATCGGCCTTTGTTTTACTCATTTTCTTCCTCATCTTCGAGGGTTTCATCGTCTGCACTCAATCGAAGATCGATTGATCGATTGTGGTGGGAACAGGTAAGTCCAACGGCAGTCAAAGGGAGAACGAATCTGAGAAAATGTCGATCTTGAAGGGACGATGAAACCCACTTTGGGCGTAAAACTGCTAACGAGATTGCTTATGATCGATCTATCGGGCTATTTAATATTTAGGAAATTTACACACATATATATATATATATATATATATATATATATATATATATATATATATATATATATATATATATATATATATATATATATATACCCAGAATTTTATGTATTTATATATTTCACACATAAATATTTACAAAATTAACACTTTTTCTATATAAAAAAAATTACATTTCACTTGAAAAAAAAAGTAACCAGGTGATATTTTCGATATAATAATAAAGATTTAAGTATTATTTAAGTAAATATTCAAATTTAGATATGAAATATATAAATGTAAAAAAATTATTGGTATATGTAAATCCTCCTATTTATTATTCAAGCGTTAAGCTTATTACCATGAGAAATTAATAACATGTCAGCTGGCTGCTATCATATTTCTCCAAAATTTAAATTAGTAAATAAATATTATTTAATTAAAATACATTTACAAATATATTTGATCTTCAATATTTATCTATAAAATATTTAAATCTTTAAACCACATCAAAAATATCACTAATATTAACTTATCAAAAATAAAATATATTTTTCATCTATATATTTTGATGTGATTTAATAAAATATTATGTAAATAAAATACTAAAGTTTAAGTATTAAAATAAAAAATATAAAAATAATATGATAAATCTAGTGTTAATTAAATTATTCACAATTTTTCTTGAAGAAATATATCTAACTAAATTCTATTAATGAGATCAATCATTTGTAAAGCCTTAATGATCTCATTGCCAAGATTGAGACATCTCTTTGTGGCCAATTCCTCGAGTTTCTTAAACCAAAATTCTATAGGATCTTAGTTGTGTTGATGATGATGAGAATGAGGGATATTTCATTATAGCATTGAAGGCAATATCATAATAATGTTGGAGACTTTAAGTGAAAGGATGTAAAGTGACTTTATAAACACTTCCATAATAATGTTTGTGCTATTTAGAAGAATAATTTTAATTAGAGAGAGATGAAATAAGACTTAAAGTACTAGATGAGATTAAATTAAATAATTATTTAAAATTTATATTATTTAATATTTATACATAAATTATTTTAAGTTGAATATTTGTATGATTTTTTTGCGTTGACTTGCTCGTATTATATGATGAAAGTCGATCATTTTAAATCAAGAAATAAAATAGTTGCTAGTATCTTAATTTACTTTATAAAGGTAAAAAACTATTTTAAGTTAATTTTTTTAATAAAATATTAAGTTGAATATTAAAATGAATTTTTAAATGAATATATGAATTAAATTATAAATGGATAAAGTCAAAGCTATTAATATCAAACTACTCAAGGGTAGGTTTACATAATAAAATTATTAGTTGGTATTTTGAGTTATTTAAGAGTAACTATCGGCCATCAATCACTATTGGTTGCATTAGCCTCATATCACTAGTTGCCACTAACCACCACTACCAACTACAATCTTCAAGACTTTAGTCCATTGTTACCATTATTGTCGTTGCTACATTTACATAAGAATAAAACTAATTTATTTTTAAAATATACTAAATGTGCCTTATTCCAAGAAAAAAATAATTTAAAATAAAATACAAAAGTGATTGCAAATAATCAAATTTAAAGTTCATAGTCAATGTTGTAATTTAAATTTGTTATATGTAGTCGGTTGTAATTTTCAATTTTAAAATTAATTTTAAAAGATAGTTATGAGCTATTTGAGATATAGTTTGATTTCTATATCATTACATATGACCCTAAAGAGGTCATCCACTCTTCTTTCTCTTAGAATTTAAATAAAGCAATGTATCACTTCTGAAGGGGTGCCTCCATCTCCTCTTTAATTATTTTCTCTCTCTCAAACTTCATCCTCTCTCTCTCTCTCTCTCTCTCTCTCATGAGAGACATTATACTTCCTAGTACAAACTAGTATCCACCTTACATAAATTTTTAAATTCAATACTTTAATTCTTTTATAATCTTTTCATCATCAACCTTGCATTATATCTTTGTTGTCATTTTTTTCTCCTTGAACTTTAGATTCATTTATTCTATAGTACCATATTATTGTAGCATGAAAATGCCCAAATAGAGTTTTATATAGAGAATTCTTTTTTTATTATTATTTTAAAATTTTTAACCTTCACAACGCCATATATCATTTAATTTCACTTGCAACAATAATATAAATCAAAATTAGAAAACTCTACAATTGAAATTCTAAATCAAAACTTGCATTTATTTTCAATGTATCTTCATGCTTTTAGTTTATTTTACATGTAAAAGATAATCACATATATATTTATATATAAATTTATTGATATATGTTTTGGGGAAGAATTTGAATAGGCATGATTAAGGGTGCATTTGGAGCAATTGCTGTTAGAAAAGGCAATGGTAGAGCTATTACGTAAGAAGTAGTATGAGAAAGTCGAGGTGGGTATATAAATATATATTTTATTTTACGTAAGTCGGATCGTAGTTTTATATCACATGAACAGATCAGTTGAAAACACAACTTTCCCACCACAAATTTTTTAAAACATAGTCAAAATGCAAGTAAAATGGTTATCAAATGCACTTAGCGGTGTGTTTTTGCATCATACCGTTGTTATGCCGCTCTCATAAATACACCCTAAGTTTGTTTTCTCTTGATTTTCCAGCTTAATGCAAAGATTTGATAAAAGTATTAATAAGAATTAACTATATCTTTCACAAACTTCATCTCTCTCTCTCTCTCTCTCTCTCTCTCTCTCTCTCTCTCTCTCTCATGAGAGACATTATACTTCCTAGTACAAACTAGTATCCACCTTACATAAATTTTTAAATTCAATACTTTAATTCTTTTATAATCTTTTCATCATCAACCTTGCATTATATCTTTTATTGTCATTTTCTCCTTGAACTTTAGATTCATTTATTCTATAGTACCATATTATTGTAGCATGAAAAATGCCCAAATAGAGTTTTATATAGAGAATTCTTTTTTTATTATTATTTTAAAATTTTTAACCTTCACAACTTCGCCATATCATTTAATTTCACTTGCAACAATAATATAAATCAAAATTAGAAAACTCTACAATTGAAATTCTAAATCAAAACTTGCATTTATTTTCAATGTATCTTCATGCTTTTAGCTTTATTTTACATGTAAAAGATAATCACATATATATTTCTATATAAATTTATTGATATATGTTTTGGGGAAGGATTTGAATAGGCATGATTAAGGGTGCATTTGGAGCAATTCATTAGAAAGGCAATGGTAGAGCTATTACGTAAGAAGTAGTGTATGAGAAAGTCGAGGTGGGTATATAAATATATATTTTATTTTACGTAAGTCGGATCGTTTTTTATACCACATAGTAACTAGATTGAAAACACAACTTTCCCACCACAAAATTTCTTAAAACATAGTCAAAATGCAACTAAAATGTAAAGATCAAATGCACTTAGTGGTGTTTTGCATCAACGGTTATGCGCTCTCATAAATACACCTAAGTTTGTTTTCTCTTGATTTTCCACTTAATGCAAAGATTTGATAAAAGTATTAATAAGAATTAACTATATCTTTCTCAAACTTCATCCTCCTCTCTCTCTCTCTCTCTCTCTCTCTCTCTCTCTCTCTCTCTCTCATGAGAGACATTATACTTCCTAGTACAAACTAGTATCCACCTTACATAAATTTTTAAATTCAATACTTTAATTCTTTTATAATCTTTTCATCATCAACCTTGCATTATATCTTTCATTGTCATTTTTCTCCTTGAACTTTAGATTCATTTATTCTATAGTACCATATTATTGTAGCAAAAAATGCCCAAATAGAGTTTTATATAGAGAATTCTTTTTTTATTATTATTTTAAATTTTTTAACCTTCACAACTGCCATATCATTTAATTTCACTTGCAACAATAATATAAATCAAAATTAGAAAACTCTACAATTGAAATTCTAAATCAAAACTTGCATTTATTTTCAATGTATCTTCATGCTTTTCATTTATTTTGCATGTAAAAGATAATCACATATATATTTCTATATAAAATTTATTGATATATGTTTTGGGGAAGGATTTGAATAGGCATGATTAAGGGTGCATTTGGAGCGAGATTGTAGAAAAGGCAAGATGGTAGAGCTATTACTGAGGCGTATGAGAAGTCGAGGTGGGTATATAAATATATATATATATTTATTTTACGTAAGTCGATCAGAAGAGAATCACCTATAATTGAAGTTGAAAAAACATAACTTTCCTATCACAAATTTCTTAAAACATAGTCAAAATGCAACTAAAATGCAATTATAAAATGCGTAATAGTGTGTTTTGCACCACATTGTTGTGCTCTCATAAATACACCCTAAGTTTGTTTTCTCTTGAGCTTAATGCAAAGATTTGATAAAAGTATTAATAAGAATTAACTATTTGGTTATAATCTTTTCAAAATAAGACGAGCTCAAAAGAAATTAATTGTTTACATTCCATGCTTAATTCTTTTAAACTACGAAAATCCCTAGTGCACAATCTTTTACAAAGAATTTATTTGTACGCGTAATTGAAAGTTTAATATAGAGAATACATAAATAAAATTTAAAATTTATTAAATTCCATGTAAGTTAAATCTTGAAAATTATTTAGTATGATAAGTGATAAATTCACATAAATTATTTAGATATTTACTATAGTATATAAGAATTTATATGTTAAAGGCATGTTATTATGTTTACTTATGTCAATCATACTAATTAAAACATAATTATTCTATTTAAAATTAATTTAATTAATATATTAAGTAATAATTTACTAAACTAATTAATTAAGAACTCATATTAATTAAATTAAATTAATTAACATAAATAATAAAATTTTGCTTAATTTTTGAAAGTACATGCAAGTTTTCAATATAGAAAAATTATTATATTTATAAATATCAAATTTTATGTAGTAGATATTTAAATGCATAAGAATTGTGTGGCAAGTATGTAAATTTTCCTAATTGTTAATATTAAAGTAATATGTAAATAAATACACACACACATATATATATATATATATATATATATATATATATTATTTGTATAATTTTTTGTTTGATTCTATTTTATCATTGTAATTAATAATAATTATTATAAGTTTTACTTTTATAAAGCAAATTATAATTATTTGAAAATAATATTTTAATGTCTATAAATTTAAATTATCCACGATTGTTAAGATTAATTAAAAATTTTAATTAATATAATTTACGGGCCTATATATAGATATAGTTTTTTTAAAATTTTAAATTTTTATTATTTAAATTTTATTATATTATTTATTTATTATTATTATTTTTTTTTGGCCTATTATTCGTTATATATTTATAAATCTATCATTTTAATTTTATTTTTTAAATTGATATATAACTATATATATATATATATATATATATGTAAATTGAATCATTTGATGGTTGATTGGTAAAAAATCCCAATAATTTATCAAATTATTATAATTAATATATTTTAGTAATCGAAACCCTTGTTCCAACTCCAGTAAATCCCATCCCCGATGTTCCCGAAACCCCGACGGCGAAGGTCGCGAGGACGGGAGCTCGCTGAAGGAAGGCATCGACGGAGCAACAGTGTTTGAAGAAGAAGGGGTCTTGGTGACACTTGCGGATTTAAGCTGAATTCGGGCAGTGCTAGTATTTATTAAATCTGTGATTTAAGGCTAAACGGAAGAGAAAGGGGATTTAAGATTCTGTTGAATTTGAAGTAGTCATTTTGGCTGTTTGCAGCATTCAGGTTCAATCCTGCTACCAGACAACCCCTAATTCTACTTCCTGCCTGCGGCAGTGGCGGAGGCCGATGACGGTCTCAAGAAGCTCGAGTATCTCTCCCTGGTTTCCAAGGTGTGTACCGAGCTCGAAAGCCATGTCGGTTGTAGCGATAAAATTCTAGCGGAGTTCATCACCGAACTCGGCCGGGACGCGGAGTCCGTTGAGGAATTCGATGCCAAGCTCAAGAGAACGGAGCCGAAATGCCCGACTACTTCGTGCGGACACTCCTCACCATCATACATGCAATCTTACCTCCCAAATCCAAATCCAAGCCCACATCTGATCCTTCTTCGAAGAAGAAGTCTGCCGCCTTTCCAGGGCTTTCCCGTGTCGACGATCGCGAGCGCATCAAGCAGCTCGAGCGTGATATCGAGAAGGAGGTTCAGGCTAAAACGGACGAAGAAAGCAAGTACCACGATCGTGACAGGGATCGCGATAGAAATCGGGATCGCCATCGCGATCGTGATCTGGACAGAGATAAGAGAGGTCATCGTGATCGTGATCGGGATCGGGATCGTAGGTACGACCGAGACAGAGATAGAGGTAGAAGTAATAGAGGAGATGATTACAGCAACCGTAGAGCTTATAGTGATGATGACGAAGGTGATGATGGCATTAGGCCTGGTAGAATTCGTTCTAGTGGAAGGATTTCGGATGAACCAGAGCTCTATCAGGTTTACAAGGGGAAGGTATTACGTCTGATGGACAACGGGTGTTTTGTTGAACTTTCTGATTTCAGAGGGAAGGAGGGACTAGTTCATGTTTCACAGATTGCAAATAGAAGAGTCACCAATGCAAAGGACGAGTTGAAGCGTGGTCAGGATGTATATGTGAAGGTGATCTCAGTTTCTGGGAAGAAGCTAAGTCTGTCTATGAGGGATGTGGATCAAAACACTGGGAAGGATCTCCTACCATTAAGGAAGAGCACAGAGGATGAAGCTTTAAGGGCCAACCCCTCTAGTGGGAACAGTGGCCCAGTAGTAAGGAAAGGTCTTTCTGGAATTACCGTTGTTGAGGATGACAATAATGCACCATCCAGGAGGCCTTTGAAGAGGATGAGCTCACCTGAGAAGTGGGAAGCAAAGCAGCTGATTGCAGCTGGTGTTCTGGATGTTCGTGAATATCCGATGTTTGATGAAGAGGGGATGGAATCTTGTATCAGGAGGAAGGTGCTGAAGAAGAACTTGAGATTGAACTCAATGAGGATGAACCTGCCTTTTGCATGGCCAGAGTCGGTTTTCCATTGACATGTCTCCTGTAAAGATCTTCAAAATCCAGAGGGCTCGTTAGTAGGGCTGCAGCTCTCCAGTCTGCTCTCATCAAGGAGAGGAGAGAAGTTCGTGAGCAGCAGCAGAGAACTATGCTTGATTCTATCCCAAAGGATCTTAATCGACCGTGGGAAGATCCAATGCGGAGACAGGGGAGAGGCACCTTGCACAGGAGCTGAGAGGTGTAGGATTGTCTGCTTATGACATGCCGGAATGGAAGAAAGATGCATATGGGAAAGCTTTGACATTTGGCCAGAGGTCAAAGCTTTCAATACAAGAGCAGAGGCAGAGTCTTCCAATCTTCAAATTGAAGAAAGAGCTGATTCAGGCCGTGCATGATAACCAGGTGTTGGTTGTCATTGGTGAGACTGGCTCTGGGAAGACTACACAGGTGACTCAATACCTAGCTGAGGCAGGCTATACTACAAGTGGGAAAATTGGGTGCACACAGCCCCGTAGGGTGGCTGCAATGTCAGTTGCAAAAAGGGTGGCAGAGGAGTTTGGTTGTCGACAAGAAGTTGGTTATGCTATTAGGTTTGAGGACTGCACTGGGCCAGAAACTGTGATAAAGTACATGACGGATGGCATGCTTCTGAGGGAAATATTGGTTGATGAAAACCTTTCTCAGTATTCTGTTATCATGCTCGATGAAGCTCATGAGAGGACAATTCACACAGATGTGCTCTTTGGTTTACTAAAACAGCTGGTGAAAAGGAGGCCTGAACTTCGGTTGATTGTTACTTCTGCCACACTAGATGCAGAGAAATTCTCTGGGTATTTCTTTAACTGCAATATCTTCACAATCCCCGGTAGAACATTTCCTGTTGAGATACTCTACACAAAGCAGCCGGAAAGTGATTATCTAGATGCAGCACTGATCACAGTTTTGCAGATTCACTTGACAGAACCTGAAGGAGACGTTCTTCTTTTCTTGACTGGTCAAGAAGAAATTGATCATGCTTGTCAGTCTCTTTATGAGAGAATGAAGGGGCTGGGTAAGAATGTGCCTGAACTGATTATATTGCCTGTATATAGTGCTCTTCCTAGTGAAATGCAATCAAGGATATTTGAGCCTGCTCCACCTGGTAAGAGAAAAGTTGTTGTAGCTACTAATATTGCAGAGGCTTCTTTGACCATTGATGGAATATTTTACGTCATTGACCCTGGCTTTGCTAAGCAAAATGTATATAACCCTAAACAAGGGCTTGATTCCTTGGTCATCACTCCAATATCTCAAGCATCAGCTAAGCAAAGAGCTCGTGCTGGCCGTACTGGTCCAGGAAAGTGTTATCGTCTTTACACAGAGAGTGCCTATCGCAATGAAATGTCACCTACCTCAATTCCAGAAATTCAGAGGATTAATCTTGGGACAACAACATTGAATATGAAGGCTATGGGGATAAATGATCTATTATCTTTTGATTTTATGGATCCTCCATCACCTCAGGCTCTTATATCTGCCATGGAACAGCTGTACAGTCTAGGAGCTTTAGATGAAGAGGGACTTTTGACTAAATTAGGGAGAAAAATGGCAGAGTTTCCATTGGATCCGCCATTGTCAAAGATGTTACTTGCCAGTGTGGATCTTGGATGCAGTGATGAAATCTTGACCATCATTGCTATGATTCAGACTGGCAATATTTTCTATAGGCCAAGGGAGAAACAAGCTCAAGCAGATCAAAAGCCAAGTTTTCCAAGCGGAAGGAGACCACTTAACTTTACTTGCTGTTTATGAGGCTTGGAAAGCTAAGAATTTTTCTGGCCCTTGGTGTTTTGAGAACTTTGTACAGTCCCGTTCCCTTAGGAGGGCTCAGGATGTCAGAAAGCAACTCCTTACCATTATGGATAGGTATGATGTTTTGATGAACTTGCATTTTTTTTCTTCACTAAGAATTCTTGCTTCCTGCACTAAGAAATTTTGATTATGTTTTGCAATTGTAACTTTTTTTTCTCTTTGACTTACATATTGGCTAGCTGTAGTTTCTTTTGTTTCAGATGGACTGCTGCATGTTAAGTAGTTGCTTTGGAGTTTAAGTTCCGGTAGATGCATAAGCTGCTCCAGACCTAAAACACATTTTATAGTTAATAGATTGATTTTATTCCTGTATAGTTTTCTCCTGGGCAGTGTACAATATGTTCTCTTTGATGTGAATGTTATTTTCTTTGCAATGCATTTCTAAACTGCTGTGTTGCAAAATCCAATTACTTATAAGCCACATCCCGTATATTTGTGTTAGAGATTAGAACTGCATATCAACCTAACTGAGTTGAGTAGGACATACTAGAGTTTGAGTTGTTAGCAAAACTTGAGTTTGATTCAAGTTCAATTTGTGCATACTCGATAGTATTCAAGCTCAGTTTAGTAAAAATCTAGACAATTTGAATCTGATTTGAGGTTGCTCATATTATGATTATTGAGTTGTTATAGGATATTTTGTTGGTCAAACAAACGAACATTAATCAAGCTATAAACGATCTGAATTATGATTGAGTAGCATGTTGATTAATGAAGTGAATGTATTCAATCTTATAAATAAATATCTTGTCAGGCTCAACAATGAACCTTTAATTTAGTTAGTTACTAAGGGGCTGTTTGGGATCTTTTTTTTGTGTTTTTTTATTTTTGTTTTATGCTATTTTTTAATAACATGTTTGTTTAGTATGTTTTTTAAGTGTTTTTTATTTTTTATTTTAAAACTAAGTAATATTATTTTAGAGAACACTAAAAATAACTTTGAGAAGTTTTGAGTATTTTAAAACAACAATTACTGTCAAACATGTTTTATTTTGAAACATAACATATACAAAACAAAACAAAACAAAACATAAAATTAAAAAAAAAGTGATTCCAACCCCTAAATAA
Organism: Cymbidium sinense; assembly: GCA_021442155.1. Lineage (NCBI taxonomy): Eukaryota > Viridiplantae > Streptophyta > Magnoliopsida > Asparagales > Orchidaceae > Cymbidium > Cymbidium sinense. The sequence goes on from CM038217.1 coordinate 122,668,526, forward strand.
ATGCTTTAAAAGAGAAACAAACATGCTACTTAAACACTTAAGTGTGTATGAGTAGATTGTGTTGATGATCAGAAGCAAAAGAAAAGATCTCAAAGAATACATTAAATGACACTCTAAATGATACCTTGATGCTATTATATATTATGGACACAATGACATGGATATGATACGACACATATATGATGACATAACATAACCATAAAAGTATAATATGCCATGCCATTTATACAAAGATATATTTTATAAATTATTTATATATATATATATAGTATTTTTTACGAAAGATATCTTTTGTGAAGTATAATTTCATATATTCATATACTTCACGTAAGAAGTCGAACTATAACAGAAGAAAAACAAACACAATTAATAATAAAAAATATTTTACCACATATGACAATTGTTATTTATTAACAACACTCCAACATTAATATTCATTAATCATTGTTAGTTATATATTTTTCAATATTAATTTTATTCACAAAATGTCAAAACTCCTAAAAAAAGAGTATCACCAACTTCTTTTTTAAAATAATTAAATAAAATATGATTATATGAGCATATTCCTGGTGTCTATCCAATCAGGGTTAACACACTCATTAGTCTAAGCTTTGTAAGATCTAGAAAAAGTTTGTTTCGTATTGATTATTTTTCCAAAGGCAACCTAGCATTAGAAATTATAAAAAGAACACACAAAAATTTGTCTTTAATTTTTTATCGTAGAGTTTTCATTATCTAAGGAATGTAACAAGTTGGAGCTGTAAGCTCAATATGCTGAAGAGAAAGTGCATTGAAGAGTGTGGAAGCTTCGTCAAAGGGGAAACACGAGGGTGGAAATAGTAAAGTGAGTTGAGGCTACACAAGCTCGAATGCCTCCAATACTTCATAAGTCTTGTTGAAGGAGAGTTACGGACGATGATCGAGAGAAAGAGAGGTCAAAAGTTGTGAAAGCTTCATTAAATGCTCTATTGAAATTGAGATGAAAACTATGCTGTTAGTCTCCTATGTAAGAAAAGCATGATGTTAGGTACATACAAAAAGGAATGAGGACTCTAGAGCGATCACACCACAGTAATTTACTTTTATCATGTGCATGTCTTGATATCTCACAAATTGAGACTTTCTTCGTGCATATGCCCTTGGTGTGCTAGGTACTGTCGACAGCTTATGTTGAAATCTAATTCTATTTTGAAATGCTTCTAACACAATTTTGAGTGTATCAGACGTATTGATGTGTAGGTTTTGTGTTCATGTTCAACAAGTGTTCGTTGGAAGGTATGAGAAAGTGTCTGTGCTTCTTAATTATATTAAAAAAACATTTATGTCTAATTAAGCATGGAAAAGTAACTTTTGTTTACAAACAAACAGCCTAAAGAGCTAAATATTACTTATAAATGATACTCCTATAATGCAAATATGACTAAATGAGCTTGAGCAATTGACATGTGTTCTTCAATAAAAGCAACTTAAAAAGGCTAAATGGAGTTTTATCAGCTGAAGCGTGCAAATTTAGGATCACTTTAGCATTTTAAAGAACATTTTATGAACATCGTTTGGCACATGCAAATTTACAGCCTTCAGTAAAGTATAAAATCAATAATTTTAACATATATAAAAGTGACATGTTCTCACAACACGTTTTCAGAGTTGCTTACTTGCTTCCACGATGGCAATGGTAGTGGAAATAATGGCCAATCGGTAGGAGGAGAGTCCATGGAATTCTAAATGGAAGAAAGTACAAAAATTCAGGGCCGTTTGGGATCACTTTTGTTTTTTTTATTTATTGTTTCTTACTTTTATTTTGTTTTATTTATATTTTGTCTCAAGGAAAAATATCTTCAGTTATTTTAAAAACACTCATTTAAAAAAATATTTTGAGTGTTTTAAAAATAATGCTATTTGTTTTGAAAATAAAAGATAAAATACTTAAAAACACAAACATGTTTTAAAACAGCATACAAAAAAACACAAAATAAAATTGATCCCAAACAGCCCCTAAAAGATGAGTTTATTAAACCCGTCTAGGTAATCACTGCACCTCAAGTGCATGCCATTATTAGGTTCCCAGAATCCTGTAAGAGAAATAAGCATACAATTTTCTTTTTAGAAACATATTCACAACTTTTAACATTTAATCCAAATTTGTTAAGGCTCTTTTCGGTTGCTTTTATAAAAAAATGTTTTGGGAAATTTTTTATTTCCAATTACATAGAATTTAGCTCCCAGATGTGTGGCTTTAAACAGCACCTTGCATTTGATGCGATGTACTCAATAACAGTCAACCATGTTCAGGTAGTGAATTTACATATTCTGGAATAGGAGATGCAAGGAATCATCTTACAGCATCTAGTAAGGAAAGAAAAGAACTAAGAAATGTACAAAAACAGGAAACAAATCGTTAACACACATCTCTAGTATGGAAACATGAACTGCTTGCAAGTAAATATTTCTTATGATCATGTAGTTTCTATCAACATATAGAAACTACATGATCACAAATTAGTAATATTAATTTCATGAATACTTATAAAATGATTGAGTGAAGCAATCCAGTGAAAGTGACACTTTATTGTTATCCTGTCATAATAAACAATAAGTTTGTTGGAGATGTGGTTGGCAAGTGATTTTTTTAATTCAATAAGTTAAATCAATGCATAAAAGAATGACAATTAAAGTGTGCCTCTAAGAAATTTATTTGTGAACTAGAGCGTTTATTTATGAATGATTTTCTTTACTCTCAACTACTTGAATACACTAATGAAAATTATACCTTATTCGACATTTTTAAGATATCCTCATATTGTAATATGGAGAAAAATATAGAATGCAAATGCTTTTGAAGTAAATATTCTTTTAAACAATTTATTTCAAATGAAATTATGAATCACAATAGCACAACCTTCCAAACTGGCCAGGGCATATATCTTTTAACTTCTCAAGTTATATAAAAAAACTCTTCATCACATTATTTCTCATAAAATGTAATCAAGATGTTAGTGCATGCACTACTTGTATGCAAAAAAATAATTGTCAAATCTTTGAAGAAAGCTACCATAAGAACTAGCTTGAAAAGATTTCTTGTGGTGATGTGGACGATACTCAAGAAAGAATCTTTGGCATTTGTGCTAAAGAGGAAGGTGTACAAATGAGAATTGTGATATTCTTTGAAGTTTTGGAGGGAGGAAGATTGGGAGCTAGATAGAGGAAGAACGATCAACAACTAGGTCACGGGTAAGCCCTAGGGTTGCAATAGGAGATGAGAGTATTTCAAAATTGTTTGAGTCAAGCAAGTAACGAAGTAGTGATGACCTTTTAGTCAATTTAACTTAGGATCTGAACTCTCAAGAGAGTGATTTGGATTTTAATGAATCAGATTTAATGAGTTGGAGTTTAGACAATAACTTATTTTAATTTTAAACTTATTTTTATATCATAATTTAATCTTTTTTTAGCAAATTGAGATTTTAGCTAAGTGTCTATTTAATCTTAAATGAGAATTTTTATCAAGTTAAACATTATCAAATTAAACCAACATGCTATCAAGCCTTAAACGAGCTGATTATTGAGATTTAAACAAGCTTGTTCATAAGCTTTAAATGACAATATTCAATATTCTTGATCATAAAAAATTTGAGCAAGAACTTGTTCAAACATGTTCATTTATGAGTCAAATTTAAAAAAAATATATTCAAACTTCTTTGTTTTGCAAACAAATGATCATGAGTGAGATCATATAAACCTGAGACACATATAGCTTGTCAAGCATATCAGTTCACTTGCTGCCCTACGGAGGTCACATTGGTGCATTGTTGTCTGTTTAGTAAAGATACATTTTTTTACATCAGTGTTTTGGCTATGACTAGCATTCCTTTTTTAGCTAGAGCTATAGAGCTCTGATAATAGTTTTAATGAGGAAAGTTCTTTTGTTCCATGATACTGAAGAATGCCCTTAGCATAAACAGCTGGCTCGATTCATGACTACATTTCATTGAACTCCACTTTGAGTTGAATGATTACTCTTTGAAACAAATAGTCACTTTTCTCTTAATATCCTTTTTTTGGGTGATTGGTTCTTGCTCGTATGCCTCAATTTACTTGTTTTATTAGTCATTATGAAACAAAATTAAGGTTTTTAAGGCAAAGCTTAGAGACAAGCATAGCTTTTTTGGGGTCATGTATGAGGTGAATATAAAAAATATACTAAGATGTTTGAATTTATAGAGTGGGTTGAAGGAAAACCTGATGTGACATCGATGAGTTTTAGATACTTGGAAAGTTGAGTACTGTTGCCAATGAAACCAAGACTTCCAATACCATGAGTGGCTTTAACCCAGTTGGTGAGATTTTCATCTGTTCTATACCATGTTAACCCCATGACAATTTCCAAGCTTAGCTTACAACATATACTATGCTCTATGGCTTTGCGGTAAATTTGGAATGACGTGCATTTTTTGTGCTGTTATGTAACTGCGTACAGTGGTAAAATTTGGAATGTACTTAAATGTCATGATCTTTTTTCTCTGTTGATATGTATTACACTGATGTTTGCATTATATTTGTGGAAGATGATTGGAAATTTCTTTTTCTCCTTTATTTTTTATCAATTTTGAAGCAATAATTGCATCTTTTAGTATTTGAAGATTTTTCTATTGGAATTTAGAAGGTGAATAAGAACATGTTTAATGGAGAAATTATTTATTTTGTCGGATTGTGCAGAAAGAAATGCCTTGAAAGCTAATGAGCTCTATGTTATCATTTAGGATCCCAAATTAAATTCCAAAAAAAAAGCTCCCAGAATTTCTATGAGGAAACTTGGGTGGCTTTTATTTTTTTCTTTGAGTTGAGTTTTAAATAACCACAATTTATTATTTAACATCAAAGCTTTTGTTTAATGCTTACTTTCATTTAACTTAAATATGATGCTTTTGATCATACTATGAATGTGTTATTTTAATATGATTCTATTTAGGTGATACTAAGCATATATAGTGGGAACCATTTGGTATTTAGATCACCTTGTGTAGGATGTATGTTTGCTTTCTGCGGTGTGTGCACCGGTCTTGGTACACATTTCCCCTCATTTTGTTGTAATTTTTTTAAGAGTTGCACAACTTAAATTTGGATAAAAGCCAAGGCCATCCGCATGACATTAAAAGTCCAACAAGCCACTGAACGCCATGTCGCCTGTTGCAGCACCCTGGCTATGATAATTGACTACCTTAAGAACTGTAACACATCAATATGTGATCAACTTCTTCAGACAATCAATAACCAACGATTTCTCTAATTCAAACCACCATAATCTTCTGTGTATCATCATCACTAACAGATTTTGTCCACACAATCTGGACCAAAGAACATTTAAACCAACGAGCTGAAACATTAACAAAACCGTGGTGTAGCTCCACCGCATAGTTAACGTTGAAAGCAGCTCCACACAGCACCAAGGCCAAACGGCAGAAAGTCAGAACAAGATTAGAGCTACTCCTTAAAACACTCCCCATGAAACCAGGATAATGACCAAATCCCTATTACCTAAAAGGAATCCCCATTTGTCAACCTCAAGGTACCAACAAATAATCCATGAATGCCTCTTAAAATAAAGCTCTAGAACACTTTAATCTGCAGCTTTCATTAGCCAACCATTCGACAGCAGTATCTTCCTCCCTCTCTCCATATCCAAGTTCTTCTGAACTGAAAACATGAAAGCAAGAGTCCAATCTTTCTCAAAATATAAAAACTGTGCGAGTCACCCAATGTGTTTCCTAACCAAGTTTAACACATGATTTACTAATATCTTGTTGCCTACAAAGATCTGAATCATGAGTCGATTCAGCTAACTTAGTGAAAATGAAAATAGATTTAAGGAGCTGTTTGCGATCAATTTTGTTGTGTTTTTTTTTTGTTTATATGCTATTTTTAAAATATGTTTGTTTGATGTGTTTTTATTTTTTTGTTTTAAAAAATAAATAATATTATTTTAAAGCACTCAAAACAGTTTTTAGATGATTTTAAATATTTTAAAACAACAATAACCATCAAACATATTTTACTTTGAAACAAAACATATAATAAAGTAAAATAAAAGCATAAAACAACAAAAGTGATCCCAAACAGCTCCTAAAACGCAAACACAACCCTTTCCCAAAACACAAACAGCAGCTTCACCTGGAGGTGTCTCATGTAATGGATTTTAAATTGGGGCAGTTACATACATTGCACACATTTCTTATATATTTTATATCTAACACCTAAACTTTCATATTTATACAAATAACATTCAAATCTTTTACATCAAAAATAGCACCATCATTAATTTTTTTAAATGAAACACCTTTTCATGCACATGAAAAGTGCCAAATTTATAAATATCAAAGTTTAGGTGTTTTTGATATGTAAATGCATAAGAATTGTGCTAAGTATGCAAATTTTTCTTTGAAATTTTGGATGTACTTATTTTGAGCTCGAACGTTTAACAATGGAGGTATTTTAAGAAACTTTAGGAAAGAGAAACCTGAAGTTATGGTGTCTCTTCTAAGAATTTCTTTGGGATAACTTTTTCATAGCTTTGTTAAGATGGCTGCCACAACTCTGTTTGACTATAAATTTTTTTTCAGAATTTCTTGAAAAGTTAAATCTTTTGTTTGGTTCTGTCACTGCTCATATACCTGTCATGCATCGGTGAATAGAAAATCTTCAGATTTCAAACTTATTTCCAAAAGCACCCATTATTGAATTATTTCATCTGAATTATTCTTGATCTTCAGGTACAAACTGGATGTTGTCAGTGCTGGTAAAACTTCACAAAGATAAGGAAGGCCATTACTGCAGGATTCTTCTTTCATGCTGCAAGAAAAGATCCTCAAGAGGGTTATAGAACCCTAGTGGAGAACCAACCAGTCTACATTCATCCCAGCAGCGCTCTCTTCCAGAGGCAGCCAGACTGGGTAATTTATCATGAGCTCGTCATGACTACGAAGGAGTACATGCGCGAGGTCACCGTCGTCGATCCCAAATGGCTCGTTGAACTCGCCTAGGTTTTATAAACCGATCCAACGAAGATGAGCAAAAGCCAGGAGATCGAGCTTTATGACAGATACCACGAGCCAAATTCATGGCGGTTGAGCAAGCCGAGCTTGATTTGTTGAATCGCTTTTGAGTTTGTTCAGTATCATTCAATGTGAGTGCTCAATTTCACTGATACTCTCTGTAAATTTGTTTCAATTTGTTGAAGTAAGGTAGTCTTCACAAGTTAACTTGTTGTGTAGCTAAGCTTTTTTTAATGGGGTTAATATATGTAATCCTGGTAAGGGCTAGTTCAGTATGTTCATAGGTGAACTATAAATCAAAGTTGTAGCTTTTTTAGCTGTATAGCATTCATTGAGCATGTTTTGGTTAATGAAATGAGAATGGGGTAGAGTTTTGGAAGGCATAAGAAATATTTGAAGGGGATTTTTCTGATATTTTATGCATTTTATTAGTTAACATTTACATCTTAATCTTTAATAAAGTGATAGAAAAATGCAATTTATTAAGTTGAAACTTTGTTTTGGTTTGTCTTCTGATGATATATTCAGGTTTGATAGTTTCATTGGCTTTGGGATTGAGTTCCTATTTTTGGTTTTGTTTGGTTTTATAATCAGATTGAAACTCAAAAGATAAGTTGAAATTGAAAATATTGGGGAGATTCATAATCAAAATTGATGCAAAATCACTGAAATTAAAACAATGATATCGTAACTGATTATTTAAGTATTTGAGATCAATTTTGTTTTGTATTTTTATTTTTATTTTTATTGTTTTTTTAAATATATTTGTTTGATGTATTTTTATGTATTTTTTTATTTTAAAAATATTTAAAATAATTTTGAATTTTTTGTTTTTTTTTTTTAAATGATTATGATCACTTGCCACTAGTCAATACCTCCTATTGCCTACTATTATAGTTGTTGCCGGCCATTGCTTGTAGTTAGGGCTGCAAATAAACTAAGTTGAATCGATTATATAAGTATTCAAGTTTGAACTTATTTAATATTATCAAGTTTGAGCTTGTTTATCATTATCCTCGAGCTTGATTTGAGTTTGTTCACGAGCTCTATTCAAATTGGATTATCGAGTTTGTTAATGGGCAACTCATTTAATGAAATCATTAAATAAATGAGCTTTAATCATATTTTTTTAATCGAGTTTGTTCACATGCAGTTTGTTTAGAAATATATATGAGTTGCATCAATTAAAGCTTATTAAGCTAAAAAAATAAATAATGTAAATAATATTGTTCACAAATAAGTTTTAATTCAATGAGTCATAATTGAGCTCTTAGTGATTTTGTTCATTACCTTTAAATGATAATGTTTAACATAAATGAACCGAATAAGGTGTTTAAACTTATTTATTTAAGAATTGAGTATTTATAAATGCGTCAAAACCGAGAGTGAAAGTTTACTTTAGCCTTGTTGTGAAGTCCAAGTACAGTAATTAAAGAAGCAACAGAGACACCTAGAAAACCTCGGGAGGAAACCACGGCAAGCTTCCACTATGTATGCTTTAGTACAAAATTTTCGATAACGATTGAATTGATGAGAGGAATAAATAACGTAAGAATAAATGATCGCGTAATTAATACGCGACGCTGAACTTCCAATACGTACAAGAGGAAGAAGAGGAAAAGCGAGAGGAGAAGAGAGAGCTCTGAAGATCCTAAGATCGCACCCGCAAGGTCACACTCGCCGGCTGCCATCAACCATCGCCACCGCCACCGCCATCACTAATTGTACCAGATTCTCACGGAAGTTACCCAAGATCTCCATCAAGAATACTACAACTGATCATTGTTACACGCTTGTTATTCCTCTCATATGTAATTCTCAGAATCGTTATCGAAGATTTTGTACTCAAACATACATAGAAGTTTTATCTTGCCTGTTTTTTTCCCCTCTTTCGAGGTTTTCCACGCTAAAAATTCTGAGTGTCTTTTTTAATTACCCGCATTTGACTTCAACAAGGCTAAGGTGAACTTTCACTCTACCTGACGGTTTTCAAGACGCATGCTTACGCCGTCAGGATGTTGATTCATTATTTCATCTTGTAAATCAAGTTTTCCAACAAGATCAAAACCACCATCGAGGTGGAGCATTCAAGCTTTTAAAGAACGCAGTTTAAGAATGAAGATTCATCAAACTTTGTTCCTTCGATTCTCGAACTGGGGCAACTCTTAATCTCAAAAGATAAGCAAGTCAAGAACACCAATGAAAAGGCAAAGATCAATAGTCAACTCTACAAGCTCATACAACTATTCGATTCTTCCATACGTTAACGCCATCGAAAAACACTCACTAACAACCGATAGTCAAAACGCCCCAGGTGGACTTCCCGACCTTCTTCCACGTTAACGCCATCGGTAAACACTCCACTAACAACCAGATAGTCAAACGCCCTTGGTGGACTTCCCGCGATCTTCCAGACGGTTAATGTCATCGAGCAAAAGCGACAAACAACCCGTGAAAGGTCAAAACGCCCTTGGTGGACTTCCGATCTTTCCAGACGCAGCACGCGTCATCGAGCAAAGCTCGACAAACAACCAGAAAGGTCAAACGCCCTTGGTGGATCTCTCGCGATCCATACGAGCACGGTTATCGAGCAAAGCTCACAAACAACCCAGAAAGGTCAACACTTGTACCCACTCAGTTAATGTCATCGGATAACACTCGACAAAACAACCTCGGATAAAATCTCATCGCCGCCGGCACCACTGTCGACTATCGTCATTACCGCTGCCGACCATCGCCATCGCCGGTTATCACCATTGTGCCGGTCATCGCTACGACGCTGGCCACTGCTGATTACTGCTGCCGCATCTTGCATAACCGTGCCGCTGGCTGATACTGCTGCCGTGCTGCCATTATCGCCGGGCCGGTTATCACCATTGTTGCCATTATTCATGATATCGTGGCGCTACCGCTGACTATCGAAAGTTGTTGCCGCTGGCTGACCACCCCGTGGCGCGCCATACGCTGATACGCTCCTCGGCTACCATCGACTGCTACTTACCGCCGCTGCCACTGGTGGCCACCACTATGCGCTCCACTGATCACGTGCGGTACTACCGGCTGACGCTACGCCGCCGCCGGCTACCGCTGACGCCGCCGACCTCTTCATATTTAACGCCATCGAGTAAAACTCGACTAATAACCCAGATAGTCAAACGCCTGGGACTCCACTTCCATACGGCAACGCCATCGTAAAAACTCGACCAACCGTGATAGGTCGCGCGATCTCTCGCATATACGTGACGCCATCGAGCAAAGCTCATACAACCTGTGAAAGGTCAAAACTTTGTACCCATTCTGACAGGTTAATGTCATCGATAACACATAAACAACCTCGATGGTCAAAATCCTCATCATCGCCGGTTACCACTGTTGACTACCATCGGTCACGCCGCATCTTCTCTCCGGCCTGCTGGATCACTATTACGCTCGCTCATGCTGACGACACTGCTGCTACTTGGACTCACTGCCGTATTGGTTGCCGCGACACCTCATCGGCCCAACCTATAGCCACCGCTCGCTATCACTGCTGCCATCCGCTGCCATCGCCGGCATCGCTGATTATCACGCAAGCCGCTGGCATCTGCCTGATTATCTTGCCGCTCGCTACCACGCCGGCATCTTCTGCCGCGATTGTTGCCGCATCTATGCCAATCACTTATTTCACCGCTAACTACCGTTGACTACTGCATTGCCACGCTGCTGACCACTCACGGCCGGCTAACCACTATGCGGCTACCGCCGCTTACTTCGCCGCCGGCCATCGCTGCAACTATCGCCGGCATCGCCGGTTATCACTTATTGTTGCCGGTTATCCGCTGCTGACTACCGTTGCCGGCCATCGCCGCTGACTATCGCCGGCATCGCCGGTTATCGCCATATCGCGCCATCCGCTGACACGACGCTGCCGCCAGCCGACTACTCTTTGATTTCTCTTATATGGGCACGCCATCGAGTAAAACTCGACTAACAACCTGTGATAGTCAAACGCCCTGGACTTACGACTCTTCCATACGGCTATCGAAGTAAAACAAACTAACAACTCCGGAAAGGTGTTGGTGGACTTCCGCGCTCTTCCATACGGGTTAATGTCATCAACCAAAACTCGAAAACAACTCGTGAAAGGTCAAAAGGTCCTGGTACTTCCCACTTCCATACGCGCCGACGAATAATATTCCACCAATAACCTAGAAAGGTCAAAACTTTGTACCCACAGTTACGCATCGCAACCGACAAACAACCGGATGGTCAAAATCCTCGGATAATTATATCCATAACGTGTTAACAACATCACTATCAATCGCTCGGCCGAATCGCGGCCAATCATATCGCGGCATCAATTTATCATCCACGCCACCGCTTCTTCGCCGGGTATTGCATCCACCATCTACATCAACCATCTCAAAATCCCGACCACCCTCGGCAACTACGCCGCCGGTATCGCCGCTGACAATCCGCGGACTTCCGACTACCGTGGTCGCCATCGCTAATTATCGCTGCCGGCATCGCCATATCACATCGCTGCCGCTGACTCGTTTCCGGATCGCTGCTGACTATTCCGCTACACGCCGCCACCATCTTCGATCCTTACCACGCCGTCATACCGCTCGACTTCACCGGTTATCGCTAACCGCTGGATCTCCGGAACCCGCCGATCACTATCATCGTATTCGCCGGTCACCACCATCCGCCGGTAATCTCGCCACACTCAGTCACCATCGCTGAATGTCGTTAACCCCGTTTCCGGTGATCGCTCTAACCTGTGACGGACGACGTGAACCGGAACATGACGATGCACCGTAATTGATCGCCTCCTTCCAACCGGACGGTCGACGCTGGAACCAACTACGACGGGCTGTTATCACTCAACTCCGGACGGTCCGACGTAAACAACCACGACGATACCGTGGGCCTTGATCGCTTCCTACCGGACCGGGTCTCGAACTAATCCGCATCGTCGTGACGCTTCACCGCTCGGACGTCGCGAACCGGAATCAATACGATGCGGCCTGATCGCCTTAACCGACGATCCGACCGGATCCGGAAACGAATCGAATCGGCCTTGATCGCCCTAACCTGACGCCGACGTGCCAACCGGAACCACTGCACCGTGGGCCTTGATCGCCTAACGACGGTCGACGTGCCGGTGAAACCGGAATCACGACGATGTACCGCCTCGATCGCTCCTAACTCGACGGTCGACGTGTGGCGAAACCGGAACCACGACGATGCCGTGGCTCGATCGCTTCTAACCGACGGCCGACGTCGGAAACCGAACCACGACGATACCGGCCTTGATCGCTTCCTAACCCGGACGGTCGACGCGTAAACCGGAACCACGACGATGGGCGATCCTCGCCTAACCTGACGATCCGACGGATCGAACGGACGAGGTCGGAAACCGGAACCACGACGCATCAGGCCTTGATCGCTTCCAACCACTGACGGCCAGAACCGGACGAGGTCGGAAACCGGAACACGATCCGTGGCGGCCGACGGACGGCCGCGAACCGACGAGGTCGGAACGGAACCACGATGCATCGCGGCCTAACCTCCGACGGGGTCAGAATGACGAGGGCAGAACCGGAATCACGACGCATCGGGCCTTCGATCTAACCCGGACGATCCGACGGACCGAACCACGAGGCGGAACCACGACGATCGGCCTTGATCGCCTTCCTAACCTGACGATCCGACGGGCCGCGAACCGGACGAGGTCGGGAAACCGAACCACGACGCATATGGCCTTGATCGCCTTCCTAACCCGTGACGGTCCGACGGGGCCGAACCGGACGAGGTCGAACCGGAACCACGACGTATCGCGTGGCCTCGATCCTAACCTGACGATCCGACGGACTGAACGGACGAGGTCGGAAACCGGAACCACGACGCATCGGGCCTCTCCTAACCTGACGATCCGACGGACCAAGAACCGACGAGTCGGAAACCGGAACCACGACGTCTTTGATCCTGACGCTTCGATCGCCTCTTGATCGCTTCCAAAGGACCTCACTAAGAAGAAAGGGAGAGGGAAAGGTGTGCCTCTCTCTCATCCTAGATGATAACCCTCACAAGAAAACAAAACTTCTCAAAACGGCAAAAACGGCTCAAAAATGGCTAAAACGGCTAAACGGGCTCAAAACGCTCAAACCCTTCATGGTCTGGCACACGCATGGAAGACGCCATGCGGGCTATTGGAAGCGCAGCGCTGGCAGATGCCATTGCAGACACGCTGGCTCTCCTGGCCCGCATCGACCCGGTCGTTTCACACTGAATCAGCTGGACACTGACCGTTCTGGACTGAACGACTACACCCGAATCAATTCACTGACACGAATCAATTCATGGACGTTCGCTGACGCTGGCGACTGCCATATGGCGACGCAAAGATAAAGCTGGCCGGACGCGCCCGGCCGTTCGCTGGGCCGGCGCCGACGGCGCTGCCCGCTGACGCTAACGGCGCCGAGATGCCCACGGGCGCCCGCAGTCCCCTAAACGCTGAAAACTTAATCGTTATTTTGAGATATTGATACGATATTTTTGATGATTAATGTCATCCAAAATAGGGGCAATCGAGCTACTTCAAAATACCACTACCAAAGCACAAATCTTGATGTCGAAAGCGATATGATTTTGAGTCAAACCGATCGAGATCACTTAAAATATCATTGGAATCTTTGGGACATCAATTAAATCCCAAAAGCTCTCAAATATGGAGTGTTTATAGTCAAATCGGCGTCTCTGGCGGATCTAATGAGCCTAAGATCTCATAATTCCGACTTCATTTGGGCATCAAATGCTCAAAATACATCAAATGATCAAAGGAGTCATCTGAGCCGTCCGTCGAGGGAGTGGTATGGGCCTTACATGAATTTACTAGAATACCCCTCCTCCCATCTATAAATAGGCCTTCATTCCTCACATGGAGGGGCCAAAGCTAAGTGAGTGAAGTGAAAACAAGTGAAGAAGAAGGAAAAGGAGTGAAGCAAGTGAAGAAGGAAGGCTGAAGCTGAAGAAGAAGAACCACAGGAAGAGAAGAAGAGTCAAAGTGAAGAAGAAGGAAGCTAAAGAGGAAGAAGCGAGAAGAAGAAGAAGAGTCAAACAAGGAAGAAGAAGGGAAACAAGGAAGAGAAGCGAGGAAGAGGAAGAGTCAGGAGGAAGAAGGAAAAAGAAGTGAGGAGGAGAGAGAGAAAGCTCTCAAAGCAGATCAAGCAAGATCGCCACTTCGCATCATGGATTAATTATACGGCATTTCACGAAGTTACCTGCATCTCCACATCGTATTATTGCGATCGTTACGGTTGTTATTCTCTCATATGCAATTCGTAATCCTTGTCGGGAAGATTTTGTACTCGAAAGGATACATAGTGGAAGCTTTTCTTGGGGCCAGTGGTTTTCCCCTCTTTTGAGGTTTTTTCCACGTTAAAGTGCAGGTGTCTCTTGTTCTTTAATTACTGTGTGTCTTTGGACTTCACAAAGGCTAAAAGTAAACTTTCACTCTGCTGGTTTTCTAGCAGTTTGGCCGTCGTGGGATGTTGATTCCCATTATTTCATCTTGTATGTAGTTTTCCAACAAGATCAAAACCACCATCGAGGTGGAGCATTCAAGCTTTTAAAGAACGCAGGCGAAGAATGAAGATTCATCAAACTTTGTTCCTTCCGTGATCGCCGAACTGGGGCAACTCTAATCTCAAAAGATAAGCAAGTCAACACCAATGAAAGGCAAAGATCAATAGTCAACTCACAAGCTTATACAACTATTCGACCTCTTCCATACGTTAACGCCATCGAGTAAACACCCCGACTAACAACCCGGGATAGTCAAAACGCCCTTGGTGGACTTCCGACAAACTGTTGGCGTTAAAAAACCCCACAGAGAGAGTTTACGCCTTAAATTGTTGTGAAGTCCAAAGACACACACGGGTAATTAAAGAAACAAGAGACACTGCACTTTTAAGGAAAACCTCAAAAGAGGGAAAATCAGCTAGCGAAAGCTTCCACTATGTCTGTTTTTGAGTACAAAATCTTCGATAACGATTAATTGCAGATATGAGAGAGAATAACAACGTAACAATGATCGTTGAATATATCGCGATGGTGAACTCCCAGAATACAGTGACAATTAGTGACGACAGTGATGCATATGGTTGATGGTCAGCCGAAGAGTGACCTTGTTTATGATCTGCTTGAGGATCTTCAAGCTTGAGCTCTCTCTTCCTCCTCACTCTGCTTTTCCTCTTCTTCCTCGCCGGACTCTTCCTTTTCTTCCTTGCTTGGACTCTTCTTCTTCTGTTCCTGCTTCCTCTTCTTCCTTGCTTGGACTCTTCCTCTTCTTCCTGTTTAAGGCAGATTGATAGAGGATCCCACTGGCGGCTGGTGGTTTGACGGCCGAAGTGCTTCCTCTTCTTCACTTGTTTCAGCCTCCTCTTCACTTGGCTCTTCCTTCACTTGGCTTGTTGGGAATGAGGATTTATAGATGATATTCTCAGAATTCATGTAAGGTCTGCACACTCCCCTCGACGGACGGCTCGGATGATTCCTTCGATCACTTGATGTATTTTGAGGATTTGATGCCCAAATGAAGTCTGATTTATGAGATCTTAGGCTCTTAGATCCGGCCTTGAGATTCGATTTGACTATAAACACTCCGCGATATAAGAAATTGCTGATTTAATTGATGTCCCAAAGATTCCAATGATATTTTAAGTCTTGATTCGACGGCTGACTCAAAATCATATCGCCACATCAAGATTTCATTGACTACAGATTTAGAGTCATATCAATAAAATGTTCAAGATCGCTTTGATTAGTTAACTAAATGATCATGAACGATAATTCTATTTTTAGTGTGGCCGTTATCGCCAATCATTTTGCTGCTTGTCGTTTATGCCAAATAAAATCAAAATTTTTTAAGGTATTAAATAAATTTTATTTTAAATTAAAATATAAATAAAATTAAATTAAATTAAAAATACAAAAAATGATCTAAAAGTCCTTAAGAAAATGATAAATTAAATGTATAGATTCGTCTGATGCTAGAAAACCTATTTTTTGGGTTGTGCAATGTGTTGCTAGCCAAAAAATAAATTCAAATGAGAGTATAAGTAATCTGAACATTTATAATATAGGGTAGAAGATTTATGATAAGACATTTAGATAAATTAAAATGAAAATATATAATAAGGAAAATAAAAAACAGATAGATCACAAGTAAAATGATTAAAAGATTTGTAAATATAAAATGTATAACTTAGAAATTAATATCTCCCGAATAATGAGAAGGAAAATTGAGGAGCTGTTTAGTTTGATGAATTTTGAATGTAAATATAAGAGATTTTAATTTTTTGTATATTTGATATGTGAAAAATAAAATTTCAAAATAATGTGATATATTTAGAATATATTAGAAGAGTCAATTTTGATGTATTTGAAATCGATTTGACGAATTTTAAATACAAAAAAATAATATTATCGCGATCGTTAATTCCATCTGGTCATTGTCACCTACCACATTACTCACAATCTCAAAATATTTTATATTATATTTATTCTATCAAACAGAAAATAAATAAATAAACTCATATATTTATAAAGTTTTTTAACTAAATAATCTAAATTAATTCAATTATATTATATTTATTTTATACTGTATGGCAATGAAGATGCTAGAAAATATTTCTAAAAAAAAACTTATACTTTAAAACCAGCAAGTTTAATTGTTATTTTAAATTTTCTCGTGTATTAAGAGCAAATATATGAAGCTGCAACTTATATTTGCTGATTTTTTTTCTCTCAAATTTATATTTTAACAAAAAAAAAAAAAAAAAAAAAAGAAGAAGCAAACAGTTTATAATGCATTTGTGAATTATGTGACTTTGTTTTCTATGAAATTAATTGGGATGATTTATCTTTTTAATTATGATTTTTTTTCAAGGAGATGTAAAGAAGAAAATAATATTATAAAATAAACAATCATGAAATTAGCATTAATAATATGACAATATCATTTATTGTACTTTAGTTTTATCTCCCCATTTGTAAGAAGAAAGGGGAGATAAAACTAAAGTACAATAAACTACAAGTCTATTCATGCCCTTTCATAAGTAACTTTTATTATTGTATATGAGTTAAGAGCAATGAGATTAGGCTAAAGAATAATTAAATTAGGTTTAAGCAAAAATTAGATGTTTTAATCAATTTTATTTATAGTTTTATGCAAATGGAATAGTAGGATGAGAAGTAAACAAGATAGTTCTTAATAGGGTGTGAATTGAGGTCGGGTTCGATCAAAAAATTGACGACCGAATAGGTTAAACCGAATTGCTTAAGTCAAAACTTCAACGAACTGGCGACTTCAACCCGATTGACGACACAGAATAATCTATTTATATATATATATTTTAAGTCAAAATCGAAAATTGATTCATTGTAAAAAAATTGGCCACTGAATCAAATTCGAGCAGGCAAAATCGAGACGAATTGGTCAACCAAAACCCAAAATCAAACGGCCAATTTCAATCAACCCGACCTTTTTTTTGCCAACCAACTCGATTTTTGAGTCGGCTCAGTCGAATTTCATGTAAAATATGGATCGAGAAATTATTTGTCGGGATAATTTTGACACTCTTACTACTAACCCACATTGATGGGTAAGAGTTGAAGTGTATGGAGGAGATACAAGATTATTTCTTTGTTATTGTATTTACAAAATATAGGATCGAAAAAAAATAAACATGAATAAATAAGAAGTATTTACTTAGAGATTTCACAAATCCTTTGAGAAGGTGCACAAGCTAATTATTCCATTTACCATTGTTATACGCTAATATGCCATTAATCCCCTTCATCTAATCGATGATAAACAATTATCTTCCTTAAATCTTGGATGTTATAATTAGTTGATCACTCTAAAGAGAAGGGGATAAGAGTGGCAATGAAAGCATAACATGATTTTAGCATTTGAATACTTCAATCAATTGGTTAGATAACAAAAGTAATAAATATTTTACTTTATTATTAAAGTATGAATTATTAAATATTATTTGCATTAATTTTAATTTCTATTTTAATATTATATTGATCGCTTATATGCATTTATTCTTTCATTAAACCAATTTATATTACTTTTAAATTTATGCCTATTATAAATAAATAAATAAATATATATATATATATATATCTCTTTCATTTTAAAATAAAAAAAGCACTGCAATTAATTTAACACACTAAAAAACAGCAGCCAAACGACCTAACAGTCCTTGGGAATTCGAGAAGAAAGTTGAATGGCCTGAGCCTGATTCGGCCGGCTGTAATCAACAAGCCAAGCCTCCAAGCTCCGCAGCACCGGCGTTGGCGATGATGCCCTCCACCTCCTCCTCGTCAGAGAAAACCCTCTTCTGTCCCTCCAATCCGCTGGTCGGTGTGCAATCTCTTACAGCGAATATTCTCTCTCATTCACCCTTCTCCGCTCTCGTCCCCGGCCGCGTCACCACCTATTCCAAAATTACGCCGCCGCCTCTGCCGGTTTCCGTCGTCACCGTACCTGTACTTCTTCCCTCGTCCTCCTCGTCCTCTTCTTTCTATTCTCTTAACCAGAACCAGAATCAGGCCTCGCCGTCGTCGTCGAAAAGGAGCTTGTCATCGAGCGTTCGAGTTGTTGGGCACGGCTCTAGCGGAAAGGGCGGTGGCGGCGGAGGACCGGCTTTTGTTGGACATGTTTTCAGCATGCTTGATCGCTCAGGTAATGGCCTTATGGCCGTCACCACGCATTTCGACATCCCCTTCATCACTAAAAGGTGGGTTCATTTTTTGTTTTCTGCTATTTTTTTATTTTTAGTAGCTGATATTTGTTGATTGAAGAAAGCTTGCAATTTTCTTAAACTATCTTTTCAAGAGTATGTGGCAGTACCATCTTCTTTTATGCGTGATATGTCGGACTAGCACAAGGTATTCCTTGATATTTACTTTAGGTGTTAAAGAAAACAAAGAAGCACTGACATTTTATTCTTGATCGACAAATTTAATTTTAAAGAATAAAATTATTTGCCTTGTTTTTTATTTAGAGTTAACTGAAAAAAGATAATTATTCATCCTAATGCCCTAGGACTTTCTTCTAGCCTGCCAATCAGCTGGAATTCTTTCAAAAAATATGTTTTAACCAAAGGGGAGTTGCTTGAAAGAAACTGCTACTTATCCTCATTAATTAGCCTGCCAATGCACATAGTATTTATCTTCATTATGCGAACACGATGCATTCATTAGCTATTCTACTATTCAGTATTCACTATGGAAGTGTCTCCCTCGAACCAAACAGTAGCTCATAATTGAAGTTACATTAAGAGTTGATGGTCTTCTAGGTTGCTCTGAGAACCAGCTATGGCACAGAAACTCCTCCAAAGTCATTGAATTTGCCCATATAAGTATATCAGCAACATCACAAACAACTGCACTGCCTCCGGTTAGCCAACTTGTTGAATTGTGCAGATGAACTGTCTAAGCAGCTAACCTGCCATGTGTGGCCAAGTAGGGTTGCACATAAATTGATCGATCCATTAGGAGTTTTGGTTGATTTTATTGATATAAAGTATGCAAATAGTTGTAGAATCACTAAGTTGCAAGGTGAGGATCAATAACACAATCTGTAAGTTCATTGATCCTTATGGCTTCTGACTATCCATGTTTTCAAGTGAATTGGAGCAACAACAGAGGCCATGAACAACTACTGTGAACCAAACTTTGATGCAGTGGAGAGGTACATTATGGAGGATTAGTAGAGTATCAGTTGCACAATGCATCACCACTACTTTAAGGAGGATAAATATATGGTTTATGATATTTCTCAGATCATAACACATGGGTACTTGAGAGATATTCATTTCATTCATGCACAAGGAGGAAATAGTTGGCCAAGTACCAGGAAATGTATCATCAAAGTATTTTGATATTGGAATGTCATAACCCACCAAATGTCACTGTAAGGCTTCCAAATGGCCTTCAAATTTTGTCAATCAAGGCTCCTTGGAGGAACATATGATATCCACTTTATACTAATTTTTTTTGATTCAAGAGATCTAGCTGGGAACATCTAGGTGATAATAATGGCAATCCTTGTGTCATATTAGGTTTAAATTAGAATGAAAATATTTTTCCTTCATCATTTATACAAGATTTGTTTTTTGAACTATGTATTGTATTGGTCAATCCTCCAAGGTATGCTAATTTGAGATATTACTCTCTTTGAGCTCATGTCAAGTTGGCTGTCTTTTATCCTTTATCTCAAACAATGAACATGTGTCAGCTTAAAACAAATTGAACTAGATTGTTCTTCATGCTTGGATTGAATCTCCATTAATAAACTTCCGTTGAAAAGTTGAGTTGTGGTGAAGTTTTGGCTTGCCATTTGACATCTTCCAAGCATCCACATGGTGATATATATAAGTTCCTTTCTTTCATTTTCATAAGCCAAAATAGAATGCAAGACACCTTTCTTAGTACTAACCTAAGTTTCCATCTATTCCCTACATGTTTTAAAGGATGGACCAACACCCTTATTACCATCTATAGTTTCATTTGTTGGTGTGCAATTATCCTTCTATCTTATTAGAGATTGTACTTGTCATGTTCAACTTGTCAACCCCAGTTTTTGTTATGGTGGAAACCTTCAAAAATATAATCATAATGTTGTGTATGATGCTTTTAGGTCTCTCTTGGAATCATATCAAAGGATAGCTATCATAGTATGATCATCCATGTCTAGTTTATCATTTTGTGTAGGCTGCTATCAATTACATCAATATTGCCATACATTGTTACAGGCAATGTCCATTCTAAATGCATTAACGGAAAATTTAAATATCCTTTTATGAAAATCTTCTTGGCAGAAATCACTTCCATTAATATGTATTGGCATTCTATATGTTTGGGTTTGAAGAGCCCCTCCTTTGTTAGGGATTGTGTTTCAATGGGGATCAAAGTTGGGCTTGATACATTAGTGATCGAACTTATTTTCAACCTAAAAGCTTAGGCTTATAGAAGATGGTTAATTATTTAGTATGTTTACACACACATTTTTAAACTATTAGATATGTGACTGAACATGATACTCTTATGCTCTTAGACCTCCCTTCATGTGATGTTTTCACATCAGCCATCACTCTTCTTCAAACGAAAAAATTTTAATATCAAATATTTTGTTCCAAGAGCCCACTCAACCACATGATACCATTTTGTAGTCACTTGCTTTTGAATTTTGCTTAGATATTGTCAAAAGGACCAACTACTCATGAGGAGCACAAACCGCATTAACAACAAGATGTCAATTGATTAATTAGCTTTAATATCACTTAGTAGAGAGCGCGTGTTTTAAAGGGCTAAACTTGGCCTTGATACATTAGTGATCAAACCTATTTTCAACCTAAACATTTAGGTATGTGGGAGAATGTCAACCACTTAATATAGCTACACTAACATATTTTTAACTATTTAATATATGCTAAACTTGATATCTCATGTGCTTTAACAACCTTCATGAAAACTCTTGCTTGTTGACCATGATCTTAATTTGGCCTAAGACTATGAGGGGATACTTGCCTTGTTTACTACTTTAAAAAAATTGAATCAATACTTCATCAAAAGGAAGAGGCAATTGAACTACTATTAACATTACTGATCAACTAACATATTGGTACGCTCATCGAGACACAAGAAATGTTGACAATCATCTGCTAAATTAGGCCAAGCAACACCTCAATGCAACTCATTGTTAAGATAGAGAAATTTAAGGCTCCTAAATTTTGCCATTTTTTTTTTTATTAAATCCAATGTTGCTTCCAAAAAAAACTATGATAGAATTTTTTTTTAGAAGTTGAGTTTATTTAAGTTCCTTTTAGGACAACAATGGCATATTTAGGATGGTTTTTATACTCTTGTAACCTTCTTTATATAAATCCTAATGTATACTTGCTATTTCTACAACCAAATCACCTTTACATGCAATTGTAGAGGCACAATAATAAAAGTTGGGTGAATTAGGCATACCGACACTAAAAATTTCTTTTGAAATTCTTTTTTGACTCAAATAACAGAAACAATCAACAACAAGCCTTTATCCCACTAAGCGGCTATATATGAATCATTCGTCATCGTGTCCATTATGTGTCAATTCTCATTTAATTCAAGTATACTAAGGTCATTTTTTATACATCTTAGCCATTTCTTTTAGGTCTTCCTTTCTTAACATAAGACAAATCTCATGCATCTACTCTAACGTCATTGACGGCCGATTTTATGTATTAAACCATCTAAGGCGACTCTCTCTAATCTTATCTCACTGAGCTACTCAACCTTTTCCAACATACTCATTTTAGCATTTTATCTAATAAAGTTACTCATCCACATCTCTCGCAACTTACTTTCTCATGCTTCTTTTATTGGCCAACATTCGCACCATAAATCATTGTGTCTTACCACCATCTTATAAAATTTTTCTTAAGTTTAGTGGTATTTTTCTATCACAAAGCCGATGCATTCCTCTACTTCAACCATCCAACTTGAATTCTATTAATAACTTCTTCATCTATTTCACCATCATTTGAACAATAAAGCCTAAATATCTCAATCACTTTTTTTTAACTTGTTCACCTAACACTACCACTATAACTTCTACAACTAAAATTACACTCCATATATTCAATTTTATATCTACTTAAATAAAAATCTTGACTCTAAGGTTGACCTCTCCATTATTCAAAAGAAGAATGTTAAGCATACACGGTACATCTTCTAAGTTAACATCCATAACTAAAGCAAAAGATAAGGGCTTAAAGTTGATCGATGTAATCCAATGAAATATGAAAATATTTTGTCAATCTTCCTTGTTTGGACACAAGTAATGTAGTATACATATCCTTATTGAATATAATCAATATTAACTTCTTTTCTTTTAGAACTCCAAAGAATTTTGAAACTTTATCATAAGCTTTCTCTTAAATCAATAAAAATCATATATCTCGGATCCTCTTACTTCTCCATTAAACCTCTTAACAAATGTATAGCATCCATAGAGATCTACCCAAGCATGAAACCAAATTGATTGTGAGAAACTTTTGTATCACATCGTAATCTTCTCAATTACTCTCTCTCCCATAATTTTAGCACGTATGACACATTAACTTAATTCACATAATTTTCTCTTGTATGCATTACCTATTCTTAAATATAAGACAAACTCTTTCTCCACTTAATCGACATCTTTTTAGTCTTTAAAATAACATTAAAAGATTTATAAGCCAATTCCTAAATTCCTTAAATATTTTCTTTTTTTTATTGGAATATCATGGTCTCTTGTTTTTACATATTTCATTTTCTTTAAAGCTTTCTCTAATTTGGTTAATCATGATAAAAAATAAAATTCTCTATTTTGTTTTGATTAAGATTGCTAAAATCATTTGTATTTTCGATAATTCATTGAAAGATTATCAAAATCTTCATCCACCTATTTTCAATATCCTTTCTAAGAAAACACTTCATTTTCATCCTTAATACACATCACTGAGCTAGATTTTACTTCTCCATCTCTTTGGTAAAACTTATATCATCGTCTTTCATCTTTGTGTCTAATCAATCATAAATCTAAAAGCTAAATTTTTTACATCATATATTACTTTCTTTGAATCTCTCATGCCACTTTATATTTTTCCCAATTCTCCGAGGTTTTTCTAAACTAAGTTTTGTGTAACACTTTTATTTTTTATCTTTTCGATCTATTATTTTTATTAAAAGAAGCTTTTCCTTGATTCTTGAAGCGTTTTTAATTTTAATTTCGTTATTCTTTTTCTCACATAGATTAGCTTTCTTATAACATCTTTTAAACTCTTATATTCTTTCTTAAAAATATTTTTGTTAGTGTTCTTTAAGTCTCTAATCATCTTAGGATAGTAATTTGATTTATTTTTATTTTTTAATCTTTTATCTTAAAATTTAAGGTAATAATCGATGTTAGGTATTTAAATTTTCACTGGAATGACTTTTTCTTTTCTAATCTAAACGCGATTTATTTTCTTATCGAAAATAATCGATCGTGTTTTCTTAAATCTATTTTTATAAGCGATAATATCATCTTTTTATTAAATAAAATAGAAAGAATTTATAAAATCAAAATCTAATATAGTCCTACATTTTTTCATATACTCAATTCCTTAATACTTTTAAAATTTTCTACCACTCTAATGTCCATTTAAATCTCTCTAATAAATACTTTGAGTGGTATCTTTGTATTAATCTTTTTAATTCATTCCAAAATTTTTCTTTTCTACATCCAAATCTACTTGAAGAGCGTAAACACATATATAATCTTGGATAATCTTGATAATATTTAAAGCTATAATTCTATTTCTATTATATTTATAGTTATCTTTCAAACTTTATAATCACATCGCTTTTCGTTATTCCCTCTTACCATCTAGTTTAAAACCTAAACTATCAATCTCCTTTTCTCCCCAACTCATTTAGTTCTTGAACACATAAAATATTTATCTTTCTATGAACAATAATATCTATTAATTCCATTAATTTAAGAGTATCTATATTCCAATTCCTAATTTAGTTAACTTTTTTGCCGATCCGTTAATAATGTGGAACTGCTTATTTAACACTTGGACGTCGATCACGGCCTTTCATTATTGACGACGCGCGTCGTTTCAGGGCCTAACATTATCACAATGTTTTAAAGGATTCATGTCATAATTATTTCGACAAGTTTCTATTTGTATTTTATCACAACCCTTCACTTTTACATTGGGACTTGGGACCGGCAATGGTAGTGTTAAATAGCGTAGAACATGTGGAATAAAACAAATAAATACTTAAACACAAGCACACAATGTGCAAATGTTGTGATAATGCATTAAAGTTGTGTTGCTACAAAGGTAGTCATTAATATTCAATACAAAGTAACTGATGCAACACAATTAATTAGCACACAGAATCTAAGTAAATCAATCCTACAAATATGACACTATATTTGTGAGTGAATAGTTGGATTATGCTAATAAGAGAGTGAATGAATAATAATCAGGAGCATATACCCATCCAAGATTTTAGCACAAACTCATGCAAACAAGCAACTAAACTTACATGAACAATTGCATAAGCAATTTAAAGTGTATTATATCCAGAATTCGGTAGACAATTTATTATTAATGAAATAAATAAATATGATAATCAATCTTTAATTATAAAATTCATAATTAGTTACTCTAAAAAAATGAAATATTGTTGTTCATTGATTACTGGATTATTGCAGATGAAAAGCTGTTGTCCATGAATTGTTGGTTTACTGTGCAAACATAAGAATGTGTGCACCTCGTAAGAAAATCCAGCCCAAAGCAAGTTGCATTGAAAGGGTGCCAATATAATAAAAAAATCTATAGGTTTTTTTGCATGAAGTTTGAGAAACTTATTATTAACAATGTTACAAGCTTGCACAAACTTGCAAATGAAAATGAACAAAACAAAGCTAGAAAAGTGAACATGATTCATTGATAATCGTGCATGCATATGTTGAAATCACACATGCATGTATCAAAATGCATGCATGTTGCATCAAAAGCACGTTGAGGTGCCAAAACCTCTTATTTATTTTAATAAAATGGCATCCTTAGTAAGGATCCAAAAAATAAATCAAAGCAACTCAGTGCTATTCATGCTCAAAAAAGATGGTCTCAAATTATCAAAAGCATGGGAGTCACTTTAAAAGCATGCAAACTTATACTTTAATTCAAACAACTTCATCATCATATGCATGTGTGCTTGAACAAATCAAAAGATCATTGAATGCTGTTAATATTTTTGAGTTGTTTGAAAAGGAGGAAATAAAATTAGAAAAATCCCAAAATTATAGAAATATAGAAACTCAAAATTTTTCTAAAATATCTTATGCGTTCTTAAACCTTTTATAACACTACCTTCTTTGGTGCCAAAAAAGTTGAGGGTTGCATTAGGTAATTCGACTAGCATAAAACTGGATGTTCTTTCTAGACATTTACTGAGGATGTACCTTAGTATATACTTTTTTGATGATATTCTTCTTGTTGATAAGACTAGAGAGAATTCAAGAAAAACTTGAGTTATGGAGGTCACCTTATAATTTAAAGGCTTTTTGAAGTAGATCTAAAATCGAATATATGGAGTGTGATTCTATAAAGGTCTAATAATGGGGTTGTGACATTGGGTGATGCGATGATTAAAAAGAGTGAACGTATCTCTGGTCAATTGTTCAAAATAATGTTGAAATAGATGGTGTTGATATTAGTAGAATTCAAGTTGGATGGTTGAAGTGGAGGAATGCATCACTGCATTGAGAAAGGTATAAAAAGGAAAATTTTTTTTTGATGGTGGTAAGACACAATGATTTATGGAGTAGAATGTTGACCTATAAAATTAAGTAGAGATGAGATGAGGATGCTTAGGTGGATGAGTGGCTTTACACTTAGATACAAAATGTGAAACAAATATATCACAAAAGATTGGAGTAGCTCCAATGGTAGATAAGATTCGAGAGTCGCTTTAGATGGCTTGGTCACATAAAGCGTTGGCCATTTGATGACTTAGTTAGAAAAGTAGATGTATGTTGAGAAAGGTAGAGGTAGACCTAAGAAGCCTTTAGATAGTATAAAAGTGATCTTATTTTATTAAAATTAAATGAAAATTTAACACTTAATAGAACACAAAAGAATGATGATTCATGTAGCCAATGTAGTGGGATAAAGATCGTTGTTTTTATTATTCTCAAACCTTTATTACCAGCTTATAAGTGTATGTCTCTTATTTTTCTCTTAAAAATTTGAAAAATACAAATAACACCTTTGAAATACCCAAAATTATAAGAGAGGCAATGAATGTTATAAAAATATTGAGTTCAACTTCAAAATCTTATTTTCTACATTTGAACAGCAGTCTTAAAAGCACGTGTGAGGAGTTGTAAGCTTATATATATATATATATATATATATATATATATATATATATATATATGTATATACATAAATTTGCTTGGGCTCGTTCTTTTGCAAATAAAGAAATAGAGTTGATAAGGCTCATACCTCACACTTTTAAGCTCAATCCATTGTGAATAATTAGATGGTTGACAAGGCTCATGATACAATAAATTCATCTTGCATTGAGGATCTGCTTCAAGGTCTTGGGATTGAGATGACACTAAACTACTAGATTTGATGGTGCTACATGCAAATAGTATCTCTGACCATCGTGGAGGTTGATTTTTTTTTTACTTTTGAGTTGATCTTCGCTTCCAGGGTGCCTGAGTGGGTCAAGAAGTTGGTTGCAAGGGCCACCAAGAATGAAGAAAATGGGCCAGTTTTCCGCTTTTTATGGACTTAAGTGATGCAGGTATATTATTTATCTTTCCGAAAGCTTAGTAATTTAGTAACACTTTTATGCAAAAATTTATTAAGTTGATGCAGAAGCTTTACCGGTTGCCCCTTCTTAACCTTTTTCCTCTCGTATATGCTGTTAGATATGTGAATTAATATATACTGTGCTCTGATTCTGTGTTATATGCGAAATAAATGATCAACTCAAGTTATCAAAAATCTCTTTGAACTAAAGAAAATAATTATAGGAATGAGGATTTTGGTGAAATGTTTTCTATAACAAGTCAATCAAATTATGATTTTTTGCACATTTTAAAATGTTTTACTAAAAAATACCCGCATCCGTTCTGGCTTCTTTTTTTATCATTTATGCCAAATAAATTTTTCCTCTTTTGCAAATGAACCTTCAAAACCAAATCACACATTTATTAATGATAATAGATGCTTAATATATGACATGCAAGATGCTATTTGTTGAAATTTTATACTTTTTTAATTTAGGATAGTGCTGGTGTACTTTATTTTCAGGGCTATGATTTGGGTGGAAAAATCAAGTTAGGAGCTAAGCCTAAGCCAATGCCTTCAAATTCTTCAACTAACTCATATTTTCCAATTACGTGTCAGATTTGGCAGGTTTTGGTTTGGTCGTATGTTCTGTATATGTTGGGTTGTTTATGGAATTCTTCTAACGCTAACTAAATAATGTGATATATTTATACGATTGATGCGATAACATGCACGTTTTAAGTTTTTGTATGGAGAAATCTTTTACATCAATCAATTATAAGCATCAGCACCTCATATGATCAAGTCTAAGCCTACTAAAGGTGTTATCTATGAAATCATTGAACCTACTTTTTGCTAGTTAGATTTAGGAAATGAATTGAAAATGGGGAATTAATTTTCAACTAATATATAACGTGAATGATTTAAAGGATTCATGTCATGATTATTTCGACAAGTTTTATTCTACCTACTACCTCCACTTTTTCCATCCAGAATTATGTTTGGGATCTTGGAATATATGTACTCTTACAGTAAATTAATGGAAATTAATAGATATTATGGTTCATAAAAGATAAATATTTTGTGTTGAAACTAAATAGGTTGGGGAGAAGACCAAGGAGATTGATAGTTTAGGTTTTAAACTTTGGTGTTACGGTAAAAGTCGAACTAGAAAATAGTGTAGGTGTGATTATAGATAAAAGTTTGAAGGATAAAGTTATAAATATTAATAGATGTGGAGATAAAATATAGTTTTAAAGATTATTGTTGATCTTAAGATTATCAATGTTATAAGTGTCATGCTCAGTAGGTTTGGAGGAAAGCATAAAAAAATTTTGGAATAATTACGATTAATACTACTGCGAGAAAAAAAAATTTGGAGGAGATTTAAATGGACATGTTGATAGTGGTAGAAGATTTTAAAAGTACATGGTGGTTATGGATTTGGAGTGATTAATGAAGAAGGTAGGGTATATTAGATTTTCTTTCATGATTTTGTATTCTTGCTCTTTATTTAAGAAAAGAGATGATATTATTATTTATAAAATGGATCTAGTAAAATCTGAGATTGATTATTTTCGATAAGAAAAAAAATGATCGTTTAGATTGTAAAGATTGTAAAAATCGATTTAAGTCGATTGTTAGTTTTAGATTTTAAGATGAAAGGTTGTAAGAGAAAAAAAAACTAAAATTATTATTCTAAAATTAGATGGAGACTTAAGAACACAAATAAAAATATTTTTAAGAAAGAGAGATTAGAATTTGGGATGTTTATGAGGCATTATGGGAAAAAATAAAGTGAAATTAAGCAGTTCTTAAAGATGTCTTGGAGAATCAAAAGAAAAATTCTAATAAGAATAGTTGGTGGTGGAGTCAGTGCAAAAGATAAAAAATTAGATGTATTGTTATAAAACTTGGTTTAGATGTAAAACTTGAATTGGGAAATATATAAAGTGGTTGTAGAGATTCTAAAAGCGTATATGATAAAAATTTAGTTTTAGTGATTTATCTGATAGATTAGATCTGAAGGTGAAAGATATATATGTATAAGTTACAAAGAGAGAGGAGAAAGAAAACGTAGTTAGTGAGGTG
This sequence comes from Cymbidium sinense, assembly GCA_021442155.1. NCBI lineage: Eukaryota > Viridiplantae > Streptophyta > Magnoliopsida > Asparagales > Orchidaceae > Cymbidium > Cymbidium sinense. The sequence continues at coordinate 122,698,062 of CM038217.1, forward strand.
TAAGGATGAAAATAATAAAATGCTTTTTTTAGAAAATGATATTGAAAATAGTGGATGGGGTATTTTGATAAACTTTTCAATGAATGATAAATCTGATTGATTTTAGCAATTAATCTAAACAAAATAGAATTTCATTTTTAATTATTAGTAAATCGAAGTTAGTGAAGTTTTAAAGAAAATGAAATGTGAAAAGTAGTAGGACCGGATAATATTCCAATAGAAGTGTGAAAATGTTTAGGAGATCAAGGAATTTCTTGGCTCCTGATCTTTTAATGTCATTTTAAAGACTAAAAAGATGAGAGTGGAGAAAGAGTTTGTTGGTTCTATATTTAAGAGGTGATGCACAAGTGCAAATTATAGAGAATTAAGTTAATGTGCCATACATTAAAATTATGGGAGAGTAATTAAGCATAGGTTGATGTGATGAAGTTTCTCACAATCAGTTTGGTTTCATGCAGTAGATCTACTATGGATGCTATACATTTGTTAAGGGGTTTGATGGAGAAGCATGAGAAAGTAAGGAGGATCTACATATGATATTTATTGATTTAGAGAAAGCATGATAAAGTTTCAAGAGATGTTCTTTGGAGAGTTCAAGAAAGGAGTTAATATTGATTATATTCAAGTCATTAAGGATATGTATACTAGAAGCTATTTGTGTCCAAACACAAGGAGGATTGACAAAATATTTTCTATTTCATTGGATTACATCAAGGATCAGCTTTAAGCCTCTTTTTACTTTAGTTATGGATGTTCTTACAAGGCATTTACAAGAAGATGTACCTTGGTGTATGATTTTTTTGATGACATTCTTCTTGTTGATAAGACTAGAGGGTCCAACAGAAAATTTGAATTATGGAAGTCAACTCTAGAGAGTCTAAAGTTTTAGTTTAAGTAGAAGCGAAAATTGAATATATAATTTTAGTTGTAGAAGTTAGTGATAGTGTTGTGACATTAGGTGAACAAGTCATTAATAAGAGTGGTTTGAATTTAGGCTATTATTCAAAATGATGGTGAAATAGATGGAGATGTTATTAGTAGAATTCAAGTTGGATGGTTGAAGTGGAGGAATGCATCGACCTATTATGTGATAGAAAAGTTCCATTTAAACTTAAGGAAAAATTTTATAAGATGGTGAGACCATGACTTATAGTGCGAATGTTGGCAATAAAAGAGAAGCATAAGACTAAGTTAAGTGTTCTGAGATGAGGATGCTTAGGTGGATGAGTGGCTTTACTCTTAGAGATAAAATGCAAAATGAGTATATATTGGGAGTATCTCGAGTGGATAAGATTAGGAGAGTAGCCTTAGATGGTTTGGCCAAAGCGTCGTCTCAGATGACATTAGGAGAGTAGATGTATTAGATTTTATGTTAAGAAAGGTAGAGGTAGACCTAAAAAAACTTGGTTAAGATGTATAAAAAATGATATCTTGATTTAAATGAGAATTTGCACATAATAGACAAAATGGAGACAAAGGATTCATGTATGACCCCACCAGTGGGATTAAGGCTTGTTGTTGTTGTATATAACGTGAATCTCAATTTGAACTTACTATTGTCTACATCCAACCACTTTCGTCTTGATTAAAACTTGCACATATACATTAATCTAAAATTGAAGAAGGCAAATTCTAAACTTGAAACAGATATACATGTTGAGTCTATCATTGGCATCATTATCAATCCGCCACAATCATTCTACAATGTGAGTAATAACTATCCTCGAATACACTTCACAATGGTATTGGCTATTGTTCACGGAACAAAATCATTAATGTAACTACGTTGGTTTGTGAAAAATAACCGAATATATGGAGTGTAATTTTAGTTGTAGAAGTTAGTGATAGTGTTGTGACATTAGGTGAACAAGTCATTAATAAGAGTGGCGTTTAGATATTTAGGCTATTGTTCAAAATGATGGTGAAATAGATGGAGATGTTATTAGTAGAATTCAAGTTGGATGGTTGAAGTGGAGGAATGCATCGGCTATTATGTGATTGAAAAGTTCCACTTAAACTTAAGGGAAAATTTTATAAGATGGTGGTAAGACTGCAGACTTATGGTGCGAATGTTGGCCAATAAAGAGAAGCATAAGACTAAGTTAAGTGTTTAGAGATGAGGATGCTTGGTGGATGAGTGGCTTTACTCTTAGAGATAGAATGCAAAATGAGTATATTCGGAAAAAGTTGGAGTAGCTCCGGTGGTAGATAAGATTAGGGAGAGTCGCCTTAGATGGTTTGGCCACATAAAGCGTCGGGTCATGACCCGATTAGGAGAGTAGATGTATTAGATTTATTATGTAAGAAAGGTAGAGGTAGACCTAAAAGACTTGGTTAAGATGTATAAAAATGATCTTAGTATACTTGATTTAAATAAGAATTTGACACATAATAGGATACAATGGAGACAAGGATTCATGTAGCCGACCCCACTAGTGGGATTAAGGTGTTGTTGTTGTTGTTATTGTTGTATATAACGTGAATCTCAATTTGAACTTACACTCATACATCCGCTTTAATCTTTAAAACTTGCACATATACATTAATCTAAAATTGAAGAAGGCAAATTCTAAACTTGAAACAGATGTACATGTTGAGTCTATCATTGGCATCATTATCAATCCGCCACAATCAATCTACAATGTGAGTAATAACTATCCTCTCGAATACTGTTCACAGTGAATGATATTGGCTATTGTTCATGTGAACAAAATCATTAATGTAACTACTGTTTGTAGTGAAAAATAACTGCATGGGGTATCAATTTAAGGCTTTGGTATATGCCAAGGTGGTTAGTTGAGATTTTTTTGTTTTTGTTTTGTTTGTGATTTGGTGCCAGTTGTGGATGTATTGAAAAGGTGTGGGATTCCACCAAATCACATTTCATGGTTTTAACACTGTTCATCTTTCTCCCCTTTCTCTTATTCTTTTGTTGTTTATTGCTTTTAAAATTATGTGAATGTTCTCATCTAAAACATGTCAAAATTCTTATTCTAAAGCCTTTTACTTATTTTAAGTAACTAGATAAAGACTAATTTTATGAAATAGTTCTTTTTGTTTATCTATAAGGACAAGCTCAAAAAAATAAAAATAAATATATATAAAGGATTGTATTTTGCCTGGATGTTATAAGAAATCAAAGTTTCATTAATCCTTTATGGTGAGATCTGAGTTTCTTCTATTACAATACTCTAAGCATGTATATCAATAAGGACTTAGAAGGAGAGTTATGAGAAGAAGAGCAACTGAAATTCCTTGAAGGATGATTCATGATATACTTCTAGTGCTCTTTTTCCAAGTCATTTGGAAAAATCATAACCTTGCATCATAAATGAAAACCGCTTTGGTGAATTGTCTTCTCTTTATGCTTTTCTTGTATAGTTCAAATAAAAATAAATAATAATAAGTCAAGTAAAAGAATGTATTATTTATTATTGGCAATCCACTCGGTGAGGATATATGCTATTTCCTTGGCATAAAATTTTTAAGAGTGTTCATAGATATGACATTAACTCTTTGCATGCTTAGGTTAAACTTAAATTTGTCATCCTCCTCAAATGATTGTGGTGGGTGGATATGTTTTTCTATATTAAGCTTTTATGAGATGAATTTTATGAATAATTTTATATTTTGTAATTTTTTGGATATTTTATTTTTTATCAAGATTCAAACCAAAATAATTTGAATTAAGATTTGATACTTAGGACATTTTGATGATAGTATTCTCTTTGGTTGAGATTTTTTGTCAATGTGATCATCATTGGGTGATTTAAATAATTTTATTTTATCACTTTAAACTTTGTCGACTTTACTAATTATCTAGAGGATTAGGTCCATTGTTTGCACATGGTTTAAATTTATTTATGAACTTATAATGTTACACCTTATCAACTCTATCTTTGTAGTAGAATAATGGGTCAATGAGATAAACTCATCATTATGTTTTATGAGGTAACAAAATTGAGAGTTTTTATTTTAAAATGAATTTTCTTTGTTAAAAGCTTTGAATGTCATATGCAAATGGAAGAGCAAAATGATTTTTGTGGGTTTTGTGATTGAGTATTCTATTGTAGATATGTTGATCAGGGAACCTATTTTTGAATGATATTGTAATATTTCTTCAAGTGGTGAAAGTATTGTCAACTTTATTCTTGAGGACACAGGATCGGACTTCAAAAGTTAGTACAACTCTACTAAATGGAAGAGGTAGCTTGAAAAATCATTTTGAAAATGAACATTTAGTGTAGAAGGTCTTGAATGCTGTATACAAATGTAAGAATAATATGAAAGATTTACATGCATACCATAATTTCTATGTAATTGCATATCTAATGCTTACAATTTGATATTTATAATTCTAATACTTTATCTATGCATGAAAATGTGTATTCATTTTAAAAAAAAGTAATAATGATATTTTGATGCGATATTAAAGATTTGAGTGTTACGCATGCAAATATCAAAGTTTAGGTGTTAGATATACAAATATATAAGAATTTTGTGGTATGTATATAAATGCCCCAAGAATATATATTCTTTATAAGATGAATGCTTGGTTTTATCCATTCTCCTTGACTTTAGTCTATAAGGAGGAGAATTAAACTTGCTAAGTAGGACTTACGACCTCACCTTCTAGGCAATGTTGCTCGAGAGTATCGTGCAATGCGTGTTGATAGGTTTGAGCTTAAGAGATAGCTTGCATTATTTTACTTGTATAGTGATTTTATTTTCTTAGAGCAAGGAAATTTTAGGTTTATTTAATTTTATTTTTTTAGTTTGCGTATATTCATTGGCGTTAAGTTTAAGTATTTAATATCTTCTTCAAAGTGATGAATTGATGTGTCATGCATGCTCTTTCAACACGGTTATGTGATCCATGACACACAACAAGTGAATAATTGGTCTCATTTTTTGGAAAAAATTTGTTCACAAGTGTGTTACATTCGAGGACCTGTGGATTGCCTTTGGTGATGTGCATGTCATTTGAAACACTATCTGTGTGGCGTGTAGTAGAATAGGTTATTTTGTTTGAAAATTTTTTGATGCACAACTGTTAGAAATGTGTGAGCCTAATGTGAGTGTTAGGGTTCAACTTCACACTTGATAGTCGCTCATTCAACTGATTTCTATTTTAAGCTCATTAGTGCTCGTATTACATTTTATTTGTGTGTTAGTTTGTAGATCCAATTGCAAGTGTTAGGGATTTTAATATTTGTTAAGTACTTAAAACATTGCTGGTAATTTGTATTTAAGTAGCATTGTTCAAGTGGACCATTATTAATAGGGGCATTGCAAGGGATCATTTTCATAGCAAATCCTATTCATTCCATTTTATGTAAGGTTTTGAGTATTTAGAAGAGGTATGGGTAATTGTGGTTTTAGTTTTGCCCATATGTATGTCATCAAATTCATTAGAAGTTCTCAACGAGTTTTTTGAGTTCAATTATTTGTTCTGAGGTTGAAATACAGCATTTTAAATGTTCATTTACCTCTCATTTGTTATTTATAATTTCCATTTTATTTAATTTTAGTCCAATCAATTAATTTGACCATTGGTCTTGAGTGGCATTAAGGCCATATTTTGCCAAGCTCCTGCTTTCGCTTAAGGGGCATTTATGATAATTTTGTGCCTAACCACCATGCCAAAAAAAGCTATGGATGTTATCTAAGACATCACGATCAAGTTTTCTATTCCCAATGTGCCATGAAAAACATATATGAGTCATCGTAGTGCATAAAAATTTGAAAATATAATTTCTCCATCATATCAAGAATAATATTTATTAGAACTTATTTTGATGGCATGTCTTGTACTCTTATTACCCCAATAACCACGGGTGTCTTCTTCCCTTTATGCCAAAAAAAGGCACATCTGAGTCACTCACACAAAAAAATTTATGTAGGTAATAGGATTTCTATGCAACATCAAAATGATGTGCTGATACTTAAAAAAAACTTGATTTTTATATTATACCTACCAGTTATGAGTTGGCAAGATGATAGATGATAGTGAACACGGTGAGTTGATGAGATCGAATACACAACTCTTTTATTCTCGTTTTCCTTTTTTTTCCTTCTTGTTTTCCTTTTTTTCTACTTTTAAGAGAGAGAGAGAGAGAGAGAGAGAGAGAGAAAGGTCACGAGCAATAAGTTTTAAGTAAGATTCAACCTAAATCCGTTAAATAGCCAGATAACAACTTTAAATCCTTATGGATCTTAAATCCCATTCCTTCTTTGCTTGCCTCAAATTCGAGTCTTACAAACTCTTTTCCTCTACATGTTGCTAGAATCACCAATGCCTTTCCTAGCGAGCTTGTTGTGTCTTCCCTCACTTACGATCACAGTCCTATCGATACCTTCTTTAGTGAGCTTCTCGATGACTTACTTTTGCATCACGAAGGGTTTAAGAGTGATGAAGAGAGAGAGAGAGAGAGAGATGCAAAGGAATGGGGTGATGAGTCTACATTGAGAGAAGAGGGACTCATCTTTGGATGTAGTATGGGCAACTTCTACGTGTGTTTTTTAAATTTTTCTATTCTTTCAAATAAGTGTCAACAATCATCGACATATGCAAGTCATTTGTCAATAGCTTCTCAAGATGCTTTGTAGGTACTAAAAAATGTAGGCATTATCGAGGCTAAAATTTGTCAAATTTAATCTATTCCTAACCAAAAGTAGGTAATCACTAAATTCAACAACTACTCAATCTTCCTATTGAAATGCCGACTTGCCTTTGTTATATTTGAAACTTGGCTTAAATTTTGATAACCTTGAGAGTAAATCATCTTATCTTTTCATTTATCTAATCTACTCGGCCAATGAGTCAACTTCTTATTTATTTTCGGTGAAGTTGAAGGTGCTGTAATTTTGAATGTAGAAGTTTCTTTCTATTTAATCTCTTGCGAACTTGGTCCCTTATCTTTCTTGGTGTCCTCTTTTTCTTTGCTCAAGATTACTTGCCTTTTCTTTTAAGAGGATGACTTGATAGTCTCTTGGAAGTATATTATTGAGAAAATCATTCAAGACATTCTTTGTTGCTTAATCCAAGTTGACCATAAAGCGGATATCTCTAGGAATCTAAAATTGAAAGATGAAAGATAACTTAGTAACTTAGTAAATGAAATGCAAAGAAAGTTCACTAAAAAAATTTATTCAAATAACTTACTCGACTTAATCTTTGAAGACCGTCCATGAGGAATAGTGCATTAATAGTATCCTTTGAAGTAAAATATATATAATATAGCTGATGATCTCTCATGTTCATAAAACTCAGTCTTGATTGGATAGCTCTAATGCCCTCAATTTCTTTTCATAATTATACTCATCCTAGTACTAATTAGTCATCCCTTGTTTAATTTCACCAAAAAAAAAAAAATTTATTTTCTAAGCCTACCGTTTTTATATACTTGGTGTAAAAAAAGTACAATACCCTCCATGAAGGCTTCAATCGTTAACACATTTAAGTAAATATAAGCTCCATTTTATCTAATGCTTTTGCAGAAAATTAACAAATGAAACTAGACTAACAAGGGAAATTGGCATCACCTACAACAACACTAAGTAATAGAAGTCATAGATCTTGACTACCTTAGGAAAGAAGGAAGCTTGCAAGCAGAGTCAAAATTGATATTGATAGAAGCACAACTAATCTTCCTTCAGCAACTTTTGGGAACTCATTAGCTTCTACAACTCTAGTGAACTCCTCGTGTTCTCTCTAGCATCCGAACTCAATCCATTCTTTTAGTAAAGTTAAGGTGTCATCCTTGAATAAATTTGGATTCAAAGTAGTGGCAATAGTAACAAAGAAGGATCCTTATTTAAACTTAAACATTAAAAAAGCTAGCCTACCTTTTTTGAAAAAAATCACAATGAGGCTTATGCCTTATTAGTTATGTGAGGCTTACCACACAATGTGAGGATGGCTCAAGGTGTGCCTCACCCAGATTTTGTGAGGCGTGCACTTTTAGATCTAAGTTTAAGAAAATCAAATGTGAGTTTTGATTATCGAAATAACACACATGCACCGATCTTAAGATAGACATTACCCGAGAGTCTCTTCTCTTGTTCTCTCTCCGCTCCTCATGCAGTGTTGGCCATTGCTACTTCTACTCTTATGGTGTTCTTACTTTGATATTGTATAATTGGAGTGGGAGAGAAAAAATATTATTTTAAACTTATTTTGAATTATTGCTTTATTAGTTTTACTTTGATATCATATATTACTTTAATGTTTGTATAACACTTCTTCATGATTTGATATCAATATATTATTATATTACTTGATATTTTGCACAATTTATTACTTCCTACTATTAAGATATTATTGTTACATTTTAATATGTTAATAGGTTATGATACTTCTTATTTTGTGCTTTGATATGTATACAATATTTGTTACTTTGCACAATTTATTGATTATGAGGATATTTTGCACAATTTATTACTTCCTACTATTAGATATTATTATGTTACATTGTAATATGTTAATAGGTTTTGATACTTCTTATTTTGTACTTTGATATTTATATAATATTTGTTACTTTCTAATTTATTGATTATGAGGCTTATGCCTTAAAATGCCTTGAAGCATACATTTAGTCTCAATATCGATGGCACAATTTTAAACTTTGAGGAAGATTGGTGATTTTATAGTAGTTGTAGGTAATGTAAAGGGATCAAGTTGTAGCTTTTAAGGTTTTAAAAGGGTCATTAGTTAGATGAAAGAGAAAGAGAGGATTTTGGGAGGATGGAATTGATTTTAGCAGAATATACATAAACAATTACAATAGGAATTGGTTTTATCAAATGTATACCTAATGAATTATCTCTTTGGAAAAATCACTTTGCTATTAAGCACAAATCAGACGAAGAAAATAAACTAGTTGATGCATTAAGTAGATGCATTTCATTACTAGTACTATTAACATGAAAGTGGTGGGCTTTTAATATTTAAAATATACTTATGCTAATGATGAGGACTTTGGTGATTTAAGATGACTTTTTATTTAACGGCACATAACTTATATTTTTTGTCCTCTTTTGAAAACTTGATTATAGAATTACTTCAAGGATTGGGTGGACATGCTGGCGACAAAACCATTAGTTTGGTAGATGATAGATTTTATTGGTCTCAACTCAAAAGGATGTTAGGTGTTTGTTTCAATATTATTGAATATGCCAAAATGTTAGGAGTTAAGCTTAGAATACTGGTCTATACACTGCTTTGCTTGTTCGAGACAATTTTGTAGGACTTGATTATGGATTTTATTCTTGATCTTTCTCAAACCTAAAATGAGTTGATTTAATTTTCATTATGGTCAATTGATTTTCTAAGATTAATTTAAAAGACTATGGCTGCTTCCTAAGTAACTCATCTATTTTTTTTGAGAGATCATTCACTTGCATGGAATAACTCATTTTATTACATTGGATCACAATGTTAAGTTCCCAGTCATTTTGGTTTATGTTGTAAAAGGTTTTTGTTACACTTTTGAAGTATAGTAGTACAAGGTGGCTAATTGCACTCTTAGCAACATGGTTCAATTCAATTGTGGTGATAAATTAAAGCAATAAGATGCTGTCGATTGCTTTCAACATTATGTCAAATTGTTCTACCAAGAAGCCCCGTTTGAAGTTGTCTACACTATTGTTCTAAGATATACCATTGACTTTGAAGTTGTTTATAGTATTGTTTTAAGGTATTCTGTGGATTTTGTTTGTCTACCTTCTCCGATTTCAATTTTAAGGCTGAGGAGTTTGTTGAGCATATTCAATAAATTCATTAGGAGGTGAAGAAAATTTTTGAAGATGCTAATTCATACTGCATGACTACAGATCAACATCTTCTCAAATTGTTCAAAGAAGGTGATCTAATGATGGTAAAACATAAGATAATCTTTATCCTATAGGCATAAATGACATGCTCAAGTTAAAAGATTGACCCTTTTTCATATATTATAGAAGATTGGCCAATACCAAGGTTGATCTTTTGCCGACATTAACATTTTTTAATACTCATTATTGTTGATAGGTTTGAGTATTTCCCTTGAGATGAATTTATATTTGCAGTCAGAAAACTTGAGGGTGATTTTTTTTTTTTTAGTGGAGAGGATTGTTGATGCATGCTTATATTGCTATTAATCTCCTAACAAGTAGTTTCAATTTATTTCTTAAAATATATCCTTTTATTTTTGTTTATTCTTATTTCCTGTTGTTTTCATTTTTAGGCTTACTTTGCATGACTTTATTATAAATAGAAACTCATTGTATTCCATCATCTTTATTGGAAATAAAAAATTATTTTCTTCTTATTTGGCTTTTCCAAAGCTCATCTTTCTCGCCTGCCGCCTTAACTATAATAATTGTAAGTCTAATATAGATATTAGTACACAGAATTCAAAGACGGTGATTAAATAATAATTCCTCAAGATCCATAAATAATTCCTCGAGATCCATAAATAATTCCTCGAGAAACTCTTAAAGAATTAACTTCAAAAAAATATTACTGTATAAAGTGATATAACATATTAGGATAAATGCAGGCATATTAAAAATCCTAAAGTGTTTTGATAGTAGTTTTGTTGACGTAGTGGATCTGATTCTCTACCATAAACAATCTATCAATACCTTTGAATCTTCTCTTTTACAGCTCTTCTCATTTGGTTTTATATTCAATATATATCATATTCACATTTTCAAGTTATACATTTATTCTATTTCTTGAAGTCATTATTGATGATGAGATGTTGGTAATACGATGGTGGCTATACTATGTAACTTATGGGGTGGAAAGACAAATTTATTTGTATGATTCATATATCTTGTAACTATAACATCAATGATTTGCCTGAATCTAATAGAATAATCTTACCTATTTTTTTGGGCTGAATTTTTTCAAGCCAAGAAGAATTGCTGTGTAGCATAAGATTATGTTTTGTTTTTGTTGGGTATCCATCTAATGGCCTTATTTCTCTGGAAATGTAAGACTTTATTTCTTGGTTTTCCTACTCTGCATCTTAGCTTTGTTTTGCGCTTTCCAAGCTGAGGCTCTAGATATGAGTATGACTTGTTCACTGATTTCATACCTTTTCCATTCCTATGGGAAATATGGAGTATTCACAAGCTTCTCTGTTCTATTTTACAAGATTTTGTTGCGCTAAGCTCTATTCCCATGATCTTTTATTCGTATTTCTAAATATGCATTTGACTTCTGTGGATCGTGATGACGCGTTTAGCTGTTTCATATGATTTGTGATGCTCATACAAATCTCCTTATTCACAATGCCTCTTTATGAGTGCCTGTAAATATGTATTATGACGTATATAGAAATAATCTATGGTAGGAATGAAATTTTATTGTAAATGTGAAGACCTTTTTTTTTTTACTCTGAGCTGATGAATTTTTATTCATGTGTAAGACCTAAAATATGTACAGGAGAAGCAATTACCTTGTTCAAAACATAGAGATTGTTGGATTTTTTCTTTTCCTTGTTTTCTTTTTTGTCTTTTGTCATTCTTTAATTGTATTCTCTTTTTTTCTTTCATTATTTTGTGATGGGATTAAAAGTAAGTTGTTGTTATTTAGATCTATTATATTTTTGGTTTTTTTTGGGAAGTCTTAACTGATTGTGTTACTTCGTGGATTTCTGTTTCTTATGTTAATCTCTTTTGGAGATCAAATTTTTCATTGAAATATGATATCTAATTTTCTATTATTCATCGAAAGTAGAAAATAATTGTTCTACTAGCTATTTTGGTTCTTAGTAGAAACATGTTGAAATTTCATGTCAGTTAATTTATCATAGCAATATATTTATGCATCCATTATAAGCTCCATGGTGCAAAAAATCTGCATTTATTGCCTATTTTACTTATTTTTGGAAAGTTTGGCACATTAAGGGCAATTTGTTTAACGTAAGTATTGAAAAGTAATTGTAATGGAGCTGGACTGAGCTTCAATGTTTGTTTGGTAGAAACTGAATAACAATGAGTTCCCATTTTTGAAAGTTTCCTTCATAAGGATGAGAAGTGGTTCCAATTATGATTGGAAAGTTACCTTTAGTTTTGCTTTTTTCATGAAGAAACAAAAAATAGCATAAAATTGAAAGAAGTTTGGATTATTTTACTTTTGTTCATAATGGTAATAAACTAATAGAAATTTATAAGATGATGGGTTAAAATGAAGCTCATTGTAGTACAAACAAGCATTCAAAAGTTTGCAAAAAAGCAATTTTATACCAAGCAAGCAAACATCATTGAAACTCACTTCAGGAACTCAGCTTTAACCATTTTCAAACATTTACACTACAAACGACCCAATAAATGGAATCAATGTTTTCAACTTTTACCTTCTGTAAATTATTTATTTTATTTGGTGCTATATCAGCTAGCTTTTAGTGTCATAGTAATTATCTAACACGAATGTGTTTCTGTTGGCTATGCATTATGCCATGAATAAAAATCTGAATCATTTTATTTGCCATAGTTACCTATGTCAAAAGGGTGAATGTTCCGACTGGCATGGTGGGTGCTTGCCGTCTTGATGTAGCATATGAACACTTCAAGGTAGGATTGATATTCTAATTCTGCTGTACTGTTTGTTCTTTAAGAAGTTTTGATCATGCATTGAGATACATGTACACACCTTACATACATGCATGCATGCATACATACATACATACATTACATACACACACACACACACACACACACACACACACACACACACATATATATATATATATATGGGTTAATAATGTTTCCAAATGCTAAACTAAATAATGTATTCAAATGATTTCATGGCCTAAGTAGGTTTATCTTAAATATAGCTTAATAACTATCATGTTATTCAAATTATGCATGCTCAAATTGTTTGAGTTGGAACGAATCTTGGTTTGGTCTACATTTGGAAATGGCATTACTGTGAATTACTTGCATTACACATTTGTTTTCGATTTTTTTGAGAAGCATATTTGTCATTCAAGATTTTTATATTGTGCTAACACTTTATTCTGCGTTTTAGGATCTCTTTCCTACTTATGTATATGCTACAGTCTAAGATTCCTATCAAGGATATGATCATTGCAATTATCGTCCCTAGAATTAAAATATTTTTTCTTCCTCACATCTAGGGCTCAAGCTTATTTAAAATAATTGATGTTAATGATTCTTTCTGATATCATTAATCTTTCTGTGGATGCTTGAGCTTATTCATCATATTGTGTCTTTTGAAGCCCTTTATGTGCAGTACTAGTGAAGAAACAGTTGATATATAATCTAATTATTATTTAGATTTTATGCAAGAATAAAATGTAATTTATATGGCGTGCAATAATTTTATGCTATCATGGATTACAGTGAAATTGTTGTTTTACCTGAATTTCTTAGTTTAAGAATTGATTGGAATCATTTCATAGAAAGAGAGATTGCAATTGTTAGGTGATAAGGAGAACAGCTTACCATGGATTAAGCCCACCGGAAAATCCATCACTTTATTTTACCCGTGATACTCTACTTTTTTCCTTTCATTGTCAATCCTTAGAATTAATCTATTAATGCAGTAGTATCTAATTGTGTTTTGGGGAGTTATTGATTTTTCTTTTGTAGTTCATAACTATTTAAACTAGTTTTAACCTCTGATCCCTTTTCCGTTTGGCTATTGTTAAGCATGTATGGTGATTCACCCATAGAACCAGGTATATTTTACGCATAATCATGTAAAAAATCTTAAAGCACCAAGAGTCCAGGATACACAGCATATGCGTACTTAGACATGCATGCATGTGTTGATATATTTATTAATGCAAGTTTTAAAATATAATCATCTTGTTACTTGATAGATTTCCCGCTTTAATAGTTTGATAAGATGTGTGAATTATGTAGGTTATTATCATAAAAGGTAATACGATGTTGAATAACTTAACACAAATAAATGTTGCATGTGTTCAAAATCTTCTATTTTAAACTACTGTCTATTCATAACACTCATATTTCAGTTTATCATTTTCATTTTGTGTCCAAACCACTTCAAGAAGTTAATCTTTTGAATTGTCCAGTTGAGAAATTTGTAATGAAAATGTAGTATGCATGAACCTGATACTGGGCATTTATGTGGAAGTCTTATTTTTGTATCAGAAAGTCACGCGTCTGTGCGCTTGCCCTACACAGGAATGTAAATACTGTTCCTGTTACATTTGAAAATAGAAGCAGAATTATGAAATAAGAAAATAGATCAGGTTCATCGAAGTTTAGGTATGGGTATTCATATATAGGGTCAGTGTCTAAGTAATTTTGCATATACATTGTTTTGGCGCTGAATTATTTTTTTTTCAATCCATTGTTCACATAATTAATTACATTTCTTGATTTTATTTGATCACTGCTCTATACCTGAAACAATTACTGTTTTACAGGAGAAGCCTCATATGTTTCAATTTGTCCCAAATAAAGAGCAGGTTAAGGCGGCTAATAAATTGCTGCGTACAATTCAAGAAAGGTGAAAGAAGAAAAGTCGATGGAGTTCCTGTTTTTACAGCAGATAACTTGAACATTGCAATAGCAACAGCTGATGGTATTAAATGGTATGCATTTCCCCATCTATAAACCATGATGCTTATAGACACCAACTTTAAGCATTTGTGGTGGTCTCAATTTCTTTTGTTTGTTTTACTTGGTATTATGAAACATTAAAAGTTTGAGAGCTATACATGGTTTTCTGGCTACATAAGCTAAAGATTACCTTAGAAAAACACTATATAACTTGTTTTTCAACTTCCTATGATGTACCCACTTTTCCTCGTGATTTATTTTATGTAACCTTCTAAACATCTTATATCTTTCCTTTTTTTCGATATGTATTTTTTAGGTGGTAATGAATGTGGGGCAATACTAATTGAATTTTAGCCTTTACTACTCTCTCATGGATGAATGAGATGTTGCACATGGTGGCGGAGCCTTGTTGAGGTTGCCCATACTAGTTCTGTGGTATGCTTCCATAAACAAAACTGTTAGGGGATAGTGTTTTGAAAAGCGGTGCAAAAGCTGACGGGGATCCTTCAATTGCTATTGTTATTCGCTAAAATACCTCCCAATGCTCACCTAACGTCTTTATTTCTGCTGTTCTTGTTGATTGTTAGCGCTAGATTCCAAAAGTGTCATTTTGAAATCAATTTTGTTTTGTTTTTGTTTTATGCCTTTTATTTTGCTTTGTTTATGTTCTCTTTAAAAATAAAATATATTTGATGGTGATAATTTTTTAAAAATATTCAGAACTTCTAAAATTGTTTTGAATGTTTTAGAAAATAATGTTATTTGACACTCAAAAGCACATTAAATAAATATGTTTTTAAAATAATATAAATAAAAGCAAAAAACACATTAAAATTGATCCCAAATAAGCCCTAAATTACTGCTAATGTTACAGTCCTGGGAACACGATTGTTGTGTGCTTTTCACTTTAGAATTACCACTAGATTCTATCTGTGTGATTTGCCAGTACTTGTTACAATCCAGAATTTGTTACAATGTTGTTTTCTGTTTGTATTTAGGCACTGCTACCTTCTGATTTTGTTGGGTTATTATGCAAACTGAGAATTTGATTTTATAGAAGGATTTCTGCTAATGGAATTTATGAAGAATGTATTGAAACCTGGTTTTGAGTGGATTTTGTTAACTTTTTTATTTTTGGTCTTTTGTAGAATATAAAGATGACCCATGAGGGATGCTAAAAATCATTGAACATTGACTATTGAAATAAAATTCTAGTTTTTCTCTATTTGTGCACATTTGCCTTTTAAATCTATATTTTTCTGGTACTCGTAGGCGTGGATAACTAGTTTCGCAAGTACCACTGAGATACCTGGTTCTATCTTCAAATGATTTCTATTATTATCCTTGTTTTAATTTGCTTAGTCGTTGGCTTTGTGTGATAATTGAAATTTAAATATGATAGGTGTCAAATATTTATAGAAGTGAGAACTTGATCATTGCTGAAAATTTATGTTTGTTCATTGAAATTTTAGATTTTGATGATTATTAAATTATCTTTTGTAATGAAAGAATCTTGTTAGCTATATTGATATTAAAAGTGATGAATTTTTGCTAAAGTTAAGAGTTTTAAGATGCATATTGTTTTTTTTTTTTTTTTTTTGTATTTTTATTGTGTTTCATTTTAGTTGCAAGTATTCTTCGACCTTAACCGCTCTACTTTAAATGGTATTAAAGACTATGATTACTACACCATGTTGACTAAAGTAGGTGTGGGATCAGAAAATGCCACCCACCTCTTTCTGAAAAGAAAGTGGAGATTTTTAAGTGTGATATAAAAGATGAATAGTAGATACACTACCCAGAGATTGCTCTCATTTAGAGAACTTTTTTATATCTGGTTCTGGGCCTATTCTATAAGCACTACCTCTTAATACCTACTTGACAAGCAATTAAATGAATCGTTAACGAGTATATAATCAGATGGAGAACTTATGAAATTTATTATTTTAACTTAAAACTTTTGTGGGAACGATTCCGATCAAGATCCCATTATCCGTCAGTCATCCCTCTCGCAATGAGGAGAGAATGACCCAACCCGACCAAGGATCCAACAAGAACATAGTTACGCCATCCAAGCCTCAGACTGAGAGTTTGTCTAAGGGGACAAATATAAGTCAACCCATAACATAGTACTTTTGCCCAACCAAATACATTCTACATTTCAAAAGAAGAAAGCGCCGTGAACATACTGGCCGCTACCGACCGTAATTTAAATGCCATATCGCGGCGAACTCGGCCAGTCGAACCGCCATTTATGTATATCGCAAGAAACCACGATGAGACGCCACGTCCTACGAGCTGAATATAATTATGTATTTAATTGACATCGCTTGTGAAGAAAGTTTTCTTAATTTGTCACCAAGACAAACAATCAATCATGGGGTGGATTTATTTTATTTTATTTTTTTAGTTTTAATTTAAATAATTCATTTCATTTTTATTTATATTTTTGTATTTTTCTTTGAATTTTGATCATTTTATTGATTTTAGATTTGAATATATATGATCATTTATCATCAAATCTTAATTATAATTACCCCTTCTCAGGGTTAATATCAATCGATAATTCCTCACTCTATCCGCTTACAGAGACGGCCTAATTCATTATCTCAAGAAGATAATCCTTCAAAACCTTTCTCTGGGAACATGGGATCTGAGACTTTTCTTCCGAGGATTTGAATTTTGTAGTTTTACGTCACATTCATTCAGACTATATGTAATTAACTTCGGATATTATTAATTTGAAATTTTTATAATATCAAATTTTAGGTTAACTACCCAAATCAGACAAACCAAGACAGAAGACTGCTTCTTTTGTATTTGATTTGATTGTAATGCAATGATGAGTTTTGATAGGATTTTAGGTTTTGACACCACCAAACCGGATGTATAAGATCGTTCTTTGGAAAATATGACATGCATGCAGCATGAGTTTTGATCACGAGATTTTAGGTTTTAACCCTAATCATCCAAGACCAAACCGGATAAAGATCTGCTCTTCAGTATTAAGATACTCCACATATACGGATATTCGTTTCTTTGAAAATTGCATGGACATTAAGATGTCTAACGTCTTTTCACCAAATTTTGATTTTGAGTTTTGTTAACCCGGACGCTCAAGATCAAACCGGATGACGAAGATTCGTTTCTTTTGTTTTATACCTAACCACGCCCCTATTGTAACACTTCAACATACATACTGCTTCTTTTAAAATGTTGTATATTAAATGTCAAAACGTGCTCAATTGCAGTTTAGATTTCATAAAGATTTTTAACGGCCCAAGACCAAACCGAATGGATATAACATCTCAGATTATTGAAGAATGCAGTATGAGTTTTGATCACGGATTTTAGGTTTGTTAACTGACCCGGTCGTCCAAAACCCAAGATGTAACTCACCAACTCGACTATCTTCGCGAGGATGGATCAGATTAATTATTTCAAGATCTATCGCTCTTCAAACCTCACAACTCTACATGAGGATCGGGTTTGAGATTTTCTTCGAGATCTCAGAAAAGAATGATTAACAATGATGAATAGATTTATCTTACCATTTCATGTAATTAACTTCTAAGATTTATAAAGATCATTAGATTTTTAGGTTTTGTTGGCCCCAAGACCAAACCGGATGGATGATCCAACTCGACTATTTTCTTGCAGGATCGCCTAGATAATTATTTCAAGATCTATCGCTTCTCCAAACCTCGTCGACTCTGATTATATTTGAGGACGGTTTGAGACTTTTCTTCTTATGACTAAATTTGAGAAGATACATTAACAATGACGCCGATAGATTTATCTTTACCATTTCACATGTAATTAACTTCTAAGATTTACACAAGATCATTAGATTTTGGTTTTGTTAACTACGGCCCTCACAAACCGGAAAGATATGTCTAATGTGTATTCCTAACACGTTGATAGAAACTTAATCGCCATACTGCCACAAATAGGATAACTTTCATATATAGAGATTGAAGTATAAGTATTCATATATGACCCAAAGCAAGATTTTAAGCCATATGTTAACCTAAACATTTCATCATTTCTTTCTAACTCCCCTTTTTTTTTTTAAAGAAAATTTGGCCTCCGTCCCCGTGATAGCAGCTGATCAGGCTTCCCACCACGCCAAGAAAATGGTGTCAGACACCCTACCGGCGAGCCCCCACCAAGAAAGGCGTGCATGGTCGGGCCAGAACATTTCGCTTACGCCGGAACAACGCGAGCAGATTTTATAGAATCAGATTTTCCGCCACGCCGGAACAATACGAACGACTTACTTTCGCCGACGAACAATGTGTGACTTATAAAGATAGTAATAAATTTGATTCATATAAAATTAAAGTATAAGCATTTATGACACATTTCACCTCTTTTTTTTTTTTAGAAATAGCCTCCGCCATCCCGTCATGTGGGTCGGAGACTAGTTCCACGCCAAGAGAAAGCATGGGTCGCGAGACACCTACCGGCGATTTTCCCACGCCAAGAAGGCGCATGCATGCGTAACACAAAGATTCAGATTTCGCCACATAACAACGCAGCAGACTTATCATAATACCGCCACGCCGGGAACAACGAATAGACTTATCAAGAGTTTCCGCCGCATTGGAATAAGTGAACGGGACTTATAAGAAAGATATTTCCCCCACAAACAACGCCAATGCGCATTTATCATAAAGTTTCCGCCGACGGAACAATGTGAACGGCATTTTATAAGAAAGCCCGCCACGCCGAACAACGCAAGCGTACTTATCATAAAGTTTCCGCCGGGAATAACGTGAACGGCATTATAGAAAGATATTTCCCGCCACGCCGGAACAACGCGTGCATTTTATCATAAAGTTTCCGCCGTTGGAACAATGTGAACGGCACTTATAGCAAAGATATTTCTCGCCGGAACAACGCATACACAGTTTCCCCGCCGACAATGTGAACGGCATTTATAAGAAAGATATTTCTGTCACACGGAACAACGCGTGACATTATCAGCTCGCCGATTTAACAATGAACGGTACTTATAAGAAAGATATTTTCCTACCACGCCGGAACAACGCAACGCATTATCACAGCCGCCAGACGAACAATGAACGGCAGACTTATAGAATATATTTCCCGCCACGCCGGAACAACGCAACTGATTTATTACAAGCCGCCAGATAAACAATGTGAACGGCACTTATAAGAAGATATTTCCCCAATAAGATATCAAATGACGTAAATAGGCAAGTATGCAAGTAGGGATTAAACTCAAAAGCATTCAATTTCTTCCTTCGCAAGATTTTGCATAATGTCATCAAGAATTGATTTAAGCAAAGTAACGAGAATGACTAAAAAAAAGTAAACAAATTTCAGATTTTGAGCCTCATTTTGGGATTTCACAACACCCAACCCTTCTATGCTTTTAAATTTCAGATTTCATCATTTTCTTTTTTTTTGTAGGTAAGAAAGACAATTTCAGCACTAACTCCTCCATATGATAAGAGCATAGGGTTGAGGATAGGAAATACTTGCATTTAGCTTGGGAATTCCATTTTCTATCCCAAGAAGGAATTATTTTCAGCAAGATAAAGGTATAGATATCCATAAGAAACAAACAATCATGACACTAAGGCCCAAGATTTAAACCATGCAATATTTGAAAAATCCCTCTTTCTAATTTCAGATTGATTTTGTATATGAAAGAGACATGATATATATATTCCCTTCATAGGAAATCAATTGAAGCAAAGAAGAAGCAAATTCATAGAGAACATCATCATATCTCATCAAAGCAAGCTAATTGATTTTTCCCTTAGATAAGAAGGTTTAGCAAGCCTTATACTCATCAAATAACAAAATGATTGATTCCCTTAGGGAAAATATTTTCAGCAAGTATTTTACCCATTAAATAACAAGATGATTGATTCCCCTTAGGGAAAATAAATTTCAAAGCTTCATGCCTCTAGACAACAAGCTAATAATTTTCCCCTTTCATACAAATACTTTCATGCTTATGCCCATTAAACAACAAATCGATTTTAGTTTAGAAAAAAAAAACAATTTCAGCATGCACATACCCATTACAACAAATTAATTCATTTTCCTTTAGGTAAAAAAGAAAATTTCAGCAAGAGAAATGTTGCAGGTGCAGTGACAAGGTATGAGATACATTCGAGAAGAAAGCAAGATGTCAACAGGATAACCTCATCCTTTCTCACTCCTTTCAATACTTCAATTTGTTTAAATCCACAAATTTGCCTACCGATCCGTGGATTTAAGGTAAAACGAAGAAGAAACAGGATAATAAAAAAAGAAGTTGATTTCTAGCTTTGGCAATTTACTCCATGGCATCAATGCAAAACACATAATCCAACATATCATCATCCTCACGCCCCAATGTATGAATGGACTGACGAGAGGAAAGGAAGAACCAAACAAAGAAAATGAACTCCTCTCTTTTAGAAGGAGAAAACAAAGCAAACCCAACATATCACACAGAGGAGGAGGAGAAAGCCCCGGCGCGTTTCAAGGCCCAAGTGGAAAGGAACATGACGAAAGGAAAGGAGGAAACAACAAACCGAAAGCTTGTAGCATAAATCCAATCACCTTAATTCCATGCTATTGTAAACCCAGTGAAACAAATCTAACCATAAAACACAAATGGAAGAGGGAAACATAAATCTACATTTCCTTCAAGAAAACCCACATAGCAAAATATAGCTCAGATTGAAACGAAAACAACCCTTTCTGGAAGAGGAATCGTGAAGGATCGAGTCCTCTGCTTTTTCTGCTTCAACCCAGAGAGGAGCACGAGACCGCCGCAGGGAGCTACCGAGAGGGATCGCCCAAAGAACGAGAGAGAGGAGTATGTCGCCCCTGAGCCTCGAACCGAGCAAAGAAGAGAAAAATCGCCGAGAGGGAGAGACCGAGAGCAGAAACGAGGGAAGGAAAGGGGAAATGCGTGAAAATGGAGTCAACGCCCTTTGGTCGACGCTAATGGTCACGCTTGGCAGAATGTCGCAGCGAGCAGGGGTTAGGGATTAATGGGGATTAAGAGATTAGCATATTAATCCAATTGCAAATTAATATCATTTCACATTAAATTTTATGGATTTATTTTATGCAATAAACCCTAACAATACGCAATTTTAGTTGTTTTAACGAACGCTCGATCAATTCGATCTGTCGTTTCTGACAACGCCGACGGTGGTCGAGAAATTAGGTTTAAATTATGCGACGTCGCGATTCGAATTGACGATCGATTCCGCACACTTTGCCGAATGGGTCGGAAGGTGTCGATAGAATTCAACGTTCCGACAACGGCTGATCAATTCAACGGAGGTCGTCGGACGTTGTCGGGCTTCGACTTCGATATGCGTAATTTCATTAAACATTAATTTTAATTTTGGATCGATCATTAATTGATTCAATATTTTATTTAATTATTTTGACGCTGACGACATGAAGCGAATTTTCAAATCAAATCGAATTTAATTAATTTCACTGAGGGCATTTAACCTCTTGTCATTTACTTAATTTTAAACACATACCAGTAGGTCAACAAGAGGCAATGTTAATTGAGTCGCTTTAAAAAAATAGTTGAAGATGCATTTTAAGTAAAATAAGTAAGTTATGGTTCTAAACTAGTAATTTGTAACTCTTTGGTGGATCAAAACCACATACTTACGTTAGATGGGAGGCGTAATTTATAGATATTTTTAGAATGAACAACAATTTGGAGCACTTAAAAGAATACCATTTGTTTGATCATGAAAGTGTTCAAATTGTTGAAATGAAAATAGTTGGACATGTTCTAATTTATTGGTGTAATGTTATGAGCAAAAAGAAAACATTCATTAGCTAACCTACAGCATAAACATAAAGAACAATATATGTTATATAGGGAATATATGACCAATTGAAAGTCCACTTTAGGGTTTTAGATTAAATAAATTTACTGTATTTGCATATAATGATACTTTTACAGATCTTGTAGTTAAACATGATTTGTCTAGGGACTATTTGTTCATCATTATGTCCTTTGTTAAAAGTCTTAGATAAGAGATTAAGAATGTCTTAAGCTTCAATTCACCAAAATATTAAGGCCTTAAACAAGGCATACTACAAATAATATGTGGTAATAACATACCTATAATTATATATATAAGATTGTTTTAGCATTTTTGGAGTCATCGAGATAGTCCATTTCGTGAAATGGGTGACAACATAGTGCTCTTTCATGTGAACGGAACCTTTGAGCTGATTTATTATTATTATTTTTTTATTATTTTTTGAAATTTCACTTGTCTTTTGCCCGAAGTTACTTGGAAAACACGCATGGAGGTCAAGTGGTTCTTAAATATAAAAAGGGGATTTCTTTTGGCCCTCATGTTTTACAATAAGATTTGATAGAATTTTTAATGTTTTCCACTATGGACTTGTGTATGCTTTTTTGATGGCGTTCTTCTTGTTGATAAGACTAGAGAGGGAGTCCAAGAGAAACTTGAATTATGGAGGTTAACCTTGAGTCTAAAGGTTTTCATTTAAGTAGATCTAAAATTGAATATATGGAGTGTAATTTTAGTTGTAGAAGTTCTAGTGGAAGTGTTGTGACATTAGGTGAATAAGTCATTAAAAGAGTGAGAGATTTAGATATTTAGGCTCGATTGTTCAAAATGATGGTGAAATAGATGGAGATGTTATTAGGAGAATTCAAGTTGGATGGTTAAAGTGGAGGAATACACCGGCTGGTGATAGAAAAGTACCGCTTAAACTTAAAGAAAATTTTATAAGATGGTGGTAAAACCCGAATGAGTGCAGAATGTTGACCAACAATAAAAGAGAAGCATAAGAGTGTAGTAGAGATGAGGATGTTCAGTGGATGAGTGACTTTACTCTTAGAGATAAAATGCAAATGAGTATGTTGGGGAAAAGTTGGAGTATAGTGGTAGATAAGATTAGAGAGAGTGCCTTAGATGGTTTGGCCGTCCCATCCGGACAGAGAGTAGAGATTAGATTTGTCTTATGTTAAGGGTAGAGAGACCTAAAAGATTTGGTTAAGATGTATAAAAATAACCTTAGTATACTTGAATTAAATGAGAATTTGATACTTAATAGGATACAATGGAGACGAAGGATTCATGTAGAACCCACTAGTGGGGTAAAGGCTTGTTGTTGCCACTATGGACCTAACTAAAGGTTTGAACCTGAATGGAACTACCCAGCTAAAATCTTATAAAGGCACTTGGGCCTTGTCAAAGTTATTTAAAACAGACTTAAATGTAATTTAGGTCTAATTTTTCATTAAACGTCATTACACTTCCTATTCTCTGCCTTGCCCTCACTTTTCTATAATGATAATTTCACGCACATTAGCAGAGTCAATCGAGTTTATCTAGCTTGTTTTCTATTTCTTTGACATTTAATCTTTTACTTCTAACCAAATGCCTTTTAACCTTATTTTTTTTAGTGTTCATCTTTTTTTTTTTTTGAGCACCTCATGGGAGAATAGGATCACTTTTATGACTTTCAGCGGCTTGCATGATTAATCTGTTCACAGAAAATGATAATAGTTTTCATGCATAATCTGTCTTCTACTGCCTACTGATAAAATATACAGCCATCATTCATAACCTGGCAGATTCAGCCAAAGTTTCTGGCTATCTATTCTTTAATTCATTTAGTGTGATGGGCTCGAACTCATGCACCATTAATAATAAAACAATTGTATACATGCTAATTCATAGCAGAACATAAGTTCATATGCATGTGGTGAGTTTAAGGAACTACTAGTTCCTTGCATTATCTGCCGATTCCTTTTACTAGAGAACCATTTTAATTTTTTGGCTTACCTATTTATTTTCATAAGTTTGATGGTCAAGCATTGTTTTACTTCCTGCTTTCAGGTATACCCCATACTTTTTGACAAGAACTTATTAGATAACATTCTTGAAGCTTCAATCGATCAGCACTTCCACACATTAATCCACAACCGCCATATGCAACAGACGTTGATTGTTGATGGCCTCACTGCTGAAGTTGAGGAACATATTGATAGTTTATTTGAGCCTCCAGAGGTAATCTTTTCAAGGCTTTGTATTGTTGGTATCGTTAAACACTAGAAAGTATGGCCACCTGGCCTACAATCTGCCGACTACATCCTTCTCTGAAACTTTGCTATTATTGAGGGGCATACGTGATACGTGTCTAGCATTCTCTCGCTGAATTTCAGATATGTCTGATTTTTTATGCTTCTGTCCATTATGCGTTTCAGGTTCAAGAATTATTGGATGAAATGGGCCATCCGGGAGTACCTCTTAGTATTCTTTCGAAGGCTGCTGAGATCCAACTCCTTGATGTTGTTGACAAAGCACTACTAGGGAATAAGTGGTTGAGGAAAGCCACTGGTATTCAGCCTAGGCTTCCTTATCTAGTTGATTCGTTTGAAGAAAGGTATGCTATTACCACAATCATTGTGCTTTTGGTTCCATCAAACAAAAGACTGCAACTTCATCTTCCTTGTATCTTTTCATGGGATGCCACCATGAAAGAGAATCCCTGTTTGCCTATCATAGTATGATCTTTGCTCAATGAATTGCAAACATAATTTCTTAAGGAGAAACTACGTGCCATAATCATTTAATAAGTTATTGCATTTTAGGAAAAATTGTGCATTGCAGTGGTGTTTTTTTTTAAAACTTTTGTGGTGCAGAATAATACTGTCCATGAGAAATTATTAATTTAAAATTGAAGGACCCATGGTGGTAAACTAATTATTACTTTTTTTATCCATTTCCAGTCAAATCAGAAAACTATTGGGCAACAATGTTAGTAACATGATTTCTCAACATTTGTTGAAACCTAAATTCCTTGCATACTTTCACAAATTTCCCCTTCGTTTCAAGGTTTGGACCAAAGTTGTATAATAAAGTATGATTTCTTTTTCATATTTTTAAGCAGGGTTCATTGTAGCTAATGGATTGGTCAATTTGGTGACAGACAAAGGCTAGTTTTGGTTGCGTCACCCAAAATACGGACATTCTACTTACTCTTTTTTATCCATTTTGCGACCAATCCCTATGTCGCACTCTTTTCTCCAATAACCAAAACCTACAACCTCATGCCCCTCCCTCTTGTTGCAGCCCTTGTGGATTTCTTTCTAGTCTTTGATCTCTCCTCTCTCTTGGGCTTATTATTATAATTTTGATCCTTTAGTTTCATCATAACTGTCCACACTTCCCATCTTGTATGCTCACACTCTTGTGTTTCTCCATGTCTGCACCTGTGTGACTCCAGTAGTTCTCTTTTCTGCACCCATGTTAATGCCCAATTATGCATAAGCTCGTTTCCCACTCAATACAACAACAACAACAAGCCTTTATCCCACTAAGTGGTATATGAATCCTTCGTCTCCATTGTGTCCTATTATGTGTCAAATTATCATTTAATTCAAGTATACTAAGGTCATTTTTATACATCTTAACCAAGTATTTTAGGTCTACCTCTACCTTTCTTAACATAAGGCAATCTAATGCATCTACTCTCCCCAACGGTCATCGGATGGCGACGCTTTATGTGGCCAAACCATCTAAGGCGACTCTCTAATCTTATCTACCACCACTCTCAACTTTTTTCGAACATACTCATTTGGCATTTTATCTCTAAGAGTAAAGCCACTCATCCACGAGCATCCTCCTCTGTAACACTTAACTTTGGTCTTATGCTTCTTTTGTTGTGACATTCTGCCTAAGTCATTGCAGGTCTTACCACCATCTTATAAAATTTTCCCTTAAGTTTAAGTGAAATTTTTCTATATCACCTAGCCGGATCATTCCTCCACTTCAACCATCCAACTTGAATTCTCTGGTAACATCTCCATCTATTTCACCATCATTTTGAAAAATAGAGCCTAAATATCTGAATAAGCTCACTCTTACTAATGACTTTTCACCCAATGTCACAACACTACTACTGAACTTCTACAACTAAAATTACACTCTATATATTGAGTTTTAGATCTACTTAAACGAAAACCTTTAGACTCTAATGTTGACCTCCATAATTCAAGTTTCTCTTGGACTCCTCTCTAGTCTTATCAACGAGAAGAATGTCATTAGCAAAACGCATACACCATGGTACATCTTCGTAAATGTCTAGTAAGAACATCCATAACTAAAGCAAAAAAGATAAGGGCTTAAAGCTGATCCTTGATGTAATCCAATTGAAATGGGAAAATATTTTGTCAATCCTCCTTGTGTTTGGACACAAGTTTCTAATATACATATCCTTAATGATTTGAATATAACCAATATTAACTCCTTTTGTTCTAGAACTCTCCAAAGAACATCTATTGAAACTTTATCATAAGCGCTCTAAATCAATAAATATCATATGTAAATATCATAAATATTAACTCCTTTCATTTCCCACTCCATCTCTATCAAATTTCCTCTCGCCCATCTCTAGCAACTCACCTTCGCTTGTGTATTCATATAACTGACATCTATCCTTCACATGTGAAAAACTCTTATGAAACCTCTCTTCAATTTTATCATAATCATTTACGCAAGAAAAATTAACTATGTAAATGCCAACAAGTATAACCCATTCAACTATCTTGCTCTTTCTCATCTGAATCTTCATAGCATAAATTATGCCTAACGCATCATGATATCT
This sequence comes from Cymbidium sinense, assembly GCA_021442155.1. Lineage (NCBI taxonomy): Eukaryota > Viridiplantae > Streptophyta > Magnoliopsida > Asparagales > Orchidaceae > Cymbidium > Cymbidium sinense. The sequence goes on from CM038217.1 coordinate 122,725,263, forward strand.
TGGGGTGGGACTCAATATTTATATGGCGTAAATTGTGCCTCAACCTTCTATGACATCTGTTAGGGTGAACCTCATAATCTTGTAGCTTTTATTATAACATAAATTGTGTTGTGCTCTGCTATGGCATGTGCCAAAACATGCTTCATAGTCGTGATATGAGAAAATTTACTAAAATTATGAGGAGATGGTGTTCATTTGCAAGCTTGATTCTGTAGCCATTTTGACATTTTATGAGTAGCAAGCATAATACATTAACGTCCATGATTATTTAGTAGTTTTTTTTTCTTAATAAGATGAATGCAATAAGTGTAAAGCATATGCATTGATAAGATCTAATTAAATACGTATGGTTAATGAAGTGCTAAATTGCTAACAAATGTGTTTTCAACTCGTATATGATAAAATCTTTTATTATTTGTAACAAATAATCTCATATTGAGATAATTCTTTAAAACAATGACAAAGGATACTAGATTATCCACATACCTACATTATTGTGCAAAGAATATATGATAATGGGGTCTTCCAAATTGTCTTGGTTGGCTATTTGGTTGGCCAAGCCCAATGAGGTCAGATTATCTCATCGTGCAATTTCATGACATTTATTTGGTCAAGCCGTGTTATTGAGGATAATTTACGCCACCTGGCTTAACCTAATTTGTCCAAATTTAGCGCACCATACTGATGCACTCATATATCTTGGCCATTTGGTTAGCTAAGTTCAATGTCACAAGACCTGTTAGATCAAGAAGTGTTACATGAGCATCATGAGCCATCAATATTTTTCTGATGGAGCACTATAAATTGTTAGTCTTGCTCATGTTTTTTGTTATACTGTATTTATATCATGTTATGTTATATCATGTTGATTTCATATTATAAGAAGATCATGATGGTTATTTTAATTTGTTTGACCATTTTACTCTTTTAACTAAAACGACTCTTATACTAAGAGTGTACAAAAGTTGTATTTTAGATTATGCATAATTATGAAAGAACAAAAGCATGGTTGCCTCTCTTTTGCTTTACCGTTCTTCCCTCTTATCTCTCCTCTTGACTACTCTTTCCTAATTCCACATTTTTCCTTTTATTTGCCCTTTTCTCTTCGGCCTTTCTCTCTTTATCCCTATCTTTTAGTCTCTCTTCAATGCTCTAATTCATTCTTACCATCCCTTTACATTAAATGGTAACAAAGCTAAAGATACCAATTATGATCATAACATTAAGTCTCAAAATTAAGCCTATCTTCTCATTTGCTCTAACTTTTTCTCTCTTGATTACTATATTTGTCCCCTTCTTCAAAATTTATACAAAACAACCATCCTTTCTCCATCGTGTCTTCCACCTCATGCTTCCAAAATGTCAAAAGTCTAACTACATAAAACATGCATAATAACCTCTCCAACCTAAACCCTACTTACCTTAAACCATGGATAACCATCTTCTTATTGAAATTCAAACTATCTTTAAATCAAATTGAATTCTGCATGTATTGTCCCAACCTACCCCTTTAGCCTCAGAAGTTAAACCCAGCTCCAGAAGTTCAAGATCATATGCATGATCCCCTCCTTTATGGGGATGTTCCTTTTGAAAATTATTTTGTCAATAATCCTTATCTAATGATCAGTTTGACCTCGAGGGTTTCAGTTTCATAAGATTGAATATGATATAATGCTTGAGTTTGACTTTGAATTTTGTTTGAAATTTGAACAACAAATATTTTCTAATATTTTTCACTCTGTTGCTATTCATTGGGTGTTTTTCTTATAATCCTATGTGCTTGTGCTAGATCCCGTTATATGCTCAGTATTTGGGTGAAAATGTTGACTCAATTATAATAATATTCTCACTACTTTACTATATTGTCCTTGCCTCTTAGTCTTCTACTCTTTACCAACATTATTGTAAGCATTGACTATGCAATGTATGCTAGCATTTTAGCTAAAATCTCTTAACTACTTATTGAGTTCATCTTACAATTCAAGGATTGAAAAGGAGTTACCTTTTTATCCTCATTTTTCTTCTAATTTTTTTCACTCCTCTCTCTCTCTCTCTCTCTCTCTCTCTCTCTCTCTCTCTCTATGTTGTATGTTTTTTTACACAAACTTGCACAAGACTTGCCCTAAATGGTCTAAGATTCTGCATTCTCTCTCATGTTGACGTTGAATTTTTTTCTTTTGCTATAAAATGTAAGTTGCACTTAAAATTTCATTGATCCACCTAGATCTACATTGTGCGCACAAAGTTCATTTCACCAACTATTTATGACAATGATGTAAGTTTGTCAATCTACATTAACCTTTAGTATTGTTTGGGCTTGATGCAGTTAGCCCTAGAATTAGCTTCCAATGGAAGCCTCCTAGATCAAGTAGAAACTCTTTCAGCTGAGAATGAGGGTGTTACAAACCTTTTATATTTATTCTTTTCATCAAGTTGATCAGTTTTCAATGATCTATAAAAGTGATAAAATCAGATCACTAAATTGTTATTAGATTCCAGATTAACAGGAATGGTCTTAGTTTGTAAAGGTAATAATAAAAAAAGTAATCATATGACACCCAAAAAAAGGAATTTTTTAATTAAATTATTTTGATCTTTGAGAATTAAAAAAAATCAAAGACCATTGATTTTGAAACATCATGTATATTGTCACTTCTGATATTGTTGGAGTGGTTGGGATAGACTTGATCTTACATTTGAAGTTCTTAGCTTTATGTACGTGAAGAATGTTCATTCTCTTCCCAAGAGATTCACCTATTAAACTATCATATTTTTATCATATATGTATGGTCAGACATTCCATGTTTGGAAGCCAGATTGAAGTTAGGTATCCTACTATTTCAAGACTTGTTATATTCATGTCATATTTCATTTCTCCTTATCTCCCATATATGAGTACATGCTTCTTAGGCATGCTTCAACCAATTCTACGGCTCTCTTCTCATCTATGGATCATTTTGTTATTCTTTATTTTTTCAGGACTCAAGACATACATAATAAACTAATCATTTCCTGTCTTGACTTCGCACTTTTCTTTGATTTATTTCCTTCTTGATAAATGTTATTGTTTTGACTAAATATTCTTACCATAATATGTTTTCTTCTTGAAGAAACTTCTCCGCCCACTGAATTTTCTGTGCTCAAATTCAAATTACATTAGTTATAACGGTAATGTTAACAGGAGCGCAGCTTGTTTCCAGAAGACCTCTCCATTAAGCACTTCCTCTACTAATCCCCAAATTCTCCAACATAATGTGGAAGGACTGAATCCTCTTGCATCTGATACTGATTCTCGTGAAAGTACTGAGAGATAGTGCTATAAAGCAGATGAACTATCAGTTTCCATTTGGAGACTGGTTCTCAAATCCATGGTCAAGGCTACAGGGAAGGCACCGAAAATCTAAAAGCCATGTATCCAATCCAAGTTATGTTATCACTCCACTATGTTGAATTCATCTCGCAACCTTCTTTATATTCTTCGATCGACTTATATAATTTTCGATGCTTCGACAGAATTATGGGATCTGAAGAGAATGAAATAAACCAAACTCCCCTAATCCTCTTCTTCCAAAAATCACAATGGTGGGCGTATCTATGGGTGAAGGCGGTCAAATGAACAAAGCTAACTTGAAGAAGACAATGGAAGATTTGACCAAGGAGTTGGAGCAGACAAATCTGGTTTCTGGAAGCTGCAGTAAGGTAAGGATCCTCTATTTGTTGCCAATGTTGGAGACTATTCAAGTATCACCAGAATGAGCTCTGCATAAGAAAAGAAAACAGTCCAGCACATGTCATAATTTATCGTTGGTATTTTTTAACGTATAGTAAGGTTACTTCAGATTTTATTCAATAAAAATAAGATGTAAGTTAGATGGAAATTAATGTCTGTGATGAGGAAGTGATATAAAAGAAAAGGATGGAAATTATTTATTACAACTTTTGGTAATATCTCTAATTTCTTCTGAGATAATTGTAGTAACTGATTTGAGTTTGTAACCTTTTTGGAAGTTGTGTTGTTTGTAATGTTGCACCTTATCATAAAATTTAAAAAATATATATAAGTTGTTGTGCAATGAAATCATGGTGGGTTTCTGAAAAAATAAAACGAAAATTTATATATTTATAGCACAATTTATATGTATTTATATATTTGACACCTTATTTATATAAATAACACTTTTATACTTCTAATGAAGCGTTGCATGTATAAGCTCCAGATAGAATGTTGCTTCTTATCACTTTTTTTGTTATTTGAAAAATAATTTGTAAAATGAAGTTATATAACACAATTTTTATATATTTATATATCTTGATATATTCTTCTAATATTTATAAATCAAGTATAGATTTTAAGTTAAATATATATCCCATTAAATTCAACGATAAGATGAGTCCAAATAATATTAAATCGATCAAATTAATCCAAATGAGTTTAAATTAAGTTTAAAAGTTACATGAAATTTTGATACTAACTGGATGATCAAATGATTTTCAATTTGATATGCTTATAAATCGGTTGCTCGACGGTGACGAATCCAGTTTAAGATACTCCAAAGTAAATATATAAAATATTTTTCGGCCAGCCCTGATTTTTCCTTATTTTGGGTTTTTTAAAAAATTTCTTTATTCTCTTTCAACTATCTCAGTATTCGTGTTATTTTCATACAAAAGTTAAGACGTGAAGGTTTATTCTACCATTATAAGTTTTGGCACGCAATTGACGCCCGCGAAAGAGATTTTCATTACATTATCATATCAAACAATCGAAGCTCAACAAGATCAAATGTCAAGTGGAGCACTTATACTTTTGAGGAGCGATGCAAGAATGGAAAAATATCAAGCTTAGATCCTTCAAATTTACTAGAGAACAATCGAGAATGCCACCACAAACCGAAGGAAATCGATCATCAACAACATGATAGAGTTAATGAAGAACCCCTCATAATCATATGAAATTCCTCCAGACATCATCTTGATATGGACCATGACTATCGCCGCTCAACTCATCCCATTTGTATTTCGATCAACTTTGAATCCCTACCTCTTTGATGGGATTGAATCGCCCGCTTTCATGGAAATAACTCGTGAAGTTATTCGAGAGATGAAATACAACACCTTGTTCGAGATGAAGTAAGAGATAAATTCTTCTTGGTATTCAAGAATTTTCCCTTTGCATGATATGATTCTTCAACAATCGATGGTGGGGTTTAAACTACCTAACATTGAACCTTATGATGGAACCTCTTATCCTGCACATCAATCATTACGAAGAACTATTATGCGTATTCAACAAACTTTTGCTTTGCTAAGTTTTTCCTATCACTCTTAAAGGGCAAGCTCGTACATTTTTTATTCCCTCCCCAAGGACCATTCTCAACTTTGCTCATTTGACTAAACTCTTTGTCAATAATTTATCTCAAATTGAAGAATCATCAAAGACTCTTCTCATCTTCGAATTCGCCAAAATGAAGGAGAAACCCTCAAAGAATACTTTCAAGATTCTCTTGAAGCTCATCAAATTCCAAAAGTAGATCCAGCTACTCAGGAGTCTTCCTTGGAGGTCTTCAACCCGCCTTTCTACTCTTCATTAATGTACATCTTACACTAATCTTATTCATCGCATGAGGCACAAATTATTACCGATGAAGCTATCGCTCATAGAAGATAATTTGAGAATAACTCTAAGTGTAAGTACGCATCAAGATCTTACAAGATCTTAAAACAAAAAAGAAAAATATTCAAAAGATCGACGATTATTTACACTTCTAGATATACTCCACTAAATATGTCGACCGATATCATAATGGAGATAATTGAATATCTCAAATGGCCCAACCATTGAAAAAAATCCAAATGAAAAATCAATCACAATATTGTCACTTTCACGCTCAAAAGGACATTCTTCAAAAGGCGATTCATCTAAAGGAAGAAATTGAACGCGTTTAATCGACAAGGACATCTGGACGCTACTTGTTGGAACAAGATCATCAAAAGGAGATCGAGGAATCATGGTAAAGAAATTGGAGTTATTGAGTAAGAAATATCACAAATACTTATCTAAGAAAAGATCTCACTAAGGTAAATGATTAAAGAAAGTTAAGTTTGTTCTTTTTTATTATATTGAAAAGTTTATAAGATTTTATTTTCCAAAACAATTTTATTATCAATGAAATCTTCCTTTGTTGCATTCAATAAAATTCCTTAAAAGACATGCCCATGAGGAGGCCTATAGAAGTCGATCTTTGGATAAGGTACTCAGAAAGACCTCAAGAAGGCAAGTGGTGGTAGACAAAGTCTCCACCGATAATCCTCTGAAGGCCACAAGCCTCGATGGGAAGCTAGAGGACAAGGTCTTCATTAGAAAGACTCTAAGAGTGGTTGACATCCACTCATCAAAAATCTCGGAAGACAAAACCTCGAAGGTATATCAAAACCTTAAAAGGAAAAAAAAAAGCCAAAAATGTGGTATATATAAACCTCGCAAAAAAGCAGAATGTATAGTAAATTGAACTCAAAAATGTACAGATACATCAAAATCTCAAGAAAAAGCGAAGGTACAAATACATCAAAATCAAAGAAGCTCAAAAGAAAAAATGTACAAAAATCTTAGAAAGCTCAAATACAAAGATATCAAAATCTGAAAAGAAAAGCCTCGAGAAGGTATAGGTACATCAAAATCTTAGTAGACAAAAGCCTTAAAAAAGTAAGATATCAAATCAAAAGCGAGACAGAGCAACACGGAGGAGGATAAGCATGTTGCGATCTTTTATGAGGAATAGCACCAAATCATTTTGAAAATAAATTTCTTCGAGAAGATTATCAAAATATCATTGTTGATATATATCATCGGATCTGTAGTCTCTTGTTGTCAACTCTTGAACTATATATTGGAGTTTCAAGAAAATCAATTTTCCATAAACTACGGGCCTTGATCGCCTCTAAACCTTCGGTCCAACAAACAGTTGACGCTTCTTTCGAGGAAAAGAGGCTACCATATGAACTATGGGCCTTAATCGCCTCCAAACCCTCGGTCCGACGGAGGCGAACGCCTCTCTCGAGGGAAAATGAGCTCGCCAGATGAACTACGCCTTGATCGCCAAATCCGGCCTGAGAACGCACGCTCTTTCGAGAGAAAATCGGAGCCTCAGAAATGAAAGTCTTGATCGCCTCTGATTGGTCCGACGAGCGACGCCTCTTCGAAAGAAAATGAGCCTCGTATGAACTCGTCTTGATCATCTCCAAACCCGGTATCCGACGACAACCGATGTCTTTCGAGAGAAACGGAGCCTCGCATGAACTACACGCCTCGATCCCAGTCGGTCGACGAGACAGTTGACACCTCTTTCGAGGAAAACGGACTCCATATAACAACTGATGCCTCTCAAACCCGACAGAAGTTTTCCCTTACCCTTTTGGGTATTTATACTAGAAAAATGACATTTCAAATTCTTTTAAAAATAAAATAAAATAAAAAAATGAAGAAAACTCTTCATATCTCATTAAAAAAAAAATAAAACTTTTCAACTTCCTAAAAAAAAGGAAGAGAAATTATTCATATTTTAAATAAAAAAACTTTAGTATTTCTCGTAAAAAAAACTTTTGATCTTCTTAAAAGAGAGAAGATAAAATTAATATTTTAAATTAAAAAAACTCTTCATATTCTTTATTTAAAAAAAAACCTCTTCATATATCTCATTAAAAAAAGAGAAAAAACTTTTCACATTACTAATAAAAAAAATATATATATATATATATATATATATATATATATATATATATATATATATATATATATATATATATATATATATATATATAATATATAAAATGATAAAATAAGTTATATATTATTATTTTATACATATAAAATAAAATAAATAAATATTAATAACTAATTAGTAAATAAATAAATAAATTTGATACACCTAATATATATATTATATAATAATTTTAGTTAACTGATTTTATATATTTTTGAATAAAATGAGTTTTTCATCCAAAAATAAGAAAATAAATGATATATTCTCTAATATTTATAAATCACATAGATTTCAAGTTAAAGCATATATCCATTAAATTCAACGACTCAATAAGATAAATAATAATATGGATCAATCAAATGAGCCCAAATGAAATCAAATCAGTTTCAAAAGTCACATATGAAATTTCAAAACACTTTAATGATCAAACTTCCAAATTTGACGTTATTATCAATCGAGCATTCGGGACGAATCTAACGTAGTTTAAGACCACTCAAGATTGTTTGGACGATCAAATCACCAAAAACTATATATGCTCAAATGAATCAATATACCGTCATGGATGTTTTGAGATTTTACAATGACTAAAATGTCTCTGTTATAAATACATTCTTCTTGAATGTATATGAGAAGAAACTTGGAAGAAAAGAGCTAAAAGTCAATTTGTCATTATTGTCGTCCATCGCCGCATATCATTGCCGCCATCATACCAACAACCGCTACACTCAACTACATCACGATCATCAGAACTTGATTCTGAATTCCATTATATGGATTTCTCACATACAACTTTATAATCATCGAAGATTTAAACCATGTATCGAAATATATAATAAATTTTACTGCCAGCCTGATTTTTTTTCTATTTCTGGATTTTTCAGCAAAAATTAAGCTTCTTATTCTCTTTTAACCATTCAGATGATGCTAGATTTTCATACAAGATTTATTCTACCATTAGTTTTCCAGATAACATATCTATATATATATATATATATATATATATATATATAATATCTTTTATGCAGAAAAAGTATATTATATTTTAAAAAAATTAATGATATTAATATTTTGTTGTGATGTTAAAGATTTGTATTTTGTATTTAAATATTAAATTTAGATATTAAATATATAAGAATTCTGCGATACTTAAATTCTCAAAATAAAATTATGAAAAAAAAGTCTCAAATAATTTCTTTTTTCTGAGTTATAAAACGGAGTTGTGATATTCCTACGGTTGCTGATATCTTTCTAATGTATCTACAAATTAGTCATTTATGCGTTGGAAGTTAAAATGGAGTATTGTTCTCGCTTTGAACGCTTTTAAGTTGCAAAATAAATAAATAAACAATAAACATTATCATTAAATTTTTTTTTACTTATTGAGAACGCTGAAAAATAATTAATGGTGATATTAAGGAATAGTTTTCTGGCTATTCTATTTTTTTAAAAAATAGTCAAAAATAAATCAGTTTTTTTTATTACTAATTTTTTTGAAAATTTTTCAAAAAATTTTATGATGAAAAAATTATTTTAAATCATAATTATTAGAATATATTGACTATTAGAAAGTTAATATTTAAATTTTTCAAAAAAAAAAATTTATAAGCAATTTTATAATCAATTTTTAAAAATTACAGCTACTCATAAACATATCCTAAATAGCATCCAACAACTGCTAATTTTATAAGGGATTCTTTGAGTTTATTTTTATTTTATTTTATTTATATTTTAATTTATAATAAAATATATTAAATATCTTGAAAATTTCCTTTTATATGATGATCTTAATGATTAGTGATGATTACTGAAAATCGCAAAAGTGGTAACAAGAAACAATAGCGATGCTTGCGATTTGCAGGTGATAATCATTTTAGGAATATTTAAAAAAATTATCAAATAAATATATTTTAAAGATAATATAAAAAAAATTAAAAAAATAACAATAAATTTGATCCACACTAAGCCCTAAATTTTTCTCTTTTTCCAACAAGATAGTTAAATACATAAGAATTATGAGGTATAAATGTAAATCCCCAATCTTTAATGAGAAAAGAAATGATCTTTCTATTTTTGTCAAAGATGATTAGTAGGTAAAGTGAAGAGCTGAGCAACGAGAACTCTTGTTCGCTGCTTATATCGAGCTTAAAATCTCTGCTCATGTCGGCCGTTAAAATGCTCACAACGTTTTTGACAGAGGAGGATTTAACTGCAATCTTTCAGATAACAAGTTTTAACCACTAAATCACGCCAGATTTTGATATGTAATAAGATGTATATAATAATAATAATAATACAATAATAATAATAAATAAAAATAATAATAATAAAATAATAATAGTAATAAATAAAAATAATAGTAATACAATAATAATAATAATAAAATAATAATAATAAATAAAAATAATAGTAATATAATAATAATAATAAATAAAAATAATAATAATAATAAATAAAAATAATAGTAATACAATAATAATAATATAATATAATTTTTTATTTCGAAAAATCGAATGAACACGACGAACAAACGATGATCACGTTCTACCGTTATATATCGAAATAAATATCTGTGTGTCTTTTAATTAACGAACGAACACAGCTATACATAACGAATAATACTGCGCTCACAACAACGAAATTTTTTAGTGCTAGTTGTAATTCAGACCTGTACTCAACACCATAGAATTATGCCTTAATAACATTCTTATATGTTACAGAATAACCGAAAACTACAATAATATGCAAATCATATCAACCTCTTCACTACAAAATTAGCTTTTAAAAGATAGTCCAAAGTTCTTAAAATCTCAGTAAAATGATATCACTTTCACAAGTCTTCTATGAAGCCTTAAATAAACAAAACATAAAAGCAAAAATTATGAAGCAAAAAGGTAGATCAGAAATGCATGACATACACAGGAAGAGTACACCTGAATCATACACAATGAGGCTTTAGTTTAAAAAGAGATAAAACCTTCTTGCCTGCTAGATCACAAATGCATGGCATCTTCATCATCAACCCTCCAGGAACTTCACTGAACATGTACTGGCTCTGGTATTCCATCAGATACTGCGTCGATCTCTTCACGTCAAGAAACAAGGAATACGCTCGACTGATATCCTCCATCTCGACCACCTTCCCCTTTCGCTTCTGGCAAGCGAGAGCTGCCACTGTGATCAAGTGGATGGCGTACCGCAAAGAGGTCTCGGTGCCAATCTTCGTCAACAACACCTTTGAATCCTTGGACATGTCCACCTCCTCCTCGTCGCATCTGATTTCGATAATTTTATGGATCTCTTCTTCGGTGTATGGTTGGGTGGATATGATGAGGAGGCGGTCGAGAAAATCGGCGGGAATCCCGTGAGGCGAACGATAATTTGTGCCGCGGATGGTCGTGATCCCTCGGTTCGTCGCGATGAATAGAGCCATTTCATTCTCCAATGCACGGTTGAGGAAGGAGAAGCATTCGATGTCAAGCATATGGACCTCATCAATGAAGAGAACACCGGGTACTATGTCAGCTTTCCCTTCTTCCCTCCATTCTGCTACTTTTGTATCGATTTGCTCTCTTACCTCAGCTCGGATTTCACCAGTGTCTCCTGTGAAGAGTGCTAGGAAACCCTGAGTCCTAGAGGTTTAGTTGAATCAAGATTAGATTTGATCAAACACTTTGAAATTGAGATTAAAATACATGGAAAATAATACAATGTTCCTAAACGACATGTGAACTCCATTTCATGGTCAGGCAGTGATATGGAAGTTTGAAAATAAGAGCAAGGGTGGGAGATGAAAGAGAGAGGTCATTCAGGTTAAAAACTAAAAATAAGAAAGGTGAGAGAAACAGTTGGCCCCTGCAGAGACAATGACAACTCGAGCTTTGATTAAAATGAAAAGAACATGGTAGTGGAGTGCATATCAATACAAAATAGTGGCAGTAACTAGAGTGGAGTGCATATCCATTTTTTTTCCAAAAGATTTACAAAAAATACCACACAATTTTTTATGCAATTACATATCTAACACTCAAAGTTTGATATTTACTTAGCTAACATTTTTTTATACTTAGAAAATGTGCATTTCATTTTAAAAAAAGTTAATGATAATGATATTTTTAATGTGATATTGAAGATTGAGGTGTTATAAATGTAAAATTAAGGTTTAGATGTTAGGTAAATACTAAGAATTGTGGCATGTATGTAAAACTTTTTTTCTATTGATCACAGGAAATGCAAGTCACTGCAAGTAGTGCATCAGTCTAACAGAAAGCACTCAGATGGCATGCAAAGATAAAAAAAATGAATATGTAATATTAAAAAACCACTTGCAAACCAGCAATCGAAATAGATAATATATAACACATAATAATTGAATATTGGGCTACGGATAACAGGATGAAACCCATGCATACCCATAAATAATGTGTACACTCTACTCTAAATAAGCACGACAGAGAGAGAGAACCAGCTTGCTTCCAATTTTCTCAGACCAGATACTCAATAATCAAGAAGCTTATCAAATGATCAAGAAGAAAGAATAATTTGAAGCCAATTTGATGGTGGGTTTGTTTCATGAATTGATCCAACGAACTTGATCTTTTTTTTTATTGTATCAAATCACCCTGAAAACTGCTTGCTTTTGTAGAATATAGCAGGATAGAGAGAATCAGCTCGACAGAAAAACTGACATCTTTCCCTTGGGATATCTGTTTGTTGATCAGCAAGAAAAGCATGCCTTGAAATGCATTTACAGGGAGGAGAACATTGAGATTCTCATCTTTCACACCCCCTTTCAAAGGGGAAATTTGAAAAAAAATGGGGTTGGGTGATAGGCTATGTTGAACATGCAATTACCTTCTAGAAAATCGGCTATGAAACAGACTAATGAAAAAAGATAGAATGATTTAAATGTAAACTCAATAATGGCCTTTGTTAATTATAACTTGCTTGATTTTTTGTTCTTTCTGCAGCCATATTGCCTAGAAAGTTGGTTCCTCATGTGGAATATAGTTGGAGGGTGAGAATTCATTAAGAAAGAGAGGATAGACTGGCTTCTTGCTGTACTAAAAATACTACCTTGGTTAAAATAAAGATAATATTAGGTACAGCAAAAAAAAAAAAAACTAACATAAAATACTAGAATAGTCTTTCGCATTACATCAAGGAGCTTTGACTCTCACTACATTTGCATCTAAGGTAAGCCTATTTTGTAGAAACCATTCATAATTACTTCAAAAGTTTATGATAAACTGGACGTCAGACATCGCACAAAATATAGCAGCAAGAGAAGAAAAGAAAATTTAGTAGTGTTAAAAAATACATATCGGGGAAACAATGTGAGGGAAAGATTAATGAGTGCAAAAGAGAGATTAATATTTTTTTCCTTTTCTATGTTGCACGCATGCTTTAGTGTTTCATGCAGTGAAGTTAGTGCAATTCTGTCCATGGATTACGGCCATTCTTATAATGGTAAACCATGGCCATGGCCAGCTAGTACATGCCAGTGACAAGCCACATATAAAGTGGGAAGTCATTAAGTGGCATTTTTCCTAACCTTACATGAATATAGGATCTTGGTATCGAGAGAAGCATTAAACGTTGTTTTAACCAACCTAGCATGGACCGCACACTGATCTGGCATTTACTGGAACATGTGTTTGAATGTAATTGCAACCCAACTCCATGCAGGTACCCAAGCCGAGGAGGCTTGTATAAATGCTAACTACTACTAAAGGTTTATAAATTTGGGTGAGATGGATGAAAATCAAAAGAATCAAAGCATTAAAATCGCATACAAATGAAGAGTATGTAGGCAGCCAAAACAATGTTAATATGGTAGTTGAATAATCCGCTTGGCATTTCTATGGACACATCTATGAATAGGAATGTCATGAAGTAATGATCTCCTGCACAATCATCATAATCATTGGTAGCCACATAAGCATCCTCCATACATTACTTACTACATAAATTTCTTTCAGCTGTCTTAATGGAACATCTTTCGTTTTCCACTGTATCAAAATCACCATAATAGATTTTTTTTAATTCCTTTAATTAAATAAAATTTTAATGCCATTTTTAGCATAAACAATTTCTTCTAATCTTCCTCATTTTATGAAATATATATCTTTAACATTTTTATTTTGTCACAACAAATAACACCTTTTAATGAACAAAATCATAATCTATATAGTATATTTGATCTGATTATAGTATGTTAAAATTCATCCAAATCTCCAAAAGATCTTTTACTCTACCATTACATAATACCCTTAATGCCTTTGAAATTTTGATCACCAAAGTTTAGCTCTAGAAATTATATCCTTATTTGTATCTATGTATTTTATACAATAAATCCAAAGTACTTAAATATATCACACAATCAATTACTTGTTCTTCTAATAATATTATATAATAGTTATCAATTTCATACTTATTAAAACAGCATATTATACATGGACTTTGTTATAATAATCCAAACTCTTTCCATTTAAAAATTTTATCATTCATTTCAACTTTTAGTTACTTTATAGAGGTATCATTTACCTTATATTATCTACAAATAAAATCTACTTAAAATAAATCTCACTTGACACCTTAAAAGAAAGATATTAAGTAAATAGTAATACATGATCTCATTTTGTTTGACTAAAAACTTTATGTCCACACCAAAACTATTTTGATGTTAATCATTGTTCCCTTATTGTAAGCTTTAAAAATCTCACCATACTGCATTACACATTATGAGGGTAGTAACTACTTTTAGAAGTATAAAGTGGTGGATAAGCATTGCTTAATTGATTACATTATATTCTCAATTTAAAGCTTCATGTGACACATAAGCCCAAAGCCGTTTGTTAATTACCAATCACTATGGAAGAAAACTCTCAATTAAAGGTGTTGGGATACTTTATGTTTGTTGATCTCACTTTTGTTGCACTTGCAAGTTTGATCTTAACATGCACACTTTGGATGCCTTTGAGTTGTGTTCTTCGGATCATTATGGTTCCACATACACAATGTTTGTTAGACCCTCTCCAACTAAGGCCAAATCCCATTCACACACACCCTTCTATTTGTTGGATTTAGCATATCTTTCGACTCATTTATCCTTGAAACTTGCATTTGCAATGTTGTAATAAAAAAAGTATACAACAATATGTAACACGATGTGTTTGTCATCTATAATGTCTCTATCTTCCCTCAAAATGACAAAACAAGAGAAGAAAGTTCTATATTGTCAACACTATGCCATACAAAATTACAAGTAAAAGCAATGTTAGCACAAAAATAAAATCAACAACCTTGCCACATGCCCTTGGCACATAATGGAATATCACTTGATGGAATTGTTGTAAAAAACTAAGGTCTAGTCTATGCTGGGATCAGATTCTCCATGTGTATTCAATTAAAGATAATGACACTTAAATTGTCACCTTCAATTATGATGCCTTTGATTTCATATATCCATGGCTCAATAATGTGTTTGATTTAGAAAGTTGCTTCTAACTGTGTTGTCCAGTGTTCAAGATAATGACCAACTATCTTGATGATTCGACTCACTTATTAGATGCCACACAAACCTGATAGATATGAAAGTTATGAGTTCTTACCCATCAAATCAATCGTAGTTCACATGCTATGCTCAACTTACAACATTGCGCCTTATTTGCATTCTAAAAGATCATAATGTGATACTCATATAACTTTGATATGATCTTGACATGACAAAACACATCCTAGAACATCCTAAACTCAATTCACCATTTGTTATTTGCCTCATCAATTGGATAAGGCTCAATGGCATTCGTAAGCCAAATCCTACATTCAATTGTTTATTCTATTTGATTATGTGGCATGTTGTGATCACATTCTCTATTTGATTGCACCATCGCAAAACATAAGTGTATTAATTTTAATCATGATAATCATTGATATTTGCAAGGATAGACATGCAATGCAAAAATTAGGTGAGCAGCCAACTATAATTATTAAGGTACCATGTGGCAATTTGGGACATGATTTGCGAAATGAATCAACTATAATTGCTTATGAGTTTATATCCATAACAAAATAACCAACTTATGTAGATTAAGAAAGGGACAAGACATTTCTTGGATAAACCATCAAGCTATCAATTTCTCAATCTTATTGTTGAGGAATGAGAATCAAGAGGAATATTTCAGCATTTCTATTATTATCTTTACATGTCTTTAATTATGTTTCCGACTTTTTATAATCTTTTAAATTATGTTAATTGTTTAACAAATAAATTAAAATTTATACTTTTTTAATGTATATAGTGCAATGACAAATGAAAAACTTATTTATGCAATTTTGAAAACCTTAATATTTTCAAGATTTCTTTGGGCTTCAAAAAGAGCCTTAAAAATATTTTTGATATCTTTAAGTTTTAAATAATTTTCTAAAATATCTCAACGCCTATTGTGCAACTACAAAAAATTTGAGTCATTCTACAAAATTTAAAACCAAAACCAAGTTGGATTAATTGAACTTGTTATGGGCATCACAAGTTGTATATGCTCAAATGAGACATATATATGACTAAGTTTTCTAATACTAAGGTATATATATGTATGAGCTTTTGGCCATAATTTACATTGGAAATGAAGTATTGACACTTGAGCTCTTAGGTTTTAAGTTTAAAATTAAGATACATAAGAATGCAACATATATACACACGCTTTCCATTTATTGGTTCAAAATTTGTGATTTTACATCGACAATGGCATACATATCATAAAAATTAAACTTATGCAAGTATTACATTTTGTGGAACTTTTAGGCTATTTGTTCTTCCTAGGAACAAAAGAAATTAAAGGAGTCATTGTCATTCTTTTTCTCCTATGGAATCTCTATGATGATAAGGAGTCCTTTTATGAGTAAAGTTTGTGAATTTAACTTTTATTGTTTGAGTTTGTATCAAGTATGTATTTCATTGAATTCCTCATTAATGGTGAATTTCAAGTTGTTGTGCTAGAAAAATTTGACAACACTTCCATATGAAACCTATGGTATAAGGTTTTTGGCCAATCGACAAAACATTCCTATAACCCCTAAAGAGTGTTAGGGTATATGTTGGACCTAACTCACCGTGTTAAAAAAAAAGTACATTGGCTTTATTATCCCTCATTAAAATAAAATAATAATAATGGGTGGTGCCAAAAGCACTACGTAAAAGAGGGTCTTTCCACGGTATGGATTGGACCACCACCTAGGAATTAACAACTAATATTGATGAGGCCATGACAAAAGAGCAGCCAATGGAGCTCACACTTGAAGCCTACAATTTATACCAAAGAAATATCGCTACTATGGTAAAATTTTTCCAAAGTTTCATTATTTTGCATACAATTTGGGCTACATACAAGAGATGAGAGAAGAACATCCTTCTTCCACTAATAAATGGGAATAAATAAGAGTCTCTCCTTTGTGTTTGTTGCATGAGTCACTAAGAGTACTTCTTTTATTTTGTTCTTTTTTTAGCTTAGGAGCAAGCTCTTTATAAGGAGCATAGTTCTAGATATCCCACGTTCCTAAATATTAGTATAAAAAGTTTTCATCAAATCATCTGACAACTTGGCATTTAGGATTTACATATTATTAAGAAAGTTACTCCTAGAGAATCACCCAAAATAAAATACTCAAAGAAGCATGTAAAGCCTAAACCATTCATTCCAAAACAAGGAATTGGAAAACTCATCACAAGGCTTAAAACAATAAATAATCAGTGTATGAAACCACATGTCGCTTTGCAAATTGGTCATCCAAATTCAAATCTATATTTACCATTTTAAACAAATGCATAATGCTTAAGTCATATATTAATCTATCAACGATATGCATTCTTCACAACTAGTGAATTTTTTTAATTTCCTCATTGAGTATGAAGTAATAATGAAATCAATAGTGCAAATGCTATTGAGCTACTATTATGGGGTTTTAAAACATAATCCAATTAGAGGCTCCTTAAAACATTAACCTCTGAATGATATGTTATGTTATTTAAAAAAATTATATATGTGATGAACAAATTATCATACTTTATCATATGGTAAAGTGCAATACTTAAAAATTTATTAGAGAGAGAAAGATAAATGTCAAAAAAACTAAACAATATTAATTAGGTATAACATGATTTAAAATTGTGCAATTAAAGGTGTGTTTCAATGCAATTTTAAAAAAATGTAACGAGACATAGCCCCACGCTTGCCAAATGCAACATGCACCTCAAGGGAGGTAAGCAATAACTCAAAACGCCTCATTGTAATTTTGAAGAGACTTAAGATTTAAGATTGTTGTAACTTTAAAATTTGAATTTATAAACTTTATTTATAAAATTAAACCAATTTAATGCCTTGCCAAACCAAACTTGAGAAGAACTACATAGCCACAAACTCACAATTGAACGCCGCAACACCCTCACACATGCAACCAATCATGCTACACCGTCATTGATGTTGTGTCACCACTACTCAGATCGCTATCACTTCTCCTCCAAGGCATTTCCTCTTATTGCCAATAACCCATTTCCTTGTTTATAGTATTAAAAAATATTTAATTACAATAATCATTTCAATGAAGCCCTTTAAATTTTTTAAAATGAAGAAACCTTTTGAATTCATAAATTATGACATTAGATTGCTTGTTTATATTAAATTTGGAGTGAGAAAATTATCTTTAACTTAGTACTGCTTGTAGCCTTGTATGTCTTTTAATGATCTTACTTTGATGTTACTGTAACTTCTTATTTCATATTTTCATTATTTTAATAGTTTAATTATGAGGTTACGTCTCATCTAATGAAAATAAAATGCCCCTCTATATGATTGCATAATTTCAAACTTTACTGTATAGAATTGAATAAGAGTGACACCATTGATATTGTTTTTTTTTGTTTTGAGGCTTACGCATTGATCGCCTCGAGGTTTACCTAGCACTTGCCATAGGAAACATTTTAGTTCCTGATTTCCCTTTTAAACATTGTGTGACATAGCCCACAACTTTCCTCTCATGCAACTCATTCTCAATGCATTTGATAAACTTTGTATGTGTCATGACACATTATAATCTCTAATTGTCAAATCGACTACTCAAACTTGATTATTTTACCCGAATGTCTTATTCAATGATGCCAAATCCCAAATTTGTACCTAGTTCCCAACAACTCAATCATATATCATCTCCATGCAAAATGTCTACAATGCTTTGAAATCCACTCCATGAATCATCCTCCTTTATTAATGACCACTTGAGATGTAAAATCTAATGTGCACTTCTAGTTAGTTTATCCCATTTCCTTCCTTATCCTTCACATTAATTCATATACTTGCCTTACTAGTGCTTCTTCCCAAACAAACTATATACTTTTGCTTCCTTACAATCAACGGGCATTTTTCATGTTGTATCTCCACTAATTGTTTCACTTATTTATTTTAAGTCTATCACATCCATGCACCATTTTCTTTTTTGTCACACAGAAACACAACATAAATCAATATAATATAATCAGTCTTATATAGTATTAAAAAAAGTTCACCATGATATACTTTAATTCAATTACTAAAATATATTCTTAAAGTACTTTTCAATCTTAGCCAGCCAATTTTAGCTTTAGAATTTGTCCTCGTCCATATTTTTGTGTATAATAATAAATTCAAGAACCTAATTAGTAAATCTCTAACTTGATCATCCAACAATATTGGCTATAAATTATCACTTTCACATCTAATAAATTCATATTATATATTAAAATTTGTTATTCTCATTATCATTTGCAAGCTCCCCAATTACGTCAACTTCTCAATTATCCTTAAAGATTCCTTATGCATCAAAATTATATTATTTATAAATAGTATGTAACAAAATATCTCACTATTTCTTAATGCCCACAAATGACCTCACGCAATGTTGCATTAACACTAAAATCACTTTCATAGCAACTCTTCTAGACAAATTATGCAGTACCAAAATCATTTCTTATAACTTATATTCCACCATCCTTCTCATAATATCATCATATGATCACAAACTTAATTTTCCTATTATTTCCACGACCATAAACACATCATCTATTCCTAAGTATTGGAATCAAAATGCTTTCAATATAATCATGTCATATTTTTAACCTTCAGGGTTTCCTTATTTCTTAAGAAATCTATATCTAGCAACTCTGTGACAATAAGTTAATGGAAAAGTATAGGCCTGTAAAGTCCAAACAATTCAATCAAAATTAAGGATATGAGATTCATTGCAAAGCTTGCAAAAGCAACAACTACATGTCATTCCCAATTGGGCATCTATGTTCTAAACCATCTTTACCATGTCCATACACAAGCATTATTCATCTGTAAGTCCCTTCATCTATCAAAGTTACACGTTCTTCATAATTTATTGTTCTGTTTTGATAAACATGAAATTTCAATGGAGTTCATGATGCAAATGAGATTGAGCTGATGATGGTTGGTTTGGGAAAAGAATTTATTCAGGAATGTTTGGATTGAAGTCATTGTATGCTACTTAAGTCAGCCTGTTTAGTCATCTTTTAAAATTGTAACAAACCAAATCTCAGTTCAACACAAGATAGCTGATATCTAGATAAAAATCACTACAACAGCTAAGAAAATTGAGCAAGAAAATTTGGGAGTTCATAAATCATAACCAATGTTGATCATCGCAGATAGCAGTTAAAAATATTAAAGTTAAAACACTGAATCAAACAAACAGCAATTGATAATTTGTACTGAAACTAAAAATGTTGCAATCTAGAAAACATTATTTCTCAAACAAAAGTGAACTGAACAGACCATTAGCCAAAACTAGATAACTTTAACATGAAATAAGGATCAAGATTGCAAAAGTTGAAGAAACAAAAGCTTCTACTTGCCAACTCAAAAGGTACAAAAGGCAGATTTAAAGATTAAACAATCTAATAGGATATCTAAACAATTGAAAACAGAATGACAGAAGAATAATCAAAGACTTGCCAACACAGTCAAAAGCCTTTTTTTCTCTCTTGACTCCCTAATAAAATCAGCTCAAACAAAAAATTTCTTCATAAAAGAACGGGCAGTCTGGGAAAGCACAAGCCAAACCTGCTATTGATAACATCGATTTCATGAAGAGTGACGCAGTGCACGACCTCCTTTCTCTTTGTAGCTCACCCTCAGGGCATCTGACAAACTTTGTATGCGGCCCAACTCATATTCTCTTGAACGCCCAATCGAACGCCCAAGCTTGGTAACCTTACCCGAAGCCTTATCCAGTGCAATTACATCCCCGCTCTGGACCTTCTCCTTGCTCAGTGCCTCGATCATCTTTCCTCCCAGATCGTACAACGTCTCCATATCCGTCGTCTTCAGCGTAAGTTTCCCTGTCTTGGAACCCGCGGATGCCGAAGAGGAAGAACTCGAAGTGGAGGCGCCAGCGCCAACGGACGGTCAATGGTAATCTCAACAACCTCGCCCTCGATTATTTCGGCCTCCTTGATGCGGACGCCGATTGCACGGCGAAAAGCCTGGGTGAGGGCCTCGGTTTTGGACATCTCAAGGGAGAAGAGCTCAGAACCAGAGAGAGTGGCAAGGGGTCTCCTCACCGAGGGACTTGGCGAGGCCCATGGCGATGGCAGTCTTACCAGTGCCGGGCTGACCGGCGAGGAGGACGGCACGGCCAGCGATCTTTCCCTCCTTGATGAGCTGGAGGATAAGTCCTGCAGCTTTGCGGGCGGGTTGCTGGCCGACCATGCCCTCGGAGACAGCGCGAGCCTCAAGGGACGAGTCGAGGCCAAGGCCTCGGATGTGTGAGTGCGCCCCAATGCGTTCTATGCGTGTCAAGTCTCGGCTTTCCGAGAGCTTCTTCAACTCCGCCGCCATGGCCGCCGGAGGAGGAGCCGGGAAGTAGAGGAGAGGAGCGTAGGGTTTAACGAGAGGAGTCGGAGAGCGATGAGCGTCGGACCCTCCTTTTATACCGGAATTTATCAGGATCCTGTCCAAGCGTGGTTCTAGTTAGGAAGGATGCGTATTAATTATTTTAACTTAACATTTTATCGAATCAGAGTATATTTAATATATTTAGTTGATTTAATTCAATTTATTAAAAAACTTTAATTTATAATATTAAAATTAAAAATTTATTTGATTATGATTTTTTTAACATTTAAAATTTTTTGATTAAATTAAAATTTAAAATATCAATATTAATATATAATTTAAATAATCAAAATATTAAATAAATAAATAAATAAATATATATATATATATATTAATAATTGTTTAATTTAAATTTTATTTTAAACTATAAATTTTATTTTTAAAAGTTATTTAAATCAAAAAATTGAATGAATTAAAATATATTATATTTTGATTAAAAAAATCTTCAATTTGATTTTTGAATTTTAATTCTACAATTATTCGATTTTTTAAATCCATCGATCATTCATTCTTTTCGAATGCACTGATAGAGTAATACGACAGCTATTTCATGGCCGTTACCAGGCTGATGGGCTTAAATTATGGGCTTTTTTAAGATAACAGTAATTAATGTCTCGTTTAGTTTTCAGCGTTTAAAAGAAGCCCAGAAATGGAACACTAGAGCTTGGATTTGTGGCCTGTAGGAGTCGAGTCGCGAAGGATGAGGACTGAGGAGTATTCACGGCTGAATCTATATAAAAAATAAACAATAAATAAAAAAAAATGAATTGATTTATTTTAATTTTAATTTATACTTTCATTAGGGACCAACATGATTGCTTCCAACCAAGGTAGACAATTATGCTACGATTTAATTAAATTAATAAATTAAAATTAATTATGCCAACAAACTAAAAAAATGATAATAGAGAATTTTATATCTTAATTTTGAACGAAGATCTTAAACATGAACTAATAAATAAAATGAGCATAAAACATATCAAGATTTTAATTTGAAAATTTTGAAGAAGGAAGAAAATCATGAGATCTAACCAAGTTAGCATAGTTTACTATGTATTTGAGGTTGAAAAAGATCATTTTTTCAAATTAAAAAAAGTTGAGATTGCGAAATCGGAAGCACTAGCTCAGTCTTATGTGACAATGATGAAAGTATTAGAGGTGATGATGATTGATGGTTACGATAATTGAGTGTCAATGATCAAATAATAATGGTTGATACGAGAAGATGCGATTATATGATGATGATGATTACGAGGCTGTAATTAGATGATAATAGATAGATGAAGTAATGGTGGCCTAATGATGAAAGTCAAATGATGACAAATTAGACAATATTTGTAAGATAACGATAAACTGATGGGTTGAATGGCGATAATTATAATAGACATTTTGGTTATCTTGGCAAAATTTTAAAACATTAAGTTAGGCTACTCATGTTGATTCTTTTAGGCGTAGATAGTTTATTTATCATTCAAGTGTCTTAATAAACTTTGAGCCCATTAGATTCCTCATATGATGTTAGAGATCGTTCGACCCTTTAATTATTATATTGAATTTTTAACTATACTATAAGTGTTCTAAGTATTTTGATTGGGCCCATTTCATTGAACACTTATACCATAATTTATTCTGCCTCATAAGTATGATCATTTTGACTATAAATTTGCTTAAATTAGAGAACGAATAGTTTTGAATTTATTTTTAAATTTTTTTAGCCCACAAATTATATTAAGATTCATAATATATATATATATATATATATATATATATATATATATATATATATATATATATATATATATATATATATATATATATATATATATATATATATATATATATATATATATATATATATAATTTAAATGACAATTAATTTTGATTTTTCAGCAATATTTTGGACAATTTAGCTTTGGCATTTTAAGATAATTAATTCTGATAGTTTTAAACTTTCATGTTAATATATACTCCTTTGTGTATATCTCTTCCTTACGTTATATATAAATTTAAAAAGAAAATGTTTAAATTAAATTTATTTTAATAACATTTTAAATAATGACGTTAAATAACATTTAAATAAAAAAATATCTTTAAATAAACTTTAAATAGAAAACAATTGAAATAATATTTGAATTAAAAAGTCTTAACTTTAATATTTAAAATAATTCAAATAATATTTAAAAATATATCTAATATCATTTAAAAGAATGCTTCCCATAAAAGAATTAGTTATCTTATCTTCACCCCACTTTTTATGAGGATTATGATCTCATCATCCTCATTTTAAATATTATTTAGGTGCTTAAATTATAATTATTAAGTGGATAATATCATTTAATCATCTCAAAGTATTATTTTCACTTTCTATATATTTTATATAATATTAATATATATATATATATATATATCACCATATATATACATGCTTTTGCCCTCCGTCCTCACACATTCTTAAATAAGAAAAGGCCAAAGACCAAAATCCCCGCCTAATTTGCTGCAAGCCCACAATAGAAAAAACGAGAAAACCTGCCACGGCATGCCGAGCGCTTCTTCCATGTTTTCTTTCGGAAGGAGAAAGGTGGTTCGGTTGTGTTCTTTTTCTCTCACATCCGCTCGTTTGTCAGGTGGTTTCCTTCTCGCCTCGTCTTCTCCACCTCCAACCAAATTCAACGTTAAGCTCTCATCTAATCGTTTTCCTTTCCATTTCACTTGTCAGAGTGGTGGGTTTCTCTTCCTGCAGCCAAAACCCGCCATTTGATCCATTCTGTCTTCGTCTTCATTCTCCGAAGTGGGTTCCGCTTCCCCTTTGTAATTATTTCAGAAACTCCAGGTTTTCACTCCCCTCTCCTCATTCTCTTGTTCCGGTGAGAGATGAGCACCGATCAGGTCTCTACGAGCCAAATTCTTCGCGTTGGGGCGTGTGATGGTTCGATTCCTGAAGAGGCGGAACTTGGATAAATCTTTGGAAGAGAAAATGTTTGACGTTCCAGGAGGCAAGCTCGAAGCATGATCCTTGAGAATGGAGGAGATCAGGGTGATGAGAAGCTGATGTTTAGGAGCCAGGGAACAAGAATGGGGCAGCCAATTGGAGGTCAACTGATTGGCTCGGTGTTTGATCGATCGGAGATCAAAGCTCCCAAGTCTAGCTTGGGAAGGAGGGCGCCTGCCCTCGGTCTGGATCCGGCCACTGTGGGATGCACTCAGGTAATCGGCCATTGCCTCTATTCTGAATTTGGGAATCGTTTGATGAATTTCGATTTTGTGAAATTTGGGTTGTAAATCCATGGCAATTGCTATGTTGATCTTAATTGAAACTGTTAGTTTGATTCTAATCATAATGGCAAAGGACTAAATCTTTGGAGCTCGGTATCAAGTTATTTTGTATGATTGTTGATTAGATAGTCTTGCATTTGATGACTTTTCTGTGGTGATTGTATTTTTATTCAGATATTGAACAGATGAAGGAGAAGTTTGCGAAGCTGCTTCTTGGTGAAGACATGTCTGGAGGCGGTAAAGGGGTTTCATCAGCTCTGGCTTTGTCCAATGCAATCACTAACCTTGCTGGTATAACCTTTTATTTTCCATGTCTGACAATTCTTATATTTTTATATATCTAACACCTAAATATTAATGTTTGCATATAAAACATTTAAATTTTTGATATCACGTCAAAAAATTACAATCACCTGCTTTAAAAAAGCAAAAGCACCTTTACACTCAAAGAAAAGCGTTGTATAAGTAAATATGAAACTTTAGGTTTTAGATATGTAAATACATAAGAATTATGTAGTATGTATGTAAATGCTTCTTTTTTCACTGTGATTAACTACTTTGAGAGTCCTGACATTTATTATTGTGCATGCGCATTCATTTTAGCATCTGTATTTGGTGAACAAAACAAATTAGAACCTATGGCGCCTGAGACAAAGATTAAGTGGAGGAAAGAAATTGATTGGCTACTGTCTGTCACTGATCACATTGTAGAATTTGTTCCTTCTCAGCAAGTAGGCAAGGATGGCGCCAACATGGAGGTCATAAACAGTTCTATTTTCCCTCTCTTCCAATGTCTCTTTTCTTTTTCTTCTAGATGCATCTGAATTTCAAATGCTTGTTTATATTTGTTTATTCTCTGATGCAGATTATGACCACTCAGCAGCGCAAAGATCTTCTGTTGAACATTCCTGCATTGCAAGCTGGATGCTATGCTTAATGTAAGATTCAGACCTCATTTTCTTATGGATAATTACATTAATGAAGTTTCTCATGGCTCTCAAGTCTTAACCATTTATATAACAGGGTTATCTTGATAACTTTAAAGACTACAATGAATTCTGGTACGTTGAAGGAGATGCCGACGACTCGGAAAAAAGAAATGTAAAGAGAACGGATGACAAATGGTGGCTTCCCACTGTGAAGGTCCCTCCGAATGGGCTATCTGAGGTCTCCAGAAAATGGTTGCAATTCCAGAAGGAATCTGTGAATCAAGTTCTCAAGGCAGTAATGGCGATCAATGCTCAGGTTCTTATGGAAATGGAGATACCTGAAAGTTATATTGATTCCCTTCCAAAGGTACTTGAACCTAAAAAAATGTCTTCTTTTGAATTCGACATCAAGTTTCGTCACTAAAGCTCTCTCCTTTTTTTATGATAGAATGGGAGGGTGTGCCTCGGTGATTCGATATACCGCAGCATAACTGTTGACCACTTCGATCCGGAGTATTTCCTCTCGTCACTCGACTTGTCGACAGAACACAATGTCCTTGACCTCAAGAACCGCATTGAGTCTTCAGTAGTCATTTGGAAACGGAAGATGCATAATAAGGACATCAAATCGTGGGGCTCAGCTGTCAGCTTGGAGAAGAGGGAACAATTTGAAGAAAGAGCTGAGACCATCCTTCACCTCCTCAAACACAGATTCCCTGGTACTCCTCAGTCTGGCCTTGACATAAGCAAAATTCAATACAACAAGGTAATGAAATTTCTTGACAAAAGAATATAATATGTTAAATTGTTTCATGTGTATTTATATATTATTTCATTCGTAAGGATGTGGGACAATCCGTTCTTGAGAGTTACTCAAGGATTCTCGAGACATTGGCCTATAATGTACTGTCAAGGATTGAGGATGTTCTCTATGCCGACCAACTGGCGCAAGATCCCGGCAAGAGGAACTCGAACAGGAAGCTTCCCCTGTCAGATTCAGAGTCACAATCTCCGAAGAATCTGTATCCAAAGGAAGAGATTGAGAGGATGAACTCCATGGAGCAACAGACCTCTTTCACGCTGTCAGACTTCATGGGTTGGGCTTTAGACCAGGACTCAGAGAGTGAGAAGAAAGAACAAGGTAGTCCCGAAGAAATATTAGGCTCAGAAGAATCAAAGTTGAAGAAGCCCCTATCATTGGGACTCATAAGAAATTTTCTTATATAGAGAAGCTGGAGAACTTGGGAGGCTTGAGAGTCCGAGAGCTCGCCATTAAAAGGCAACCTCATAGTAAAAGAAGGAAGAAAAGCGATAAAAATTGAGTCTAGAGGATTTGTGGAAGCGATAAATTCCAATGCATGTGGTTCAGAGGACCAGAGGCAGACAAGAAGAACTACTCTTGAGGGTGGAATGCCTCTCGTCTTAACTTTCTCTTCTAGTAGGTAGAGCTTGTACTGGTTTTTATGTGTCTTGAGCGTTTCTTTGTTTTTTCTTGAATACCTTTTGATATTCTTGATGTAGCTTCCGATAATCAAATTGGATCCTCATTTCTAGTTCTGCAATTGTGTCAGTCAGAAAAGCCTACTGTATTCCCTTGATTGTTTTAAGTTTCTTGCATTTCTAGCTGTGTAATGGAATTATTTCTATTTGCCAGTAAGATATGGAATTGTTTGAACTTTTCTAATGTCTCAACTAAGCAACAAAATAATTTGGTGAGCCTTAGCTCCTGATTCTCTTTTGAGCTAATCTGTATGTTTTAATCTGCATTAGTTTGTATTTTTATTTCTTTGTGATATTTGTATAGAATGTTGGATAATTATAGTCTTATTGTGTAATGTAGTGCTTTGAACCTCTTCTTTAGAATCCTTCTTGGTGTCTCATCCCAACATCCTGGAATATTTAAAAGTAGGTTGACCTAGATGGATAATTTTAGGGGATTTACATACATACCACTCAATTCTTATTAATTTACATATCTCACACCTAAAGTTTACTATTTACTTAAGTAACACCTAAATCTTTCAAATACATCATTTTTTACCACTCTCCCTCATGCTTCCCTGTGTTACTCCGTTTGGGAGAGCCGTGAACGACTCAGCTCCGCGTGGGAACTCCCTCTCATCCGTCTGCGAACTCGTTTTGGCGGAAAATGCAACTATATTCCCAGAAACCTTCTCGTTAGTGCTGAAGAAGGAACTCCATTTTCGTGGGAACTTGCTCTTCTGCCAGGGAACAAAATAGTTTATGCCGCTTGAAGGAAGAAGGAACTCCATTCCCACGCTAAATCTTGCTCTTCCGTGGGTTTGAGCAGGCTTTCGGAGAAGGAATTCTATTAAAATCTGCCTATGTAGCAGTGGTTTCCATCTATAGCGAGCAAAAGCTTATGAACTTCCGCTCTATTCTATTCATTTGAATTTAGATAAGTATTTCACTTATTTTCATTGCTTTTTTCATAGTTGGTAAGCTTTGTTCTATTCATTTGAACTTAAAGGCATGTTGGGAAAGATTTGGCTCCTAGTGACAATCAAATTTAATGGTTATTGGATCAAACTAAAAAATACAGAGCGAACAAAGTATGAAGGAGAAAAGCAGACTATAAAAGTACAACGAGATGTGCTAAACTATTTTTATTAGTAGAGAAGATTAAAGAAATTTGTCCTTGGTTAAGAGGATATGATTATGAAATTTACTATTATGTTTATGACACATCTCCAAAGGAATACAAACTTATTGAAAATGATAATGCGAATGAGCATTTTACGATTATCTAATGAAAGTAGGTTGAAGTTGTTATTTTAACAAAGGATGTTTCAAGTTATACTTTTTGCCGATATGAGTCATACCATGTGGTGGAGTAGATGTGATGCCACAAAACAAAGAAGGTTTGACGTAGGGACATGCTACAATATGAACATTCAAGCTCAACAATGATAGCCAATTTTCGATGAACTTGCTTTATATAATGAAGATCTATTAACTAGTCAAGTTGCGATAATATGTCATTAGTAGTTGGCACCCGACTTGATGATGCAATGAGTTTCAAGCATTTTCTTGGTCTAAGGCTATTCATGAGAATTTTGGAGTGAAGATAAAAGCCGTGACAAAAGGAGTCATTGCCACTTGTGCTTATGTAGGGTGTCGAGAGTGAGAGCTTCTTTATGTGTAGATGGACAAACATTTGAAGTCAAAAGTAGAAGATTTATATGTATGTTCAGTGTCAATGAGCGAGGCAATAAGCAGCTACATCTAAATGGGTTGCTCAACAAATCTAAGATATAGTAAAAAAACATCCCACATCCCTCCAAAACAAATAAATGAAGATTTAGAGAGTAAGTATGGGCTATCACCTTTATATAAAATTGTGGAGTTCAAGAGAATTAGCAGAGACAACCTCTTTGGGCCAATTGATGATAGCTACAAGTGGGTCCCTACTCTACTGAAGAGCTTATTAGAAGAAACCCGGCTCTCACATTACTTATGAGTATGATATCATTGACAACTCCTTCGAAGGTTCTATGTTTGCTTCAAAATATGTATCGATGGTTTTCTAGTAGGTTGCGGAGACCTCTTATAGCTTGATGCATGTCATCTAAAATCAAAATATCTTGGGGTGTTGTTATCCAAATTCATTAGATGGCAATAATGATCTTTACACTATCATTTTTGCGTTGGTTGAATGAATCAAAAAGCTCATGACAATGGTTTTGAAGAATTTGGTTGACTCTTTTGGTTGTGACGTGGTGCCATTATCTTTTATTTCGATATGGAGAAAGGCTTGGGAGAAACAATTAAGTTTGTATTTCCTAATGCACATAGAGTTTGTATACGCCATTTATGGAAGAACATGAAGAAGTATCATCACTTTCAAGATAGCCGTAAGATTAGAAATATTTTTTGGTTGGTGCAAATGCATACACAAGACATGAATATGAGACAAAAGTTCTTGAACTATGCAAAGTGAGCCCTCAAGTCTATTCTTATCTTCTAAATTTACCATATAAATGGTCAAGATTCCAATTCCTTCTTGAAATTAAAACCACTACAACACCAATAACTTATTAGAGTCATTTAACTCTTGGATATGAGTGGTTAGAGATAAACAAATTGTTGAGTTGGCGGACATGATTAGAGGGATGTTAATGGAACAAAG
This sequence comes from Cymbidium sinense, assembly GCA_021442155.1. Taxonomy (NCBI): domain Eukaryota; kingdom Viridiplantae; phylum Streptophyta; class Magnoliopsida; order Asparagales; family Orchidaceae; genus Cymbidium; species Cymbidium sinense. The sequence continues at coordinate 122,755,321 of CM038217.1, forward strand.
AGCTGAACGAAAGATGAATACATCAAGTTGAGAGGTGAATTAGCCCTGTTGAAGATTACATGTGAGAGATAACAACAAGAAAGGAATATTTTATTATTAGGCAATCTACTTCATACTGGCAGATGTTGAAGGGCATTCGAAAGACATGAAGTAAATATTGAGCTAAAATAGTGTAAATGTGAACGGCAAATGGCCTTCCATGTATACATGTTGTTGCTTTCATCGGTTCAAAGAAACACCCACTATGGCACACTTATGTGGATCAATATTATCATGTTAGCAGTAATTTTAATTATTATACATTTATTTTGTTTGTATATTAATCATTTCTCATTCCATTTGTAGATATGCTATGGCTTATGATGGTGCAATATCAACTCTAGCGAAAGTCGTGGAGAAAAATGTAATGATGATATTGAGATTAGGGCACCTAATACACTCGGACTAGGGGAGGCCAAGGAAGAGAAGAATAAAAAGCTTCATGGAAAACAATACCAAAAAAATACTGTAGAACAAGTGTAGTCGTTGAGGTTGGTCATCAGAACACTTGCAAAATGCCCTTGATGGATCAAACTCACGGATGCCGATGTAGACATCAATGCTACAGTTCAGAACTATCATATCTTGGGAAGTAGAGAAAAGCTACCGGTTAGGAGAGAGGGCAACATGAAGATGAAGTTGAGGCGATTGATTAATGAGAGTAATAGCTAGTAATAGCTTTGAGTAGGAATTACATGTATTTTTTTGTATGAAACAATCGATGTAGTTTTTTGTTGCTTCTAGTTCCGGGGATTGCATGAATTTTTGTAAACTTTCATGTCGATTATAATCACAAATACCTTCATCTCAAGAGAACAAAGTCTGGTTTGCAAAGTCGATTTTGTATCAAAAAAGGAGGTGTGATCATTAATCAAATATAAGATATGCTTTGCAAAGTCGATTTTGTATCAAAACAAAAGCTTGATTGTGGTAAAAGCGTAATGAAAATGTCAACTAACCTTGGATGGATTGTTGGTTGTGATGAGTGTGGGAAGAGAGAAAACAAAAGTTAAAGGTAATTAGTAAATAAATAAAAACATAAAAAATAAAATTGATCCCAAACAGTCCCGAATTTTGTTCCCTAACGGCCAGATGTGATATTTGTTAGGTTATCATATTGTTATTTGCTCGACGGTCTTATCTTTCTTGTGATATCTTCGGTTTGGCAAATATGGTAAGTGAATAGGATGGTTCGGTTCTCAGTACTTGAAGGCTCCAGATATGAGGGGTTCTGACAACTCTCCAGTTTATAGGCTCTATCATGTGGTTCATAGTGGTCATGCGAATGCAACTTTCTCATGTATGCTATGTGAAGAATTTGAAAGGAAAGTGGTTCAAAGATGATAGTGTGGTAAGATTTTAATTTAATTTAATTTTACATCTATGTTATTCCTTGTATAGCATAAACCTCTTATTTATGTTAACATACGTGATTAAGCAATTACATCATTAATTTCACCCTACAAGAGAAAACTAAAATGTTTGGGATATCCTCTTTATGTCTCTTTGGAACATCCTGAAATGAAAGAAATTAGAGAAGCTTTTATGGATGATTAAAAAAAAGGAAGACTTGCATACATAGCACACAATTCGATAAGCCTCTAGACCTTTTAGAATTATTGGAAAATTATCATTTTTATTTTATTCTCTTGCTTGATTCCTATATTTATGCAAATTTGTTTGTAAACCTTATTTTCTTTTAATAAGAAGGGATTTTCTCTAGATTAACAAAAGCACCTTGATCAAGATGTATTTTGGCTGCGGTACCTCAAATAAAATGTCGCCATGCTTAGCTCTTCTTCAACTTAATGCCCCTATCCTCTATGAGGATGTAACCTATAGGCGTGCCACCATTAGATTGTATTCGCTTGACTCCTGAATGTCTTAACTAATTGTGGTTTAGCATCCTTAACCCTAAGATTTAGGATGATTTATTACTTGATAAAACTTGAATTCAACAATTAGTGATGCATAAACCTTGGTGTTTATTTAGCAATTCATCTCCCATTCCATGCTCCATACCACTTAAAGACCTTAGTTATTCCACTCGCCAAATTACGCCTTTTCTTATTTGGTGAAAATTTTGTTGCTCATTAAGTTTTTTTCATTAGAAAATGATAAATTTCTTAAAGAAATGACATTAAATATGAGCTTTTATTTTTTTGGCCAAAATATTAACTTTTGTTTTCTCTCTTCCCACACTCACACCGTCAACCAACAATCCATCCAAGGTTAGCTACGACATTTCATTACTTTGAATGATATGAAAGAACTGCTTTTATCACAATCAAGCTTTGTTTTAATACAAAACCAGACTTTGCAAAGAATATCTTATAGTGATGGAATGCCCGGAAACGAGAACCTTCCCTCGGCCTTTGTTGCATTTAAGGAGCTCTCCAAGTAGTAATTGTCTATATAAAGTGTGAGTGGGAGTATTGATTAAACAAAGTCTGAAGTTAATGCATTCGTGCTCAAATTCACTTTTTTGAATGATTTATTTTGATCCAAATGATTCAGAAAATTTTGTTTTTACATGGAGTTATGAAATTCTTTCATAATATAGTTTTCAACAAAAGATCCTCAATCATCTTTAAGAAAAGAAGAAGCCTTCTTGGCTCATTTTTGAACAAAATATTAGCATTAAAAGATAATTTTAATTCAATTTGAATCACCACGAGTTCTTTGCAATAATTTAAATATAAAAGAAAAGAAAAACAACCATATCTAATGATAATAAGTGAATCAACCTTTAATTTGGTATACTTCCCTGAATCAACCTTTAAAAGAAGATATGTAAGTAGAAATGACAACGATATACAAACCACAACAAAGAAAATTCTCGAAAGACGAATCTAAGAGCCTAGAGTTAAGAAGACTCCAAGAAAATTTAAGGCACCAAACGATAAGATTCATCGATATTTAAGAGGAACCAAAAAGCATAATCTATCTTATTTTTATACCAGTTCTCGCACCAAAGATCTCACAAAGAGAACCAAAAAAAGAAAGTTTTGGAACTATAAAGCCAAAAGAAAAAAGAAAAAAAATAAAGGCCTTGATGATTGCAAATTTCTCACATTCAACCAATAGAGACAATATATAATAAAAAAATAAACTAGTTCCATTGATAGTAGTTGCCAAAATACATTATCCTATATAAATTCTTGATCAATGATCTTCAAGAGACCATCAAATATATGATTAACTTAAGGATAAAAAACATCATTGCAATGATGATAACGAGCATTGCCAACATAATTTTGTTCGAGTTGAGATGGTCTCAAGTTTCTTCATTATGTTCTCCGAGAAGCTCTTCCTTCATAATCCATTTCATATACTTTAGGTCACCATTTATTTAACCGGATGAAATAACCACAATCATTTTTATACGATTTGAGGACACCTTAAAAATTTCTTACCATAATTCCTTTCTTTTGGCTTGTGAATATGACACATTATAAATTACACACAACACTTGATGTTCTCTCGAGATGCCCATCGATGCGGATGATTGACTTGAGCTCATTTTGGCTATGTGTAATCTATTAAATAAAGTTAAGAAAAACAACAAATTAGTAAAGTTAAGGACATTTAAAAAAAAGCGAAAAATCTACAACTATTATTGGATAAGACTACTCAATCGTGGACCCTTTAATAAAGCAACTTAAATTTAGAATCATATAAAACTTCCTAAACAAATTACATACAAAAAATTTCTTAATTAAGTTTGAAATAACAATTCATATGTACATATAACATAATTCTAAGGAAACAGTCACAAGCACTAATTTAGTAATAATTGCCACCTTTAAATGGACTCCAAATCGACATTGATTTAAGAAATCCATACATACATATAACATGCTTGAATATATTTAGCTAAAGTATACAAACCATTCCCTCATGCTTACACATCCTTGCTCAAAGAGGAATGTTATAGATATAAAATGTATATTTAGCTAAAGCATATAAACCATCATATAAAACTTCCTAAACAAATCTTTTGCTTAGTGATAGATATAAAATGTATTAGAATTATAATTAATGTATCTTGAAGGAATGTGAACACAGGAGATAATAAAAATTACTCAATTCTTATTACTTTACCGATTGCTAAACCTGCTAAAAGCCCACACAACCAAATCAAGTGGCGGAGGAATGTTACTCCGTCGAGTCTACAAGCAACCCTAACAGAGATAATAAAATTAGATGCCAAATCTCCTGCGGTGTTCTAGTCGGTCCGGAGGAGGAAGGTTGTAGAAGACTTACCGATTCCAAACGCGTGAAAAGGAAGTTCTGCCAAACCTCTCATCGATCTTGGTTTTGGGTTGTTCGTGCAAGGGTTCCAGTCGAGTGCGAGGGAGGAGGAAGGTTGATGAAGGCGTCTGCCAATGAACTAGGTTTTGGGATGCGTGTCGTGGCGTAGAAGTTCCCTCAGGAATGGAGTTCTTTCTTTGTAGACGAGCGAGAGGGTTTTGCGGACTATAGTTGCTTCTTCCCAAAACGAGTTCAGAGACGAGAGGAGTTCCCACGCCGAGTTGTTTCATCTCCCAAACGGAGTAACACGAAGCATACTGGCGTGAGGTAGAGTGGTAAAATGATGTATTTGAAAGATTTGGGTGTTACTTAAGTAAATAGTAAACTTTAGGTGTGAGATATGTAAATTAATAAGAATTGAGTGGTATGTATGTAAATCCCTAATTTTAAAAGGGAGCCTTTAGTTAATAAAATTTAGCTAAAGGAGCTTTTTTATAAAAAAATTTAAAGGAGCAAAAACGTGAATAGTATTCACGTTTTCAGAAAACGTGATTACTATTCACGTTTTCTAATTTTCTATTTCTTTTAACTTTTTTAAATAAGAATATATGATAGAATTTTAACTATATTAAATCAACGTATTTAAAATATATAAATAACTTAAGATTATTATTTATCATTTTTAATTTTATGAAAATATATAAAATAATATTAATTTTAAATAGTAAGTTTAAAATAATTTGAAATAGATAATTTAAAATTAACTTATGATATTTTTTTGAATCTTAAAATAATTACTTAAAAACTTTATATTGATAAATAATACTATAATTTTATTAATTTATATTTTATTTAGAAATAAGATTAATTTTATTAATCGAATTTTAACTTAGGAATTTTAATAATTTAAAAAAAATCTTATTAATTTATATTATTTGGTGTTTTCATTCTAGAATATATTTTTGTTTTAAAATTTAAATTTCTAATGAATCAGTGGAATTTATTTATTAAAATTTTTAAAATATTTTATGTACAATTTAAAAAAAAAACTTATCTCCTATATTTTTATATATTAATAAAAGTCTGCATTTTAATTTTTATTTTATTTAATAAGTTATTATATATATATTAATTATATTTACTTATTATGTATATAACGCAAATAAAAAAATTAACTAATTAATAAGTATAATTATATAATATGCATATCAAACAATAACTTATTAAATAAAATTATTAATAAAATGTATATATTTTTAGTTTTTTAATTTATTAAAAACACGAGAGATAATTTTAATTTTTCTAATTTAAAATAAACTTTTGAAAAATTAAATTAAATTATTTAAATTTTTTTCTTGTTCATTAGAAATTAAAATTTTGAAACAAAAAATACATTACATATGAAAACACTATTTATAATAAATTAATAAGATTTCTTTAAAATTTATAAGAATGTCTAAGTTAAAATTAGTTTTTAACTAATATTAATTAATCTTCTTTATAAAAAAAGCATTAATTAATATATTTATAATATTATTTCTCAGAATAAAACTATTTTAATAATTATTTTAAGATTCAGAAAATGTCATAAATTATTTTAAATTATCTATTTATAATTATTTTAATTTACTATTTAATTTAAATTTTATTCTATAGATTTTTTTATAAAATTTTAAAAATAAATCGAAATCATATAATTTTCTAATTAAATACATTTAATTATTTATTATTATTTTATATGTTTAAACATTCAATAAAATATTATTATTAAAAGTTAAAAAAATAGAAAATTAGACATGAATAGTAATCAGGTTTTCTGCAAACGTGATTACTATTCACGTTTTCAGAATTTTTTATTTTTATTTATTTATTTATTTTGTTTTGAAAACGTGGATGCAATTTACTTTTTTGCTCCTTTTAAATTTCTTTTTAGAATGCTCCTTTTGCTAAATTTTATTAATTATGTGCTCCTTTTAAAATTATCTTTTTTTTATAATTTTTTATAGAGAAATTCTTTGATCATTTTGACTAAAAAACATTCTTCCAGATGGTTTACTTAATCAAATGATATTCTTAAACATCTTTGATATGACACTTAAATCCTACAATCACGAATCTTGATGTGCAAGTTGATCCCAGTTACTATGAGATCAAGACTTAAAATATCATTGAAAACTTTGGGATATGAGTTAAATCCCTAAATAGTTCTTAAACATTAGTGTTTATAATCAATCGGCGTCTTGGCATGGATCTAACAAGCCTAAGATCTTCTAATTCGATTTCATTTGAGCATTCAAATACACAAAATACATCGATGATCAGGGAATCATTTTGAGTCGTCCAGATGAAGGAGTTCGGATTTTATGTATTTGCGAAATAAATCATCCTCTAATCCATAAATAACATCAATCTTCACATGAGGAGGCGAGGAAGAGAGCTCTAAAGCTTGAAAATCGCCCAAGCATAATCGTGCCACACTTTCTTGACCAATCGCCGGCCATCATGCCGACTCGTCGGCCAGTCACCCACACGACCATCTGCCATCTCCGGTCACCCCAAACGGATCGCCATCATTCGCCGCCCCATTGTTCACCATAATCTACTACCACTAACAATTTACTCCTATACTATACAACTATTGTTGCTTGATTTTGGGATTTCCATTATTAGTCCTTCTCATTTATAATTTTGTAATCCCGTTATCGGAGAATTTTGTACTCACGAAATAGATACATAGTGGAAGATTTTTTTCGAGCCGATTTTTCCCCTCTTTTGAGATTTTTCACATAAAATTTAGTTTTATTATTAATTCTTCGCTCGTGTGTGTGTTGACTCGATAAAACTAAGAACTTTACTCTATGGCGATTTCATAGCATGCAACAATCTTAATGTCTTAATAATGTCGGTTGAGGATTTAGTAAATCCATTGATGCCGTCAAATCCGATAAATCCGAAATCGGATAAATTGATTTCTTAAATCCACCGATTCATTTAACGTTACAGATCGGCGTAGCGGTATTCTGTTTCTTCGCTCACAACAACAGATGTTTCCGTTCTCTTCCTCCCAAAGCTTCCCTAGCTTGCATCGCCTCTCTCGGTAGATTGCTACAAGTAAGTTCGTTCTTCTTATCTGGCTGCATCGTGCTTCTTTTCCTGTTTTTTTTGTTGAGATAGGTTTGGTTCCTTGTTTTTCTTTTCTGCCTGTGAAACATGTAAATCCTAATCTAGTTGAACATTTGAACACTCAAAACCTCTATCTCGTCCCATTATTCACCTAATAAATAGTATCAAGCTTCACACTGCCTCTCAATTCCCCTATTCCTCTCGTCCGAATCTGCAGCAGCTACCATCCCCAACCGACGCCCCTAACTCCATCAGCCTTGCAGGACTGTTTACTCCAAGCCACAATCTACCCTCACTTCCTTCAGCCTACATATATGTGTTGTTTTGGAGATCATTTTTTTGTGGCTTCGAGTTGTGTTACTGCAGTTCGTATCCATTAATTGTGGGAATGAAATTCTTCTATCTTTAGATGCTTTGCTAAGTCCTTTGCTTCTGTGTATCAGGTAATATGTGAGGGAAGGAGAAAAGTAAAGGGGAATATTATTTATTTCTTTTTTTTGTGAGAGGAGTTGGGTCCAGTGTTCTTTGTAGGGGAGAAAAAACAGACATGAACTGAGGTGGAAAGGCAGAAATGGATTGCGAAGGATTAAGTCAAGTTCTTGATTGAACTTCTTTGATGGAGAAGAGAGATTTGAAGAAAGCTACTGAGATAATGCAAAAAAAAAAAAAAAAAATTTTAGAAAAATCATGTAACGATTACAATCAATTTGCATTGATTTCAATAGGACAATTTCTACTCAAAGTACAATGTTTGCATTGATCTCTATTTATAGGTTACGATTACAATCAGTGTGTTATTGTATTAACCATGTTAAATAATTACATAAAAAATATTGCATTTAAATTCAATGTAGTTAACTGTGTAGCAGACGAGTTTGTTGAGAACTTCGGACGAGTTTTGAATCGAGGATACATATTTTGGCAAATTCGTATAGTTGATTGGTAGTAGAAACCTTTGGGTGAGTTATGAATTGAGGATATGTGTTTTGACAAATTATTTTGGCGAGGAACCTTGGGCCAGTAATTGGGTATTGTGTGTAATTAATCAAGTTTTTTGTGCAAATAATCTCAGCAAGTAAATGACTTTGAGTCATTTAGAATTTGTAATAGTGCAAGGATTAAATAAGAGTTGATTTTAGGCGACTTAATGAAATTTAGCTTTGGATTCAATTTAGGTTACACATATTTTGAATTCAAGTGCCATACAAGTGCCATATATGCAGATTGAATTCAATTTAGGTTACACATCTAAAATATGCCATACAAGTGCCAGATTGAATTCAATTAAGGATTAAATGTGTGTAACCTAAATTGAATTCAAGTGCCATATAAGTGCCAGATATGCTTACATTCTGATCTTGCACCTTTTGCTTGCTTGTTGAGTTCCAATTTTCTGTATTAACTATGCATCTGACAACTCAATGCAGCTTGACAATAATAGCTTTTAGATTGCAATTTTGGGCAAGTAAATTGCAGTAGCTTTTCAGATTGCAAGTTTGATTCAAAATTATATTATCTAGAACAACAATGATTGTGATTTTACTTTTATTTTTGTCATTTGTTTAGATCACAAATAACTTATGACCGCATCAAAATATCATCAAAACAATAGTTAATGCAATTTATGAACTTATTTAAATTAGTCAATAAACTGAACAAGTGACAACTGTTAATAACATAGCTTTACATGTTAAATATTAGTAAACGTGTAAACTGACATTCCACTCTCGATCACGCTTAGTTTTAGATATACGAGATGTTTGAGATGATTAACGGTGACATTTAGTAAATCTATTTCATTTTAATATGCATATAATGTTGTCTGATAATTTATTCTAATTGCATAAAGTATTTCTTGAATTTTGTAAATATATCAAAATATGACTTCAGAGTTTCAAATCAAAAGAACAAAATACACTACAATATTTAGTGTCCTTAGTGTATTTAGATTTTATGAATATAGCAAATATATGACTTACTTAATTTTCAAAGCAAGAACACTAGAGATATGAGTATGTTTCTTTAAAATTGCTCGCATGATCTCAATATATTATTTCCTAAATAAATTTTTTGATTTTAAAATATATTCGTAATATTATCACAACATTTAGAAGCAAGCTCGCAGTTCAGTTGCTCAAGAAATTTATAAAATGCACTCGAAAAAATGAACTATACGATGTCGCGTTAAGGTCTTAGAAATTATTAATATTGATGATATGCATCGATCGTGAGTCAACGAATATCAAGTTTATTTGTCATAATCAAATACATCGAAAATAAGATATTTGTTATTCGTGTGGGACAATTTAATTTGAATAACATTATTCTACCAAAATAGCATCCTTTTTATTCATACCAAAATTTCAATTTTATTTGTATATATGAAAAGATTTTAATGGGGAAATTCAAAGACCATGCTTCCACAAGTTCTCACATTAATGTAGAGATGATTTACCAACTCATGACGAGAATACACGAAGCACTAGTAGAGTTCCTAAATGGCGAGAACATCATAACGTGGTCTTGAGACATACTCTAGAACAGTTTGTGCAGGGAAATATCAAGTGTAATAAGGAGAGACAAATGACATGAGGTAGTTTCCATATTAAATAGAAAATTGAGAACCAAATACACAACCACCATTATTATGACACGCTTATAAGAACATGAAAGCGACTTTCATATGTTATATCAACTAACTAATCGAGTGGATGGGGTTGGGATGAGACACTAATATACCACGCTAGATGAAATATGGGAAGAGGTGATTCGGTAAGTTAGTTTATTCACTCAAGATTTAGAGATCTATTTTGTTAAAACCGAAAAATCTAATGATGAATTTCATCTTATCAAAACAGAAAATTCCAAATTGCGACGCTTTAGGGAAACCCTTTCAACAAGTACCACATATTTGAAAAGATTTGTGGTGATAATGTTGCAATGGGTTCACAAGCACGCCAACACGAAGCAATACATCAAGAGGAGATATCAAATCAATCAACAGATAACTATGAGGTAGAGGTATCGATAATTTCATGTCTAGCCACGTAATTAATTTTGGTGAGGAGACAATAAGAAATAGGGGACTTTAGACTCACTTAGATCGCACTATTTATGATCAACCTAAGCCAAAGCCATCATTAGTGACAATAAGCAAAATCAATCAAGAGCTAAGAAACCAAAGGAGTAGGAAATATCTGATGAACATGCTTAATAAAAATGTTAAAAAATGCAAAAGAAATTGCTAAATTATGAACAAATATTTCCCATACACAATGGATGATTGTCCACTAAGCTATCTAGTATTCCTAACATCTCGACCGAGAGTATACTTGTCGTGATAGACGCCAAGGATTGCAGGATAATAAAGTTATACTAATGAGGTGGGAATGTGATTTGCTACGTGGATAGAACACATAGTAGAACAACTCATCCACACTTCTATGGATCGCCGGTATGGCTTTAGGTTGAATTGAGTAATCAATTTTATATTTAGGTTTTCTTATTATTCCAGTTAGTTGTACTTTTTTATGTCAAATCGTGAATGATGTGCTCCTTAATTTAGTGTAATTTTACTATTTTCTTATTTAAGTTTGATGTTCTATTTCTATAATCGTAATCCATGCATTTGTAATCTTGATGCAATTCCTTGAGAACGACTGTGTTGAACTATATGTGATCCGTATTTCATGTGATTTGACGCCTTATACTTTGGTTATATCACAAAAATATCATATAATGCTAAGAGGGTCGCCTGAGCCGCTTTGTTCTTTAATTGACAATTTCCTAGATGACCGATGCTATCAATGCCTTGCTTCTATCTATTATCGATGATGATGCTCAATCATCCAATGAACAAGATTACTTACTAGAGACTTATGTTTGATAGGCAATATACCGGGCATCAATACGCATTGATATTCTTAACATTCAACATTCTTACATTTGCTTTAGGTTACCAATGCAAGCATTCATATAGCTCGAGATCTTTTGGTCGCCAGGATTATTAACCCGACACAAGAAATATGATGACGAATAATTAGACATTTTTTAAGAGGTGTTGCACATGCTCATAGTTACATACAACTTTGTGAATTTTTCAACATTCATTGGAAACAGCTATGGCTACTTCAATCGTGTTGTAAGCTATCATTTCATTATCCTATGAGTTCATCAACATACCTCTAACACAAGATGATTGTCATTCATTTGTACTGTGGTAATCCCTAATTTTATCCATTTTTCAAGAATGCCATAGTGCAATCGACAACACATGTACCGTTGTTGCCAATTCATGATTGAATAGATATCGTAATGTAAAAGCATTCACTTCACAAAATATCATGACCGCTATTTCATTTGATCGTCAATTTGTATATCTAGCTTCGTTGGGAAGTATCTAGTAGATATGAGAGTTTTACGCAAGGAATGAGGTTTTCGTGTTCCACAAGGAAGTATTACTTAGTTGATTCAGTTACGCCAATACGATAAATTTATTGCACCGCTTTATGTTTTCGTTATCACTTAAGTGACTATAGGTACAACTCGTAGAGATATGTGGCCACAAGAGTTATTTAACCATCATCATGCACAACTACGTAATGTAGTGGAGAGAACTTTGGGATTTGGAAAGAAAGATTGTGTCTTGACTCACGCACAAATTTCCTTTGATGCAGGTGACATTGTAATTGCGCATGCGGTCCTACACAACTTTATTGGTCATTATCATGAAGATGATTATTACTTTAATATGTCTCAAGTAAATGCAACTTGATAGGGAATGAGCGATGACCATAGATGATGATGTTCCTAATGTGCATGCAACTATTGGCGAAAGAGTTCAAGGAGATGGTATGCGACATATAATAGCTACTACAATGTGAGAAGCACGAGTAAGAAAGTAGTTTTATACATTAAGAAAATATAACATTTGATTATATAGTTATAATATAATTTTTTCATATATACGAATTGGGGTGGAGTCATCACAACGCTTTGATATTATCAAGGAGTTGAAAAATTCAATTATATTATCAACAAAAAAATTTATTAGATCTAAATAATGTAACGCTTATTTATATTTTGTAATGAACATGATATCTTTATTAAATGATCAATTTTAATTTTAAAATTACATTCTTTTTTGATTTATTTTCATATTCTTTAAAATATTATTATTTAATTATAACAAACTTAAATCCTCAAAAAATTTATCAAACATTTTTCGGATTTAGAGATTTAATAAATGCTACCAAACACTTTTCAGATTTATGGGATTTACTAAATCATGTACCGGATTTACTAAATCCTACTTGAAATAAATCCAATCCGCTTTAAACACCCCTAGAAGAGAATTCCAAATTTGCTATTAATCATTATTACACATTAGAAAATCATGGTAGAATAAAACTTCACACTTTAGTTTTATTGGGAAATCTAACACATACATAGATAGTTGAAAAGAGAATAAGAAACTCCATAATTTTTATGTTAAAAAACCCCAAAAAAGAGGGGAAAAATTATGGCTTAAAAAAAATGTTCCACTATATATTTGTTTTGGAGTAGAGTTTAAGTCTTCCACGGAATTACAAGATTATATATGAGAAATTTTGATAATGAGATTTTCGTAATTATGTTACAGCAAGCAGAAGGGATCAGAACTTGTTGGTGACAACGCGACACTAAAGGCGATGACGCCAATGGTGGTGATGACGAACGAATTTCTAGCTCTCTCGCCTTTCCAAAGTTTGCTTCTAGCTCCTTTCTTCCTTCATGACAAGAATGTGATCATATTTATAGAATTTTGAGAGGTGTATTTTGGTCATTGTAGCCAAAATCTCAAAACACTCATCTGTATATTGATTCGCTTTGAGCATAGATAGTTTTTGATTTGATTGTTTAAATGATCTTTAATTTGAGTGATCTTAGGCTCATTGGATACTTCTCCTCGATCCGATTCAACTATAAGCAAGTCAAATTTGAAAGTCATTTGATCATCCGGTTAGTGTTTTGAAGTTTTCATATGTAACTTTGAGCTTGATTTGAGCTCATTTGGACTCGATTTGACCCATTCTAGTGTCATTGGACTCATCTCACCGAGTCATTTAATTTGATTGAATATATGCTTTAACTTGAAATCCATGCTTGATTTATAAATTTTAGAGGGATATATCATTCGCTTATTATTTTGAATGAAAAAATTCATTTCATACAAAAAATATATAAAATCACTTTAGGTAAAATTATTAGGATTTGTAATTATATATATTTTATATATCAAATTTATTTACTAATTAATTATTAATATTTATTTAATTTAATTTATTATATATATATTTTTTTTTTGAAAGAGGGGTCGTGGGTCTCCCTTTTTTTATGGGTGTCTTTGGCTTGAATGAGAGGGGGTCGTGAGCCTCACAATTTTTTTTAGTTTTTTTCTTTGCCTTTAGAGAGTGGGAGAGAGAGAGAGAGAGAGAGAGAGAGAGAGAGAGAGAGAGAGAGAGAGAGAGAGAGACGAAAAGATCTTTTTTAATAAAAATATAAGGAGTTTTTTTAAAATGAGAGATGTGAAGAGTATTTATTTATTTATTTAATGAGAAATGTGAAGAATTTTTTTTAATTTAAAATATCAATTCTTCTCTCTCTCTCTCTCTCAAAGAGAGAGAGAGAGAGAGAGAGAGAAATTTTTTTAATAAATGAGGAATGTGAAGAGTTTTCTTCTTCTTTTTTATTATTTTTAAAAGAATATGAAGAGTTTGATTTTAATTTTTAAATAATTTAAAGAGTCATTTTTCTAGTATAAATACCCCTCAAGGTAAAAAAAATTCACACCTTACTTCTTTAAATTTTTTTTTTGTGATATCCTCCATTGACCTATATAATCTGTCGATCCCCTCAGACTTCGCTCTCGATCTGGGGTTTCCAACTGTTGGCGTAGCACACCGAATTTAGGCTCCAGGTGTTTCTACTTTTTCTCTTTGGTAGTCTCCATTAACCTATATAATGATGTCCCTCACAGCTCTAGTTCTTCCCGATCTCGGGATTCTAACCGACTTGTTAGCACACACATCCCAAATTGACTCCAATGTGCTTTTTTCTCTTTGGTAGCCTCCACTAACTTGTATAACGATGTCGACCCCTTGCACTCAATTCTCTCGATCTGGTTTTAACGACCTAGTTAAAGCGATTCCACCAATGTGCTTCAGTAGCTTCACTAAATCAGTATAATGGTGCCGACCTCAGAGGCTCCATCCCGACCAAGCAACATCCCACATCCCAAATTTACTCTCGGTTTGGTAGCCTCCACGAACCTCAGATAGGCCGACCCCTCGCAAGCTCCAGTTCTCCCGATCTTGGGGTTTTCAACCGACTTGTTACAGATCCCAATTCATGCTCCAGTGTACTTCCGCTTTCTTCTCTTTGGTAGGCTCTACTAACCTATATAACGGTGGAGACCCTCAGGCTCAGCTTCTCCACCTCCTGGTTTCCAACCGACTTGGTTGGCGATCCCACTGACTCTAGTGTGCTTCCACTTTCTTTTCTTTGGTAGCCTCCACTAACTCAGTATAATGATGTCACCCCCCGCAGGCTTTAGTTCTCTGATCTCGTTTCCAACCGAGGCTTGACCTTATTTTTAGAATGAGTTCTCAACCTCTCCATCTCGACATAAGACTCCTTTAGACACTAAGAGTTCTTTAGTCTTAAGACACTTTTAGTGATTAGGTGAACACTCAATCTAACCCTAGAGATTTAGAAGAGTTAGCCATAAGAATAGGTCATGCCTTAGGGTGTTAGGAAAACTTGTCTACCCTATAGCTTGAACCAAATCCTTACTTCATTCTTTCAAGTCAAACTTCAAAATCAAATCAACTTCAAATCCAAATCAACTCCAAGCTCAAACAAACTTCAAATTCAAATCAATTCCAAATTGAATCAACTTCAAATCCAAATCAACTCCAAACTCAAACAAACTTCAAATTCAAATCAATTCAAAATTCAAAATCAACTTCAAATCCAAATCAACTTCAAATTCAAATCAACTTCAACTCCAAACTAACTTCAAACTCAAATCAAATTCCAAATGATTGAAACCCATGATTGAATTCCAAATCAAATTTCAAATCAATCCCAACTTAATTGATTTTCTCAAACCTTAAATTAATTCCAATGAATTTTCCAAATCATGAATCAATTTCAAATGATTGAAACCCATGATTGAATTCCAAATTCGAAATCTTCCTAAGTCACTTTGATTTCATCTTATGGACTTAGCTTAAATCAAATCCAAATCAGTTCAAATTCAAAAGATTTTCTCATAACCCATTTATATTCTCATTTATATTCACAAATATAAATGAAATATAAATTCAAATATTCAAAACCAAATTCAAAACTCAAATCCAAATATAACATAAAACCAACTTATACCCTTTCAAGTCAAATTCTTGAACTTAACCAAATCAAACTCAAATCAATCCAAACCCTTGGATTTTTTCATGATTGAATCAATCCTTCAATTATGAATCCAAATATAAACACAAACTTCAATCATCAAACCAAAACTAAATTCAAAACTCAAATCCAAATCAAACCCATGTTCATCCTTTGAACTTGAAATTATCAAATGCATCAAAACCTATTTGACTCCAAATTACTTGCAAATGGATTTATATTTTAATCATAAGTCCGTATGAGTTCAACTAAACTTGAATCAAGCCTTGATCAAGTCAATTGACCACCTTAGGCTCACTTTCCAAAGTGACCTGCAAAACACCTTTTGAGCCAAATTTAATCATACCCAAATTGGATTGAACTAAGCCCATCTAAGCCTCACATTGTGAGCAAAAAATCATCATAAGAAGATCAATCACTCAAATTGTCAAATCAAGTCAAACCTAGCCTTTGACCAAGTCAACTTTGACCTAAATGAAACCTAAACTAGCCAAAATCCATCATAGGCCAAATTGATTAAAATCATTGATCAAACCCAATCCATGATCAATGTTTGAACTTGACCAAGTCATCATTTGAGCCAAACCCAAATTGGCCACTTGACCCAAGTTGACCCAACTTGACTTAAAAAAGTCAAAATGGGTCAAATCTTGATCTATGCCAAATCAATTGCAACCAATGGGTCAAGTTCATTCTAAATCATTTGTTGAACTTGTCCAAAGCCTCAATTGGCCAATAAGATCTAACCTCCCAATTGACCATGAACCCAACTTGACCTAAAAGGTCAAATCAAGTCAAAATCAAATCAAACTAAAATTGATTGAAACCAAAGCTTGCAAAATATTTCAAATGACCAACCAAACATAAACCAACCCATGACCTAACCCAATTGAGTCAAATGGTTCAAATTGGTCAACTTGACCCATTTGACCTAAGTGAATTCAAATGAACCAAATCAAATATAAATCAAATTGAACCAAACCAATGATGCCAAATCACTCCAAATTGCCATATGAACTTCCAATCCATGATTTGACCTTTTGACCAATTGGTCAACTTGACTAAGTTGACCCATTTTGACCTAAATAGGTCAACATGAGCCAAATGATATCAAATCAACACCAATTCCATCAAAAATTAGCACAACCCATTTTTCAATTATTCCAAATTTGTCCAAATTAAAATCAAAGCTAAATGATCATTTTACCCCAGTCAAAGGGTAACCTATGGCCAATTTCACTTAGAATTTGATCAAATCTTTTCATGGTCACTTGACACCTTCTTAGTGGGCCAAATGGACATTAATGAGAGTGGTGCACATGACCCAATGGCTTTGTGTTAGCCAAACCCAACCCAAAGCAAAACTACCACCCAATGAAAAATTCTCCATATGGAATCACTCCCACACTCATTTTAGCACATGGGCAACTCATCCACTACCCTCCTCCGCCAAAACCAATCACATGGCACCCCTAATAGCCTAATAAACCCATTCCATGTGATCAATTTGGTCAAAAGAAAGGAAGCTCACCAATCGCCTGATCCAAGTGGGGAGACATACTCCCTAATTCCATTCGCTAACATGACTTGTTGTCGATTGAGTCCTAGGAACTCGAGGAAGCATTGCCAAGCTCTCCCAATGTCTCCCAAGCTCGATTGAATTCTCCATTTTTGCCTTTAAGCCAAAAAATAGGGAGGCTAAGGAGATTTCCAACTTAGCCAATTCCATAGAAGTTCAATTCCTCTTGCAAGCACCATCAGGACCCAGTGAGCTCACCCAAATCAAATCCCAAGCAATCAAGCCATGGGAAGGAGGAGCTAGACCAAAGCCTCAAGCCATTGAAGCTTTCTTTGGTTAATAAGAAGATCCACTCCATCTCAAGCCTTCAAACCTTCAACGTGGCTTGCCTCCACTGGGACAAGCTACCTCGATGTTTGGGAGCCGGATAGCCTCCGAGGTATGCCTCAAAATCGAGCTTAGGAAGAATTTTCTTTGGTCATTTGTGAAGGGAACTTTAATTCCAATAAAATTGATGGTTGGATGTCTTTCTTCTTACTTCTTGATGGTGTGGGTTGAATCTACCCAATCCGAGGTCAAGTGAGCTCGGATCAAGCCATGGAGGATGGACGACCTCCATCTCCCAGTGAAAGGGGTGGATGAATCATGGACGTCCATCCCGTGTGTTTTGGATGGTCAGATTAATCGATTAGATCCGATCATTTTATCCCTTTAGAAATAGCGGGTTTGATCCCGATTATTTGATCGGACGATCCAAGGAGAAAACACATAAGACCGTCTACGCGACATAGGTTGTGACAACTTAAATAACCAACCCTCATGTTAATGCGGAAAGCGCACATCGCCCGTCCATGTGGTGTTGACGGATTAGTTAATTAATTAGGCTTCCTAATTACCTAATAATCACGTAAACTTCAAAAATACATAACTAAATATAGAAAAATCGAAAAATATAAATGATGGCTCATTTTAAAGATAATCCAGGAGGAATAATAATATAAAATTATTTCTAATTGATTTTGAATAGTGAATTTTCCTTAATTAGGATTTATTTCAAATCTTAATAACCCTAATTACTCCTAATCATTTCATTAATTAATTCCAAACTTCTCAAACATATTTTGGGGATGACCTTTACCTCTCCTAATTTTCTTAGATTTTATTAATGAGTTAATTAGAAAAATCAATTAATGAATCCCTAATCACTCTCTTAATGCAATTAAGAGCATTAAGCATGTGAACAGTGGTTTAATAATTTAATTAAGATAATTAAACATTGTTTAAGTGATTAGGAGGATTATGGAATAATTTTGAAATATTTTTTTAAGTTATTCTCTAAACCCCTTTCTTCCTTAATCCAAACCTAATTAAGGGTTAATCCACTAATAATCTTCTTAATTAGCTTAATCAATTTTTAAAATCAATCAACTTAATCAATCCTTTGTGTAGATCCTTAGGTGTTCAAAAGCCTAAGGTAAATTTAAGGAAATCATTGTTAAACATTTTAATGTCTTCCATAACGGATTTACAAGATTATATGTGAGAAAACTCCATAATTTTACGCCAAAAATCATATGATATATTAAAACTTCACACCTTAGCTTTGTTAGAAAATTTAGAACATACACGATAGTTGAAAAGAGAATAAGAAACTCTATAATTTTTGGGTGGAAAACCCCAAAAAAGTGGGGAAAATTACGGCTTAGCCTAGTAAAATGTTCGACTATATATCCGCTTTGGAGTGTGAGTTTAAGTCTCCGACAAATTATAAGATTATGTGTGAGGAATTTTGATAATGAAAATTCGAATCATGTTACAACAATTATGCAAAGGGTAGTTAGACCTAATGGTTGTTGGTGACGAACGACTAACAGCGATCGGCGATAACGCTGATGACGAACTTGAACTTCTAGCTCTCTTAGCTTTCTCCCAAGTTCGTTTCTAGCTCCTTCCCCTTCATGACAAGAATGAGGTCATATTTATAGGATTTTAAGAGGGCATTTTGGTCATTGTAGCTAAAATCTCTAACACTCTCTCTGATGGTGTATATTGATTCGCTTGATCATAGCTAGTTTTTTTGGTGATTTGAACATTCAAACGATCTTTGATTTGAGTGATCTTAGACTGTTGGATTCGCCTCCCTGAGCCACACCCGATTATAAGCAAGTCAAATTTGGAAGTCATTTGATTATCCAATGAGTGTTTCAAAGTTTTTATATGTAGCTTTTGGGCTTGATTTGAGCTCATTTGGAATCGAATGACTTAAGTATTGGACTCATCTCATGAGTCGCTTAATTTGATTGAATATATACTTTAATTTGAAATCCATGCTTGATTTATAAATTTAGAGGGATATATCATTCGCTTATTTTTGGATAAAAAACTCATTTCATATAAAAATATATAAAATCACTTTAGGTAAAAATCATTAGATTTGTTATTATATATATTTTATGTATCAAATTTATTTACTAACTAATTATTAATATTTATTTAATTTATTTTATTATATATATATATATATGTATTTTTTTTAAAGAGGGGTGGGTCTCCCAATTTCCTTTTTTTTATGGGTGTCGCTGGCTTGAATGAGACGGTCGTGGCCCCACTAATTTTATAAATTTTTTCTTTGCCAGAGAGAGAGAGAGAGAGAGAGAGAGAGAGAGAGAGAGAGACAGAAAGACATTTTTTTTAATGATCTTCATATTTCTTAAATCAAATCAAACTCAAAAAAAAAATTCTTTAAACAACTTTGATTCACTTTAAATGATCTTATTTTATAGGATTGTCTTTAGTAAGGTGAATGAAATTACATGCTTACATCACTTTATTTCTTTCTAAGCATGCTAAATATTGTGTGCCATATGAAATAATGCATTCATGTCTTTTGAAAAATAATATTAAAATGAAGTATTTTTTTATGTCAAATTGTATGTTTTGGCTAAAGTAAGAATATGAATGACTATTATCACTATAAAATCTAAAATTATTTTTAAAACCTATAAATCAAAGATTAAATGAAAGGTATGCTACTTATAATTACTTATAAGCTTGCATGTGAGTATAATATGTGCATTATGCTTTTTTTCTTCTCTTTTAACATAGTTTTGAATAAGATTTGCAAAGTGTATAGTTCATTTGAAAAGAACACAACACTTACTTAAATATATTCCTATTCATTCTTATGTTATCATATAAGAAGGACCTTCACATTTGTACATATAAATTAACCAACCAATAAATCAAACAAACAAACATAAACTTTTTGCATAATTCTTTTTCATTCAATTCTTTTTGTACATGCACATGCATTTAAGAAAAGTGGTATATTAGTTTGGACATCCCGGGATTACGAGGCTTTTAAGTAGCCCTAAGAAAGTCTTGTTCCTTATACCCTAGTGTAGAAAATAATGGTGTCAGTACTCACTTATGTTTTTCATACATGTAAATGTGCATATGAATAATAGATAAAATAATCCCTCTCTTTTCTACTTAACAAAGTCATGTATCATAAAATATCCAAATTTTCTTAAGCAATATCTCTTAGCATTCATCATTAAGGTGTGCTAACATTTCCATTTGCATGTATAGATATATTTAGGATTCATCCATATGCATATTACACATGTTAGAAATATATAAAGAGTTGTGTGTTTTGTGATAGTAATTCACTTTAATTAATCATAAATTACCTTTCTTATTTGAATAGGTTTATTTAGAGCAAATCTAAACTTAGGATTAATTAAAACACATAATAAAATATTCACTAAAGAAAAATCACTAATAAATCTACCTTAAAGTTACTTAAGGTAGAGGAAGAGAAGTTCTCTTCTCTTTCTCTCTATTTACAACACTTAGTAATTAAGTGTAGGTTCATTCAAACCAAATCAAATCATCAAATAAAATTGATAAATCAACTAAATCACTTAAATGAAATCACCCTCTAAGTTGAACCTCTCACACTTAGAAAACTCTAACCTTAAAGCTCTACAAGACATACCACACAAGCCTTAAATGACACACATTAGGCTAAGTCACCGCTTATAGTCCTATATTGTGGTTTGATGCTGATTTTATTTTATGATGTGATGTTTTAGTCCGGATGTTAGGGTATGTGCGTAAACTGAATGGTAGGATGATCTTAGTCTAATCATTGTCTTAGGAGATTGTGCTTAAGGGACGCTATAATAAAAATATAAATGCTTTTGTGCAAATTGCTTATACCCCAAGCATAATCCAAAATAGGCGTGGACTTGATTACCCATGTGTGGGGTGCTAAGTCTAATTTATTCATATATATGCTTGATTATGTGGTTTGTTTACCTAATATCTATTTTGCGGTTTTAGTTAGATTTACTTTTCCTAATTTCATGTAATTTTGCAAATTAGGATTTATAATGAATGTTATGGGGATTAAGATGAATATTGGTCATAAGAATATGTCTTATGTACCATGTGAAGCCTTTGGGGCAACCACATTCCAACCAACCAAAAGAAAAAAAGAAGAAATAAGAAAGAAGTAAGAAGAAAGAAAAGAAGAAAAGAAGAAATGAAGAAATGAAGAATGAAGACCCCATAACATGAATTCCTTCTTAATTGTAATTAATTCATTTTTAATCCAGTTGTATAAGGGTAGAGCTCATACCCAATTTATTTTGGTTTATGCAAGGAGCCCCACCACAAAAGCCTCTTATTCTTTTATGCTAGCTTTATAAATTGTTTGGTGTTTGTTTAGCTTGTGCATTAAGAAAACTGTTGTACTTCGTTCAGTTACGTATTGCTATTCTTTGGATGCGATTAGGCTCTTAGGAAAATAAATTTTCTATCAACTAATCAACTCAAAATTAAAATAAACAACTCATAACCTCACATAAAGCCTATGTTATAAAACAAGATAAAAGATTTAGCAACCCATTAGTAGATGTTTTATGTATTTTTCACATGCATAAAAATCATCTTGTTTCACTCTTATTACGGAGGGCTTCCACCTTTGCCAGAATTTTTGACCTTTGAGAGCCATGGTGGAAACACACCTCCTTTCTTACTTATTTAGCCCATAATAATTTGTCATGCATTAGGCATATGAATCCCATAGCTTATGTCAAATCAATTATCCCAAAATGAAAATAAAACATAACAAAAGTTTACATTAGATTTAAGTCATTAATCATGACCTACATGATCTAGTCTCTTAGGGAGTGTGTTTAAGGATTTAGCCTCTTTATAAATAAACAATAGCTAGCTATCTTGCAAAAGCATATAACTTGCCTACATATATTTAAAATCGTAGGAGTAGTTGGTTGGCACCCGTGGTTATAAGTCAAATAGTCGTGGTTTATCCTCTCTTATGGAGGTAAACCAAATACCCATTTTGCTCTAGATTTAGTCATGCTTGCCCACGACAAAGCTCTCCCTAGATTTAGGTTGAGGTTGCTACTTCCCTTTGCTACAAGCATAAATCCTCACCTCTTAGGCATTTCCATGATCTTGTGTCATGGAATTGTAAGCCCTAGATTTCTAGTAAAATTCAACTCAAAAAATAAATCACTTCAATTTCAAAAATATAAAGCCCATATGATAGTTTGGGATGCTTATTAGGCTTCCTAGTATCATAAGCATCCCTACTTATCTTCCTTTGGTTTTGATAATAACTCCCTCTCTTGATCAATCCCACTTGATCTTCTAAAATAAATCAATTGATTGATAGCCATATCTTTGCAATCTTTGGAGACAATCATTCATCTTAATCGAGAGTATTCTTAAGGATCTCACTTTTAGGATGTAATTAACTATGAGGGCTTGCCTTAAGGAACTATTGACTTCATTTTTAGAATCGATCTCAACACCTCCATCTTAGGCATAAGATTGTTCTTGAACTTTAAGAGCTCCTTAGTCTTAAGACACATCTAGTGATTAGGTGGACACTCCCATAACCTTAGAAGACTTAGAAGAGATAGTTATATGAATAGGTCATGCCTTAGGGTGTTAGGAAAACCCTTAGCTTAAATCATTCCTCATTTTCTTTCCTTCAAGTTAAACTCCAAATCAATCTTAATTAATTTTCTCCAAACTCAATTCAATTCCATGATTTAAATCCATGATTGAAAGACATGATTGAAACCCATGATCAAAATCCACAAAATCCAAGTCCAAATTTTCTAAGTCCTTAATTTTCCTTAAGGACTTAACCAAATATGATAAAACCTATTCAAATCTTTGAGATTTCTCACGATCCATCTATATTCTCATTTATATTCACATATAAATAAAATATAAATGCAAATCAATCCAATAAAATTCAAAATCCCAAAAGAATTCATAAAATTTCTTAAGTTCCTTTAATTTTCCATTAAAGGACTTAGCCAAAATCAACTCTAAACCTTGATCAAATCAATTCAAATCTTTGAAATTTTCTCAAAACTTATTTATATCCTCATTTATATTCTCATATATAAATGAAATATAAATATAAATCAATCAAATTAAAGGCAAAATTAAATTCCAAATTTAAAATCCTTGAAATTCCCTTTAATGGATCAATCTAAACTTTGATCAAATCACCTCAAACTCATGGGATTTTCTCAAAACTTTGTATTCTCATTTATGTTCTCTATATAAATGAAATATAAATATAAATCAATCAAATCCAATTAAAAAAAAATAAATTTCAAATTTAAATTACCTTAAATCCTTTAAATTCCATTTAATGGATTTATCCCAAATCATGATTAAACTCTTTCAAATTCTTGAAATTTTCTCATGATCAATTTATACATTCATTTATATTCACATATATAATTTCAAACAATCAAAATTAACTCCAAAATTAAAACTCAATCCATTCAAATCAAATCTAAGCCTTTCAAGCCAAAATCTTGAACTTAGCCAAATCAATTTCAAATCAAGCCAAACTCTTGATTTTTCTCATGATTCAATCAATCCTACAATTATGAGCTCATATATAAATCCAAACTCAATCAAACAATCAAAACTCAAATCAAAATCAAACCAAAACCCCTTTCATATTCTTCCTTTGAATATGAAATTTTCAATGGATCAAAATTCATTTGACTTCAAATCTTGTAAATAAATTTATATTTCAATCATAAGTCCATATACAAGATCAATCAACTTCAAATCAAGCTTTGACCAAGCCATTTGATCCACTTAGGCTCACTTGACCCAAAGTGACCTAAAGTACTCTTATAATCCAACTTTTGATCCTAACCAAATTGGATTGAACCAAACTCATATTTCTTCTCATCATGATCAACAATCATCATGGGATGATCAATCAATCAAATTGGGTCAAACCAAGTCAAACCTGGGTTGACCAAGTCAACCAACTAAATGAAACCCAACATAGCCAAAATCCATTAGGCCAAATTTTGAAACCATTGATTGAAATTCATTCATGACCCATGTTTGAACTTGACCAAGTCAACCTTTGAGCCTAACCTAGCCCAATTGGCCCACTTGACCCAAATGACCCATTTTGACCTAAAGGGCAAAATGTGTCAAAACTTGATCTAAGCCAAATTGATCCAAACCAATGGGTTAAGTTCATTCCAAATCACTTGTTGAACTTGACCAAAGCCTCAATTGGCCAACTAGAAACCTAATCCAATTGATCTTAGACCAAACATGACCTAAATGGGTCACCAAAATTAAACTTAACCAAAATTGATTGGAAACAAAGATACAAATCCACTTCATATGACTAATCAAACCAAAACCTACCTACCAAATAGGTCAAATGAGTCAAATGGGTCAAATGGGTCAACTTGACCCATTTGACCTAAATGAATCATATGAGCCAAAACCAAATCTAATCAAATTGAACCAAACAAAGGCACACAAAAATATTTCAAATGGTCATATGAACTTGACCCAACCCTTGGTTTGACCCAATTTGACCTATTGTCAACTTGACCCAAGTTGACCCATTTTGACCTAAATGGGTCAACATGAGCCAAACCCTATCAAATGGATTCCAAATTTATTGAAACTTGGCCCAACCTATTTTCTCAACATACCAAACATACCCAAAAAAAATAGCAAAATGACCACTTTACCCTAGACCATAGAACAAATTTTGGCCTAGCCCATGAATTTTGGTCATACCCTCATCACACTTGAGGCTTTCTAAAGCTCAAGGGACTTAGTGATGAGTGGTGCACCAATCCAATGGGTTTGGGTCAACCCATTTGACCCATGGACCAAACCCATAGCCTTGAGTGAAATTCCAAATTCCCAAGCTCAATTGGATGCACATGGGAGTTAGCATTCCACTCAGCCAAACCAACCATGTGCATTGCTCAACCACCTAAACAACCAATCCCATAGTGTTAATTAGATCAAAATGGAAAGTTCATTGTGGTCGTCCATTCCATGGGGAGATATACTCCCCTAATCCACTAAAATTTAAATAGACTCATGCTGAATGAGCCAGGAACTCTTCTTGATCACCCAGCTTTTAACCACAAGCCAAAATTATCTCCCAAGCATCCCAGTTCCACTTTGAAGAACTCAATTCAATCAAAAGAGATCAAGAGGGTTGGTCCACCCATTCATCCACTCAACCTCAGACCTTGGAACATGTGGGGCTTCTGTCTAGATGAAGCTACCTCATCGTCGAAAATGGTGATCACCTCCAGAGGTTAGTGATTTTGACCACTTAGGTGGTGTTGGTCCTTTGTGAAAGAATTTTTTGTATGTGAAATCCACATTGGATTGGCCTCTAGTCCTTTAGATGGTGTGGGTTGAGTCTTAAATGAATCTATGCTAGATCGGGCTGGATCTCCCCTTGGATCATGGGCCTCCATTGGTCCTCGGGGAAGAACTTGGATCTCAATCCATCCATGCATTTTAGATGGGCCGGTTGAGATTATTATATTTTAGAAATTAATTCTCCTTTAAAATTGTGGGTGTATTTTGATTCGATGAGTGTAATGCGCCTCCTCGGCCTCCTTGATGTGATATTTAAATGGGTAGCTCATGGCAGATGCGTGTAAAGCGTGAACCTTGCCGCATCGTGTTGTGAGCTAATTATTAGGATTAGTTAGGGATTATTATTAATTCTTAATTAATTATGACTTCTAAAATCATAACTCCTTCAAGAAAAATTAGAAAAAAAATATAAGGAAAATGCTATGAAGATAATTTCATCTAGAATATTTTAAAAATGTTTTCAATGAATTTGAAATTCCCTTTTCTCAAATTTGGGTTTCTTTGGGAATGTGATTTAGTACTCTAATTAAGTTGATTGATCTCAAATTTCTAGGGTTCATTTTAGATGACCTTTGCCTCCCCTAATTTTCTTGAGATTTATTGAGATCTTAATTGGGAAAATTGCTATTTCATTCCTAATTACCCCTTCATGTAATTAAGGGTAATTAAGGGTGTGATTAGTGGTTACCCTGATTAAGTTTGATTAAGATCAAGTCTAGTGAATAGGAATTTTATGGAATAATTTTGTGACATTTCTCCTAAGCTATTCCTAAACCCCTTTTCTTTCCTTAATCCCCTCTTAATGTTATTCATTAATTATCCCTTTAAATAATTTTCAAAATTCTAAAAGTTCCATAACTTAATTAATCTACCTTGGGTAGATTCTTATGTGTTTAATAGCTTAAGTTCAATTAGAAAATTATAACCCCTTTCATAAGTGTGAAAGGGTGTTTTAAAGTACTTAAGCTAAAACCCTTAGCTTAATTAACTTTTAATTGTGCCAAATTGCATTAGGCCTTTTCATTATTAGGTGCATTGCAAATTTAAATACATTATGTATTTTATGTCATCTCATTGGCTCATAATTACTTAGTTAATTTTTCTAAGGTGGTATAGGTAAGGGTTAATTAAGCCACTTAATTCATACCTAACCTAATCAATGCATAAAAAAATGGATCTAATGAATTAAAAATTTAAAAAATCCAAAACATATGTGGGAATGGGTTAGGAACAAACTCATCTCACATTTTCAAAATTAAATCAAACTTCAAACAAACAAAAATCATTTTAAAAAATCACTTTGATTTATTCTAAATTTTCTTATTCTTAAGAATGTCTTTAGATTTAAGTAAAGTGAGTTTGTTTACATGCTTTCATTGCTTTATATATTTCTCAACATGTTAAATTATATGCCATGTGATTCATGCATCCATAATTTCATGTTTTCAAAATTTAAAATGAAATTGTTTACTTTATGTCAAATGTGCATGTGTTGGCTAAAGTAAATATGAGTGGCTATTATCACTACTAAATTCAAATTATTTTCAAAACCTATAAATAAAACATCAAATTTGAAAGTATGTTATTCTTATAATTTAATTATAAGCTTGCATGTGATAGATTATAAAGTAATGTTGGTGTAGCCTTTCCTTCCTTTCTTATGTTGGCATAATTTTGAATAAGGGGTGGTAAGATGTAGGGTTCATTTGAAAAGAACCCAACACTTACTTAATTCTATTATTCATCCCTATGCATCATCTAAGAAGGATTTCTACACTTGCATGAATAAATTGCATAAACAAAATGAAACTCTTAAACAACTTTTGCATATTCCTTTTCCATTTCATTTCTTTTATATGCATGTTGTATTTAAGGAAAGTGTATATTAGTTTGGACAATCGAGGTTGAGGCTTTAAGTAGCCCTAAGTAGGTGTTGTACCTTACCTCTGGTTAACAATGGCTATACTCACTTATGCCTTTCTTACTTTCATGCATGTATGTGAAATTTTGGATAGAAAACCTTTTCTACTTAAAAAAAAATCATACATTTAACTTCTAAATTTTCTTAAATGGATTACTTAGCATGCATCATAAAGTGTGTTTACTATTCTCATTTGTATGTATAAAATGCTTAGGGTCCATCCATATGCATGTTATACATGTTGGGAAAGAAATTGAAGTAATGTGTGTTATGTGAATTTTGATTCATTTTCTTAATCTTAAAATACCTTTCTTTTGAATAGGTTTGTTTAGAGTTGATCTAAACTTATGATTAATTAAAGATTTAATCAAAACACTTAAATCAAACTAAAATGTGAATCTACCTTAGAAATTACTTAGGATTAGGAAGGAAAGATAAGTTCTCTTCTCTTTCCCTCTCTTCATAACTTACTAATTAATTGTAGGTTTCATTTTAAACCAAACAAAACATGAAATAAAATTAACCCAAAACACTTAAATAATGAAACTCCTCTAAGTTGAACATGTTCTTCACACTTAAAAATGTAAACCAAAATCTAAGCTAAGCATGCCACACAAACCTTCAAAGCACACACATTAGCTAAGTCACCACTTCTAGCTTTATGTTATGTGGTTCATGGTTTGATGTTATTTTATTTTGTGATGAATATTTTAGACTAAATGTTAGGGTGTATGCTTGTAGAATGAATGGAAGATCTTAGTCTAACTATTCTTTTTCAGGATTGTGATTAAGGGCTATCATAAATAAAAATATAAGCTTCTTGCTTGCGTGTTTATACCTCTTTGCATAATCCATAGGCGGTGGACTTAGTCACCCATGTGTGGGGTGATAAGTCCAATATACATGCTTGGGATTTTTGTGTGATTTGACTAACCTTTATTTTACATGTGTTAGTTAGATTTATACTTTTCCTTTCATGTAAAATTTATAAGTAGGATTTTGGAATGATTATTATGGGGATTAGGATGAACATTGGTCATAAGAGCCCATATTATGTACCATGTGAAGCCTTGGAGTATCCACCTTCCAACCATCAAAAGAATGAACCCAAAAAAAAAAAAAAGATGAAGAAAGAAGAATAAAGCTCAAAGACCCAAACAATGAATTCCTTTGCTTAAATTATAATTCAATTCATTTGTAATCCGGGTTGTATAAGGGTAGAACTTCGCTACCCATATTTTGTATTTTTGGTTTGTGGTGGTGCCACCACAACGACCATTTATTCTTTTGATTAGCTTTATAAATTATTGATGATTTGTTTAGCTTTTGCATTAAGTGGCATGCTTTTCTAGTTTCTTCCTTGCTTTATGTATGGCTGGATGAGGATTAGGTTTAGGAAAATAAATCTTTTACCCAACTTAAAAACTTGAAATCAAAATAAACAACTCATAACCTCACCTAAAGCTTAGATTAAAATCAAGATAAAAGAATTAGCAACTCTTTTGGATGAGCATTTCTTTATAATATCATGCACAAATACATCTTATTTCACTCTTGATTGGAGGCTTCCATCTTTGCGAGAACTTGCTTGACCTTTGAGGGTTGGTGGAAACTCACCTCCTAAACTTCTCGTTGATTTGGCCAATAATCTAATTTCTCATGCATTAGTCATAAAATTCTATTAGTGTCAAAATAATTATCCAAAATGAAAATAAAATGAAATTTGAAATGCATTAGATTTAGGTCATTTGAAGCGTCTCCTTTACATGATCTAGTCTCTTTAGGAGTGAGTTTAAGGACTTAGTCTCTTTCTAAATAAAAATAGCCTAGCTATCTTGCATAAGCATAAAGACTTTCTTACATGTATTTAAAATCATAGGAGGAGTTAGTTGGCGGCCACCCCAGGTTGTAAGTCCAAGCTATCGGTGGTTTGTCCTCTCTTGTGGGGGCAAACCAAATACCATTTTGCCTTAGATTTAGGTTGTGCTTGGCCCTTGAGCTCCCTAGATTTGGTTCAGGTTGCTTTCTCCCTTTGGACCATAAGCATAATTCCTCACTTAGGCATTTCCAAATCTGTGTTAAGGAATCTTAAGTCCTATTTCTAATGAAAAATATAACTCAACAAAAATCAATTTCAAAATGTAAAGCCCAATTATAGGATAGTTTGAGATGCTTTTTTCTAGCATCATGAGTATCTCCTACTTATCTTCCATTTTGGCTTCGATAATAACTCCCTCTTTTTTATAAATCCCATTTGATCTTCAAAAATAAATCAATTGATTGATAGTCCTTCCTATTGAAATCTTCAAAGATAAAGATCATTTACCTTAATCGAGAGTTTTCTAAAGGATCCTCCTTAGGATGTAATTAACGATGGGGGGCTTACCCCTTTGTAGGAAAGAATCTCAGTACATATGCACCCATCGTTCTTAGAGTCCTTATTGAGGTGATTGATTCCATTAAAGTGTAGTGACTTTTGTCTTTCGAGATAGTACAATATACCTTGATGTATCCGATCACTTGAAGTACATCTAGGATCTGGCGTCTTACCAAGATGAATTTTGTAAAGGTGTCCTCTTTCTTTTCTCCTCATTTGAAAGCGACTCCCTTAAGAATTTTAACCAACAAGAACTTAACTAACCCGATTTAAAAACTCTACTTTACTTTTCATGTAAAGTGGGAAGAATCTCATCTAGACCCATAGTCCTTATCCTTATTAAGGTGATTAGTCTATTGTAGGATGGTGACTTTTTCTCGAGATAGTACATCATACCTCAATGTTCCAATCACCCTAATAAGAACATCTCAGATCTATGGTGTCCAACACAAGAAGTGTTTTTTTTTTGTTCTTCATTTATTCTTTCCCAAAAGATAGTTGAAGGATGAAAATAAAAATTTCACCAATTTTTAGCACTCCTGGGAATGTTCTCTCCATCTTTGATAAATGATTGTCCCAAGTATCGATGGTGGGTTTTTTTATATGAATCCAAGACTATCTTTTTTTTGGCACTTAGTTTATTTCATCCTTAAGCTAGCCAACATCCTTTAGGTTTTAGGACATCATTCAGGTCTTAAAACCCTTGTTGGGTTCCCAATAGAAAATAAAAATTTAATAA
Source organism: Cymbidium sinense (assembly GCA_021442155.1). Lineage (NCBI taxonomy): Eukaryota > Viridiplantae > Streptophyta > Magnoliopsida > Asparagales > Orchidaceae > Cymbidium > Cymbidium sinense. Next base: position 122,786,474 of record CM038217.1, read on the forward strand.
AAAGAAATAACTAAAGACTTCCTTCTTACCATTTCTATAGTTAGATTAAGTTCATTCCAAAAAATAAAGAAAATAAATCCTTTATAAAAACTTCAATTTCCAAAAGCACTTTTCAAAATACACAATAAAATGTTTGCTAAAATTTTTCATAAATCAACCTCATCTAACAAACCTTCATGATTACTATATGTAGGATCTTTTAAAAAATAAAATCAACAATCATATTTTCAAAAGCACAAATGAACATCTTCATTCAATTTATTGAATGAAGATTTCATTTTCAAAACAAAATCAACAATCATCTTTCAAAAATAAAATCAACAATCACATTTTCAAAATAAAATCAATAATCATCTTTCCAAAATAAAATCCAAAATCATATTTTTCAAAAGCATAAATGAACTTCTATTCAATTTATTGAATAAGAATTTCATTTTCAAAATAAAATCAACAATCATCTTTCCAAAAATAAAATCCAAAATCATATTTTTCAAAAGCACAAATGAACATCCTCATTCAATTTATTGAATGAAGATTTCATTTTCAAACAAAATAAAATCAACAATCATATTTTCAAAAAAAAAATAAAATCAACAATCTCTTTCAAAAATAAAATCAACAATCATCTTTCAAACTTTAAACACATTTTGATCTTTCATTTAGCATACCCAAATTTGTTAAATGAAGGTCCTCTTTTCAAAATCACACATTTAGATTTTTCATTTAGCATACCCAAATTTGCTAAGTGAAAATCCTCTTTTCAAAAAAAAAATAAAATAATAAAATAAAACAAAAAATAAAAAATCAAACAACATTTGTATCTTTCATTTAGTATACCCAAATTTGGTAAGTGAAGATCCGCTTTTCAAGATCAAAATAAAAAAAGCAAAATTGAAACAACACATGGATCCTTTATTTAGCATACCTAAATTTGCTAAGTAAAGAATCTTCTTTCAAAATCATCAAAAAACACATTTGATTTCTTTAACATACCTAAATTTGTTAAGAATCCTCTTTCAAAATCACAAAATAAAATACATTTGGACTTCTTTAGCATAATTAAATTTGCTAAGAATCTTTTTCAAAATCATCAAAATAAAACACATTTAGATTTCTTTTAGCATACCTAAATTTGCTAAGAATCTTCTTTTCAAAATCATTAAAATAAAACACATTTGATTTCTTTAGCTAAGAATCCTCTTTTCAAATATTATCAAAAAATCAAAACACACATGGATCCTTTATTAGCATACCTAAATTTGCTAAGTAATTTCTTTTCAAAATAAAACAAAAAACACATTTGGATTTCTTTTAGCATACCTAAATTTGCTAAGAATCCTCTTTTCAAAATCATCAAAATAAAACACATTTGATTTCTTTAGCATACCTAAATTTGCTAAGAATCCTCTTTTCAAAATCATCAAAACAAAACACATTTGGATTCTTTCATTTAACATACAAATTTACTAAGTAAAGATCCTCTTTCAAAAAATAACAAACTATTTGGATTCTTCATTTAGCATACCCAAATTTGCTAAGTAATGATTCCATTTTCAAATTAACATAATTCACAAAATAAGCAAACAAAGAAGAAAATTATTTTCAAATACTCCCCTAACATACCCAAATTTGCTAAATGAGTAAATTCCAAAATCACAAATCAAACAAAATCAATTGACCCTTTACTTTAACATACTCAAATTTGTTAAATGACCCCAAATAATCAAAATCAAATCAAATATGAACCTATGGAAGCATCAATCTCTTCAAAATATTTGAACCCATTTTCAACATACACAAATTTGTTGAAAATGGATTCTAAATTCAAAAATCTCCTTTCCAATCTAAATTCAAAATCTCTCTCCAAATTCAAAGAGCCCCACTTAACATATCCAAATTGTTGAGTGTGGGTTCAAATTCTAAAAAAAATAAATTAAAATAGAAATCTAATTGTTTGTTTTCCAACATTTTAGACTTTAATCGTTTTCAGTCAGCTCAAATGAGCGTAAGTATGTTTATATTTCATTTCTGGATGGATTTGGCCTTGATCGCCAGCCTCCATCGACTTCACCCATCTCATTCATTTTTCAGGCTTTGAGGGGGCTAGGATCACTTGTGAGGGGACCACCCTCATAACAAGAGCATGGTGACTGAAAAGCACCATCCAGTTGAGATGCAATTTGACTCGAGTTTTCTCACTAAAGAGGAAGGTTGTGGTTCCACGAAGAAGCGTAGTGCGTTAGTGGGCTCTGGTTCCTCTTTGCCTCAACGGGCTAGCATCCTGCTGGCACCTTCCAAGGGGAAGGCTACCCATCTTTGGGATAGATCCCCACCCACGAGGTTGGTCTAGTTCACTCCCTCCTAGCAGACTCAAGCCGCAACTGCCACAAGATTAAGTGGCATCACGATCACAAAGCCAAGGAACTAGTGGCGCCCTTCTCAGAGAGACTTACCTAGATGGTCTTCTCTTATCATAGAGAACAAGTTTCCCCTCTCTTTCATGGAGAGGAAGACATTAGGAGATTTCGTTGACCTCCACAATTCATTTACGCCCTATGAGAGGAGGAGGTCGTATGCCGCCTTTAGATTAGTTTGAGCCTAGTGGAGCTTATGACAATGAGTCTGGGCTCGCTTTGATTTAAGTCCCATCTCAGTGAGCAGACATATCGATAAGAGAGGGTCGGAGGCCCACATCAGCATTACCAGTGGAGAGACATAAGTACGCAGTCAGCCTCACTCAAACTTTTCGGATCGAAGCACGTGCATCATATGATGTTCTTTTACTGTGTACTACCCACCATAGGAGAGGAGCTCCTACACGAGAGAGTGGTGCATCCACCATACCACTACTCACCACCATCTCCTATGCAAGTTCCATCATCCAGCTCCAAAGAAAAGTCATGAAGGCATCGGGGAGAAGAGAGCCCAACTCATTGCTGGCAGAGATCCCATTCCATCTACATCGCCTACAGGTGGTGAAACTCTCTCTCGACCTTCGCCCCCAATTGTGGTGAAGAAAGCGACCTGAGTATAGTAGTCATTCCATCACCACCACCACCACACGTATGGAGATAGTAATGGCAGAGGAGGAGGAGATAGTTGTTGCCCCATGGCCATATATCCTCCCTCCACGAGATCTGGCGATCAAGAGCATCTATTCTAGTGAGCGTAATCCTCACAAGATCAACTCGGCGGTAGGGGAGGTTAGATGATTCCTCATCTTTGATCCTACCCCTGCCTTGATCTTTTTACCCTTAGTTGGGCGATCCTTAGATGACATTGTAGCTGATCTAGTGGAGAAAAGGAGATCCTAGGACATGTTTGGTCTAATTTAGAGGATGAGAAGGTCAATTTTGATCATAATGAAGATGATGTTGGAGGATTTAGCAGAGTGCACATGGTAGACACGGGGTTCCCTCCTTGTGATGGGTTTGGAAGGTGCTGTGGCAGGAAGACACGGACCACTCGACCCAACACCTCATTCAACAATTAAAAAAAAGATGAACAAATTGATAGGATGGAAAGAGGCTTGAAGACTTGCTAGCGGCGGTTTGGCACTTGAGAACCAAGCCCGAAGCATCCTACTAGTGGCGGGTAGTGAGTTGTTGCATGTCTTGGATAGCCAAGACTTCACCTCAATAGAGCGAGGGACACTAGCTTGTATAGGAAGGTAGTGGATACCTCCATACAAGAAAAGGATATTAAAATCATGGTTGAGCAACAAAGCGTTGACTCAAGCTTGAGGATCATCAGTTCCAAAGGGGTAGACCGAGGAATTTGATGCCATCTAGTATCCTAAGGGTTTTGCCATCTTCTTTCAAGAGCTTTGATGTCGTAGGAACCCATAGCACTTTAGAGCCAGTATTTACCGGTGGCGATGATGCATTGTTATTCGTCTTTTTGTCGTGACTTAGCGACATAGCCATTTGATTGGTATGCTAAACTTCCCAACGTTGAAGAGAACTCTTCATCAAGAGGTTTCTTTGGAGCTCAGAAAGGGTGAGTAGGTGATCTCTTTGTGGCTTAACAACACCACGGTGAGTCTAGTTAATTATATTCTCGATGGCACAATTTGAGTATAGAAATGCACCAATGCACCATATAAATTCTCTTAAAAAATATTCATGGCCCAATTGCCTTCATCCTCAAAGATTTTACCATCAAGACATTTGAAAAATTAATCAACAAGGCGCTATACAAGGAGAAGCCAAGCAGTTGACTTTTCGGATCAATCAACAAAGCCAGAAAGCTTATGAGAAGAAGCCGGGGTTAGTGATAGCGATGGAAAGCGGCGGGGAGCAATATGAGACCTCGAGCTCCACTATCACTTCCACCTCCTCTACCACCTGAGGCCATCCATTGGGCATCAGCCTCCTCCATGGCCTCCGCCGCCTCACCCTCACACAACCCACACCACCGTAGCTACCATCCACCTACTCTTTTGGATAAACTAAACAATATTCATTTAAGGGGTAATCGGAATATCTTTAAGAATCTCTTAAAGAAACCTAATTATTAGCTACCGAGCTTAGAAGTGGGAAGAGTAATGATCCTAACTTTTGCTACCATATTAGGCCATATTTTGGGGATTGCTTTACATTCAAGACTTGGCAGCTTAGCTACAAGAGTGCCATAGTTATCCCAAAGGAATACCTTATGGAACAACCATCCAGTTCCATTGGTAATTCTTTATAGATCTTCAAAACCAAAGAAGGTTGGGATATCTCCTTATCCCGAATCTCTAAGAAAATTATGTCAAAATAAAGGAAGGTTTGCAAGTTGCCATAAACAACTAGAGGAAAGTAGGAGCTGGGTAGTAGCCCATGCCGATAGCCAAAAAACCGATGAGTCCACCTCATCCACCATGTAACTATTACATCAATGAGCACTTCTTACTAGCTCTTCTTTTGTAGACATCTTGTATCGACAGATGAGTTAATTAAATCCCTCACTCTTACTTTACTTGATTTCTACTATGTACCTCCTTCAAAATCCAAATCGAATAAAGCTAGTTTGAATTACATCTGTCATTTCTAATGGGTTGTCTAATTACTCTTAGAAAACTCTCCAAGTCTAAACAATAATTATAACTCGATCTTCCTCTTTCATTGAGTTGGACTTTCCTTCTCAATATGGGTTCACCTCTTGAGATAGACTTGGAATCATTCGATTCTAAGGGTCCCATAGGAGAAGCTATAAGTGAGTGACAAACACGTAAATTCTTCCACTAACTTGCCACAAGTGATCACCAAGTCAACCTCCATAGTGGCAAGGTTCTACCTCCTAGGGCGCACCTCAAGATAAGGAAACATGCCATTGGTTTTAGATGATGAAGCCCCTCCACAAGATGCTCACCTTTGGATATGCTTGTGGAGGATCGCCCAAGGTGGATTATAATGTCCTCTCTCTAAGAAAGTTGTCATCTAAGTTAAGCATATATGATGCCCTTATCTTATCCAAAGAGATGAGAGAATCATTAATCAAGGATCTTCTTGATCTAGAGATATGGTTAGCTCAAGCTATTGGTGAGGATGCATTATTCCAGAAGAAGGAGTCACTTTCAGATGAAGACCTTCTTGGGGACATGGAGCATAAGCATCCCATCTATATTGTGGACATGGGCGATTTAGACTTTCGGTTATGTTGATCCGTGCATCAATGAATATGAGTCTAAAGACCCTTACCTGAGGATCAACATCTCCACACTCAGAGATGGGAATGTTGAGAACAAGGCGAGAGGGCTTTAGGTTCCATAGTGTTGCCTTTGAGATAGGTGACTGGAAGGCTGAAGCCAAGTTCTATAACATTGATTTAAATACTTCATTCCTTTGCTTTTCGGTAGGCCTTGGATATATCGAACAAGATGATTCCATCCTCCCTCCATCGTGTATCAAGTTCAGAAGGATGGAATTGAATCGTGTCAAAGGTGAAATGTCATTTTCAATTAGAGGTTAAGATATATGAGGATGGCATACTATCTTTCTCAAAACACATTTTCTCATGAACTTGGCCAAAATTCAAATGCAAAAGAAAAGAAAAAGAAGAAAAAAAGAAAAAGAAAATAAAAGAAAATGGAAATACAAGTGAACAAGAAAAGGATACCAAGGAAGAAGTAGAGCCGCATATCATATTCCACCCAGTTCATTTCATCATATGGATATGTGGATGGGATGACTTGACCTCCACCAGGCGGGCATAGAGGCGTTCAGGTGAAAGACCCCTGGTTGGCCACCCGCTAATAAGGGTTATGTTAGTTCATAGGAGTACCCCAATTATTCATATGACTGATTGGAGGATGAGTCTAATGTGATAGCATACCAACCCCTCTCGAGGTTTCATTGGAGGTGACACTTAGCGGGACAACGAAGATCGACCTCCAAGCAAAGCACAAATGTATTGAATCAAGTTTATGTGAAACTATCAGCAATTAGGAACCTTAGCTATGACCTTATTTTTCTCTCAAAAGTTGAAAGTTTAGTAGTTAAGAAGCCCCTCAGATTCCAGATGTCAGAGATTTATTGGGATCATCATCCTCAAGACCAAAAAGCGATGTAAAACTTGAGGATAATTCATATAAAGAATTAATGGAATTACTGATTTACTTTCCTTGTGTTCTTAATCTTACAAAGAAGGGTTTGATTCCTTATACATGGTCTAAGCATAGGTCAAAGTACTTCAAGAAGGCAGGAACAACAGAGGTAGGGATGTACAATCAAGATCAGGACTAGGATTTACAATAGGTCCGGTTGATGATAAGGATTCTGCTTATTTTACCATCATCTCGATAGGTTCTTTTACACCACACTAAATTCTTATGAGGATGTGTGTTTAGAAACTTGATCCGATGATGATCAGATGATCTCCAAATCAAAGATGCACTACCTTTGATGAGAGATCCATTCAATAATTGACAAGATTAAAGAAATCATTCTCGGGATAGAAGAAAATCCATGCCCATCATTCATTCTTTGAATGAAGAAGAAACCAATAACTTAGTTAGGCTATTGATTGAGTTTAAGGACTTTGCATGGAGGCATGAAGAAATGCCCGAACTATCTCTAACATAGCAGTCCACAAACTAGATACACAACCATATCAAGCAAGCTCCTAGGCATGCGATTAGAAACAACAAGTCATTTCAAGTCAAGAAAGATCAATGCTGGTTTTATCGGGAAGAAAAATACCCTACTTGGTTAGCCGTCGTCCCAATTAAGAAGAAGAATGATCAAATTTTCATGCGTTGATTTCAGGACTTAAACAAGGCATGTCCTAAGGATGAGTTTCTCTTCATATACTAGAATTAATGGTGGACGCCTCATCTCATCTCATAGTTTCTCCTTCATGGATGGGTCATCCGCTACAACCAAATCAAGATGGCCCCAGGATGAAAAAACGCTTTTGAACCCGATCAAATTTATTATTATGGTCATGCCTTTCGGCCTTAAAATCGGTGCTACACCATGACTCATCTTCAACGAACTCATCTATCATCAAGTTGAGTGCTATATTGATGATCTAGTAATCAAAGAAAAGAAAAGGAAGACCATCTCTTTGACTTGAGAGTAGTTTTTGAAGCGGTTAAGATAATATGACCTCAAAATGAATTCCTTGAAGTGTGCATTGGAGTAGCTTGAAGTTCCTTGGGTTTATTGTTCAACATCGGGAATATAAATAGATCTGAGAAAGATCAAAGCTATCTTAGAAATGTCACCTCCCAAAATTTAACTCAACTCGGATCTTTCTAAGGGTTCTTGGCATATCTAAGATGCTTTATCTCCAACCTATCGGAATATGCAAGCCATTTTCAGCACTTGTCAAAATGATGCAAGTTCAAGTGGGATGCAAGTTTAATGCCTTTGAAGATATCAAGCGGTATTTGGTGAAGCCACCGGTTCTAGCAGCCCTTATCCTGGGCCCACTCATCCTCTACACTTGCATTGGACAACTCCTTGGCGCTTTGTTGGCCTAAGCCAATGAAAGGGAAGGAGAGTGCTCTCTACCACTACGGTCGTCGATTTCTACTAAAGCAAACTACCCACCTATTGAAAAATATTATGAAGCTATAATCTTTGCATCCCAAAAGCTATGACATTATATGCTTTCTTATAAGTTGAACTTGATTTCAAGAACCAATCCAGTATCTCATGACACGCCAATGCTATGGATGTTTGTACGTTGGTCCATGATTCTCGCAATTTGATATCACATTTTACCCCTCCGTGCGGTGAAAGGATAAGCACTAGTAGATTTCTTAGCACACACCCACTTCCTCGATTCCCCACTTAGTGATGATCTCCCGATGAACAAATCATGAATTTAGGAGGTTGATAATCGTCGTTGGGAGATATATTTTGATGGCACGACTTCCTTTCATAAAGGAGAAGAACCATGATCTACTCTTCAGAAAGGTGGTAGGAATAGTTCTCTTAACTCCATCGTAATGTGAGATTCTCATACTATTTCTCCAATCCCATCAATAACAAAATGAGTATGAGGCTTTGATTGTTGTCTAGAGTTAGCCATTATAGTATGTGTCAAGAGCATCAACATTTATGCGATTCTCAATTGGTCATCAATAATATCGGGTCCTACAAGGTTCTCAAACCTAAGTTTCATCACTACCACGAGTATACCATGAAACTATTGGCCCAAATCCGAAGTCACCATCTACAAGGTTCCTCGAGGAGAGAAAAGATAGATGCTTTGGCCAAACTTGCCAAAGAATTGGCATGTATGGAAAATGAGTTCATTTCAATAAGGGTCCAACAGACAAGTCCTATATTGATGCTAAACTCATCGAGACTTTCTCTTGAAGGGGAGGTTGCGTTGCCAGGAGAGATGAGGTGGAAACCATAGATTACTTGAACAATGACAAACTACCTCAAGAGAAATCACAAACCCATCAAGTGAAACAAAGAGCTCTCTATGCTCTCGTGGATGACACCTTGTTCTGGTCTTTTTGATCAAATGTGGTTATGTTGTTTGACAAACACGAAGCCCATAGGATCATGACCAAGGTACATTCGTCTACGAGTGCATCAATCCGGTCGAAGATGAAAGCAAAGATTGAGACTAGGATACGGCCTTTAATGATTATAGATTGCATGGATGTATCTAGAAGATGCCATCGGTTAGTGTGGTCTACATCAACCACCCAATGTTCTATACTACATTGGCCTCATGGCCATTTGAGTGTTGGGGTACTATCATTGTCTATCGATTTCTTCTAGGGGCATCGATTCATTCTAGCTTCCACCAACTACTTTTCTAAGTGGGAGGCAATCCCACTCGAGAGGTCACAGCATGTTCTCCGCTTTTTAAGAACCATATATAGGTTTGGGGTGCCTCGATGAATTATATTCAATAATGGTATGCATTTAAAAGCACCAAGATCAACAACTTCACCATAAGATATGATATAGATTGGAGATACTCCACCATCTACTACCCTAGGGAAAATGGCTTAGCGAAGCATTCAACAAAACTCTCATCCATATTCTAAAGAAGACACTCGATGATAATAGTGGCATATGGTTAGTTGAAGCCTTGCCTGCTATAGAACTCCAACTCAATCTACCCCTATCCTTAGTGTATGGGTGCAGTCATTCTACCTTAGAAGTTTAACTCCCATCACTAAGGATAGCATTGGGTAGTAAAATCACTATAGAGTAGAATGTAAAATTGTGGTTTGAAGAACTCAAAGGTTTGGAGGAGAGCGCTAGTAGCCAAAATCTCGAATCTGAGGCCAAGGCCAAAATGATTCAAGCTCACACAATAATGGCCTAGGGCTTTTCAAGTAGGAGAACTTGTATTAGTCTAAGGAGATTAATTGTTTCCGTCAAAGATGAGAGACAAGTTTGAACCCACTTGGGAAGACCCTTTTGTCATAGAAGGCCTACCAAGGAGGATCTTATTAGCTTATTGATTGCAAAGGGGAACATGATGCTTCCAATTTGGGCTCTATTTAAAGAAATATTACCTATAAATCATGTTTGAAAATAATTATCATTAAAAGAACAAAAATTTCTTTCCAATTCATCAAAATCTTCTCTTCTTTGTGTTGTTTGCTTGTCTTGAATCCATGACATGTTTATAATAGGTGTAAGAAAACTCGAGGCATCATATCCCTCTTTCACAACAACACAATCAAACACAATTCCTTGACACTACTAGAATAGGTGTGAGAGAACCCAAGAGGCATCATATTTCGATTAACACAACTAAGTTAGGTGTAAGAGAAGATCTTTCTTGGTGGGAATCCATGCCATTCATGGCACCATTTCATCAAATTCCCAAGCATGTTTAGGTGTGAGAACCCAAGCTGCATGTCCTATTCCTCATAATCATAAACAAACATATCTTTTATCTCGCTTTTTTGATGTTGGAGCAAGACCCCTTGTGGTACTCACTCATTAGCTTTAGTTGGTTTACATGCTACCTTTCTAGTATGTCACCCTAGTGTTCATTTGTTAGGTGGATGTGAATCCTCGCTTTCTTCGACTTAACCATTACAAACCAATGAGTACCTTGTTAGTTTGGTTGACTTCCCTAGTAAGCTACCTCATGTTGATTTTATTTAAGAAGATGTGAGTCCCTGCTTTCTTCTTAAACTAATCATCATGATCGACTAGGTCGAGTATTTGAGATTTAGGTAAGTCCTCCGAGCCTCCTTTCCTCTTGACTACTCAAGAGTTGATATAAGTCCTTTAGAGGCATTCACTTAGTAGTCACCCTAGGTCGGATAACTGAAATCAGATAGACTATCCCAATCATTATAGGAGGATGTGAGTCCCACTTTCTTCATAAGCTAATTATTAAAATCAATGTGTACCTTAGGTTGGTTGATGTTATATTATCGATTCACCCGGTGGATACATCACTCTTGGCGATGTGAGTCCCCACGCTTTCTCCTTGAGTTGGCCACAATGCCTATGCATATTATCTTCTCTAGGTGTTGGATAAAGCCCTTAGCGCCCCTCTGTGGGCACTCTATTTGGATCACATCCTTGCATCCAATTTAGACACTACCCGGGTTACTCTTGGATTGGATGCCCCTTTCCTAGTAGCTACCCCCATGGTTGGAGAATTTGTTCAGCGGATGTGCTCTCCCGGTTTAGTAAATTTGAGATAGGTCTAGGCGATATAAGCTCCTTCTCGATGATCCCTTAAACCAACATGGTCCGATAAACAAACAAAATAAATAAAATATTCACTTATGGATTAGAATTCCCCAAAGGGCCCCTTTTGACATCCTATCTTTAGGGGTAGTGTCGGAGAACTCCTATAGGAATTGCGACTACCTTAGTTGAGATAAGTCCCAGTTGGCACTCTCTCCATAGTCACCCAGGTCGTTCAATCTATTTTTCACAAGCGATTGCCCTCATCGCTTAATATGTAAGCCTACGACACATCTTTCTAGCATGATCCGACAGGTAGCCCTAGGTTGGTTCGATTTATTGCCCAAGCAAAGCTCACCCCAATGGTCTTTTGTAGTGGAAGATGTGAGTCCCTATGCTTCCTTCGAATTGACCATGCGCAAACCAAAAAGGCACTCCTTGTTAGATAGTTCTCCCATCGAAGCTACTTCTTTTGGTTCAAGAATATGAGATGTCTAGTCCGATATAATCTCCTTCTCTCAAGCAGATTACTGCAAAACCAATGGAATCCATAAAAAATAATTAAAATGAAATTAATCTTTGACTATCTTTGAGCTTATTTAAGTCCCCCCAATGGAAGTCACTCAATAATCCCAGTCGGTTATATTTGTTGTACAAGCAACCGATCACCCTAGTGGTTCTTTAGTTTAGAAGATGCAGTCTCCGCTTTCTTCCTAACTTGACCATTGCAAACCAAAGGCATCCCTTGGTTGGATAGTCCTATTATGTGGTTGGTAGACTACCCCTTTGGATTGGTAACTGAAGTTAGCCTAAGGCCCATGACCCCTACATAGCACCCATCGCAAACCAATATGATTTATCAAAAAATAATTAAAAAATGAAATTAATCTTTGACTATCTTTGATTTAAGTCCCCCCATTCACTCAATAGTCACTCTAGGGTTCAATATGTTGCACAAGCATCCGATCACCCCAAAGGGTTCCTTATTTTGGAAGATGTGAGTCCCCACACTTTCTTCTTAACTTGACCATTACAAACCGAAAAGGCACCCCTTTGGTTGGATAGTCCTACTATGTGGTTGGTAGACTATCCCTTGATTGGTAACTGAAGCCCAAGGCCCATGGCCCCTACTCAATGCCCATCACAAACTAATGAGATTCATAAAAAATAATTAGAAAATGAAATTTATCTTTGATTATCTTTGAGTGATTTAAGTCCCCCAAAGATCTACCTCAATAGTACCATAGGTTGGGTTCAATCCGCTGTCTGCCTTGCCAATGGATCACCCCAAATGACCGGTCCCTACTTTGGAGGATATAAGTCATACTACGCTTTCTTCCTAATACCGCTGCACATCGAAAGGCAACCCCTTTGGTTGATAGTCCTACCATGTGGTTAGTAGACTACCCCTTTAGATTGGTAAATCAATGTAGACCAAGGCCAATGACCCCTACTTAGTGCGTACCCATCACAAACCAATGAGATCTATCAAAACAAATTAAAATGAGAATTAATCTTGGTTATCTTTAAGTTAGTCTAAGTACCCGACATTCACTTAATTAAGGTTGGGTTCAATCCATTACCTCACCAATGGATCACCCCGAATTGGTTCCTCTTTGGAGGATGTAAGTCTACTATGCTTTCTTCCTAGTACATCTGCACCGAAAGACAATCCCTTGGGTTGGCTAGTCCTACTATGTGTTTGGTAGACTACTCTTTTGAAATTGGTCGGTTAGGTCATGGCCCCTACTTAGTGCAATCCATCACAAACCAACAGGTCCATATCAAAATCCAAAATTTTAAAATTTGAAATAAATTCAACCCTCCTCCGCGTGGAGTCAAGTAAACAAACAAAATAAATCCAATCAATCCCCAGGTGGAGTTAAAACAAAACAATCAAATCAAATAATCCAATTAATCAAATAATAAAAAAAAATAAGCAAACAATCAAAATAATCAATCAATCAAATAACCAATCAAAACAAATCCAATCATCTTCCCTAGTGAGTCAAAACAAAATGATCAATTCAAATAAACCCAACAATCCAATCAATCAAATAATCAAACAAACAATCAACAACAATCAAACAAATCATATCATGCTTCTCCTCGAAATGTAAATCTTTCTAGTTCCCCAGCGGATCTCAATTCTAATCCTCAATTTCACAACCTTTTTCCCCTAGTGGATGACTTGAACTTGCTCCCCTAGTGGAGAGTTCACTTTTCATCCCTGGTGGAGCACTAAATCCTAAATCAACAAATCAAATCAATTTCTCTCCGGTGAGACTCAAATCAAATCAAACCTCTCATCACCCGGTAGAAGGGTTCAAATACTCAATCCTGAGGATTCCTCCTTCACTCTCTTATGTCTTTGACATGAGTAGAGTCCCATTGCACTAAGTTCTTGATTCCTTCTACACATTGGGATAGGAGTAGATCATTTTGTTAGTGCTTGTGATCGTTCGGTGTTGTTGAACGCCTCGGTCAACACCAATACATGCGATATGTCTTGTCGGTCACAACACACCTATTGGCTTTGTTGACCTCATTTTTAGAATAAGTTCTCAACCTCTCCATCTTAGACATAGGACTCCTCTTGGACACTAAGAGTTCCTTAGTCTTAAGACACTTCTAGTGATTAGGTGAACACTCTAATCCTAGAGACTTCAAGAGTTAGCCATAGGAATAGGTCATGCCTTAGGAGTGTTAGGAAAACTTGCCTACCCTATAGCTTGAACCAAATCCTTACTTCCTTCTTTCAAGTCAAACTTCAAAATCAAATCAACTTCAAATCCAAATCAACTCCAAACTCAAACAAACTTCAAATTCAAATCAATTCCAAATTCATAATCAACAATCCAAATCAACTCCAAACTCAAACAAACTTCAAATTCAATAAAGTCATAATCAACTTCAAATCCAAATCAACTCCAAACTCAAACAAACTTCAAATTCAAATCAATTCCAAATTCATAATCAACTTCAAATCCAAATTAACTTCAAATTCAATTCCACTTCAACTCCAAACCAACTTCAAACTCAAATCAAATTTCAAATGATTAAAACTCATGATTTAATTCCAAATCAAATTTCAAATCAATCCCAACTTAATTGATTTTTCTCAAACCTTAAATCAATTACAATGTATTTTTCAAATTATGAATCAATTCCAAATGATTGAATTCTAAATTCAAATCTTCCTTAAGTCGGTTTGATTTCATCTTATGGACTTAGCTCAAATCAAAGCCAATTCACTTCAAATTCAAAGATTTTCTCATAACCCATTTATATTCTCATTTATATTCATAAATATAAATAAAATATATATTTAACTATTCAAAACCAAATTTAGAACTCAAATCTAAATCTAATCTAAAACCATACCCTTTCAAGTCAAATTCTTGAACTTAATCAAATCAAACTCAAATCAATCCAAACCCTTAGATTTTCTTCATGATTCAATCAATTGTTTAATCATGAATCCAAATATAAACAAAAGCTTCAATCATCAAACCAAAACTAAATTCAAAACGCACCCAAATCAAACCCATGTTTATCCTTTGAACTTGAAATTATAAAATGAATCAAAACCCATTTGACTCCAAATCACTTGCAAGTGGATTTATATTTCAATCATAAGTCCATTTGCAAGTTCAACCAAACTTGAATCCAATCAAGTCAATTGACCCCTTAGGCTCACTTGACCCAAATTGGGTTAAACTAAGCCCATCTAAGCCTCACATTGTGAGCAACAATCATTATAAGATGATCAATCACTCAAATTGGGTCAAACCAAGTCAAACATTTCCTTTGACCAAGTCAACATTTGACCCAAATGAAACTTAAACTAGCCAAAATCTACCATATGCCAAATTGATTGAAACCATTGATCAAAACCAATCCATGATCAATATTTGAACTTGACCTAGTCATAATTTGAGCCAAACCTAGCCCAATTGGCCACTTGACTCAAGTTGACCCAACTTGACCTAAAAGTCAAAATGGGTCAAATCTTGATCTAAGCAAATCAATTTACCAATGGGTCAAGTTCATTCTAAATCACTTGTTGAACATGACCAAAGCCTCAATTGGCCAACTAGACCCAACCTAGCCTAATTGACCATGAACCCAACTTGACCTAAAAGGTCAAATCAAGCCAAAATCAAATCAAACGAAAATTGATTGAAACCAAAGCTTGTAAAATATTTCAAATGACCAACCAAACCTAAACCAACCCATGACTAACCCAATTGAGTCAAATGAGTTAAATTGCTCAACTTGACCCATTTGACCTAAGTGAATTCAAATGAACCAAAACCAAATACAAATCAAATTAAACCAAACCAATGATGCCAAACCACTTCAAATGACCGTATGAACTTGACCCAACCCATGGTTTGACCCAATTTGATCAATTTATCAACTTGTCCCAAGTTGACCCATTTTGACCTAAATGGATGAGCCAAATGTTTTCAATTCAACACCAAATCCATTGAAAATTGGCACAATCCATTTTTCAATTATTCCAAATTTGCCCTAATTGAAAATAAAGCTAAATGATCATTTTACCTCTAGGTCAAAGGGTAACCTATGGGCAATTCCACTTGAAATTTGGTCAAATCCTTTTCATGGCTACTTGACACCTTCTTAGTGGACCAAATGAACACTAATGAGAGTGGTGCACATGACCCAATAGCTTTGGGTCACCAAACCCAACCTAAAGCCAAAAACCATCTAATGGAAAATTCTTTACATGGAATCACTCACACACTCATTTTAGCACATGGGCAACTCCTCACTACCCTCCTCCAAAACTGAATCACATGGCACCTAACCCCTAAAAACACATTCGTTGTGATCAATTTGGTCAAAACAGAAAGGAAGCTCTGTCGATCCAAGTATGGGAGATATACTCCCTAATTCCATTCCAATTAACATGACTTGTTGTCGATTGAGCCTTAGGAACTCAGAGGAAGCATTGCCAAGCTCTCCTAATGTCTCCCAAGCTCAATTGAATTCTCCATTTTCGGTTGCCTAAAATGAAAATAGGAGAGGCTAAGGAGATTTCCAAGTTAGCCAATTCTCCATAGAAGTTCAATTCCTCTTGCAAGTACCATCGAGGACCCAATCGAGCTCACCTAAATCAAATCCCAAGCAATCAAGCCATGGGAAGGAGGAGCTAGACCAAAGCCGCAAGCCATTGAAGCTCACTTTGGTCAATAGGAAGATCCACTTCATCACAAGCCTTCAAACCTTCAGCAGGCTTCTCCACTGAGCTACTACCCCGACATTTGGGAGGCGGATAGCCTCCGTATGTAAAGCGAGCTTAGGAGAATTTTCTTTGGTCCTTGTGAAGGGAACTTTAATCACAATCAAAATTTACCGTTGGATGTCTTTCTTCTTACTTCTTGATGGTGTGGGCTGAATCCCAATCCAGCTCAAGTGAGCGGATCAAGCCATGGAGTATGGCCTCCATCTCCTTCAAATTAGGGTAGGGATGAATCATGGACTATCCATCTCGCATGTTTTGGATGGGTCATGATTAATTTGATTAGATCCGATCATTTTATCCCTTTAGAAACCGCAGGTTTGATCGCTATTGGATCTTTGATGGACGGTCAAGGAGAAAATGCGTGGCGTCGCTAATACGACATAAGATGTGACAACTTAAATAACCAATCCCCTAGCCATGTGGAAAGTGCGCGTCATGATCCATGTGCGGCGGGATTAATTAATTAGTAATTACTTCTTAATTACCTAATAATCAAAACTTCAAAATACATAACTAAATATACAAAAATAAAAATATATATAAATGTGGGCTCATTTTAAAGATAATCCAGTGAAGAATAATATAAAATTATTTCTAATTGATTTTAAATAGTAAATTTTTCTTAATTAGGATTTATTTAATATCTTAATAACCCTAATTATTCCCTTATCGTTTCATTAATTAATTCTAAACTTTTTATTTTGGGGATGACCTCTACCTCCCTAATTTTCTTAGAATTTATTAATGAGTTAATTAGGAAAATTAATTAATGAATTCTAATCACTCTCTTAATGTAATTAAGAGTAATTAAGCATGTGAATAGTGGTTTAATCATTCAATTAAGATAATTAAACATTGTTTAAGTGATTAGGAGGTTTATGGAATAATTTTGGGATATTTTTCCTAAGTTATTCCCTAAACCCCTTCCTTAATTAAAACCTAATTAAGGGTTAATCCATTAATAATCTTCTTAATTAGCTTAATCAAATTTTCAAAATCAATCAACTTAATCAATCCTTTGTTGTAGATCCTCGTGTTTAAATGCCTAAGATAAATTTAAGGAAATTATTTCCAACCCACATGTGTGGGAAGGTTATGAAAGTACTTAATTAAACCCTTTAGCTTAATTAATCAATTGTAGCCAATTGCATGGGGCCCTTTTTTTCTTAGGTGCATTCGATTTAAATTCAATATGGTTGCATATCATATGTTGGCTCACAATTATTTGAATAATTATGTTAAGGAGGTGTAGGTAAGGGTAATTAATTGATTTAATTCACACCTTAACCTAAACAAAATATAAAATCAATCTAATGGTTCTAAAAATTAAACTAAAATAGTACATAGATGTGGGAGATGGGTTAGGACCACATCTTCACATTTCTTAAATCAAATCAAACTCAAAATAAAAATAAAAATTCTTTTAACAACTTCACTTTAAATGATCTTAATCCATAGGATTGTCTTTAGAAATTAATTAAAGTGAATGAAAACTTTATTTTTTTTACAAGCATGCTATTTAAAATTGTAGGAGGAGTTAGTTGGCTGCCAAGCGGTTGTAAGTCCACAGTAAGGTGGTTTATCTCTCTTATGGAGGTAAACCAAATACCCATTTTATCTTAGATTTAGGGTGCTTATCGCCAAAGCTCCCTAGATTTAGGTTCATAGGTTGATACTTCCCTTTGCGGGCTACAAGCATAAATCCTCACCTCTTAGGCATTTCCATGATCTTATGTGGAATTATAAGCCCTAGATTTCTAATAAAAATTCAACTCAAATAAATAAATCATTTCAATTTCAAAAATATAAAGCCCAACCATAGTATAGTTTGTGATGCTTGCTAGGCTTCTAGTATCATAAGCATCCCCTACTTATCTTCCTTTGGTTTCGATAATGACTCCATCTTCTTGATCAATCCCACTTGATCTTCTAAAATTAAACCAATTGATTGATAGTCCTATCTTTGAAATATTTGGAGACAACGATCATTCATTAATCGAGAGTATTCTTAGGAATCTCATTCCTTAAGATGTAATTAACTATGGGGCTTGCCTCCATAGGGAACTTAATGAACGGTTTAAAATAAACCCTACTTTACTTTTCATGTAAAGTAGGAGAAGAATCTCCATACATCGAGACTATAGTCCTTGGAGTATTATAGTGATTAGGTACATTGTAGGGTGGTGACTTACGTCGAGATAGTACATCATTCCTCAATGTCATACCCGATCACCCTAATAAGAACATCTGCTAATCTATGTGGTGTCCAAAACAAGAAGTGTTTATTTTTGTTTTTCATTTATTCTTTTTCCCAAAAGATAGATGAAGGATGAAAATAAAATTTCACCATAGCGACACACATCCCAAATTCAGTTCCAGTGTTCCGCTTTCTTTTCTTTGATATCTCTACTAACCAGATAATGATGTCGACCTCTCTCATAGGCTTCAATTCTCCGATCTCGGGGTTTCCAACTAACTTAGTTAGGCGCATCCCAAATTGTTCTAGTGTGCAAACTTAAAAAATAGAGACTATCTTCATGGGTGAGCATCCTTCAATAGACATCCCAATGTTTAAAGATACAAGATAATGGGTTTGGAAGTATTAGGGGATGGGATCGACGATGTAACGCCAACTATCAATAGTGATACTTTGATAATCTTGAAGAAGTTTCATTTTCCAAATTATTTGGTGGTTATTCCTCCTAAAAGATCGCACGAGCTTATTCTCCCCATTGGGGTGCCTATACCTTCTAAGGCTTTGCTTTCCAGGCTTTTATCTTTTGAGATTTTGATGTACTATACCTTATGAAGCTTTTTCCTTCCGAGGTTTGATGTACTGTACTTTATAAGGCTTTTTACTTGAGGATTTTGATATACCTTCTAAGGCTTTTTACTAAAGTTTTGATGTCCGAGGCTTTTGCCTACTAAGATTTTAAAGTACATATACCTTCTAAGGCTTTTGCCTTCGAGATTTTGATGTACCTGTCTTTATGAGGCTTTCCTATCGAGGCTTTGATGTACCTGCTCGAGGCTTTGCCTTAAGATTTTAATGTACATGTATCTTCTAAAGCTTTTATCTACTGAGTTTTGATGTACTTGTACCTTCGAGGCTTTTGCCTATTGAGATTTTGATGTACATATACCTTCGGCTTTTGTCTATTGAGATTTTGATGTACCTATACCTTCTAAGGCTTTTGCCTACTAAGGTTTTGATGTACTTATACCTTCTAAGGCATTTATTTTATAAGATTTTTAATGTACCTTCGAGACTTTTTTCCTTCTAAGATTTTTTGATGTGTGGAGATCCTATGAACCACTTGCTCTCTTGGAATCTTTCTAGTGAGGATCTTGTCCACTACAAGCTTCCCATCGAGGCTTCCTCATGGGTGTGCCTTCAGGGGAGGAATCCATAAAGGGATTTTGACATATCCAGTTTGTTTTTTGAGTGTTACTCGATGACATTTAACATGTGTAGAAGAAGTCACTAGTTTTAACTCTCATCCGAGGTTATTTTCTCAAAGTATGACGTTAACATGTGTGGAAGAGGTTAAACATTTTGATTTTTTTGAGATTATTTGTCGGTATTACTGCGTTAATGTGTGTAGAGTAGGTACAAAGTTATGACTTATCTAAGGTTGTTGGTCGAGTGTTACTCGGTGATATTTAACCCGTGTGGAAGAAGTCAATAGTTTTAACTCTCATCCGAGATTATTTTATCAAAGTATGGCGTTAACGTGTGGAAGAGGATAAATATTTTAATTCTTTCTAGATTATTTATCGATTATTACTGACGTTAACCTATGTGGAGTAAGTACAAAGTTATGACCTATCCGAGATTATTTGTCGAGTTGCTCCTTGATTTTTGCCTTTTCATGAGTATGATTTGAATAATCATAATTTGCAAAGCTATCTCCCTTCAATCCAACTTTGACTTATTTCTTGGCGGTAATCAATTAGATGCTCAAAATATTGATTTGGTCGATATTTTAAGATTAAAAGTTGGACAAAAATTAAAGGATCAACATTTGATGTGTCTTCATTCTTCATATGTGTTACTCCCAAGTAGGATTTTCTTCGTCATATAGATGAGCGTTGCTCTTAACTTGAAGTCGATTGTCAACCATTGTAAAGATGTAAATGTTTCCACGACATCGTCGCTATTATAGAAAACTAGTTGTGGTAGAATAAAATATCACACCTTAGCTTGGAAAATCCAAAGCACACACGAGATAGTTAAAAAGAGAATAAGAAAATTCGAATTGTTACATGAAAAATCCTAGAAGAGGGGAAAACCATGGCGTCAATAAAATGTTCCAATATATATCGCTTTGGAGTATGATTTTAAGTCTTCTCGATAGTAGAATTACAAGATTGTATGTGAGAAATTCGATAATGAAAATTTCATAATAAGGTTATAAACTGATTGTAGTTGGAAATGCTTGTTGGTTGACGGGATGGCATAGGTATCGGTGACAACAGCGGTGGTGATGATGAACTTGAACTTCTAGCTCTCTCGCCTTTCTCCCAAGTTTGCTTTTAGCTCCTTCATGACAAGAATGGGGTCA
Organism: Cymbidium sinense; assembly: GCA_021442155.1. Lineage (NCBI taxonomy): Eukaryota > Viridiplantae > Streptophyta > Magnoliopsida > Asparagales > Orchidaceae > Cymbidium > Cymbidium sinense. Next base: position 122,807,428 of record CM038217.1, read on the forward strand.
TATTTATAGGATTTTGAAAGGGACATTTTGATCATTGTAGCCAAAATCCCAAAACACTCCATCGGACGATGTATATTGATTTGTTTGATCATATATAGTTTTTTGGTGATTTATGCTCAAACGATCTTTGATTTGAGTGATCTTAGGCTCGTTGGATTCGTCTCATCGAGCCACTCGATTCGACTATAAGCATATCAAATTTGGAAGTTATTTCATCATCCAGTTAGTGTTTTGAAGTTTTCATATGTAGCTTTTGGGCTTGTTTTGAGCTCATTTGGACTCGATTTGACTTGATTTCCCAAGTTCCCTTCTAGCATTTTGGACCCATCTCACCGAAGTCATTTAATTTGATTGAATATATTCTTTAACTTAAAATCCATATTTGATTTATAAATTTTAGTTTATAAATTTTAGAGGATATATCAATTATGATTTTAGTTTCTCTCTTAATTGAGACTAATATGAAATTACAATTATTTACTTGCGCATATAATTTTATGCGAGCTATAAAATTCACATCTAACCTCTTGATGAAGAGAGTTTGGATTTGTCAATCAAATTTTCAAAAATCTAGATTTCCTTGTCATGAAGATTTACCACCACCATCCCAATTAGAGAACTTTTAAATTGAAACTACATCCTGGTGGGAATGAGTGACATCTCTTAATTTGGCGATGAATCAAAGATGACTTGGGATTTATCTACATCCTTTGTGGTTCTAGTCCACTTAGGAGGTAATCGATCTAACTTGGCGACAAATCCATGTCGAGGCATGGATTATGTCGTTCAAATGAACCTTGTAGATATGGTTAATGTTTATCTAATGAGATAAATTTTGCCCTATAAAATGTACCATATGATTCAATACTCAAGGAAGTGCAATTGGGGAACATATGAGCTATAAGCATGACAATAATATAATTGTGACATTTGGTGGAAAACTATCTAGTTAGAGGGCTCGATTGTAACCGCTTCATATATAGAGCATACTAGTCAAAACATGTGCCACATCCTTATTAGCATGAGATTATTTTAAAGTAAATATAATAGAGCACTTGACTTGACATTAGATCCTTTGTATGCTAGAATTTTTTTTAATTTGTTACCCTAAAAAAATATTGCAGATGGGTGAATGGATGTGTGCTTTAAGTTACGACAACAGATTAATTTGAACATCTTAAATTTATCATTCTTTGCAATTAAATTTGAATTTAGATTGATTTAGCACTCAATTTCAAGTGTAACTTAATGATGATATCCTCTCGGTTGAAGTTCTCAATCAATGTAGTCATCATCGATATAGATCTTATCAACTCTACTTCTTTACTAATAGAGGATCATGTCTAGATATATATTTTGAGAACATGAATTTTGGAATAATAACATTAATATTGTGGATATTTTTATAATGATGACCCATCCACTTGATATCCCCATTCAATGCTCATCATTGGGGTATAGACCAATCAACTCTTCTTACCTATTAGCAAATGATCGAATCTATAGCTAGAACCTATAATTATATTTTTAAACTTCATGTTGGGAGTTTATACTTTGAATATGAAATTTCCTTAACAACATCATTGATAATCATATGTAAATGTGAAAATCAAATTTTTTTTCTAAATGATTAAGCATTTAATTTACAACTAATATTATCAATTCCGGTATTTATAAGGATGACTAGATTGATTAAGTTGAACTTACAACTTGACCAAATAGGTAGCTTTACGATTAAAAGTGTGCATATGTATCAATCTTTAAGAATTTGATGTGAGAGATGTCTATATTTTGAAGTAATCATCAATTTTTTAAATATTTGCATATTTTTTGAGGCAATATGTATTTTGAGTCTATTGAGTTCTATCCCACACAATATTCTTTAACATTAAGTTTGAGCTTTTAACACACATGTCGGGCACATGCAAGTTTATTTTCAATTTTGTTAATTTGTTTACGTCAAGAAGATTGCACATTCTACAAGGCATTTACAATTGAATTCAAATTTTTTTTGTAAAGCATATAAATTAATTAAGAAACATTTACACTTCTCAAAGCATTATATTTAAACCCATTTAATCTTATGATAGGCACATATAACTCATTTCACTAGTTGTATGAATCTCGAGACATCAAGTGCAAGTCTATGATTTCATAATGGGTACACATAGATGGTGTCTTCGAGTGTAATTGATTGCTCATGTGCATTTTAGCATAATAAATCTATGACATAAATTACGAGATGCATGTTAAAACTCTTCATTAATTATTGGCACACATTTTTATGCAATAAATTCAAGCATAAGTTTGCTAGGATGCTAGCTAAAGCTCTTTATAAATAAATTATTGGTATGCATTTCAAAACACATGAAATTGAATTTATGATTCTTGTAAAGTGTGTAAATTATTACATAATGTCTGCGTGCTCTATGAGGCATTTGATTTGAATGATGATTTAGTCTCATAATGTGTGCAACCTCTATCTCTTTTTTTTTGGAAAAGGTAAGGGTAGAGCCCAATTTCATTTCAAAGACAAAGAAAGAAAGAAGTTACTGAAGGAGGACTGAATCCTTAGAAGGAAAAATAGAAAAGAGACAACATCTAAACTAGAAGGACAACTAGACTGAAAAACAAAAGCGTCCGAGTCGAGAGAAACCAAAAATACCGCAAGATGGGTTCAATAATATTACGAATAACGACCATCGTAGTCAAAAAAATTGAGCACTCGGTTGATTGCTTTTGCCATCCAGTGGAACTTCAAAATGGGAGCTCTTTAGAGCATGAAGTTAAGATGTAGAAAAGATCATACAAGGGGCATATTCGAGTTCCAAGTTGTAGGAGAGAGACATCCGAGTGGAGCCGAGAACAAGCAGAAAGCTGCAGAAAAAATAGAAAGAAGCCACTGCAAAGAACTTTTCTTATCATAGTTCGAACATGAAAACAAAGAACTGTTAAAGGAGAGAAAAGCATTAGTAAAAAAATAGAGAAAGTCATTGTGCCAACTATGAGCTAGATGAAATTATCACATGGTCCATCCCTCCGAAACCAATGTAGCGGACATGATTTGGCTAAGAGGACTTAAACTTCCACCTTCATAGTTTAAAAGTAATCAAAGTTCTAATATTATCACCAAAATTTGTTTGAAGGTGGGGGTGGGGGGCACCACATTGTTAAACCCTTCTATTCCTTTCCCTTTCCTCCAAATGCAATATGATGATTGATTGTGATAAGATAGTGAAGCCTTTTAAGGCTTTATGTGGCTTTGTAGCAACCTCCAAATTTTTCTAGAGGGTATGGGGCAATAAGAAGAATTGTTATTGAGGTAATAAGTTCCTTATAAATCACATGGAATAAGAGCACTCAAAAAATAGGTGAGCATAAGTCTCCTCTGAGATGACAAAGGTGGCATTGAGTTGGAACCAAGTCCCGGCATATAGTGTATCATAGGTTTTAAGCCCACCAATAAAGGCCATCCAACAAAATATAGCATGATTCACGGCCAATCCCTTAAACCAAATACATTTATGCCAATCCAAAATTGGATAGTAATCAAAAGAATATTTTTTTTAGAGCAATATTAGTAGGAGCGACTATCCTTCCAGAGAATGGCGTCGTTTCCTACGATAGTGGTGTTATTGATGAGGTTGTAGCGGGGGATGTAAGAGCTTCAATGTATCGGGAGCATCTAAATCCCATTTAGGAGAATGTAATTAAGGGTAGAGAGAGGAGGTTTGCCCAAAATGTTAAAATAAGAGGGGCCTAGAATTTTATAGAGAGAGTTTCTTTGGCACCATAGATCAAGAGAGAGAGAGAGAGAGAGAGAGAGAGATAGATAGAGAGAGAGAAAGAGTGGCCCCATTACCTATATCAAAAGAGAGGAGGTCCCTAAATCTAGTAGCACGTGTCTTAGATCCTTCAGAGAGGAAGAGCGACCAGAGCTTATTACAAAGAGAACGCTTTGTCACCCATAAAGCAAGGGGAAGATTTATTAAGCACTCTCTAGAAGAGTTTAAATTTGCAAAGGAGATTGTGGAAGCAAATAAAAGCCCTATTCCTCCTTTGTCCCTAGGGAGGGTGGTTTTAGCCTAGAAAATTAGGTGGACTTTGTGTTGTTCATCACTATGGTAAAAGAACTTAGAATGAAGGAAAAGATTTTTTTAATAACACATTTGGAAATAGCCTGATCTGAACCAAAAGATAGATAGATGTTGACTGAGGAACAAAGAAGTTGGCATCTACCCCTAAAAGAAAGGAATTTAGTCTTCCATCCAAAGAAGTCAAGCATGTAATTTGTCAAAGAGGACATTGAAATGGTAAGATTTGAGCAAACGTAGCAAGGGGAGCCCTGTGTATTTGAGGGAAAGCTCCCTTGCTTGATGTTAAGTATGTTACAAAATAGCTCATTAGTGTTAGAGACCTTGGTAAAATGATAGCATACTTCTTAGCATTAACACTTAACCCCATACCTTGTTCAAGTCTTACAAGACAATCTTTAAATGTAACAACTGCAGGACATCCTTTCCCAACTATAAGGAGGTCATTGGGAAAAAGGAGGTGTGATATATGAAGGTTACAGAAAGGGGAGAATAACATATGAGGCTCTCTTCTTTATCCAACAAGCAAGAAAAAGTGTCCATAGCGGGTGAAGAGGAAAGGAGAGAGGGACATGTTTAAGACCATTTGATGAGCCAAAGAAGCCCTTAATTTCACCATTAAGCATAATGAAGAAAAGGATATCAAAGATGCAGCTTTGATCCACCAATGAAGTTTGACGAGAATCCTTTTCTCCTAAGGAAAATAGACTCCATGTTCGGTGTCGACGCCTTTCTTAAATCGAATTTTGTCAAGAAACATTCTGCCCTTTTGAAAAATCCTAACAGATTTCGTGAGCAAGGGCAATGTTGTCGGATATGTCTCTATTCATAATGAATGAAGATTGAGCTTGATGAATAATGGAAGGAAGAACCTTTTGAGTCTATTTGCCAACACCTTAGCAAGCACTTTATAGAAGGTATTGCAGAGAGAAATTTGCCTCAAAATAAGGGAGCTAGAGTGCTTTATCTTAGAGATGAGTAATGAGGCTATGCTTAAACATATTGGGGAGTTTGGTGCTTTTGAAGAAGTAATGTCGGCAAAAGAAATTGTTTGTTGATAATATCCCAACAATGCGTGTAGAATTTGGAATTGAAGTTGTCGCCACAGGGACTTATTTTCTTTTATCTCAAGGAGGGCGAGTGAATTTCTTGAGAGCTAACATCTAGAGCAAGGTCCTGAACTGCTTCCAAGGAGAGGGTGTTGCCAGGGAACCTCATGGATGTTTAAGACCCTATTAATGCCCCTATTAAAGAGATCGAATAAAACTTGCAAATTTCAGACAATATTAGAAGGCTTACATATCATTCCATGGTTGGTGTGTAATTAAGTTTGTGTTCTTTTTTTTCCTTAATGGTGGAATATAGGAATTTAAGATCATCATCCAATTCTTTTGTCAATGGGCTTTGGCTCTGCTAGCCTGTGAGAGCTTCTTTATGGGCTAATTCTTGATATCTCCCCTTAATGTCCAAGGCATTGATGAGGAGGGGTGAGGATCTCTCTCAAGGAAACGAAGGGCAATCTCTTGATCATTTTGAGTGACTTAAGAAGAGCTCAAGGGAGGTGGAGTCCCAATGAAGACATTTGATAGTATCTCTTGTGAAGTTAAGTTTTCTAGAGAAGACATATAATGGATCTCCGAAAAGAAGGTTTTCCATGCTTTCTTGATTTCGAGAAGGAGGAATAAGTGGACCAGGTTACATAACATAAATCTATGAGCCTGATGAGAATCTTTGCAAGAAAGAGATGATAGGAGAGTGATCGGAAGAGAGAGGAGTAGAGATTCTATAATAAGAAGATGGGAGACAGCCACTTCAAGTTGCATAGCACTCTTATCAATTTGGACTGAATAAGGTTTCTTTGTTGCAGGTTAGACCAAAGAATAACCCAAGATTAGGAAGATCAATAAGCTCACAATCATGAACACAATCTTGGAAATCGACACCGCTAGGAGGTAAGGTACCACTTTTCTCTTTTATTGTTTAAGACACAATTGAAATCCCCAATATGATCCAAAGGGCCTCCATGGAGGAGGAGATATCCCTCAATGAATTCCAAAATCCGCCTATCGAAAGCATCATTGAAGGCATAAATGCGTGAAGAAGAAGGAGTAGGAGCTATCATCATAAATTCACCATGAATAAGGGATTACTAAAGATATGTCAAGGATATATATACCACATTCCACTTGATCCAAATTTAGCCTCCAAGATGGTAGTCAAAATTGGAAGTGCTTCCCTCATTAGGGAAAATCTTGAGCTTAGAGGAGGGATTTAATTACGTAGAATCGATTATGCTTGGTTTCAATTAGACACAAGATATCCGTGATGATAAACCCTAACCAAATCAGTAGCAATCATTGATTCTCGCGCCATAAGGCCCTGAACATTCTATATTCTAATTATTGGGAATCACATGAGGAGGTGTGAGAGGTGAGGGTTTCTTACCCTTCTTGTTATTTTGTTGGATTCTTTGTGAATCAAATTCACTTGTGAAGGAGATTTAGATTTCTTGGAGTTGGGCATGTTTTGTCGATTTGAGGATTTGTCAAGAAAGGAATCTTGAATCATTTGAGTCGAGGAGATGGCTGCAGATGAGTGATTATGTTGTAAGAATAAGAGATAGTGGTGGTGGTCGAACTCATCATGCCCCGAGCCACTTGCTCAATGTTGTCCTCTTGAAGTTGAGGGGATTAGGTTGGAAGTTGGTTGAAGTCGCTTATGGTAGAGGTGGAAAGAACCTCGACGGTGTCCAATGATATAATTGTTGGATTGGCTTGCATCCGCACAACCATGAGAGAAGATCGGGAAGGGGTTGGAAGCGGGAAGGGATGGGCAAGGATGTGGAGTTAGGGTTATGCAGAGTGACTCTATTACGTTCTCTAGATGGGGGGTTGCTTGGGGTTTAGAGTACAAGAAGAGTCATCATGAGTGAAAGAGTAACATTGTGCATAAGGCTTAGGCTTCCAATCGTAAATGATTTCTGCCTAAATTTAAAACTATTCATGTTGATAAAAATAACATCGGGAGAGGGAGGAAGGGTTAACTTGAACACAAACTAGTGCGAAGGTGACTCTCAATTTGGACGTCATGAGAGAGTCAACTCGCAAGATGGGTACCAATCACTAGCCACCTTGAAAACCTCGATTCGTCCAACAACACACAAGAGGAGGTTGGGAATTTGATCTAGAGAGGAATTTCAGAAATTTTCTTTGGATGGACGGAAGTTCCAGGACCACTTTGGAAAATAAATGATCTCCCATTTAAGAAACAAGGGTCGTTGTCCCACCTAATCCCAATCTTCTTTACAAGAGAATTTGAAGAGAAAGAAATTGCCATCAAGTGTGAAAAGCTCATGACACCTTTGAAAGACCATTTCTTCTTAACCACCTAACAGGGAGCCATAAAAGGGCGCCACCGAGATAGCATGACCGACAAGAGATAATCATTCCTTTTGGCCATCTAAAATTTCTCCTCTAAAAGTTGACCTCTTGAGTCACACGTGATATAGTTTAGATTAAGGGATTTATTCTGATCCTTGGGAGAAAAGTAGATCCTTCCAGGAGGAAGGGGAGGAGGATTTCTTGAACCAAAATGGATTACCCCAGGGCCATGGCCAAGGATGGAAGTGGAAGAGGGGAAGAGGTAATGTGGGGAAATGCTCTGATGAAGGTCCATAATAAAAAAGAAGCAAGTCAAGGGTGGGGAGAAGCCAAGGAAGGGGAGGGAGTACGCCTCGCCGTGAGATCAAAATGGAGGAGAAAGAAGCACCAAGGTAAGAAAGAAGATGCAAACTGCGAGGAAAAAAGAGGGAACTAGCCGTGCCACAGGAGCGGGAAACCCTAGAGCTCATTCATCACCTCTAGAGTTTCAATGTAATAGGCTAGCTCGATGTTCATCGGTGAACCACACGGGATTCTAACTCTATCTCTTACACTACAGCATAATGCAATAATTTAAATATTAAATTGTCTTTGGATGTGTAGCAAATTTCATTTTATTCACATGTACATACAATATAATCGAATTTAGGTGAGAGGTCACCTCAAAATATGTGCAAATTTCTATTTTTTCAATTATTAGCATACATTTTAATAAGAAAAATTATGAACATAAGATTGACTTATAATACATGAATATTTTAATTTTTTACATTATTTTTATGAATTTTGATGCAATTAGCTTGGGCATTGGGTCACCTTGAGATGGGTACTAGATTTCACCCAATAATTTACTTACACGTGTTTCAATTTAATTTATTTAAATATGATATTGCCTTGATATGTGTGTTAAATTTTATATAATCATTTATTTGTATACATTTCAATATAATCTATTTAAATTTAAATCGATGTCTCAATCACGTGCATCATGATATGTACCATTTTTATTTATTTAATTTATTTTTGGAAAATTGAGGGCTTAGCCCAATATTTCATTCCAAAAGTAAATTTACGAAGTCTAAGGGTAGAGAAAACACGTGAGGCTAAAACACCAAGGAAAAAGAAACTTTCAGCTAGAATGGGTGGATAGTTAGCATAGGGCTCGGGGACAATTTTTTAAACGGAAAAAATAATAGCACCAAAATACGAGGACAAGATAGCTATCTAGCCAAAAGCCTTCCAATGACATCTGTCGTCCAACGCCTCGGTCGGGTTTGGAATATAAGATGAACCTTCATAGATTCCACAATAATCCATCCGCAAGAGAGAGAGTTTTCGATCGGAAAAACAAATATCGAGGAAAAAATAGAACATTATACTTCCGTGAGATGATAAACTAGAAGTCAGTTAAGGGTGAGATATCTTTCACCCGATCCGTTGCGACTAGTAGTCCAAGAAGGAGCAAATAAGAGCAATCAACATCGACAATAACCATGAAAATTAGCCGATAGAGTTGTAAGTGACAATGTCCTCATCATTTAATTTAACTGATTAGAATCAGAAATAGAAAAAAACCGGGTAAATTCTATATCATGATTGAAAACCATGGAAAACCGAGCCATATCAACTTGTTCACGTTATATAAGAAAAGACATCCATTTTGTCCATATCAACAATCAAACCAAAAAATCGGAGGTAGGCGCTACCTCAATTCCAAATCATAGATCATTTCATAAGTTAGAAAACCATAGAGGAATTATATGGAGACCAACAAATAAATGTGATATGATTTAGGGAGGATGATCCATATGATTGATTCCATAAAAATCTAGCCATTTTTCTTTAATAGTCCAATAGCTTAATTTATTTTGATGTTTGAGGATATAGCTTCAATGGAATTTCTTGTATTAGAGAAGCAACGCGTTTATTCCTCTCAACCCAAATGGAATAAATCGTCACTATGATAATAAGTAAGTAGAGCCTTTTAAGTGCAGTGAGTTATAAGAGCGGTCGTAAGAAGTATTGAGGGTAGATGGAGAAAAAAGCGCCATTAGGCAAAAGAGCTCTATAATTTTAAATGAGTAAAGACATCCAAAAATAGGAGTGGGATTCATTCTTAGAGTGACAGAAGAAAAGCAAGGGTAACTCCAATGCCTCTTTTCTTAGCCAAGTTTTAAGACCCCCGTTTGGCCATCCAACAAAAAGCGCATAATTTAAAGCAAATCCTTAAACCATATTTCCTTGTAACCTTCCTCCATCGGGACATGTTCAAATAGGATATTTAAAATACTTTTAGAGCTCATTAACTTGCTATCATTCCATAGAATAGTATCTTCCATTGTGTATAGGAGTATTTTGATGGAAAGAGAGCAAGAAAACGATTGGAGAAGGAGAAAGGATTAACCATCACCATTCTTAATAAGGACATTGAGAGTGGAGTTTACAAGCTTATCAAGCAGATCAAAATAGTTGGCTCCACATATTTCTAGAATTGATGAACCATCACACCATGGATCAAAAAAGGGGAGAAAAACTCACATCTCCCACGAATACCCTCCCTTTTGACTTTGGAGGCATAAAGTCAAGCTCTCTCAAAGTGCAGATTTTTTGGGTGTTGTTTGCCATACACTGTGCTTATTTCTAGTCCAAGTAGCAAAGCTAGAGGAATTGTTTAGCACTTTCCATACAATCTTTGCTTTGCATATGAAATTAAGAGAGCTAGAGGAGGTCAATCTAGTGCCTCCTTTATCCACAGGTAAGGTTGTCCGTACCATGAGATAAGGTGTAATTTTTTAATTACTTCCATGATAAAGAAGTTTGCGTGATAGCTTTAATTTTTGAATGATACATTTTGGGAGGGATTGAGCTCTAAACCAATAAGTTAGGAGGCCATTAATTGAGGATCTAATGAGTGAAGTCGCCCACCATATGATAGCCATTTAGATTTTCAACCCTAACCATATCATTAGTCTATCAAGAAGGACTATACAATGAGTGATTTTAGTTGCCCAAGAACTAGAGGGAGCCCCAAATATTTGAAGGGGAAGGTTCCAAGTTTAATATTCAGCAAGGAACAGATGTATGGAGGATTGAACATTTTGAGAAGCATATTCGAGATTTTGTTGACCTCCAACCCGAAGGTCCGAAAGCATGCTCAAGGCCCTATTTAATGATGTGGTCGTTTGAGGATCCACTTCACCGCCACAAGAATATCATCGAAATAAGAGATGAGATTGAAATATTACCATTGGTAATTGGTCCAATGATTGATCATCCACCATCTTATCCAGGGATGCAAGAGAAGATATCCATAATAATGGTGAAAAGGAAGGGGAGAGTGGGCAACCTTACCACCATTTGATGATTGAAAATATCCTTCAATTTGGCCATTAAGAACAATTGAGAAGGGAATGTCGAAATGCAAGCTTCCACCCACTCCACAAAGTTTTGGGAAACCTTTTGAAGAAGCTTAAGAATAAGCGTATTGCGATTTACCAGTCGAATGCTCTTTGAAGATCAATCTTAGTACGAAGAGACCGGAGGATCGCTATTAGTAAATTCTAGACTAATTTCTTGGGCCAATGAGATATTATCTGCTATGTCTCTATTCTTAATGAATGCTGATTGAGGATGAATAATATGTGAGAGAACTCCTTTAACTCTATTAGTAACCTTAGCAATAACTTTGAAGAAGGTGTTGCAAAGGGAGATAGTCTATAATCACCACCGTTAGATATTTTATTTTGGGATCGAGTAATAATTGTATGTTTAAATATCTCGTGAAGCTTTTGGTGGCAAAGAAGTGTTTAACCTCCGATAAATTGTTTACCAACTATATCCCAACAAGATAAGAAGAATTTAGAAGTAAAGCCATCGATCCCTGTTTTATCCTTGTTGATATTTTTAAGGGCATGCAATATCTCGATCCAAAATTGGAGAATCTAACTCCTCAATGTGAGAAGGGGTGAGAACTGCTGGGATATTGGATAAAGATGTCCCAAGTTTCTGATTTGTTTAAAAGCATAGAGTAGTATTGACAAAATTTAGCACCATCTCGATGGGTTAGAGATAATTCCCCTTTCAACTTGGAGCTCTCTAATCATGTTACAGTTCCTCCTTTCTTTAATAGAAGAAAGGAAGTGTAAATCATCATCCCTTGTGTGAGTCATGTAGTTTTTTGCTCTTAGTCCAAAGGCTTTCTTTTTTTAATAATGTTCACATAATGTGCATTGATATCCTCCAAGTTTTGGTGAAGGGTAATATTGGTAGGGTATTTGTCTAGAAGTTTTAAGTGGGTTTTCTAGTCTTTTTCAATGCTTTGATTTCGCTCAAGAGATGTAGAGTCAAACTTATGAGATTTGAGTTATTCTTTAACTAGCTTGAGTTTCTTGAAAAGTACTAGGATAGCCAATAACAAAAATCTTCCAAGCATTGGCGACTTGAGTCAAAAGCTAGGGTAAAGGACCCAATAATTTCAAGATGAATTGCGACTCCTTGGATGTATCCGTTGAGTAGACTATTAGAGTGAGTGATCCGAGGAGAGAGGCGGGATGGCTTTGTATGAAGAGGAGGGAAAAACCTCCACCCAATATTAGTTGCACATTGCTTTGTCGATTCTTATTTTAATTGGGGTATCCACTCTAAGATTGGACCATGTGTAGAAAAGTCCCGAACTTGGAAGGTCAAAATCTCCATATCATTGATGCATCTTTAAAGTCGTAAGTCGATTGGGTGGTATAGGGTTTCCTCGACTTTCTCATTAGAGTATAAAACACAATTGAAATCTCCAATTACCAAGGATCTTCCATATTTACGATAGATGGGAAGACCACAACTCGTCATTCTCGACATCGTTGTGAGAATATACCCAAGTCACATTGAAACTAGGGTAGAGTGGAGGATACCTTGCGTGAATAAACTAAACATTTATAAGGGTATGTATAAAGGAAATGGAATTAGAATTCCATTTGATCCATATCTACCTCAACAGATGTCAAAATTATTGCTTTTGCTTCATAGGGAAAGAGGTTGACTTTCTACATATAGCAGGTTGAAAACATCAACTAATTGTTTCAAGGAGACAGATCATATCAAGATTGTGGTCTTTATGATTGACGCCACGGATCGCCTTCATAGTAGGCCCCTCACATTCGCCTACCAAGCTTTGGGAACATTGATAGAGGGAATTAATGGTGTTTCCCTTTCTTCTTAGTTTTTGGACTAAGAAGGCAAGTGAATTTGGGGATTTGGTGGTCTCTTTGTCTTGAGTAGTCTTATAGGGGTTTTAGGGATAGAGTCTTGAGATCTTTGATAAAGGGATTTAGATGGAGAGGAAGCAGACGTGGTATAAATGTGAGGTAGGTGGATTGAGTTTATGCTTCAATCAATAGGGTGAGTTATCTGTGGGAAGAATGTGATTGGGCGCTAGTTCAGAGGAAGTGGTAACTATAGGAGGTGGTTCATTTGTATTGTCCATTTGGATCTCTTGGTCTACAGAGTGGAGGGAGTTGGTGGAGGGGTTAAAGGGTTGTTGGAGTTTGATATGAGGGTCACCCGGGGTTTTGGTTCAACACAATTGAGGTTTCTCGCTCCGCCATCAAGGGGCAGTAGGAGGATTGATAGGCGCTTGGAATCGCAGAAGCGGCACAATGGGAGCAAGCATAGGTTTCCAATCATAAAGGACGGGTTGATCAATTTTATCCCATTTAAATTTAAGGGAATAGAATCGTAGGGGATGATGGAAGTACTTGAACACACTTCGAAAATAAATTGAGCTTTGGTAGCCGTGAGATTGTCCACAATAGGAACCCCAATTTTATTGGCCACCTTTGAGAGCCCCTCTTTGTTCCAACAACATAAAGGAAGATTTGGGAATTTAATCTAAAGAGGATATCGGAAGTTTTCTTTTATCTCAAGTCTCACGACCACTCAAAGATAAACGGCCTACCGTTTAAAAAATATGAGACATTGTTCCAAACTAGATCATAGTCTTCCTTGCATGTGAATCAATAAGAAAAAATCACCCTCCAAAGTTAGAGTTCCAATTGGCCTTTAAATACCCACTTCCGCTTGATCCCGCAAGCAATGAGCCATAAAAGGGACGCTTCCCTATCGACCAACAAGAGACAGCCCCATTCCTTCTAGCCGCCACCATTCCTCTTGAAACACACTTCATCTTTAGAGGAGGGTTTATAGGATAAAGAGAGGGAGTTCGTTTTCATTATGGGCATTTAGTAGCCTTCCAGCTGTGGATTGTGCGGTGTAGGAGAGGAAGACTTACTGGATGGACCATCGCCTGATTTGATGATAAATGAGAAAAGAAGTAGATGCAAAATCCATTTCAGAGGGAGAGGAAAAAGAAGGTAGAGAGAAACCCGAGACGAGAATACCCTGGAGAGGAAGTCATTTAAGAACGCAGAGGGAGAGCCATTTCATGGGAAGGGGAGCACAACCTAGAGGAGAGCATCGGAGCGCCTTAAGCTATATATGTACCATTTTCAAGTCACATACTAACACCTTTTAATGTAAAAGTTTAGAAGAGATGTGTATTGGAATTTGTGTGTGATATGCCTATTCAAACACTTCTTGAAATGACTCTTTTGTCTTTTATGCATAAATTTCTTGGTCAAATTTAATTTGATATATATATATATATATATATATATATATATATATATATATATATATATATATATATATATATATATATATATATATATATATATATATATATATATATGTTCGTTTAGAGAATTTTATTCCTAGATGCAGATCTTGGTAGCCCAAAATTATCCAACACAGGGATATGAACACAGGGGTTATAATGGAAAACCCGTTAAGGGGAAAACCACCTGCCTCATAGAACTTTCACTATGTGTTCAAAGATACGTGGTCCTTGCTTCTGTAGTTCTGAGAAGAAGGTGTTTCTGAAACAATATTCCGAGTGTAGATACATCGGCCAACTCCAACCCAAGGGAGAAGTTTCCCAAAAGCGGCGAACGGATCTAGAGCAACCTCTGATCTTCGTGAGAAAGGCGGCAAGCGGTCTTTTCTAGTCCTCACGGCGATCTCTAGGCGAGCTCGATCTTGAGAACTTGCGGTGGGCGGTGGTGATAGATGCGTCGGCGTCAGTCGGCGGGTGGTTCTCGAGCTCTCGGTCTTCAAATTCCTCCCCTTTAAGGTGAGAATGAAGCTCTATTTATAGATTTTTTGGGAGTGGCGAGCCTTGTAAATTCGTGGAAAACTCCAACCACTCCCATAACCACTCCGTCGGACGGCGGTCGATCCCCTCGATCGACGGTGTATTTTGATGATCACGGGTGCCTTAATGATGTCGAATTGGGTGATCTTGGATTCGTTGGATTCGTCTTGACGAGCCTTCGATCGACTATAAATATGTCGATTTTGGTGACCATTTGGCGGATCGGGATCCATTTTCATGCTCGATAGCTTGATGCGAGTCGATTGAGTTTCGGACTATGCTTGATGTTCTATGTTCGTCTCATCGAGGCGGTCGGTTATTTGTAAACTTCTTTGAAATCGGTGATTAGATCGAAGCATTTACGAAAATGCCTTGAGATTTGCTTGATGATTAATTTTAGGGCGTATCGTTGCCTATTTTTGGGTGACATTATCGTCATCAAAATATATGTCAATCTTGAAAATAGCAAATTCTCAATGAAATTTGAGAGTCCATCAATGCGCATTTTGAGAAACAGTCTTCATGCAACCTGATATTATAAGCTGTGGAAAGCGAGCATAAATATGTGTAAGTATCTTGTGAGCCTTGAATTTGAATTACGGATCGATCCAGGAGCGACGACTTCAGCGGTGCCGTGGCGCGCATGAGCGATAAGCGCGCCAATGGCCTTGTGGCAGCAGCGATGCGCATAGCCGCCCTGTATATGAACGGTCGGGCTGGTCGATGGGAGACGGAAGCAGCTGAACCTGAATCGGCGAATTCGGTAGTCGGCATGAAATGTATGAGCTGTGGCGTCAGCAGGCGAAGCAGCGGTAGATTCGCGACCGTGGTGATTCGACCCGGCCAAACAGCAGCCTTGGTCGGCGGTTCGGCCCGTGGCCAGCCGTGCAGCGGCGGTTCGACCAGCGGCGGTTCGACCCATGGCCGGACGCCATGGGCCAGCCAGTGAGACGTTCGGCCTTGGCAGCGCGCCGAAGCGAATCAGCGCCGGTGATCGTATGAGCTCCTTGTGGTATGAGCATGGATCTTGCTTGGTGAGGGGAGTGAGACCACCGGGGGGTTCAACGCTGTTTTGACTCGCTTTTGAGCTGCTGAGCGCTTTTACGCCCCCCTAGAAGGTCTATAAAACCCCTGTAAGAGGGAAAGGCACATTTTTCTCATCTCCTCTTCTCCTCTTAGTAGCCTCCCCGGTGGGAGTTTGGGCACTCTGATCTCCTCTTCTCTCTTAGTGCATACCTCCCCGGTGGGAGTTTGGGCACTCTTTTGGATCAACCTCTACCTCTTCATCTCCACCAAGCCGAGTGCATCCGGTGGGAGTTTGGGCACCTCCTCGAATAATTTTCATCTCGAAAGAGGCCAACCGGCCTGGCTGACTCGTCCGGTTTGGCGAGGACGATAACCGAGATCTTCGGATGACGACGATGGTGGCCTACCATAGTGGTCGGCCAGAGTCGATGATGGTGACCGGCCGGTGAATAGGGATGACGGGCGATGATGGTGGTGACCGGCGAAGATTGCCGACGAGGGTAGAGTGACCGCTGACGGTAATGGCGACAATGGTTGACCCGACGGGTTGGCAACCAGAATCGGAGACGGTACGGCGCATAAGCGCCGATAGTGAAGATTGTCGATGGTCGGCCGGCAGCGACGGATTGACGGCATGGCGACGGCGCCGATCCGGCGCGATGACCGGCGATAATGGTGATGACCGGGCGATTGGAGATAACCGCCGGAGATTGCGCGGATGGCGGTGATGACCGACGAAGACGGTTAGCTACCGACGGGGATCTTTGACCTATCCGGGTGTTTCGAAGGCTCTGACGCGTTGGTGGAAGAGGTCAATTGAATCCGCGAGGATTTTGACCTATCCGGTTGTTTGTCGAGCGCTGGCGACGCTAACTGTATGGAAGAGGTCGAAGTTGAATCCAAGGATTTTGACCTATCCGGTTGTTTATCGAGTGTTACTCGATGATGTTAACCTGTATGGAGAAAGTTGCAGCCCATGAGGATTGCCAACTTATCCAAGGTTGTTTATCGAAGCTACTTACCATGTTAACCTCAGTATGGAAGAGGTCGCGGGAAGTCCACTAAGGACCTTTTGACCTATCCAGGTTGTTTATCTGAGCGCTTACTCGATGATGTTAACGTTATGGAGAAAGTTGCGCCTATGAGGATTGCCAACTTATCCAAGGTTGTTTATCGAGGCATCGATGATGTTAACTCATGGAAGAGGTCGGGAAGTCCACTAAGGACCTTTCTATCCGAGGTTGTTTATCTGAGCGCTTACTCGATGATGTTAACCTCGTTATGGAGAAAGTTGTAGCCCTATGAGGATTGCCAACTTATCCAAGGTTGTTTATCGAGCGCTACTCGACGATGTTAACCTCAGAAAGAGGTCGGAAGTCCACTGGACCTTTTGACCTATCCGAGGTTGTTTATCTGAGCGCTTACTATGATGTTAACCTTATGGAGAAAGTTGTAGGCGCCTATGAGGATTGCCAACTTATCCAAGGTTGTTTATCGAGCTATCGACGATGTTAACTCAGATGGAAGAGGTCGCGGAAGTCCACTAAGGACCTTTTGACCTATCCGAGGTTGTTTATCTGAGCGCTTACTCGATGATGTTAACCGTTATGGAGAAAGTTTATAGAGGATTGCCAACTTATCCAAGGTTGTTTATCGAGCGCTATCTCGTTAACTCAGATGGAAGAGGTCGTAAGTCCACAAGGACCTTTTGACCTATCCGAGGTTGTTTATCTGAGCGCTTACTCGATGATGTTAACTTGGAGAAAGTTGTAGGTGCCTATAGAGGATTGCCAACTTATCCAAGGTTGTTTATCGAAGCTACGACGATGTTAACCTCAGAGAGGTCGAAGTCCACTGCGACCTTTGACCTATCCCTTGTGATTGTAGTGCATCCATGAAGCTCAACATCGATGTCCCCGATGTCGCATCAACTAGGTCGACACGACGAAGGGGGAAGCTATCTTTGGGCATGCACGCATCAAGGTCGCTGTAGTCGATGCACATTCTCCAGAACCATTGGCCTTTATGACTAACACTACGTAGCCAACCGTGGGTAGTAGACTTCGAATGAACTTGACTTCCGTAAGTTTGGTGATTTCTTGTTCTATGACCCGCAATCGCTCTGCCGGTTCTTTTTTTGTATCACCGGCTTGTAGGTTGAGTCAACTTTGAGGAGTGCGTAATGACTCCCGGGTCAATGCCCGTAATATCGAGCGCTCCGTGCAAAGATATCTTGATTTTACGCAAAAATCTACGATTCTCGACCGACGTAGACAAAGAACGATCCCACCTTCACCTTCGCGATGGATCAACTGAGAGAAGACAAATTACATCTTCAACCGGAGAAGCCCTTTCGTAGGCATCCTCATCTCGTAGTCAAGTTCTCGATGTTGAGGGTTACCGACGAAATGGTCGGGTTTGCTTGATATAAGCGCCAGGTTATCTCGTTGATTCCCACTTACCATGCCGATGCCACCGGTGTCGGAATTTCATCTTGAGGTGAGGCAATGTGATTGGCCAATATAATCGGAGAGGTCTCCCAAATATTGTACAGACATTGCACTCGACTTGACTACAATAAATTGTATCAAGTGGCTGCTCGGGAAATTCTCCAAGAGTTACGGAAGACCGATTGTCCTTCCACTAATACGGTCGATTATCAAATCCATACAAGGGACCGCCGGGTTGAAGCTTTCTTTCTATACCCATGCTAAGGAAAGTGGAGTAAAAAAGAACATCAACCAACTCCCATTGTCGATCAATATCCTTTTAATATTGAAGCATGGATCACTGCATCGATGACAAGGGGATCTTGATGGGATAAGCCCTCTAGATCTAAATCATCAAAGGTGATAGAATGGTCAACCCGAGACTTCTTCGCTGCTCTTGAAGGGCGGCAATGAATATTTGGCTAGATAACACCGGCCCTCCCGCAATTGTTATCTTCTCCACCGCCATGCCTTCAGTTGGTTGCCTCAAAGATTTGTCGGACGAGCTGGTTGGTTTTGTATAAATGGCCTAGATACCCTCGACGATCGGTCTTTCAATCTCCTCCTTCGCCATGGCACTCTCATGGTGAAAGTGGCGTAATTTCTCTTGATTTCCAATTCCGTTTTAAAGGTCGCCACTGACGCTATCCTCTTCCAATAGCCGAGGATGTTCGCATGACGTGTTGAGAGTCAGATATTTCCTCTCCGGTCGAGTCATCCGAGGTCGCCCGAGGAGGTTTTGGGGAGGTTGTCTTCTTCGAGATGTTTGAACATCATCTTTGGGAACCTTCTTCCGCCGCCTGGTTCAAACTGCCGATGAGCACCGATAGTTTCGTCACGAGATTTGTGCTCTATTCTATGGACCAGTCAAGATAGAATGGACTGCCTCCGCATTAATGATGAATAAGTATCCCGGAGTCCTCCGAGAAGCACGCCTCAAAAGTTCGATCTACTGGTATCTGCCGCTTCGAGGAGAACCTCTAAGTATTCTTTGAGGGACTCTCCATCGCTCAAGGATTCGGAGAGATGTGATGAATCCGATGATTCTCTTGTTCGCCGTGAACGTTTCTACAAAAAATCGGCGAAGCTCTCCAAATGATCGGATGGACCCCTTAAGTGAATAGAACCACGAGCCCCGCCCTTTGAGAGTCGCCGGGAATACCCGACACAAGAGAGTCATTTGCACGAATGTGCATGATCGCTCAAAGTGATCGATATGCTCGTACGTGCCATCGTAAGGGTCCATGCCGGGAAGCTTGAATCCTAAATCGGTATTGAGATGATCTCGCCGAAGGGACGAAGTTTTGGAAGAGGCGGAGAATGGATCATTCGTGTTATGTCGGGAACTCTTCCCGCACTGCCGTCGTTTCATCGCAGATGACGTGGAGTTTTACCGATACGAGGTGAGCCATTCGTGGGGTGAGTAGAATCGCAGATCCGGTTCAAAGATCCGGATGTGGTGCCGCGGTTCTACACGATCCGCATTCCTGCAATCATTCTCGTGAAGAAAATGGATTATGCCGGGTGGGCGGAACCGTGGCTCTTCCAGCGTGTTGGAACGTTTTCCTCGCAGAGTCAAGAATTTCGCTCGGGAATCCTCCATCCTTGAACGATCTTCCAAAGAGGGGCCCACTGACCTCACCGGGGACGTAAGTCCGTTATGGAGAAGTGTTGGAGACCGCCCTGATCCCAGAATGAGGAGCTGGAGCGAAACCCCGCTACCAACCATATTGGAGATATAATGGGGAACAGATTCCCACACGCCAAACTGCTAGAGAATTTTATTCCTAGATGCAGATCGTCAGAAGCCCAAAATTATCCAACACACGGGATATGAACACGGGTTATAATGGAAAAAACCCGCGGGAAAACCACGGCC
Organism: Cymbidium sinense; assembly: GCA_021442155.1. Classification (NCBI taxonomy): domain Eukaryota; kingdom Viridiplantae; phylum Streptophyta; class Magnoliopsida; order Asparagales; family Orchidaceae; genus Cymbidium; species Cymbidium sinense. The sequence continues at coordinate 122,827,497 of CM038217.1, forward strand.
TTGCCTCAGAACTTTCACTATGTGTTCAAAAGATCTCCCGCTTCGCTAGTTCTGAGAAGAAGGTGTTTACAGGGCTAAAACAATATTCAGTGTAGAAAATACAATATCTGGCCAACTCCAACCCAAGGGAGAAGTTTCCCAAAAGCGGCAGAACGGATCTTCCGGGAGCAACCTCGATCTTCGTGAGAAAGAAAGAACTGGTCTTTTCTAGTCCTCTCCTGCGATCTCCTAAGGCAAGCTCGATCTTCGCACTACCTGGGTGGCACTGATAGATCGTCCGGGTCGACCGGCTCGTGAGCTCGGTCTTCAATCGATTCCCATCCTAAGGTGAATGAAGTTTCATTTATAGATTTTGGGAGTGGCAGCCTTGTAAATTGTGGAAAACTCCAACCACCATCTGACGGACGCCCAAGGCGATCCCCTCGATCGACGGTGTATTTTGATGATCCGGGTGCCTTAATGATGTCGAATTGGGTGATTTGATTCGTTGGATTCATCTGACGAGCCGCCGACCAATATAAATATGTCGCTTTGGTGACCATTTGGATCGTGATCCATTTTCATCTCGATACTGACCAGTCGATTCGAGTTCTGGATCGTATCATGCTTGATGTTGCTATCGTCTCATCGACGGCCGCTTGACTGTAATTAAATCGGTGATTAGATCAAGCATTTCAAAATGCCTGATTCGCCGATCGAATTTCGAGGATTTATAATATATATATATATATATATATATATATATATGTATATATATATATATATATATATATATATATATATATATAATCTTTTATCTCGTTTATTTTATTTTATTTTTTTATTTTTTCATACTTGGAGAGAGAGAGAGAGAGAGAGAGAGAGAGAGAGAGAGAGATCCAGTAGGAATTTGACTTGGGCGAATAACGTAAAAACGGGGATGGCAAGAATTAAGGGATGGGGCTGCTGAAGGGCTATCAATGTGGTTGGGGGTTTGCCAGTGGGATGTGCATGTGGAAGCGGCCTGGAGGGTGTTGGTCTGATGCGTGAATGAGGAAGACGGGTTTATTGTGGAGGCGATGGTTGCTTGTGGCCTGGTGTGACGGAGGGACGGTTGGCTTGTCGGCGCCGGCTTGAGGCATGAATCTGAAAGAGAAGGCCGTGCCATGATCAGTGAACGAGAGGTCGAGATTGGATCGAACTGCTGGCGGAGAGGGAAGTGGAGGTGGCTATGGTTGTTGGGTTGCCGTCAGAGCGGAGGTGAGGTGAGGGAGAGGGATTGAGATAAATGAACTAGGCTGAAGTTTTCACCTACAGAGTGTGAAGAGGATTGATGGGCAAGAGTGAAAGACTGGGTTGTGGGAGAAGATATATATATATATATATATTTTTCTTTTGAATTATTTAGACAAGATGAGATGAGCAGAATACGAACCCGGACTTTAAATTTTGCTTTAACCTCCTAACCATTTAGTTCAACTGGGCTCAACATTTCAGCTTCAAAACAACAACAAACAACTAAAAAAGAAAGGCCCATCTAAGAAAAAAGAATTTTATATATATATATATATAGAGAGAGAGAGAGAGAGACACACACATTTCTATTGAATGGGCCAAAACTTGATTACAATATCATGCACACATCGATGTAATGGATCAAAGTTTTGAACATTGGATTCATAAAATGTGATTCTAAGAAGTCTTTTAAGAGTTAATAAAAGATAAAAACAAAATAATACCATTTAAAAAAAGATATCTTCTTTTCAAGAGGATAATTTTGTTATAAAGATTTGTGAAATGAAATTTCATAGAAATCATAGTGTCTCTAAACAATGGAAGCTCTTAAGAAGGCTTATTTGATGGTACTAGGGTATGGCTCATAAGTAGTTAAAACTCATAAGAATATTGGATTCATAGAGGTACTAGGGTATGGCTCATATCAAAGCTAACCCAAAAGGCTTATTTAGTGGCCCTTTTGTTGACATTCAATAATTCATTTTATATATGTGTCAATCACATATAAGAGGGAAGCTATCAATAGTTAGGGTAGGTAGGGTTTGGTTAATTTGAAGTAGGTCAAGCTATTTTAAAATAATTCTATTAATTTGGGACCACTTTTGGATCATCATATTATTTATAACTCATATAATCTTCAATTTGTCTAATATAAGTGAAATTAAACTTTATTCAACTCTTGGACTTCTTTCACATACATATTGATACCAAAATATTTGATTATTTAGAACAAATTAATTAGTAAAAAGAAATCCACGATAATATAATAGATTTTCAATGAACATTCCATCAATTTAGGATTATTTGTATTCCATTGATATTGATAATCAATAGAATTTTGGTGAACTTAATACGATCAAATTATACTTTTATTTAGATCTCCTTCATTCCTTCTCCCTAGGTTGTGATAGGGAAATTTAAGTTTAGGCTATTTTAAGTGGTGATGCTCATCGTTCATATGTGATTCTTAAGCCTTAGTTTATTAATTAAAATTTGTTGATTGTTTTATTAGAAGGTCTTTTTTTTTTGGATTTCTCATATGTGAAAGTAGTATATAATTAAATATGAAAATTTAGGTATTAGATATGTAAATATATAAGATTTTTTATGGTATGAATATAAATTTTTTCTTTATGAGACAAATTTAATGTACAACTTTCACAAATAACTAAAATTTCACAATCGTAGTAGAAATATTAAAATACAATATTATATCTAGTCAATTTTTTTTTTGTCAGTTTAATAGATTATCCTAATAAAATTAAGTTGTAATTTTTTATTAAAAAACAAAATGATTGAAGAATTAGAAAACATTGGCCTCGATTTAGTCAATTTTTTACTTTATATTTTCAATAATTAATTTTTAAATCACATAAAATTATTTTTTAATTAAAAGTCAATCTATTTATTATTTATCTAAGTTTTGTTTTGAGGGACAATGGTACGATGCTTGCGCTAAATATCATGTATTTGTCATATATATATATATATATATATTATAAATATCAATTTAATAATATAATAGTCAATTTTTTTATCAGTTTAATAAATTATCCCTAATAAAAATTAAGTTGTAATTTTTTTATTAAAAATAAAAAATGATTGAAGAATGAGAAAATGTTTGGCCTCATTTAGTCAATTTTTTACTTTATATTTTCAATAATTAATTTTTAAATCACATAAAGTTATTTTTTAATTAAAAGTCTATGTATTTATTATTTATCTAAGATTTTTTGTTTTGATATTACTAAAATGCTAAATATCAATGCATTTGTATATATATTGTTTCTAGAAATATAGAGTAGTTTTTTATTATTATTATTAATTAATTAATAAAGAATATTTTTAACTAAACCTCAAAAGAGGAAAATACAGCTATAAAAAAGCTTCCACTATGTATTTGTTTGAGTACAAAATTGATTTAATATTATGAGAGACCAACAAGCTTATGATGATTTGTAATAGTTTTTAATAGGTGGAGATAACATAAAATGATGGTGGTTGATGTTATGTAAATTATTAGATCTTGAGTTTTCTTCCTCCTTAGATTTCCTCTTCTTCCTTGTTTGGATTCTTCCTCTTCTTCCTTGTTTGGATTCTTCCTCTTCTTATATTCAATTTGATAATTGGTTAAACCATTGATGTCCTCTCACTTGTTTTGACCTCTTCTTCTTCCCTTCTTTTCATGTGAATAGAGTTCTTATAGATAGGAATTTTAATTTGCAAAGTCATATTCTTGATGACGGTAGAAATGTTCCTTGATCATTTGATGTATTTTGAGCATTTGGATGCCCAAATGAAGTCGATTATGAGATCTTAGGCTCGTTAGATCCGTCATTAGACTATTTATTATAAACACTCTATATTTAAGAGCTATTTTGGGATGTTGATATCCCAAAGATTCAAGATTTATCTTGTCTCGAGATTCTTCTGAAATCAATTAACTTTTGATATTAAGATTGACTTTGATTAGCATTATTTTGAGTATCTATATATATATATATATATATATGAGAAGTATCAAATTATTAGTAGCATACATTTAGTTTTAGATGTTTGATTTATAAGTTTCCAAAATAATTTTAAATTTAATAATGATAATAGTCATTTTTTGTAGTTTAATAGATTATCTCTAATAAAAATTAAGTTGTAATTTTTTATTAAAAAATAAAAAAATGATTGAAGAATGAGAAAACATTTGGCCTGATTTAGTAATTTTTCTTTTATATATTTTCAATAATTAATTTTTAAATCACATAAAGTTATTTTTTAATTAAAAAGTCGATGTATTTATTATTTATCTAAGGTTTTATTTTGAGGGACAACGGTGAGCGGTGCGATGCTAAAACGCTAAATATCATGCATTTGACATATATATATATATATATATATATATATATATATATATATATATATATATATATATTTGAAAAATATCAAATTATTAGTAGCATATTTTTAGTTTTAGGTGTTTGATTTATAAGTTTTAAAATAATTTTAAATTTAATAGTGATAATAGCCAATTTTTTTGGTCAATTTAATAGATTATCCCTAATAAATTAAGTTGTAGTTTGTTATTAAAAAAACAAAAATGATTGAAGAATGAGAAAACATTTGGCCTCGATTTAGTCAATCTTTGACTTTATATTTTCAATAATTAATTTTAAATCACATAAAGTTATTTTTAATTAAAAAAGTCTATGTATTTATTATTTATCTAGGGTTTTGTTTTGAGGGATACTGAGCAATGGATTCTAAATCTAAATATCATATTTGTCATATATATATATATATATATATATATATATATTTGAAATATCAAATTATTAGTAGCATATTTTCAGTTTTAGATATTTGATTTATAGATTTTCAAAATAATTTTAAATTTAATAATGATAATTGCCAATTTTTTTCAGTTTAATATATTATCCCTAATAAAAAATTAAGTTGTAATTTTTTATTATAAAAACAAAAATGATTGAAGAATGAAAACATTTGGCCTCAGATTTAGTCAATTTTTTACTTTATATTTTCAATAATTAATTTTAAAAGCACATAAATTTATTTTTTAATTAAAAAGTTTATGTATTTATTATTTATCTGGGTTTTGCTTTGAGACAACTGATGCATGCTAAAGCTAAATATATGCATTTGTCATATATATATATATATATATATATATATATATATATATATATATATATATATATATAAATATCAAATTATAGTATATAATTTCAGTTTTAGGTATTTGATTTATAAGTTTTCAAAATAATTTTAAATTTAATAATGATAATAGCCAATTTTTTTTATCAGTTTAATAGATTATCCCTAATAAAAACTAAGTTGTAATTTTTTATTAAAAAACAAAAAATGATTGAAGAATGAGAAAATATTTGGCCTATTTAGTCAACTTTTGACTTTATATTTTCAATATTTAATTTTTAAATCACATAAATTTATTTTTAATTAAAAGTCTATGTATTTATTATTTATATTTTGTTTTGACAGACAATATGCGATGTTAAAATGCTAACTATCATGATTTGTCATATATATATATATATATATATATATATATATATATATATATATATATATATATATATATATATGAATGAACTATTACCTAACAAATATTTAATCATTTTTTTGTTTTTTTAATTGAATGAACTATTACCTAACAAATATTTTTTATGAGCATAAATAAAATAATATAATATAAAAAAATACCATATAATAACATATTGAATATTATTGAGTAAATTTATAATATTAAATGAATATATTTTCAAACTTTATTTTAACTTTTAATAAATATATTCATGAATTTTAAATAATATTCATGAGAGAGAGAGAGAGAGAGAGTCAATTTAGTTGAATCATTCTAATTTGGAGCAAGTCAATCTTCTGGAACCAACATCTGGATCTCAAATAATGCTTCAAGGCCACTTAACCATGTGACAATAAATATATTGAGAAATATCAAATTATTAGTAGCATATTTTTTGTTTTAGATGTTTGATTTATAAGTTTTCAAAATAATTTTAAATTTAATAATGATAATAGTCATTTTTTTGTCAATTTAATAGATTATCCCTAATAAAATTAAGCAGTTTTTTATTAAAAAAACAAAATGATTGAAGAATGAAAACATTTGGCCTCGATTTAGTCAATTTTTGACTTTATATTTTCAATAATTAATTTTTAAATCACATAAAGTTATTTTTTAATTAAAAGTCTATGTATTTATTATTTATCTAAGGTTTTATTTTGAGGATTTGATACGATGCTAAAATGCTAAATATACATTTGTCATATATATATATATATATATATATATATATATATATATATATATATATATATATATATATATTTGAAATATCAAATTATTTGATTATTATTTTGCCATTATTTAAGCTCATCTTGATGGCTTCAATGCTATTTAAAATGAGAAGTTTACATCAAACAATTTTATTATAAAAAATTAAAGTACGATGTATTATAATAAATATCGATCGATACTATTTATAAATAAAATCTTAATAAAGCCAATAAATAATTTTTTATACTTATAATATTAATTGTTATATTTATAGTATTAATTATTATTATAAAATTTTCAATTAGTTATTTTACTATTAACAAATCACATTTTCTTTGAGTTTATTACTTAAAATTATTTAAATTTATTGTTTTAATAATATTATTATTATATATTAGAAATTTATTTACTATTATCTAAATTAGTTACCTTACTGTTTAGAGTTTTTTTATTACTATATATTATAAATTTAAATATATTAACTATTATTTGAATTAGTTAATAAAATAAATTTGTCATTATTAAAATATATGAATTTGTGAGAGAAATATATGCTAATTAACGAATATAAAGTACAAATACATGCAGTTAGAGCTACATATTTTGTATTTGTAAAACGCTAATGCACAACCTTCTTGTTTATCAAATAATTTATGAGGTGAAGCTTTATTAATAGTTTATTTTACTTTAAGTCAGATTTTTATAAAGATTCTAATAAAATATCTTATGAATTTTGGAAAAATAGAAAATCTAATTTGAAGTTGTGGAGTTTATTAATATCCTTGTCATCTATCTTTCGCGATAAATGAAAACAAGAATACACAAACCTATGTTGACATCACATAGATCCATGTTCTTATTAGTGATTGGAGTGCGCTTGAGAAAATGTGTATTATCTTGAAAGATAGAAGTCACCACCACAATTCCTAATCCTTAATTAACTCCAGAACAATGAGTCTACATATATACGAGATTCTTTTCCTACACTGAAAAAGTAAAGCATGATTTATTTTAACCGGATTAGTTAAGTTCTACAGTAAAGCCCTCATAGTTAATTACATTAAGAACATGATTTCTTAGGAATACTCTCATTAAGGTAAATGATTGTTGTCTCAAGATTTAATAGGTAGGTTATCAATCGATTGGTTTATTTTTAGCAAATCAGTGAGATCGATCAAGAGGAGGAGTTCTTATAGCCAAATGAAGATGAGTAGGGATGCTTAGGATACTAGGAAGCCTAATAAGCAAACTAATCTAATAGGCTTTATATTTTTGAAATTGATTTCCACTAGCTTTATATTTAAGCCTAGTAAGCATAGTGGAAATGCCTAGAGATGAGAATTTATACTTATGACCAAAGGAACCTCAGAACTAAATTTAGAGAGCTTTGGTGAGGGCCTAAAGACCTAAATCTAAGAGAAAATAGATATTTGGTTTACCTCCACAAAGAGATGATAAAACACCCATTTGTTTGAATTTACAACCTTTAGGTTGGTATTAACTCATCCTACGATTTTAAATACATGTAGGCAAGTCATATACTTTATGCAAAATAGCATGTTATTTGTTTAGAAAAGGACTAAGTCCTTAAACTCTCTCTAAGAGACTAGATCATGTACGGGCATGAAAAATGACCTAGATCTAATGCAAATCATATTACATTTTATTTTCATTTTGGACAATCAATTTGACTCAGCTTATAGGAATCATATGCCTAATGCATGAGAAATGAGATTATGGGCCAAAATCGATTGGTGGTTTCACCATGGCTCTCATCAAGCCAAGTTCTCAGCAAAGGTGGAAGCCATCCAAATCAAGAGTGAATCAATATGTTTTTTATGTATGATGTTATAAAGAAATACTCATCCATCAGAGGTTGCTAATTCTTTTATCTTGATTTTTAACCTAAGTTTTAGGTGAGATTATGAGTTGTTTATTTTAGTTTTGAAATATTAGATTTGATATAAGATTTATTTTTCTAAGAGCATAATCCTCATCCAGTGCCATACATCAAAGTAAGAAAGAAACTATGAAAAGGATGTCACATTAATGCACAAGCTAAACAAACATCAAACATTTTATAAAGTTAGCATAAAAGAATAAAAGGCCATTGGTGGTGAGATCCATAAACCAAATAAATTGGGTAGTTGAGCTCTACCCTTATACAACTTGGATTACAAATGAATTAAATACAATCAAGCAAGGAATTCATTGTTATGAATATCTTCATTCTTCTTTTCTTCTTTCTTCTTTCTTCATTTGGTTCTTTTGGTTGGCTCTTTCTTTTGGATGGTTGGAAGGTGATTATTCCAAAGGCTTCACATGGTACATAAGATGAGATCTTATGACCAATGTTCATCCTAATCCTCCTATAACAATCATTCCAAAATAATTGTAAAATTATGAGAAGGAAAAATAAATCTAACACTTGAAATAGATATTAGCTAAACAAACCATACAAATCTCAAGCATGTATAACCATATATGGGACTTAGCACCCACACATGGGTAACTAAGTCCACTTCTATTGGATTATGCTTGGGGTATAAGCACGTGCACAACAAAAGCAATTATATTTTTTTATTTATTTTACCCTTAAGCACAATCCCTCAGAAGAAAATGGTTAGACTAAATCATCCTACCATTCATTCTACACCGTGCACCTAACATCTAGACTAAAATATTATATTATAAAATAATAGAAAACATCAAGCCATGCACCACCCTAACCTTAAACTAGAAGTGATGACTTAACCTAATGTGTGTATTTTAAAAGATTTGTGAGTACGCTTAGCTATAAATTTAGGGTTTATGTTTTCTATGTATGAAAAATGTTAATTTCTAAAGTAGATTCATATTTAATTTTGTTTAGTGAATATTTTATTATGTGTTTTAATTAATCCTAAGGTTAGATGAACTCTAAACAAACCTATTCAAAGAGAAAGATATTTTAAGATTAAGTAAAATGAATTAATATCACAAAATATACATCACTTATTTCTTTTCTAACATGTATAACATGCACATGGATATGTCCTAAGCATAGTTATACATACAAATGAGAATATCTAGCACACTTTATGATGAATGCTAAGTGAATTACTTAAGAAAATTAGAATGCTTTATGATGCATGATTTTCATTAAGTAGAAAAGATTCTTATCCATTTTCAAATGCACACTATGTATGAAAAACATAAGTGAGTATCATCATTTTACAACCAGGTGTAAGGTACAAGACCTACTTAAAACTTAAAGCCTCAACTTGTCAGACTAATATACCACTTTCTTTAAATATAAACACATGTACAAAAGAAATCAATGGAAAAGAATGATGCAAAAGTTTGCATTTGTTTGTTTGATTTGGTTATGCAATTTATATGTGTAAATGTATGTCCTTCTTAAGTAATAGTATAAGAATGAATAGGAATGGAGTTAGGCAAGTGTTGTGTTCTTTTCAAATGAACTATACACTTTACCAAATCTATTCAAAACTATACTAAAAGAGAGGAGAAGGAAACCACACTAAGCTATCTTTATATTTTACTCTCATAAGCTTATAAATAATTATAAGTAGCATACTTTCAGTTTAGGTATTTGATTTATAAGTTTTCAAAATAATTTTAAATTTAATAATGATAATAGTCATTCATATTTCTATAAACATGCAATTTGACATAAAAGAAACATTTCATTTTCAATTTGATTTTGAAAACCATGAATGCATGAAATTCATATGACATATACATTTAGCATGTTAGAAAGAACTAAAGTGATGAATGCATGTAAACACATTCACCCTAATTAATTCCTAAAGACAATCCTATGAATTAAAAGTTTAAAGCAAATCAAATTATTTTTTAAAGATTTAATTTTTTTTTATTTTGAGTTTGATTTAATTTGAATAATGTCAAGTGAGTTTGCTGTTCTAACCCATTCTCACATATGTTTGTTATTTTAGTTTAATTTTTTAAGTGATTAGATCACTTTTATGCTTTGATTAGGTTAAAGTGTGAATTAAGTATGTTAATTACCCCTTACCTATACCACCTTAGCATACTTAATTAAATAATTATGAGCCAATGAGATGACATAAAACCACACAAAGAATTTAAATCAGTAATACACCTAGGAAAGAAAAGTACCTAATACAATTGGCTTATGATTAATGATTAATTAAACTAAGGGTTTAATTTAAGTACTTTCATAACCCTCTCACACATGTGAGTTGGATTTTTATTTTCTTAAGCTACTTAGGCTATTAAACACCTAACACCTATCCAAAATAGATTAATTAAGTTCTCGATGGTTTTAGAATTTTTATGAAATTAATTAAGTGGTAAGTGAATTAATCCTTAATTAAATTTGGATTAAGGAAGGAAGGGGTTTAAGGAATAGCTTAAGGAAAATATCCCAAAATTATTCTCTAAACCTCCTATTCACTCAAGCAAAGCTTAATTGACTTAATCAAGGGGTTAAACCACTAATTAAACACTTAATTAAGCTTAAATTACATTAAGAGGGTATTTAAGAATTAATTTAGCAATTCCTCTAATTAAACTATCAATAAATTCCAAGAACATTAGGGGAGGCTTAAGTCATCCCACTAATCATACACAAGAAATTTGGAATTAATCGGGTGGGGTAATTAGAGGATAATTAATAAAATTACACTCCCAATAAAACTCAAATCCAAAGAAAAGCACTATTCAAAATCCATTGAAATTAATTTTAGAATATCTTATAATACCCTTTATATGCAATTTATTTCACATTTTTTAATTTTCTACACTTAGATATGAATATTTGAAGTTTCTTTGATTAATTAGGTAATTAAATAGCCTAATTATGTGACTAATCCCGTCGCCATGTGTAGCGGATGCGCGTGCTTTCTCGTGGCGGTGAGAATGGTCACTAAAGTTGTCACATCATTGCACGCTTGATGGTGCCACACGCTTTCTCTTCACCGTCCGTCAAGGATGGGATGCGTTAGATCATGGTTTGAAAGGGATAATTTGTGAGATCTACTGTCTTTAATCATGGCCGTCCATCCAAAATGTGCGGATGGATAGCCCATGATCTGTCTCGATCTTCCCTACGGAGATGGCCTTGTCCATCTTAGGGAAAATTGAGCTCGATTGAGCTTGGATTAAATCCAACTCAACCGACACCATCAACATGCAAGGAGATCACATCTAACTAGAATCTCATGGGATGAAAATCCACTTCACAAAGCTCCAAACAATATTGAAATTATGCTCGATTTAATGGTTAACTCCTCGATTCCCGAGAAGGTTCGTAGTGGAGACAAAGCTTTGTTGAAATTTTTGAGGCCTTTAGATTGGATGGATCTTCCTAGAGGCCAAGTCACCCTTCAATTGAGCTCGGTCTTGGTCAAGAACACTCCTCCCTTGCCTCAAGAGCTTGGATTAAGCTTTAGGAAAGTTCGATTGAACTCTCGATGGTGCTCGAAGGAGTAATTAGGTTGGTATTGAGTGTGGAGTAAGTTGGATTTCGGTGGAGTTCCCGATTTTCAAACTATGGCGAGAAAAGGAAATTCAATCTCACTCTAGGAAGCTTGGGATCACTTGGCAATGGCTCCTCGGCTTCCCTTAGCTCAATCGAGTATGAGAGTGATGAAATAAAATCAAATTAGGGGAGTATATCTTCCCAGAGCAATCGGATGACCATGAAGGAGCTTGCCATTTTGATCCAATTGACCTATTCAATGGGTTTTGTGAGCTTTAGAGTGGCATGATATTGGTTTTGGCGAGGAGGAGTGGGTGAGGGCCATGTTCTCAAACAAGGTGGAGGGAGGATTCCATGTGGCCATTATCAAAGGAGGTGGTTTTGGGTTTGGGTTGGGTTTGGTTGACCCAAACCCATTGGGGTCATGTGCACTAGGTCCATTAGTGACCATTTGGTCCACTAAGAGGATGTCAAGTGTCCATGAAAAGGAATTGATCAAATTCCAAGTAGTTTTGATTTTATGTTACCCTATGGCCTAGGGGTAAAATGGTCATTTGATCTTGATTTCAGTTTGGCCATGTTTGGTATGATTGAAAAATGGGTTGGGCCAAGTTTCAATGGATTTGGAGTTAGTTTGATATGATTTGGCTCATGTTGACCCATTTAGGTCAAAATGGGTCAACTTGTCAAGTTGACCAATTGGTCAAATTGGGTCAAACCAAGGGTTGGGTCAAGTTCATATGACCATATGAATTGATTTGATATCTTTATTTCCAATCAATTTGGTTTATGTTTGAATTTGGTTGAATTGAGTTCATTTAGGTCAAATGGGTCAAGTTGACCAATTTGACCCATTTGACCTATTTGGGTTAGGTCATGGGTTGGTTTAGGTTTCATTGGTCATATGAAATGGATTGATATCTTTATTTCCAATCAATTTTGGTTTAATTTGATTTTGGCTCAAAATGATCTTTTAGGTCAAGTTGGGTTCATGATCAATTGGCTAGGTTGGGTCTAGTTGGCCAATTGAGGCTTGGTCAAGTTCAACAAGTGATTTGGAATGAACTTGACTCATTGGTTTCAATCAATTTGACTTAGATCAAGTTTTGACATATTTTGACTTTTAGGTCAAGTGGCCAATTGGCTAGGTTAGGCTCAAATGTTGACTTGGTCAAGTTCAAACATTGATCATGAATGAGTTATTATTAATGGTTTCAATCAATTTGGCCTATGGTGGATTTTGGCTAGTTTATATTTCATTTTGGCTAAATGTTGACTTGGTCAACCCTTAGGTTTGAGTTGGTTTGACCCAATTTGAGTGATTGATTATCTCATGTTGATTGTTGATCATGATGAGAGGCTTAGATGGGCGTAGTTCAATCTAATTTGGTAAAGATTAAAATTTGGCTCATAAGTGGTACTTTAGGTCACTTTGGGTCAAGTGAGCCTAAGTGAGTCAAATGGCTTGGTAAAAGCTTGATTTGAGTTTGATTGAACTACACATGGACTTATGATTGAAATATAATTTCATTTGCAAGTGATTTGAAGTCAAATGGGTTTGAATTCATTTAACAATTTCAAGTTCAAAGGGTGAACATGAAATGGATTTGGATTTGATTTTTGAATTGAGTTTTGGTTTGATGATTGAAGTTTGTGTTTATATTTGGATTCATGATTAAAGTATTGATTGAATCATGAAGAAAAATCAAGGGTTTGGCTTGATTTGAATTTGATTTGGCTAAGTTCAAGAATTTGACTTGAAAGCTTAGGTTGAATTTTGGTTGAATTTGGATTTGATTTTTTGGAATTGGTTTTGAGTATTTGAATTTTATATTTGTGAATATAAATGAGAATATAAATGGGTTATGAGAAAATCTCATGAATTTGAAGTGATTTGAACTTGATTTGAGCTAAGTCCATAAGATAGAAATCAAAATGGCTTAGGAAGGATTTTAGGTTTCATTTAATCATTTGGATTTCAATCATGGGCTTCAATCACTTGGAATTGATTCATGGGTTTGAGAAAATCATTCAAGTTGGAATTGATTTAAGATTTGATGTTGATTTGATTTGGAGTTTGACTTTGAAGGGAGGAAGTGAGGATTGGGTTTAAGCTATAGGGTGCAAATTTTCTAATACCCCAAGGCATGACCTATTCCTATGGCTAACTCTTTTAAGTCTCTAGGGTTAGGTTGAGTGTCCATCTAATCACTCTAAGACTAAGACCCTTAAGGAAGTCCAATGCCTAAGATGGAGTGGTTAAGAGCTCATTCTAAAAATGAGGTCAACAAAGGGCAATAGGTGTGGTGTGGCCAGGGTACACCACGTATTAGTTGACGAAATGATAAACAATACCGAATGATCACAAGCAACAAAATGATCTACTCCCAACCCAAAGTGTAGAAGGAATCGAGCTTAGTGCAATGTGATGTGACTCGCTTATGTCAAAGACAGAGAGGAAAGGATGAATCCACTAGGGATAAAAGATGTGAACCTTCCACTAAGGGAAGCAGTTCAAGTCATCCACAAGAGGATGAAAGGTTTGATTTGATTCTACTAGGAGAAATTGATTTGTTTTGATTGATTATTTTGATTGCATTGGGGAGCGATTAGATTTGTTTGATTTTGGATTTCAAGATGAACCCAATTGGTTTGTGATGGATATCTTGGTAGGGACCATGGCAGTCAGATCTAACTTCATTTACCAATCGAAAGGGTAGTCTACCAAACACATAGTAGGACTAACCAACCAAAGGGAATGTCTTTCGGTATACTATACTAGGAAGAAAGTATAGTAGACTTACATCCTCCATAGTAGGGACCGATTCTTTGGGGTGATCCATTGGCAAGATAACGGATTAGACCAAACCAAGGGCTGAAAATTGAGTGAATGTCCGGGACTTAAATCAACTCAAGAATAGTCAAGATAAATTCATTTTTTGTTGTTGTGATGGATCCCATTGGTTTACGATGGATCGCACTAAGTAGGCCGTGGAGGCCTTGAGCTAGGTCAGTTGACCAATCCAAAGGGAATAGTCTATCAACCACAAGGTAGGACCATCCAACCAAGGGAGTGCCTTTGGTGTGCAATGATCAAGTTTAGGAAAAAAGCGGGGACTCATCTTTCAAAATAAGGAACCACGGGGTGACATATTAGCAAGGTAACATATCCACGACCAGGGCATTATTGAGTGAATGCATTGGGACTTAAAAGATAGTTTTGAAGATTGATTCATTAAATGGAGTAGCTTCTGATGGAGAACTATACCAAAGGAATGCCTTTTCATAGTAACCGTGACGTTACTTATCTCACACAAATCACCTTTAAAAAAATAATCGGCCTACCTTTAAAAAAATAACCGAAGCCAGTCGCCAATTGGGCGTGACTAATATAATACGATTCGATGCGTGAGTCGATATAGACCAATAATTAATTGCGTATATCTATTCTTAAATTTTTTTATTAATACTTAATTATCTAATTAAGTTTCTAATCATACTTAATTTAAAAAAATTATCTTTTGACCTTTCTTTTGGATGGTAAAGGCGTAAAGCCAAATCAAAACGAGTTGATCCGTTTAAAGAGGAGTGAGTATAACAACTTCCGGGCTATATATACTGTTGGCCAATGTACTCGTGGCAGGAGTTCACTGGAGCAGCTACTCACCACTCGGCCACCACCTGCTATCTTTAATCGGAGAATCCATGGCAGAGGCTCGCGTATCGAGATCGGAAGCGATGGGGTCGCCATCATCACCATGTCGAATCCCCGTCAACGCGCTCGCCCTCGCCGGTAATACTCGCCATCTCTCGTGATCGTTAGCTCTTTCGATATCTTGGTCTTCTGCTTTCGTCTTCTTTTCCTCTTTTAGGAATTTGTCGAGCAGTTATCGTGCATTATTTGTTTCTTCTTTGACAGTTATTGCGGGATTGAAGGAAAAGTATGCAGAAGCGATGAGTCAGAGGGATGTGAAGGCGATCGTTTTAACTGGTGAATATCTTCGGTCTTGCTAGATTTTTGTTTTGAGAATTTATATATATAATATATAATTTTTATATATTTATATATCTAATATCTAAATTTTAATTTTGCATATATATATATATATATATATATATATATATATATATATATATATATAAATCTTTATCATATCAAAAATATTATCATCTCTCATATTTTAAAAGTAAAATATATCTTTTGAGCAGATGAAAGTATTAGATAAGTAAATATCTAATTTTAATATATAATCTATAAGAATTATATAGTATTTATATAAATTTTCTTTTTTTTTTTTTTTATTTTAATTTTTATTTGATTATTATCATTTATATTTTATTTAGGATTGTAAATGAGCTGAGTAAGCTGTATATGATAATTAGCTTTGTTGATTTAACAAAATAGTTTTAAATATATGAGTAAAATTTTTTTTTAAAAAAATTATATTTGAACATATTTATTGTTTTAATTTAATTTGTTACTACAACTTTCATGTTGTGACTTTTCGACGAATGTAGCCGTTGAGTTGAGTTTTGAAAATGTGTGAGATGTGAAGTTGCAAAAAATAATATTGATGCATGACTCGTTTTTGGTCATATCGCTTATCGGTTGTCGAATTTTGGCGTGTTTAGCATCGTTGGAAAGATAATAACAAATTTTACAACTTTTATGTTGATAACTTTTGACGGATCGCGATTTTTTGCAAATGTATTTTTTTTGTTTAAAATCTTTGGAGATGTAAAAATTTGGCGTTGCAATAAATTAAAATATTACGGATCTCGTTTGTGTAATCTTAACACAATGCTTGTTGAATACATATGATTTTTTGATAATATTAAACATTGTAAGTGTGTTAATGTATGAGTCTAAATAGTTGTGAGTTAACCAAATAAAACTAAATTGATAACAAACAAAATGTAATTGTACAATCGGTGAATCGAATAAGTGGACATAAAAAAAAAGCAGTCGACTACATGACATAAAGTGATAAAAAAAAATACAACTATAATATGTGCGGTGGAATCGCGTACTACCGAGTGTAATGAGATGGTGGTCGACGTGGCGATCACGCAAATGATCTTCGGCGATCCTCCTCCTCTCGCCACCCGGTTGTTGCGAACATCCCAAGAAATGCGTATGTGGTATCTCGAAGCACGAGATGGCAGTAAATATGCACGCATATGGCGGTGTCATGTGGAATGACGGTGGAGCATATGTAAGCGGGATCGTGCATGCCATGGGTTCATCGAGACCACATAGCATCGATATGAATAGTGGGGTGGCGTGTGAATGGATAGGTAGGCGTGCCACCAGCGTATATGATGGACCCACATCCATCGGCGGTGCATCATGCGTCGGAAGTGCAGAATATCTATCCACTGTGCCGAGATATATGCATGATTCTCCAGATCTACGGTTGTTCATATAGTCGATGGATTTGAAATTGCGTCTCTCTGAAAATGGCGAAATATATCTTCAATTATTGAGGATGTGGTCACGCTGCGGAGAAAGTAAATTTATATCGGTTTCACGTAACAAGGGAAAGCAAATTGTAATTTCACATAGACTTACCATAAGGCGATCTCCAGACGCGGGGTAGTATGTATCGGTGAGCTGGTGCCTTGATATAAAGTGAAGCCCAAGATCGGTACCACCTCATGTAACGGTTGATCGGCTCCCGATCATCTGTCTTTGAATCCATAGTCACAACCAACTCACGTCGCCGCTCCCACGTGCAATGTATGAGTGGTGGTACGCTCAATCAGTCGGCCTTTCCGTCCATCAACAAGCGATGGATCTATCGGGTCAACATCAATCATGGGAGGCATCTGCGGACACGATCGCGGTGCCACTCTACCCTCTTCCAACAAATCGTGGTACTGGATAGCCATATCTCCTCTCCCGCAAACATATATCTGCTTGCGCATGCGGATCTCATGTCCATATGGCTCCCGGATGACCATAAGCAACTCTAAAATTTAAAATTCCATAACAAAAAAGAAGTCAAATTGAATGCTATTTAGCGTGCGACTCTGCAGTCCATCCATCATCCATATACTCGATGTTGGATCGGCATTTCTCGAACAAATACTTCATTCCTGACATCCAACACTAAGACCATCAATGCGTAGGATAGGGAACACGTAAGGTAGGTGCACGAATGTGCTCCAGCCCATACTGCGTAAATGAATACATCTATGTATGTTCTTTCAGCTTGGCCTCATGCAACTCTCTAAAGATATGCAACCGGTAGCCGAGAAACCCACGAAAGAATAAATATCCTCAAGTAATGGTAGATCGCGGGTGGACCTCTCGATCACGAAGTGTCGGGAAGAAGAAAAGAACCAATGGCAAAGCGGTATGTATACGATATGCATAATAAACCGGTGCTCGGTAGATCTAAATGAATCTGTAAAAGTCCACCGCAACCATCGTAAAGGTAAACAACGTGCATCGCGGCCATATGAAGCTGCGAAGTGACATGTGGATGGATGGATCACGATACGGTATCACGGGGATGGGCTCCAATCAACTCGTCCGCTAGCCGCCATGTAGCCCGCTCCCTCCACCAACGGCGACCGCGCATAAGAGGAGGGCCATCTATCGAGCGCTAGGATCATCGCAACATCCCGTGGCGTGATCGATCATCCCTATAACAAAGTGGAATGTGTTAGATCTGCGCGGCTCCATGGCCAAGCGTGGGTAAATGATGATCGGTATGCGCATCTGAGACACTTGTCAAAGCGACATCTCTCAATGCACCCATGAATCGAGGGCAATTAACGCCGCCATTCCTTGAACATCAACAAGTGTGCGGACCTCAACCTTGCGCAATTAGAATGAGCATCGTCAACAGCGTTAAGTAAAACAAGCCATTGGCCGAAATAACATAAAAAAAACGCGTCAGTCGGGATGTCTCTATGTCTACCACGCATGCTGCTAGGGTGCACCCTACCGGTGGGTAGTCCTCGGTATCCTCGGTGTCGCCTCCTCTGCATGGGGGCGTGGGGCTTCACGCCGGCGGAACATCTTAACTTTGGGTTAGTTGAGGCAAACAACACGAAAAAATAAACAAATTAAACCAATTTGAAATACTTTTCTTGAAAAATATATAAATAAAATAAAAAAAACAAATAAATTAAATCTTTCAATTTTGAAATGGTAGTAAAGAGATTATCCACACAATTATAATTATAAAATTGAATCAAGGATGAAAGATAAGCCAACAAATGGATTCCAAAACAATGAGTTAAATCCAACACAAATTTAAAATAGAGAAGCACATGAATGATTAAAATCAATTCCACAACATGACATCAAAAGCAGTGGGATTAATACAACAATAGCACAAACACACAACATGACATCAAAACGACCTCCGAAACATCACGGTCTACGCGCATGGCGAGGACACGTCGACCTATTATGCCCCAGGTCTTACAAACGAGCATACGGTACTTTTAGAATGTTCTCATCCATGGTATTTTTTAAATGCTTGCCTTGGCCTTCGGACTTTAGTCTAATATTAGGTGGGGTATAAGTTTTCGTTAGCCTTACGTGATGTAATCGCCTCCTCCGTCAATACAACATGAAACTCTCCACGGTAAATTTTTAATTTTGCAAGGTGCAGAGATGTCTTGCGCGTGGTTTAGGTGGCGTTGGCTCAAAGCAAAATCGCGTGTGGACAAGGTAGGTGATAAGGCGTACACTACGTCTGATTGCACTCAGTTTCGAAATTTCAACTTTGTGGGTTCGATTCGCGACATCAAACACTTGATACTCGGACATGCTAATTCTAGTTCGGGTGTCGTGGGTTCACGTTCATTAGCAATAAGTGTAAATGCGAGGGAAAACAAGTTTTCTTGTTGCCTTTGTAAGCGGCGACCTTTTCAAGACGTTTTTGAAAAATGAAACAATATTATAGTAAAGCCCATAATCGAGCTTGAATAGGTAAACCACGTGCACGTTTAAGCACCGTTGAAGCACTCTGCATTTGTCGTCATCGTGCCATGTACCCGTTATCATGAGTTTTAGTCCCGTTGAACATCCCTGAAAGTAGGTATGCCTCTTGCTTAATATTCTTAATGTCGACGTATGTGCCTTTTGAAAATTCGGATGTCATCGTGTTTCACGCAACATACATTTTCGACACATGAATTGACATCGGTATGCCAAGTTGACGTCTTGCTCTCTTGAAGTTCTCCAAATGGCGAAAGCGAAGCGGTGGCGACCCATGGGAAGATTTCTCGGACCGGACAAGACTGCATGTCTATCGAGATGAAGCATAGGTCACCCTCGTAGACACTAATGGGATCAAGTCACGAAGAGTTTGCAAAAACCAAATCCAAGACTTCGATGCTTTCGATTCAACCAATGCGAAGGCCAATGGGAATAACCCATTGTCGCGTCGATCAAGATTGAGTAGAGTGCCTGCTGTTTAGGAGAAAAGTCCGTCAAGACACAAAAGCGGCGACAATCCACGTATTGAAGGCTCAAATGACCGAAACGTAGTTGAAATCTATTTGATTACGTGGGTATTTTCATCTTGAACACGGCATAGATGTGCAAAAGCGACCATAAATTTTCCCAATGACACGTAGATTCCTCCCAAGCCAAAATAGCTTGCTTTTCTTCGTGCATCCCAAGCCTTCATATAAGACACTGTATATTGAACCCTCTATCGTCCAATAATCTCCCAGGCTTGAGATCCAAGCCGGGGTTGATGAAATAACTTATAAAGCGTGTTGTGCATTGCGTGTCAGATTAAGAATTGAATGGCTACCGGTATGATGGGAGCGAACCAATTCTCCAAGTTTCACCCAACCTCTTAGCGGCGCATGTAAACACAAACATGGTCTCACGGGTCGAATTACAAAGAAATCTTGATTTGCTTGAGGCATATATGACATATTCAACATTATTTATAATCGACCACCAACAAATTGCAGCTTCTTATCATGAAAGCACATACCTTCCACTAATTCTTACGGGATGCAATTCGTCTTGAAGATTGAATCATCGATGGGCCATCAAATGCTAGTTCTTCATCCCATTCTTTGATGGTGCGACATATAATCATTATTATGTATAAAATGCTCCTCGGTATGACTCGTTCTCCTTGAGTAATCGACAATCGGATCTCGGCCGTATGAGATGGTTCGCCCTTAAATCATCTCTCGAGTCAATATAATCATCATCATCTTCATCACTACTATCTCCACTAGGCATAGTTTGTATTCAACATTTACATCGATGGTGGGTACACATCATTATCTTGTGGGTTCAACATTTGAGCGAGCTTGTCTTGTGATATTCATTTTCCCACGCGACCTCATATCTCCCCTTGAGTACTTATCGAGGAGGTGGTGTTATGTAATCTGTCGATCCCACCACGATGCTTTCGACCGTTGCTAACCAATCTATCTCCACGCGTGGAAGTTGCTCGATTCAACCACAAGGCGTGAACATGTTGCATTAATAATAGTCTCACAAACTTCATCATCATTAATGTGTGTAACAAATCCGGTTCCAACGGAAAAGCGACCCAATTAACGGAGAATCTTGATGGATCTAACTTGCGACCTCATAACTTTTTCTGTAATTCCTCAAATTTTCGTCGTGAAACTTGATTGGACGAATTCTCCCACCAATATATGTTGGAATGAACTCATCACTTACTCACGAGTTCACCATCATAATAAAGAACAATAAATACACTATCTCGAACTCATCACGACTTGTAAAACCGGATTAGCTACCTATTATGCACAAAAATTCCATTAATATATGACAAAGATGGTGAAATACTTCGCATTCAAGCTATAACTCGATCCTAATATTTCACCTAAACAAGCGAATCCCTCGCAATATGATAAATAAAATCCAAATCCAATCATTCTCTTTTGAAAGCAAAAATAAAACATCCCTAAACTACATACATAATTCCTAAATAAAATAGAACATTGCACAAAATTAAGCTTTCTACATAAAATGATGCACAATTTCGATGTATCACGATCTCCTAAACCCTAAACTAAACTACACATACACATTTCCTAAATAAAAAAATAAAACATTGCCAAAATGAAGTTTTCCTACATAAAAATGCGCACAATTTCGGATCGATCAGATCACCTAAACCCTAAATTAAACTACACATACACATTTCCTAAAAAAAAAAAAGCGTTGCAAAAAATGAAGCTTTCCTAAATAAAAATTGCACATTTTGGTCGATCACGATCTCATAAACCCTAAAATTAATTACACATACACACTTCCTAATTTTTTCTAGATCACGGATATAAAAAAATTTAGTTACTAGATCCACCATATTCAAGAGAGACTATACTTTGTCTATAATAACATAATATGATTCATATTCTCATAATGATGATATTAACCAAACAAAATGGCAAGAACAACTAGTGATTTGAAAACCCTAAATCAAAAGCGTGCATAATTTGGATCTATCACATCTCTTATTAATATCATAACAATTAGCTAAACCAACCGGATAAACACATACAAAATACATTTCTTCTTCGTTTGGGGTTAGAAATACCTAAATCGTGAAAATAAACCTTCAAGTTATTTTCCGGCCGGCGACTTCTCGGCCGTGGCGACCACCTTGGCGGCGACTTCCTGGCGGTGGATCCGGCAAAAAAGCTTTAACTTGATGGCGGAAGGAGCGGTGCGAAGCAAAGAGAAACTTTGCTCTGGTTTTAAATCTAAATAGGGAAGCGTGATCGCCCGGTCGGCGGCGGCATCATCCGATCGGTGATCAGGCCTATTTTGTTAATTTTTTTTATCCGCTTAATAGCTAATTAAATCACTAATCAGGTTTAGTTTAAAAATTTTGCCGTTCACTGGAGCAGCTACTCACCCTCGGCCACCACCTGATATCTTTAATCGGAGAATCCATGGCAGAGGCTCGCGTATCGATGGAGATCGGAAGCGATGGGGTCGCCATCATCACCATGTCGAATCCCCGTCAACGCGCTCGCCGGTAATACTCGCCATCGCTCGTGATCGTTCAGCTCTTTCGATATCTTGGTCTTCTGCTTTCGTCTTCTTTCCCTCTTTTAGGAATTTGTCGAGCAGTTATCGTGCATTATTTGTTTCTTCTTTGACAGTTATCGGGATTGAAGGAAAAGTATGCAGAAGCGATGAGTCAGAGGGATGTGAAGGCGATCGTTTTAACTGGTGAATATCTTCGGTCTTGCTAGATTTTTGTTTTGATATATATAATATATAATTTTTATATATTTATATATCTAATATCTAAATTTTAATTTTTGCATATATATATATATATATATATATATATATATATATATATATATATATATATATATATATATATATAATTTTAATCTTTAATATCATATCAAAAATATTATCATCTCTCATATTTTAAAAGTGAAAAATATATCTTTTGAGCAGATGAAAGTATTAGATAAGTAAATTAATTTTAGATATATAATCTATAAGAATTATATAGTATTTATATAAATTTTTTTTTTTTTTTTTATTTTAATTTTTATTTGATTATTATCATTTATATTTTATTTAGGATTGTAAATGAGCTGAGTAAGCTGTATATGATACATATCAACTTTGTTGATTTCTCTTCTTATGAAGTTTGAATATAATGAGTTTTAAGTGGTAGAGCTAAAAATTTCTTTAGAAAGAACATAAATATAATTATATTTTTAAATTTATTGCTTATTAATTTAATTTGTATAACCTAAAATTGATTACAAATTTAATTTTGTTTACTTAGTGTATATATGTGTGAGTGTGTGTATAATTTTAAGGTTATACAAACTATAGGAAGTGATTGCTTTTTTTTTAACATATTCAAACTTTATATCTAATCAAAAATTTTAATCAAGTATAGATGTTTTATAATTTTAATATATTTTTAAAAAATTAAAATAAATATACTTAAAAGTAAATTTTAATGTTATTTTTAATTTATTATTATAAATATTTCGGCAAGTTAATTAAACTTATCATTTTAACATAAATATAAAATTAGTTTATGAATTATTTTTTAGAAATAATTTTAACTTTTAAATTAAATGAAAAATAAAATTATATTTTTAACAGAAATAAGTTTTATTTTTATTTTAAATATATTTTAAAAATTATAAATAAAATAATAGATTTAAAAAAGAAACTAAGATTTAGTCGGTAACTATGCTCCAATTGGACAAATCAACGTTTGTTAAACCGGCAATGATAACTATTTTATAAAATTTTATTTTATTTTATTTTTAAATTTTACTCTTTTAAAAGTATATATTATTTTAAAATTATGCTAAAATTTTGAGGGATATAAATAGGTTAAATTAAAAAATTAAAGGTTTTAATTCATTTTATGGAGGCAAAACCCTCATAGGTATTTAATTGTTCATCGGGTGTAATTTATTTGATGGCCAGCCTCATGGACCCATTGTAAGCTACGAATCTCAAATCCAAAAGCTATTAACCTCCCATTCAAAATTTTGATTAAATATGTTAATTATGCACTAAAACATGAAGTTATTACGCATTATGATTACTAATGTTGAAGCTCTTTAAATTTACTGCTTCTTTAGGCGAGTCTGAAAAGTTTTCTGGCGGTTTTGATATCAGCGTCTTAATTGAAGTTCAGAAAACAGGTATGAACTATGAAGAAGACTCTTGAGAATTAATGGTGCCCTCTGCGATGAACTTTTTTCTCATGTGTTTCGACCTTGTAGGGGATCTGTCGCTATTGCCTGAACTGTCTCTCGGAGTTATTCCTGGCTTTGGAGGTACAGAGCCAAACAATCCTGAGTTGAATTTTCTCATATAAATGTTTACTGAGTGACTGTATCTATGATATCTCTGTAGGCACACAGCGTCTTCCCAGGCTGGTTGGGTTGCAGAAGGCCACAGAAATGATGCTGGTGAGTTGTGTAAACTGTTTTAGGGCTCCAATCGAGTAAACGTATTTGATGAGCAACTTAGTATTTGTTAATATAATACTCATTTATTGTCATTTTATTTATACAGTTGAACAAGCTTGAACAGAATTTAAAAGCTGTTCATATAAATGAATAAATTTGAGCATTGGCATACTAGTTCATCTATGTTCTTGACCGTGCTCATTATTATTTAACACATAGCTCAATAAAATATAAGAAAAATACTCATTTAATGATGACTTAATTTTTTATCTCATGTATTTACATATCTAAAATATGTATGTATATATTTTACTTTTAATTTCTACTTGTGAATGGAGTTGAATGAATAGCTATTGAAATACAAAAGAATGAGAAGAGAATTCAATAGGCCCAATTCTAAGACCTCATGATTCAAATGTCATTGATGTGTGTAGTTGATATGGCATGTGTTCTAATGATCAAACTTTGAGCTCAGAATATTAAGACAGAAATATATAATTTATCTAAAATATAGCTAAATTATTATTTTCAAATAGCTCAACGATATATTTTTATACCACACCACCATCACTCTCCAAACACAACCTTACTTATATGACTTATGAGCATCAAAGAGTTAAGAGAAAAGATTGAGTTTTCCCGATCTCTCTCTCTCTCTCTCTCTCTCTCTCTCTCTCTCTCTCTATATATATGATATGAGCGATTGCTCGATATCTTGATTTTATTATTTTAAATGCAAAAAAGGAGTTTATCGATCCTATGTGATGAAAATTAATAAAAGGAAATAAAACGTCCAAGTTTCTCTTGGAATATAATTAAACCAAACCAAAACTTAATGCAAGGAAATCAAAACTACTATTGTTCAAACAGATTCAATGAACCACGAATGATTCCTTCCATTTATAATTTCACATGCAGCTGTCCAAGCCAATAAAAGCTAAAGAAGGTTATGGAAACAATGGCCTCGTCGATGAGATCGCCTCCTGAAGAACTGCTGACAGTAGCAAGACGTTGGGCGTTAGATATTGCCGAAGGAAGGAAAGCTCGGATTTTGATCGAACTGACAGACTGAGCGCTCTTTATGAGACTCGTCAGAAACTGTACGCTTTCAGGAAGGATGCTGAAAGAGGTTCTCCGAATATGTTGCTGAAGAAATTATGCCTTGACGCCAGTGAGGAAGGCATAGTTTATGGGGACATGCCGGAGTTCTCAAAGTAAGCAGAAACTCAGTTTTTTATTTTTATTTTTTATTTTTCAACATTTACATGTAGTATGTTGCTGATTCTGCAAAACAATAGTTTACAGTTTTTTTACCAGCTCATTTAGTTATAAATTTTAAGGAGAAGTGCAACTTTTCTAGCATAAGAAAAGTGTTAGGTTTGTAAACATAAAATATTTTATGTTAGGTATATAAAGAACAATTTTTTAAAATAAATATTAAATAATAAATAATTATTATATTAAGTATGTGTAAAAAATTGATTTTAGATACAATCGCCCATAAGGGCGATCGTACCACCTCACCGGCCGAGGTGGTTTTAGATGCCGCACTTATGCGACTTTTTAAAGCCGCCCGATAATCGATCAATTGACTTTAAGTAAAGCCGACCGACATCGAGAATCGGCTTCACCGTAGTAGGCCAATCGCCCATAAGTGGGGACTTTCTGCTATGATTTTTTAAAAAATAAGTAGATGTATTTTTTACCACTAATGTAAATATATGATAAAGAATAAGTCACAAATTTAAACCGCTAGCATCAGATGTACTACTAATCAAATTATACCAAAAAATTTCATTTATATGTTAAGTAAACTCGCCATTACAAATGCGATAATAGAAAACTATAGAAATATACAACGACAAATACATCTATATACACTATCGCCGACGGCGACGCCTATATGCTATTGCAAAGACCGCCTCGAGTGTAGTGCGTAGTGGTCGCAATGGACGATCGCAGCTTGATGGGAGACATCATGTGTCCCTCGATCCCGGCTGCAACTCGACCCCATCTCTATGAGTCTCCTAGAGATACCCAATCTGTGACGCAATGTCCATATGATACAAGACGAGAGCTCTCAAAAGTAGATGGCTGATCAAGATAAGTGGATGGCCCCACGCCATGTCTATGTAGTCGAGCCGAATCGTATGACATATGCTCAGACGCGGCTTTAGGTAGCCGCCTAATGTGGGTTCTCGCCTCGACAGACACATCCGCTCATACTTATTTATAGCCAACCGGAAGTCCGATCACCCTGACGCCCAAAGAAAAGTCAAGGAGGTCCTTTGTCGCTAAGATATGCTCCACCTACATTAAATCGCTTTAAAATGTTACTATGAAAATCAGACACAATAGCTAAGTAAATTTGCTGATTATAGTGTTATCTTAACATATGCTCGCCGGTGCTCGGGTAGTAAGTCGCCGTGGATCAATAGGTGCCTTAAGTAAGTACAACAACACCCACGACCTAAACCATGACATGTACTCGAGGAGCCGTAAGGCGTTGTAAGTGTCATCTACCACAACAATGTGATCTCATGAGCCTCCCAGAAGGGTACTAAACTTAGTCGACGCTTTCCGTCGCCATCAACTCTTTGAAACCGGGGTCCATCTGAGCGACATCATCGGTAAGTGACCAAACTAACGAAGAACTTTGTCGAAGGTGTCACTCTACCCTCTTCCACCGATCAATGGAACTTAGCTGACCGCTAGCAAGGCAAATATCGAGATGCGACCTCTAATCGAATGTCATATGGCTCCCAAGTCACCTACATTTGTTAGTGGATGTTAGATAGTGGTAGGATAAAATTCTGAAAATATGTTATAACATTTAAGAGTCAGACTGCTCAAGATCGTCAATCTGGTAGTAGTCCACTTCCCCGTCCAACGACGACATAATTAGTGGTCCGTCTATGAAACCCAAGATCATTGCAATGTCTTACAATGTCATTATCATCTTTCTTACAAAGGAAATGGAAAGTGTTGGTATGGGAGACCAACGCTCAACTAACGCATCAAGTGGCGATCAAGTATGATATATTTCATCCGCTAACACAAGAAAGTCCCGGCGCTGAGGGGCTATGAACCGCACGTGAACGGGCCACTCCTTAAGCATCGAAGATGAGAAGCGCCTCCAAAATAGTACTCGCAATATGAAGAAATTGTTGTCGCCGTAGAATAATTGAAATATTATGAACAAAAATAAACTTGAAAGTAAGTTCATACCTCCGATGCGCCGCCTATGTCCGCCATGAAATAAGGCTATGTTGGGATGGACCTCTGCAGTGCGTGATCCGCGCGCATGCCATCTCTCGACATCTTGTTGGCCTGAAGGCTCCTCGGCTATCGACTGGAAAAGAAGAACAAAATGACAATTTGTTAGAGGATTAAGACATTAAAAGAAACAAAAAAATCTATGCGTTGATGTACATGTTATTTTGCAACACTATCCATACTAACCTCCTACTAGTATGGTTATGGACACAAAATCGTAATGGCCAATTGATTTGTGATATTGCACATGCGATTGCTTTGTACCGCTCTCGTATTGTGTTCTTGTATCTACTTGATCGCGGGCCTACCGATTTAACTTTAATAATTGGTGGCGAAGGATAAAGACCACCGCATCATAGTCCGTATTTCGATCATGCGTAACGAAAATTCAAGAGTATGTACCATACATTGACATGGTGTAGTACTTCACACATAAGCCAAATGATTCAACCTCGAATGTACTAAGAATGACTACATGGCATGTGATAAATCAATGTTCGGATACAACTAAGAACTTTTAAATCTCCACTATGAAGTTATCAACGCCATAACACGAGATCTAAAACTTCGCTTTAAATCTTTTAAACTTGCATGACGCGGAAACTCTCATAAGACCATTTTTCCACCGACATAACTTGGAATGAACTGATCATCAACGATCGTTGACCATCATAGAAGAGAATTAAGGAAACAAACTCGACTCCCTAGTATATGCTCAACAACCAAATTTCTAACGCAACCTAAAAATTCACTCATCATTCATAAAAAAAAAAAGTAGTGGTTATGATGTAACATAAATGTGATGATGAAGCCTTGTAAGTAGCATTAAAGCAGTCACCAAAATAAAAAAAAAAAAACATCTAGATATGGATCTAAAACTAAATGCAACCTAAAAAAATGCTAATGATAATGGAGAAAAACTATTAAATTTTCAATTAAGTGTGAAATTTATACAGATTTACTTACCCAAGTATTCTATAACAAAACATTGTGCTAAAAGGATAATTAATATTTTTTCAGCAAATAGAAGTATGTTTCATTATTATCAAAAATGTGTTTTCTGGAAGGCATACAAACTTTTTTTTAATATCTTTAATATACTCTTATAAATATTGATAGTGTTTCTCCATATGAGAAGTCGCTTTGGTAAAATGCTAAATATTTCTCACATTCAAGTACTAGATGTTGTGTGTTTTGTGCATAATTCTAGTGACTTTTCTCATAAACTTAATAAGAATTCTATCATGACTGTTTCTTAGCTATGAAGAGCTCAATATGGGTTAAATGTGTATTAATTTAATTAAAAGGAAAGCTTAAAACTATAAACATATTTTGTCAGATGAGAGAACTTCATGGTGGATATTTGATGGGCTTTTCATTATTTGTTGATATCACTATTTTTGAACTAGAAGAAATTGAAGATGATTTTGTTTAGCATTCTCCTTGTAATGATGCTTGATATTCTTCTTCTTCCCTATATAAGAAAATTCCTTGGAAGACTTGTCTTCATGGCACTATTTAAGCAAAAAAATAATTTATAAATGAAGATGAAATATTATTTGATCATGAACCCTCAATTCAAGTTGAGTGAGAAAAGAAAAGAAAAAAAACGTTGAGAAATATGATAGGTCTCTCTTTACTTTCCCAAAAAATACCTTATGATACCTTCGAACTTGCGGTGGAGCTGGACCGAAATCTTCGGGTGGAGCCAGAGTGAGAGTGGGTGGGGATCGACCCTAAATCGAGTGAGATCGCGATGTTGCGGGTCGGATGTCGAAAGGAACCGCCATGGGTCGGGATGTCAAAAGAATGTCGCAGAGGTCTACCAGGTCGCGCAAAGTGAATTTAGATAGTCACGCCGATAATCGGTCGATGGCTTCACTTAAAGTCACCGATTATTGGGCCGCCCCTGCCACTCATCGCCCACTTATTATACCTAAAATCAAAATTTTTTTTATATACACTTAATATAATATTTAGTTTTTATTTAATACTTAATTTAAAAAAAATTCATATATAAATGCATAAAATTATGTGAAATTTAACGTAGCATATAATTCTTATATATTTAGATATCTAATACTTCAAATTTGATATTTATTAATATAATATTTTTTCTATATCTGAAAAGATGAATTTATTTTTTATGTAATAAGAAGATCTGAACTTTATTTATATAAATATGAAAATATAGATATCAGTTATGGAAATATATAAAAATTATGTGTTATGTATGTATTTTTTTTAAAACAATCTGATTCTGATGAGCAGAAGAGAGTTTAATTTTTCAGGAGTTACGACTTTTCAGGGAACTGGTATTATCTACTCCTTCCAAAAGCCTAGTTCATGTGTTCCATGCAATACGTGCAACTTCCAAGGTATGTCTTTCCACGCTCTGAATTTCGCAGTGCAAAATGCAAAGCGTTAATATTACTTTATTCGATCAAATGATAGTTTTACAGTGACAGATAAGATTAGAGATAATCGCCTTACATGATTTAGTAATATAAAATATCAGACAATCAATTAGAAGAGTTGATACATTAGATTCTCCTATCTTAAAAAAAAAAATTAAAGGTAAACTTCAAAAAACTTAGTTATGAAATATAAAAAAAAACTTATTTTATTTGAATTAAATAAGAATATGACACTTATAAGTACACATTAGAAAAACAGATCCATACGACTAACCTCAAGTAATGGCATAAAAGCTTGCTATTGTATATGTAAATATTAAAATTTATAAGAATTGCTTGCTATGTATGTAAATGCCTCGCTTATAAGTATTAGGTATATAAATACATAAAAAGTATATGCTATGAATGTCTAAAATCCAAGCATGGAATACCATGAAAGTATCACTAACCTATTAAATTTATTCTAAATATTTAAATGTATAATAATTTTAATAATAAGACTATCACTCTATCTTACCACCTTCTCTATAGTACACAGACTTTTATTTTTTATTTCCTTATTGCTATTTTATAAAAAATATTAAGTTAAATACATTGATGAATTACCAATACAAATCAATTGATATATCAATCCTTAGCAGAAAAGAATTTGAATTAAATTTTATGCATGTTAAATTTAAGCTCATTTGGAACTTCATTTTATTTAATGATATTATTGTAAGAGGCTTTGAACATTCAATAACATTAATAAAAAAAGGATTATTTATATACATATCACATAATTTTATGTATTTATATATCTAACATCTAAACTTTCATTTTACATACACAATAAAATTTTAATATCACTTAAAATTTAATTATACCTTTAAGCATACAAAATGTTAGAAAAGTACAATCAAAATTTGGTGTTACATATGTAAATGCATAAGAATGTGATATGTATGTAAATCTTTCCAAGAAGAAATTATACCACATCATATCTTATTTATTTCTCGATGACTTGAGCAATATAGATGTCATTTCTATACATTTTCATTGTTTTAATCCCATAGATGCAATCCATTTTATAAAACTGGAGATGATTTTGTATGCCATCAATACTTTTCAAGCGAACTTATTTGATGTATGTTAGTTGTTTTCATAATATTCAATTGAATTAATTGTGATTTTGATGCTTTGAACGCCCTAAACATAGTCTATTTTTTGAAATGATCAATATTTCTTTCGTCATTATTTCATATTTTATTTGGTCAAATATGAGTATGGATATCAACATTATTAAATTGAGATTTACTCAATTATATATTATAATGTATAAAATACAAATTAAAAATCAATTCAAACAAAGCTAAAGATTGCTAAGAGAGAGAGAGAGAGAGAGAGAGAGAGAGAGAGAGATCAAACATTAATTGTTAAAAAACTCATGTCTATAAAAAATGATTTATTTCCTTTATGTGTAAGAGACAATCAAGTCACACTTGAATAAATTTAGAGATGAGAATTATGAATAAATGTATGTGAATGTGATAATGATAGATATATCTTTGCTCTTTGCCTTCATATGAGTATTGTTATAATATAATATTGTATGAAAGAAATCATAAACTTTAAAAATATAAATAACCTAAGCCACTTTGTATAAAAGAAGTGATTTTGAGCTCAAGGGTGTTGAAAAAAAAATAATGAGAGGATGATTAAAGAGAAAGAGTTTATATCTAGATAAATAAGTCGATAGAAATAAGATTTATTTTTATATGTCATTATTTTATAGTTGAAATTATTTCATAGGCATGTGTATATGAGAATCAATAGTGTGTGTATGATAATAGATCGGAAATTTATTGTATTATGACATAAGATAATGAATCTAGGATTTTGATTGTGATTAAATCTTATATCTATGGATGCTCTAAATGGTCTAGGATACAAATTTTCATGGGGTGCTAAGATCCCCAATATTTTTTATTTTTTTTGGTTGTCATGAGAGCCCAAAGAGTCTTTAGGATTGTATGTATTTTGGACAAAGTTTAAGCGTGAGATAATTGCCTTAGGAGATTAAAGGATGATTGTTTCATGAGTACAAAAAATTCAATGATGGGTGAACAGTCAAATTCATAGTACATTTTCAAAGTATAATATTTGTGCTACTAAGATCTTTCAAAACTATTTGGCATCTTGGCTCAAAATTACATAGAGAGGTGCCTTTAGGAACTTTGGGAGCTCAGGGTGCTTGATTGGAGAGGACGAGACATAGAGGAGATCTAGTTTTGTCATAACATTGAGTCAAGGATGAGAATTATTATAATTAGCACCTTTCCAAGTATATACCTTACATGCAATTAAAAAAATATAAGTAGAGCTTATGCATGCTTCTTCTTTTGGGATATGTATCGAGGTAGATATATTATGATCGAGGAACTAGGTACAAGAAGAAGAAGAAGAAGAAGAAGAAGAAGAAGAAGAAGAAGAAGAAGATATCATTGTGAGATAATCTCTATTTGAGATTATGTGATTTTTCTCTTTTTCTTATTTTTTGTGCATGGGTGCAATAGGTAACTAGGAATGGACTAGTGAGTGCTCTTATTTTGTACACCACAATTTTGACTTCTGCATTTTTTTAAGTACTAAATACTCTCTCTTTCCATGAACATAGACTCTAAATTTTATGTCATGTGCATTGATTTTTCTTTTCTTTTGCTTTTATTCATCTTTGTGGCACATCATTCTCATTCCTTATGACACTTCAATTGATTTGGCACCCTCATCATCATTCTCCTCCTGATAATTCTTTTTCCGAGCTTCATTTCAGCAAACCTTGAAGGACTTGTTAAGAAACGCAACTAACAGAGAGAGCAAGGCTCTTCACTTCTCAAAGTTGTTCGGATTACTCGGACTTCAACGACGCTGATATGGTTGTAGAGGTAAATTGGAGTGTCGTCTTAGTGGCCAATATTTTAATTGAAGAGTGAAATTCTTAGATCTTTCATTAACTTTGTTCTTAAAGTGTTTTCTAAGAGCATCGAACATTTTTCTCGTCATCGAGCAACAAAGTTATTTTAATGAAATTGAGAATATGCCCTCACAACAACATCTACTATTGATTTAAATATAATTGGAGAGAATACAAGATTCTGATCTCAGGTTCTTTTTTATTTTTTCACACTTGTGGAACGCTTTCAAGGCATAAGGATGGTTTTACTTAAAAAAAGTGATTTGGCTTCAAGGCATAAAGGATGGCTTATACTATTTTCATCATGATAAGTCATCAAATTCTCATATATAGAAACATGCCATGATTGGTGTTTTTTTCACCATGATGCAAATTCATTAAGTTGTTCTTGATTGACCTGAAAGAGATGAAGAAGCTGCCGGTTAATCGCATCTTCCCATATACATGCCATAGAAGCCGAATTGATCAGAATTCCTTTCAAGTTTTCCATATATGCTTTAACCACTTTATAGTGTAAAATTAAATTTATATTTTAGCATGAGGATGAACATTTATAGTTAAGATAATTTTTTTTATGTTTATATATTTATTATATTTTATATAATAATATTGAAATTATTATATTAAAAAATAAAACTTTTATTAATTTTTTAAAGTAAAATTTTAATTAAAAATGTTATATTTATAAATAATAAATATTAAATATTGAATATAATATTTTTAATAAAAAAAATATATTTTACTTTAAAAAATTAATAAAAGTTTATTTTAATATAATATTAATAATTTCAATATTATTTATATAAATATGAAAATTTCAATATTAGATATATAAACATAAAAGAAATATGTGCTTAACTATATATGATGGCATCCTCATACTAAAAATTATAAATTTAATTTAGATTTCTTACACTATAAAGTGGTTAAAAAGACTGGCATATATGGAAAACTTACTGAAAAGGACCCATGGGCATGCCAAATTCTTTGATCACTCTATCGATTCTATAATGGTCAACCCGAAGCTAAGCAATGTCAAGCATGGTGATATGGGAAGAAGTCGATTGACGGAAACCAAGGCGCTTTGTACCACTGCACTTTCTTTCATCTTCTTTCCAACGGTCATGAGATCAAGAACAACTTGAGGAGACGCCCTCTGTCCAACGATTTTAAGAGGCATCACATGAGCAGACTGCAGTTTCAAAGACACCAATCACGATTTCTGAGATGGCACAAGATAGTGGGAGAGTTTTGATGACGTGAAACAAAAAAGGATTTATATGAAACTTCCTTTGCTGAATTATCAATGAGAAATGCAAAAGCCATCCTTATGCCTTGAAGCCAAATCACTTTGTTTAAGAAGTAAAAGCCATCCTTATGCCTTGAAGCCGCGTTCACCCGTGATTATGAGAGAAAAAAAGAACTGACCAAGAAATGAGCTATGCGATCTTGAGAAGTTGTATTCTCCAATTATATTTAAATCAATAGTAGATGTTGTTGTTTAATGCAATGTGGAGGGCATAACTTCTCAATTTCATTAAAATGGCTGCTTTAGAGCAACGCTTCTCGATGACAGAGAGAAATGACATGCTCTTAGGAAAACACTTTAAGAACAAAGTTAATGAAAGATATAAGAATTTCAACAACTCTTCCATTAAAATAAAATATTGGCCAAACTATTTTAAGACAAAGACTCCTCCAATCAAGCACCGAGCTCCCAAAGTTCCTAAAGGCACCTCTATGTAATTTTGAGCCAAAATGTCAAATAGTTTTGAAAGATCTTAGTAGCATAAATATTGTACTTTGAAAATGTACTTTGAATTTGACTTTCACTCATCATTGAATTTTTGTACTCATGAAACAATCATCCTTTAATCTCCTAAGGCAATTATCTCAGCTTAAACTTTGTCCAAAATACTTACAATCCTAAAGACTCTTTGGGCTCTCATGACAACCAAAAAAATAAACAAAATATTGGGGATCTTAGCACCCCATGAAAATTTGTATCCTAGACCATTTAGAGCATCCATAGATATAAGATTTAATCACAATCAAAATCATAGATTCATTATCTTATGTCATAATACAATAAATTTCCAGATCTATTATTATATACACACTATTGATTCTCATATACACATGCCTATGAAATAATTTCAACTATAAATAATGACATATAAAAAATAAATCTTATTTCTATGGACTTATTTATCTAGATATAAACTCTTTCTCTTTTAATCATCCTCTCATTATTTTTTTTCAACACCCTTGAGCTCAAAAATCACTTTTTTATACAAAGTGGGTCAGGTTATTTATATTTTTAAACTTTATGATTTCTTTCATACTATATTATATTATAACAATACTCATATGAGAAGACAGAGCATAAAAGCTATTATCATTTATATCTATAGTCATACATTATCCACATTCACATATTATTCACAATCATATTCATAATTCTCTTATCCTAAATTGATTCAAGTGTGACTTGATTGTCACAACTTCTTACATGCAAAGGAAATAAATCATTTTTATAGACATGAGTTTTATTAACAATTAATGTTTGATCTCTCTCTCTCTCTCTCTCTCTCTCTCTATCTCCTATCCTTAGCAATCTTTAGCTTTGTTTGAATTGATTTTTAATTTGTATTTTATACAATATAATATATAATTGAGTAAATCTCAATTTAATAATGTTGATATCCATACTCATATTTGACCAAATAAAATATGAAATAATGACGAAAGAAATATATATCATTTTAAAAAATAGACTATGTTTATGTTCAAAGCATCAAAATCATAATTAATTCAATTGAATATTATGAAAACAACTAACATACATCAAATAAGTTTGGCTTGAAAAGTATTGATCGCATACAAAATTATCGTCATCTCCAGTTTTATAAAATGGATTGCATCTATGGGCTTAAAACAATGAAAATGTATAGAAATGACATCTATATTGCTCGAGTATCACAGAAATAAATAAGATATTATGTGATATAATTTCTTCTGAATATTTACATACATATCACATTCTTATGCATTTATATATGTAACATTTTTGATTGTACTTTTCTAACATTTTGTATGCTTAAAAGGTATATTAAATTTTAAAAAAGTGAAGATGATAGTATTTTTAATGTGATATTGAAGCTGCAGATATATATGTAAAATGAAAGTTTAGATGATATATAAATACATAAAAATTGTGAGATATGTATATAAATAATCTTTTTTTTATTAATGTTATTGAATGTTCAAAACCTCTTACAATAATATCATTAAATAAAATGAAGTTCCAAATGAGCTTAAATTTAACATGCATAAAATTTAACATTCAAATTCTTTTCTGCTATTATAATTTTAAGGATTGATATATCAATTGATTTGTATTGGTAATTCATCAATGTATTTAACTTAATATTTTTTATAAAATAGCAATAAGGAAATAAGAAAATAAAAATCTGTGTATTATAGAGAAGGTGGTAAGATAGAGTGATAGTCTTATTATTAAAATTATTATACATTTAAATATTTAGGATAAATTTAATAGGCTAGTGATACTTTCAGGGTATTCCATGCTTGGCATTTTAGAGTAAATTTATATTCAAAGAATATACTTTTTATGTATTTATATATCTAATACTTATAAGCGAGACATTACATAGCAAGCAATTCTTATAAATTTATATATCTAATACTTAAATTTTAATATATATATATATATATATATATATATATAAGGCATTCAAATCTTTAATATTATATCAAAATAATATTTTTATTAATTTTTTAAAGTGAAATGAACCTTTTCAAATATAAGAAATGTGCTATATTTATAAATATCACGTAAATGCATAAGAGTTGAGTGTAAATTTCTAACTGTCTATGAAAAAGTGTATATTACATAAAAGAATTGTAAAGGGTGCTAAATTCATACCATGCACAGATTTTAGTCCACGAAAAGCTGGATCTCTTTCCTTGAGAACAACATGTGTTTCACTTAAAACAAGAGCTGTAGCTATGCCAGATCCCATTAAACCGCCACCTATAACAGCAACTTTTTTTATGGGTCTTGCCTTGAGTCCAGCATCAGTAAGATCAGGTGCCTTTCCGTAAGAACATATCGCATCAGAGAAAAGCCAAAAAAAGCATATTAATCGACACATAAGTTTTACGTGATCGGATCGATGCAATTCTAACATCTGAATCTTCTTCTTTAACGTGATTACCAGTAAGAAGAACTATACAATAGCAAGCTTTTATGCCATTACTTGAGGTTAGTCGTATGAATCTGTTTTTCTAATGTGTACTTATAAGTATCATATTCTTATATAAGATCTTTTTTATATTTCATAACTAAGTTTTTTAAGTTTATCTTTACTTTTTTTTTTTAAGATAGGAGAATCTAATGCATCAACTCTTCTAATTATGTAAGACGATTATCTCTAATCTTCACTCGTAAAACTATCATTTGATCGAATCAAAGTAATATTAAAGCTTGGCAATTTTTTTTAAAATGGGTACGGTTAAAACCTAAAATTAGCTAATTGAGTATTGATAAAAAAAATTTAAGAATAGGTATACGCCCAGTGGCGGTTACGCCATCGCTCGACGTATGTCACGTGAGAATACGCCACTAATGCGATGAGATATTGAAGCCGCCCAATTAGTGACGGCTTCGATCAGGAACTAGTCGCCCACTAATTGGGCGACCGCTCTACATTTTAGGGCCGATCGGCCCCGACGTCCTCTCGGTTTTCCTCGATTCCTCCTCGACACTCGCTCTCCGCCAGAGTTGCGTGACGTCCGACCACCGAGCACAGCACGGTCCTCCCCGCCGAACATCTCCGCCGCCGCATAAAGCACCGCCTGCATTGTGTTTTTTTGTCCCGTGCACACTTCTTCTAGGTATTTTTTTTGTTGCTATCACTGATCTCGTTGCACATTAAGTATAATGGTAATACTTGCAATTTTATTTAGCTAATACTTGCAATTATATTTATGTGCATGTGAGTTTTCAAGATCTTCTAAAAGTTTTAGATATACGCAATGTACTGGGTTTATGACTTTCCTAATATATCATACAAATTAAAAGCTGTTCACGACTATTCGTCCATTTCATTAATGATTTCCTATTATAATTCGTTGAAGATATTTTTACAATGTAATACTTCATCCTGAAAAAATCTTTGATTTCAAGGTGTGGTGTGGCCAAATATGCATGCCAATGATATATTATGAAGTCAATGTTAATTTCATTATGTAGGAATTGAAGCAATATTTATTCTTTGGCACAAAATTGGATTTGTTTAGATACTTCCACTGGACTGATCTCACCGAATCTAGTAATTTTTTTACTCTTTATTTTTGCATTGCCTCTTGCAAAGCATACTGCTATAGCTTAGTTTGTGAGCTAGCTGTTTTGTGAAGTAGCTTAGGTTGTTTCATTGGCTGTCACTAAATATCAATGATTTTAGTATTTAAAGAAGCTAAATTACTTTACGTATTGGTTATTCTGAAATTCATCTTCATTTTATGTTGTGTCTGCATATTTTGTTCAAGCAACCTATAACATTTGCTTAGTTTTTAATAATTCTTATTATATTTGTAGTTTATTGAATGAATTGTGCTATAATGCATAGGTTGTCATCTTAGATCCTTCTAAATAACTTACTCTCATTCTTCTTCTATATTCTCACAAAATAGTATAGGTGGCTCTACATCTAAAATTTCATAATGAAGATCCTATCATTTTAGTATGATTATTTACCGCAGAGTGCCGCTCGCCTAAGTCCCGAGTAGATGTAGCCCTTGACCCTAGTTTCAAAAGGGTCGATGGTCGGGTAAAGCAGATGTCGACCGGGTTGAGTACCACCACACACATTGCTTCTTGGGAGAGCGGAGGGATTGCCTCGTCGAGGGGCTAGATGAGGTCGGGACGGAAGACTGCTATCGTCAAGATACGCGCCGGTTCGATCATGGCATCTTTGTACTTACTAGCCCGACAGATCCTCCCACCACTTACTACGCTAGAGCACCGGAGCGCCTTTATGTAAGTTATGATATAAGTAAATATTCAATATTTCTATAAGTGATAATTTTACATTCTATTTTTTGTGACGGACCATATCAGAACTTCGGGACATATTTCACCCATACTTGGTGCCGATGATCACCACTTACGATGTGTCGATAGAAGATGATATGCGAGACCTTGATCGGCGTGTACATATAGGTGACACGATACGGATCGGTGCCGAGGGTGTCGCACAAGATGACTAGCCGGTCCATCTACTTCACCGATCCAGTCCTTCTAATGCGCCGATCCGTTCCTTCTACGACGTCGATCCAGGTCCTTCACGTGCCGATCCCGGACCTTCTACATATCGGCCATATGACTCGCAACCACCTATATTCCCATCAGGGATGATATGTTGCAGTCGGGATGTTGCACTAGAGGGTCGCGATCACCGCGTGATCGCCCATCTCGGCTAATTCAATACACACCTGGGAGTGGTGCATTCTCGCAGCATAATGAAAGGCCATTTATTAGGCTTTGTCTATTATGACGTACATTTTTTCTTTTTTTTTTTATGTACAATAATGTAAGGTTTCATG
The DNA here is from genome assembly GCA_021442155.1 of Cymbidium sinense. NCBI lineage: Eukaryota > Viridiplantae > Streptophyta > Magnoliopsida > Asparagales > Orchidaceae > Cymbidium > Cymbidium sinense. Next base: position 122,867,498 of record CM038217.1, read on the forward strand.
GCATGTAACCTTAAATGTATGGCGGAAATGGGGGAAGCTATCAAGTTTTGAAGCATGAAGGTGGGACAAGAAACATCTTCTTGCTCAGTATTCATTTGAAAGATATGGTTAGCAGAAAATGAGAAAAATGTTATTTCGACTTATGAATGTTATTTGAGGCACTTATGTATGCTATATGTTGTGGTCTCCTTCAATGTTGTTCAAATCTTTGCTAAGCAAATTTATGAGTACAATTTAATGTTTTCAGCCCGTAAGCCGGGTAAATTTTAGATTAAGCCGCCGTGATAAGCCAGCTTCAGCCGGCCAAGGATTTAATATCGGCGACAAGCCAGATATCTAAGCCGTGGCCCACCATCAGCGACCGGCTTATATCTGAAAAGTCGCCGCTTATCCGAAAATAAGATTGGGCCTACCTGCGTAAAACATTCCACTCCCAAAGATTAACCGATAATAAATATAATAATTAATTCTTAAGTTACATTATTATATCTAAATAAGTATTTTCAAGTAGTGTTTACAATGTAACATTACTATATCTAAATAAGTATTTCCAAGTAGTATTTACAATCTAAATAAGTATTTCCAAAGATGCAAATCAAATGATATGTATAGCTAAATGATATGTATACTTAAAACCAATGAACAGAGGTGCATTTGTGCTTAAGAGTTAGACCATTTGGAATCGATTTAAGTATTCCTCAAACATCATCTCTTTTAAGTTCCTTCAAACAATTTATCTATAAGACTAAAAATAGTTAGTATTTTGTAAGATATCAAATTCTTTTCATACTACATTTTAGAAGCCTTGCAAGCATATTCCTTCCTAGGAGTTGGCACATTTACTTCCCAATTTGAGCACGTAAACATACACTAATAAACCAATTCATTTCACAAATGGACAAGAAACAAAAGTTCATTATACCGTAATCAAATTTAGGTAGTACATGACTCAAGTTGGTAATCAAAACAGAAAAATAAAATGTAGTACGCATTAATCGCCCTAAGCCCTACACTGTGACAACTGCATTCCTCTGCATTACTACCTATGTCGCCCAAGATGCGCTGGGTCCCTCTACCATCGCACTGTGAAAGAATCTCAAATATATTAGTATCAATATTGTAAAATCTTAGTAGATCTGCAACTGAAAGAGAAAAATAAGCATTGTCCTATTGAAAAATGTACCGCCGACCGCCAATGTTATAGGGGCACGATGACTGTAGTGACGGATGTTTTGCATATGCTACAAGTTCTCGCTACTTGAACTACGTCATCCATTGTGTCAATCTATTCAGACGTCGGCGACCTTCTACGAAAGTTGGGCTAACGCGACTAATCCATCCTCTTCAGAAAGATGGCCAATCGATATCCGGTAGAGTATGAAATTCATTTATGTATGTCGCCTTATACCGAGAGTGTAACCGTGACACGACGTGAGATGGTTTAACCGTGAAATCCCAATGCGACAATGACATGTGGGCATGGACAATGATATATGATTGTTGCCACAATTACAAACACACAGCCATTATCTAGTAAATCAACTATGAATGATCTTGGACTGAAAAACCTCGCATCTCATGTGGGTTTATATTCACAGTTGAAATGCCTAGCCTCCCTTTCGAGTCAGTATTAGTGTGGAGAACCTGGGTAAATAGACAAGTTTACTTCCTCGCGTAGGGGATAATCGTTTCATGAACAAAGCTACTAAGTTATAGTAGATAGCGGTGATTAAACCTCGGTAAAACCACATGCCGCTTTGATTACCGTTAAAGCACTCGATGCATGTTGTCATTGTCCCATAACGCATACCACCATCGCGTACAAGTGACCATTTTACTGGTCACGCTACAAGCCAATTGTATGCTTCTTCTTTCACATTTTAATGTCAGCATCAAACGGTTGAATTGAAAAATATCATCGCAGTTACGCCATGTACATCTTTTGGCATACAAACTCAACATCGAATTCCCTCGGCACGCGACTTTTTAAAATTCTCACGAAATGACGCAACAACGCATATCGCTGCCTAAGGAAAAATCTCTTTGCATCCACGCAAGAGACTAGCATGTTTATCGGATATTATGCATAAATCACGCCTACTGACACTACGGGTAACATATATCATGCAAGCACAACAAAACCACAATCAATCAACATTTTCTCGATTCCACAACGAAAAGCTAAAGGAAACAACCCATTATTGCCGCCGATCACGACGGTTAATAATGTGCCACGATACTTGCCCAATGAAATGTACCGTGCTTAAAACAGTGCAAAGAACTCCATCCCGATTGAAGGTCCAAAGCCCAAAAGTCTCACGAAAATGTTGCTGCATAGATTGAATTAGACGTACTGTAAAGTAAGTAGAAAACCGACAGATATAAAGATCAGAGTCTGGGACTCTTCCAACAATATTACTTTTATTGCCTTACTTGCATCCCATGCTTTCATATATGAAACTTTAACATTAAATTTTGACTCCATCCTATAATCTCTAGGTTTCAAATCAATCGGTGCGATCAGGTTTGATGTAGTATGCTATGAAACGAACTACACGATGACCGGATGAACTTCTTGCATTGACACATCTATGATTTTCACCAACTTTTGATATTCTCCAAGCACCCCTAATCGTCGATGATGCTACAATGTAAACGCCAATTACAGGGCCTTGTAGGACTATCGTCGCACACACATACAACCGTGTAGTTCTTACGTTAGAGGTAACGAATTGTACATTATTTACTATGGACCACCCGAATAGCAAATTGCAAACTCCGTTTACTTGCAAAACACATACCTTTGGCAATGTCATTTGGAATTTCAATTTCATCATTTAGGCGTTCGGATGCGCCAAAGTAAAACATCGTTGTCCCACCGCCTCGTAAGTTTTACACATCCCACATACGCTAGGGACAACATTTGACTCTCACTCAACATTATAAATGAGTGATTTCGTAGTATGATGCCTATATTCCCACAAGGGTTTCTAACCTAACCAACAAATATCATCACTAATACCCCAACTCATTACTTGATCCACTACTCATACCGATACTCATCTCCAACCGCAAAGACTCGTGCACATACGGTTCATCCAACGGTAGACATGATCATCACCGCCAGATAACTTATAAGTTCAAAGAACAACTAATTATCATATTAATTGTTACAAGTTTAATCGATAAATTATGACGATAAACTACCGGGAATAAACTCATCGAGCTGTTGTATCCGGATGTTCTTGTGCGATGAAATCGTATGTGTTAGCGGTATATCTATTGACCTTACTACGGATCACCGATGTGGATGCAATATTAACATCTTCCACTTCGACATACAACACCAACATCGACCGGAAGCTTCGTCAAGTGTAACTCGCAAACGCCATCGCCGATATGACAGACGCTATAAATCCGCTACCCACCGGATAACGACGGGAGGACAGGTGGCGCCCGGATCGATGTGCAAGCTTCATAATTCGCTTCAATGCCGCAAGGTCTGGACGAACCTTAATTGACGATTTCGACCTCCCACATAACTTGACCGAATTGCTCATCGATACTCGCCATAAAAAAAGTATCAAAACAAATTCTCTATTCATCTTGCACTAAAAAATGTAGAATCCGCCAAAGGGAATTTTTCTCAACCGAAATGGAGTCGAAGAATCGCCGAAAGCTAAAGTTGACTTCCAACTACCGGTAAATGAGAGAGGAAGTAGTTAAACGTCCAAAGAATGCGGAAAAATAAAAGTTTCTATCGAATACCTAGACAAGACGCCGCAATGCTGCGGTTAGATCTACGCCGCGGGCGGGAAGTTCCAAGAGGGGAGGACCGGTGGAGTTCGGTCGGCATTCTACGGCGAGAGCGCCGCTCGGGAAGGAATCGAGGAAAACCGAGAGGAGGCCGATCGATCGCCCTAAAATGTAATGAGCCGCCCAATTAGTGGGTTTATCATGTTTAGCCGCCCACTAATTGGGCTAATCGACCGACTGAGAAGGCTGACCGCCACTCTTTCACGTATACGCACGCCACGCTTGAACGCGTGAAGCCGCCACTAATTGGGCGTATACCTATTCTTAAATTTTTTTTATTGATACTCAATTTGCTAATTGTATTTTAACGGTACCCATTTTAAAAAAATTGCCACACATGAACTAGGCTTTTGGAAGTAGTAGATAATACCCCCCGAAAAGTCTTAACTCCTGAAAAATTAAACTCTCTTGTGCTCATCGAATCAGATTGTTTTAAAAAAATGCATACATAACACATAATTTTTATATATTTCCATAACGATATCTATATTTTCATATTTATATAAATAAAGTTCAGATCTTCTTATTACACAAAAATAAATTCATCTTTTCAGATATAGAAAAAATATTATATTAATAAATATCAAATTTGAAGTATTAGATATCTAAATATATAAGAATTATATGCTACGTTAAATTTCACATAATTTTTATGCATTTATATATGAATTTTTTTTAAATTAAGTATTAAATAAAAACTAAATATTATATTAAGTGTATATAAAAAAAATTTTAATTTTAGGTACGCCCATAAGTGGGCAAGTGCCAGGTGGCTTAGGGCCGCCCACTTATGGAGCGACGGCTTAAAGCCGCCGCCCAATAATCGGTTGAGGCTTTAAGTGAAGCCCGACCGACATTCGCGACTGACTATGCCCTAAATCACTTCGGCGTAGACTCGACGACATTCTTTCGACATCCACCCCACAAGCGCTTTCCTTTCGACATCCCGACCCGCAACATTGTGATCTCACTCGATTTAGGGTCAGAATCGGTCCCCAACTCTCACTCTCGGCTCCCAAGTGTCGGCTCCACCGAAGATTTCGCCATACAAAGTTCAAAGGTATACAAAGGTATTTTTTGGGGAAAGTAAAAGAGGGACCTATCATATTTCTCAACGTTTTTTTTTCATTTTCTTTTCTCACTCAACTTGAATTGAGGGTTCATGATCAAATAATATTTCATCTTCATTTATAAATTATTTTTTGCTTAAACTAGTGTCATGAAGACAAGTCTTCCAAGGAATTTTCTTATATAGGGAAGAAGAAGAATATCAAGCATCATTACAAGGAGAATGCTAAACAAAAATCATCTTCAATTTCTTCTAATTCAAAAATAGTGATATCAAAAAATAATGAAAAACCCATCAAATATCCACCATGAAGTTCTCTCATCGACAAAATAAGTTTATAGTTATAAGCTTTCTTTTAATTAAATTAATACACATTTAACCCATATTGCGCTCTTCATAGCTAAGAAACACAGTCATGATAGAATTCTTATTAAGTTTATGAGAAAAGTCACTAGAATTATGCACAAAACACACAACATCTAGTACTTGAATGTGAGAAATATTTCACATTTTACCAAACGACTTCTCATATGGAGAAACACTATCAATATTTATAAGAGTATATTAAAGATATTAAAAAAATAGTTTGTATGCCTTCAAAAACTCATTTTGATAATCATGAAACATACTTCTATTTGCTGAAAAAAAATTAATTATCCTTTTAGCACAATGTTTTGTTATAGAATACTTGGGTAAGTAAATTGTATAAATTTCACACTTAATTGAAAATTTAAGAGTTTTTCTCCATTATCATTAGCGTTTTGTAGGTTGCATTTAGTTTTAGATCCATATCTAGATATTTTTTTTTTATATTTTGTCGACGCTTTAATGCTACTTACAAAGCTTCATCATCACATTTATGTTACATCATAGCCACTCGTTTTTTGATGAATGATGAGTGAATTTTCAGGTTGCATTAAAATTTGGTTGTTGAGCATATACTAGGATGAGTCGAGCTTGTTTCTTTAATTCTCTTCTATGACGGTCAACCGATCATTGATGATCGTTCATTCCAAGCGGTGGCAAAATCGCCTCATGAGAGTTTAGCGTCATGCAAGTTTAAAAGATTTAAAAGAAAGTTCTTAGATCTCGTGTTATGACGTTGATAACTTCATAGTGGAGATTTAAAACAGAAAGTTCTTAGTTGTATCGAACATTGATTTATCACATGCCATGTAGTCATTCTTAGTACATTGGAGGTTGAATCATTTGGCTTATGTGTCAAAGTACTACACCATGTCAATGTATGGGTGTACATACTCTTCAAATTTTAGCATTGCATGATCGAAATACGACTAGACTACAATGCGAACGTGGTCTTTATCCTTTAATGCCACCAATTATTAAAGTTAAATCGGGTAGGCCACGATCAAGTAGATACAAGAACACAATAGACGAGCAATACAAAGCAATCGCATGTGCAATATCTGCAAATTGGTCATTCTGGATATTGTGTCCACATAACCATACTAGTAGGAGGTTAGTATGGATAGTGTTGCAAAATAACATGTACATCAACTGTATAGATTTTTTTGTTTCTATTAATGTCTTAATCCTCTAACAAATTGTCATTTTGTTCTTCTTTTCATAGATACGATAGGCGAGGAGCCTTCGAGCCAACTAGATGTCGAGAGGAGGCGTCCGAGATGGCCGATGATGCACCGGATCTCGCACTGCAGAGGTCCATCCCAACATAGCCTTACTGCGTGCACATAGGGCGCGCATCCGTGATTCGGTATGAACTTACTTTCAAGTTTATTTTTGTTCATAATATTTTAATTATTCTACTTGGCGACAACAATTTCTTCATATTGCAGATACTATTTTGTAGGAAGCTTCTTATCTTATGATGCTTAAGGAGTGGTCTACGTGCTACGGTTCACGCCCTCAGACTGGGACTTTCTATGTGATGAAATATATCGTACTTGATCATCACTGTTGGCGTTAGTTGAGCATTGGTCTCCCGGACCAACACTTTCCATTTCACTATAGGAGAGATGATAATGATATTGTAAGACATTGCAATGATCTTGGGTTTGCATAGACGAACCAGCGATTGTCGGGCCGATTGTCGTTGAACAAGGGAAGCGGTGGACTACTACTCGTGATGGACGATCAGCGGTACAACTCTTAAATGTTATAACATATTTTCATGAATTTTATCCTACCACTATCTAACATCCACTAACAAATGCGGTGACTTGGGAGCCATATGACATTCGATTAGAGGTCGCCTCTCGATATTTGCCTTCGGCGAGGCTCTAACTAGCAGAGTTCCATTGATCGGAAGAGGGTAAAGTGACCCTTCTTGACATAGTTTTTCGTTAGTTTGGTCACTTACCCACCGACCGATGGACCCCGTTTCAAAAGAGTTAATGGCGAGGGAAAGGCGTCGACCGAGTTTAGTACCCATTGGGAGGCTCACGAGATCACATTATTATGGTAGATGATACTTACACGGACGACAACAGCCTCTGCAGTAGTACATGTCATGGTTTAGGTGCATTGATCCACCGACCATTTACTACCCGAGCACCGCGAGCATATGTTAAGATAACACTACACCGAAATTTACTTAGCTATTGTGTCTATCGATTTTCATAGTAACATTTTTAAGGATTTAATGTAGGTGGAGCATATCTTAGCGATAAAGGACCTTTTTTTTTTTGGGCGCCCAAGTGACGGACTTCAGCTATAAATAAATACAAGCGATGTGTCATGATGCGAGACCGAGAACCCACTCACAGGCTCCGACATGTCTCAGTGAGCATATGTCACATAGCTCGATTGACTCGACTACAAAGGCGGAGATATGGTGGGGCCATCCACTCTTGATCGGGGGAGCCTAGGTATTTGAAGGAAAGCTCCCTTGCTTGATGTTAAGTATGCTACAAAATAGCTCATTAGTGTTAGAGACCTTGGTAAAATGATGATACTTCTTAGCACTTAACCACATACCTTGTTCAAGTCTTACAAGACAATCTTTAAATGTAACAACTATCTGAGACATCGACTTTCCCAACTACAAGGAGGTCATTGGAAAAGTAGGTGTGATATATGAAGGTTACCCGTAGAAAGGGGAGAATAACATCGAGGCTCTCTTCTTTATCCAACAAGCAAGAAAAGTGTCCATAGAAAGGTGAAGAGAGAAAGGAGGGGACATGTCTAAGACCATTTGATGAGCCAAAGAAGCCCTTAATTTCACCATTAAGCACAATGGAGAAAGGGATATCGAGATCTGAGACTTTGATCCGATAAGCAGTTTTGAGAATCCTTTTCTTTGAAGCCTAAAGAAAATAGTCTCCATGTTGATGGTTTCAAGCGCCTTTCTTAAATCAATTTTGTCAAGAAACATTCTAGCCCTTTTGAAAAATTCCAACATTTAGTGAGCAAGGGCAATGTTGTGGGATGTCTCTATTCATAATGAATGAAGATTGAGCTTGATGAATAATGGAGGAAGAACCTTTTGAGTCTATTTGCCAACACCTTAGCAAGCACTTTATAGAAGATGCTTGTAGAGAGAAATTTGCAAAATCAGTAAGGGAGCTAGAGTGTTTTATCTTAGGGATGAGAGTAATGAGGCTATGCTAAAACATATTGGGGAGTTTGGTGCTTTTGAAGAAGTAATGTGCCCCAAAAGAAATCGTTTCTTGATAATATCCCAATGTAGGTGGAATTTGGAATTGTCGGCCCTGGGACTTATTTTAGTTTATCTCAAGGAGGCGAGTGAATTTCTTGAGCTAACATCTAGAGCAAGGTCCGATGCGTTCCAAGGAGAGGGTGTTGCCACTAGGGATGGATGTTGAGGACCCTATTAATGCCTGTTAAAGAGATGCAATAAAACTTATAAATTTTAGCGAGAATATCGGAAGGCTTACATATCATTCCATGGTTGGTGTGTAATTCTCTAATTAAGTTTGTGTTCTTTTTTTTCCTTAACGGTGGAATATAGGAATTTAAGATCATCATATGAATTCTTTAGTCAATGATCTTTGGCTCTGCTTATCGGATAGCTTCTTTATGGGCTAATTCTTGATATCTCCCCTTAATGTCCAAGGCATTTTGATGAGGAGAGGCTGTGAGGATCTCTCTCGAGCAGAAGGAAATCTCTTGATCATTTTTGAGTGACTTAAGAAGAGCGAAGGAGGTGGAGTCCCAATGAAGACATTTGATAGTATCTCTTGTGGAGTTAAGTTTTCAAGAGAAGACATATAATGGATCCCCGAAAGAAGGTTTTCCAGCTTTACTAATTTCAATGAGAAGGAGGAATAAGTGGTCCGTAGTTGGTTACATAATCTATAAGCGATGAGAATCTTGCGCAAGAAAGAGATGATAGGAGAGTGATGAGAGGAGTAGTGATTCTACAATAAGAAGATGGGAAACAGTCCCACTTCAAGTTGCATAACACCTTATCAATTTTGGGCGAATATGGTTTCTTTGTTGCGGGTTAGACCAAGTAAAGAACAACCCGGTACTAGGAAGATCAATAAGCTCACAATCATGAACAGTCTTGGAAATCGACGGTCTGCTAGAAGGTAAGGTAGATCCACCACTTTTCTCTTTATTGTTTAAGACACAATTGAAATCTCCCAATATGATCCAAAGGGCCTCCATGGAGGTAGATATCCTCAATGAATTCCATAAAGCGGTATAGGAAGATCAATAAGCTCACAATCATGAACACGGTCTTGGAAATCGACAATGTGCTAGGAGGTAAGGTAGATCCACCACTTTTTCTTTATTATTTAAGACACAATTGAAATCCCCAATATGATCCAAAGGGCCTCCATGGAGGAGGAGATATCCCTCAATGAATTCCACAAAGCCGATCTTCGAAAGCATCATTGAAGGCATAAATGTAGGTGAGAAGGAGTAGGAGCTATCAATCATAAATTCACCATGAATAAGGCGATTACTAAAGATATGTGAAGAAAATAAATACCGCATTGATCCAAATTTGGCCTCCAAGATGGCGGTTGAAATTGGAAGTGCTTCCCTCATTAGGGAAAAGCTTGAAGCTTCGAGAGGAGGGACTTAATTACGTAGAATCGAGTTAAGCTTGGTTTCAATTAGAAAAAGGGTATCCGGATGATAAACCCTAACAGTCCATAACAATCATTGATTTTGCTGGCCATAAGGCCACATTCTATATATTCTTGGGAACCACATGAGGGAGGTGTGAGAGGCGAGGGTTTCTTACGCTTCTTGTTATTTTTTGTTGGATGCTTTGTGAACCGAATTCACTTGAGAAGGAGATTTAGATTTCTTAGAGTCGAACATGTTTTGTGAGGATTGAGGATTTAAGAAAGGAATCTTGAATCTTTTGAGCAAGAAGCTTAGTCGGGGAGATGGCAGTCAGTGATTATGTTGTAAGAATAAGAGATATGGTGGTGGTGAGAACTCATCATGTTGTCTGAGCTACTTGCCCAATGTTGTCTTGAAGTTGAGGGATTAGGCGAAAGTTGGTTGAAGTAAACATGGTAGAGGTGGAAAGAACCTCGGTGTCCAATGATATAATTGTTGGATTGGCTTGCATCACAACCATGTGAAAGATTGGGAAGGGTTGGAAGCTGGGAAGGGATGGGCAAGGATGTGGAGTTAGGGTTACAGAGTGACTCTTATTACGTCCTCTGTAGATGGGGTTGCTTGGGGTTTAGAGGACAAGAAGAATTATCATGGCGAAAGGGTAACATTGTGCATAAGGCTTAGTCTTCCGATCGTAAATGATTTCTGTCTAAATTTAAAACCATTCATGTTGATGAAAATAGCATCGAGGAGAGGGAGGAAGGGTTAACTTGAAGCATAAACTTCGTGCGAAGGTGACTCTCGATTTGGACGTCGAGAGAGAGTCAAGCGCAAGATGGGTACCAATCAGACTAACCTTGAGAACCCTAATTAGTTCCAACAACACAAGAGGAGGTTGGGCAATTTGATATAGAGAGAAATTTTAGTTTTTCTTTGGATGGAGGAAGTTCAGGACCACTTTAGGAAAATAAATGGTATCCCATTTAAGAAACAAGGGTCGTTGTCCCAAACCTAATCTCTTCTTTACAAGAGAATTTGAAGAGAAAGAAATTGCCATCAAGTGTGAAAAGTTCAAGAAAGACCATTTCTTCTTAACCACAACTAGGGAGCCATAAAGGGGAGCTTACCGATAGCATGACCGGCAAGAGATAACTTCCATTCCTTTTGGCCATCTAAAATTTCCTCCTTAGAAAAGTTGACCTCTTGAGTCTGCATGATATAGTTTAGATTAAGGGATTTATTCGATCCTTGGGAGAAAAAAAGATCCTTCCAGTTACAAGAGGAAGGGGAGGAGGATTTCTCGAACGAAGGGGATTACAGCCATGGCCAAGGATGGAAGTGGTAGAGGGGAAGAGGTAATGTGGGGAAATACTGGAGTGAAGGTCCATAGTCGAGGGTGGGGAGAAGCCAAGGAAGGGGAGGGAATACGACCTCTCTCGGAGATCGAAAATGGAGTAGAATGAAGTGCTAAGGTAAGAAAGAAGACACAAACTGGCGAGGAAAAAGAGGGAACCAATGTCGAGGGAACAGCTAGAGCTCATTCAACACCTCTAGAGTTTCAATGTAATAGGCTAGCTCGATGTTCATCGGTGAACCACACGGGATCTTCACACCTCTATCTCTTTACACTAGTTGCATAATGCAATAATTTAAATATTAAATTGTCTTTGGATGTGTAGCAAATTTCATTTTATTTACACGTGCATACAATGTAATCAATTTAGGTGAGAGGTCACCTCAAAATACGTGCAAATCTCTATTTTTTAATTATTAGCATACATTTTAATAAGAAAAATTACGAACATAAGATTGATTTATAATACATGAAAATTTTAATTTTTTATATTATTTTATGCATTTTGATGCGACTAGCTTGGGCATTAGGTCACCTTGAGATGGGTACTAGATTTCACCCAATAATTTACTTACACGTGTTTCAATTTAATTTATTTAAATATGATATTGCCTTGATATGTGTGTTAAATTTTATATAATCATTTGTTTATATATATTTCAATATAATCTATTTAAATTTAAATCTGATGTCTCAAATCACGTGCATCATGATATGTATCATTTTCAAGTCACATGCTAACCTTTTAATGTAAAAGTTTAGAAGAGATGTGTATTAAAATTTGTGTGTGATATGCCTATTCAAACACTTCGTGAAATGACTCTTCTGTCTTTTATGCATAAATTTCTTGGTCAAGTACTTAATTTGATATATATATATATATATATATATATATATATATATATATATATATATAATATTTTTATCTCGTTTATTTTTATTTTTCCATACTTGGAGAGAGAGAGAGATCCAGTAGGAATTTGACTTGGGCGAATAACGTAAAAAACAGGGATGGCAAGCTGCGTGAATTAAGGGACGGGGCTGCTGAAGGGCTATCGATGTGGTTGGGGTTTGCCGGCAGTGGGATGAGCATGTGGAAGCGGCCTGGAGGGTGTTGGTCTGATTAGGTCTGTAAATGAGTCGAATTTGAGCGAGTCAAGTTGTTGTTTATATTCAGCTCATTTATTATTTTTTTTTGTTGAAATTGGCCGTGTCAAATAGCTTTTATAATATGTTGCTCAAAAAAATATTCGTGTTAGTTTTAAGCTCATGTTTCGAAATTGGCTCGATTTTATATTTTAATAATTTTTCTTTTTATTTTTAATTTAAAATAATTATTAAAATCTTATACAAGAAAAAGCGAAATACTATCGACAAGAATTAAAACTAAAAAATATACAATTATACAAAATAATTATATATAATCAAAATTATTATTTTTGCACTAAAAAAAAGCTTTGTTATACAAAAAAATTAAAATTAGAGATTCATTCAGAGATTCAAAATCAAAATTATATACAATCAAAATTTATTTTATTAAATTAAATGATTTTCAATCAGAGATTCAAAATCATTTTTTTACACAAAACTGAACACAACTTCAAATATTAATTTATAACAAAATTTACAAGATTATATATGCATATACAAATTTACAAATTCACAACTTACATAATTTATAAATTCTGATTTACTGACTTTCTAAAATAAATTCAACCTAAAATTTTACATGATCATATACAACTTACAATTTCAAAAATAAAAACTAAAAAAATAATGAAATTACAATTTCCAAATATCAATTTCTAATCCTTTTTTTTTTTTTTGAGAAACTCAGATAGGGGAATTTTATTGCTACCAAAAGAAAGGTTACATGGTCCTTAAAGGAGATAAACTCCAAATCTAACGCTCATAGATCTACAATAAACCTATAGAGTAAATCTCCAATCTAAATACATATGAGATCAAAAGTAAAAGAAAAGAGAATTATCCATAATAAGGAGGACCAGTCTAAACCATGAAGAGGGAGCACGACCCAGTTGAACCTAGAAGAGAGCAAAGATGGCTAAACGTGGGATGAGCCGAGATATATCAAAGCGACCTTGAGAAATTAGCGACTGAAAAGCAAGTAAAAGAAGAGCATCAAAAGAAAAAGGGTGAAAGTTAATCATACAAGTTGATTTGAGCGAGCGTGTCAAATGAGAATAAAAGGGATAGAGTGCTCAAGCTCAGATCCATAAGGGGCATATGCAAATATGAGCATCCAAAGAGAAGGGTTACAAATAAAAGCTACTACCGCCAAAAGGGAAAGGGATCATCCCCGCCATCATAGCCAACAAACCCAGAAGCACAGATGATGAAATTCGAAGAACCGAAGCGAACCACAAGTGAAAACAGGGGAAGAGTTACTCACGGCCGTGAGCCATATATTTTCCAACCGTGAGATGAGAAAACAGAAGACCAACACAAGAATGAGATCGTCGCACCAAGCCTTTGAAATGAAAAAAAGACAAAAAGGCCTTTCGAAATGAAAAAAAAAGGCCAATAAAAAAACAAATAGTAGATTAAACACCATTGAAAATATTGACTAATTTGAATATTAAACCAATTGTAGAGAGAAAATAAAGTCCCCATTAGAGATAGGGGGGAGCAGACTCATGATCAACAAAAAGCAAGTAACGGTGCTTAACATGGGTGCTTCATCATTCTAACCAAAGAAGACAAGATGCAATGCCTTACAAATGATATTAAGATCTAATATAAGGTAAACCCGTCATGTCAGTTAACCAATCCTTGTAAGTGTTTAGGAAGAGAATGTTTATCAAAATTAATGGGCCCATTCAATCTAGTTCCTAAGTTAGCAAGGTAATCGACAAGCATTTCCTTCCCTCCATATATGAGTGATTTTGTAACTAAATTGGTTGAGAAAAGTTTTAGTTCGCTTGAGTAAATAATATAATTCAGCATTGCCATTTTTTCTTGCAGATCGATTAGTAGTAAGGCATCCACTTCAAGCCGGATATTAAGCCAACCTTTACGTAAGGAAATGTCAAGAGCATTATAAACGTAAGTTCGAAAAGGCCGAGTTAGTAAGAGGATTAGTAAAGGCCAAGAGGACATCACCATTGAAATTTCTAAAGATGCCACCACATCCAAGTATTGGAGATACAACTCTATCGGTGTTAATTTTGATGACATTATCATGTGGTTTGGCCCAATAAAGTATTTTGGCTTGATTAGAAGTGTCTTTATCCGCAATTACAAACCCAATTTTGAGGCTACAAATTTACACCCTTTAAAATGTTTATATTTAATAAGGTTGGCTTTAAATAAAACACGGATTTTGAATTTAGTTTTAGCAATTATCTTGAAATGATTCATAGTGATATCGTTATGCTTAGCATCATTTCTAGCCATCCAAATAAACCAAATAATAATGATAGCGAACGCTTTTTAATATGACCTTTGATATTGTTTTCAAAATATATCTCGAGGAGTCGATAAATAGTAGCCGTTGAATTTGTCAATGGAGAATAGATTATCGTCAAAGCCAAAGTTTAGAGGCAATCGCTCCATTCACAAATTGGTGATTAACATTTTCAATATGAGCAACAATGACATTTTGACGAAAGTGAAAACCTTTACCCACAGAGTCAATAGGGACAAAGTTTTTAAGATCGCCAAGTAAGAATAGAGTATGAGGTGGGGATATTGTTATGCCAAAGTCAGCATACACTTTGAAATAATCACGTGTTTGATCTTAAGCCAAACATTTTAAACTGAATGCCATTGTGAGAGAGTTTAAAGAGAATCGATCTTTTTTGTTGGGTGTAATGTGTATATTATTAAGTTTGTCTAAAAGGAGAAGGGATATACTCGATGAGCTTGGAAAAGTTCCATCTATTATTATTCAGAAGATTTGACTTTGATAGTATCAATAAAACATGAGGAAATTAATTCATCGAAGGAATTATTTCCAAGCCGTTATCTTGCCGAAGAGTTGAGTTAATGCCCCAAAATTAATGATTCGATTTGATATTACAAAGTCTTTTCCAAATGGGAGAAGCGTTAGTTTTGTAAGAGCAAAAGGGGTGCTTTGATAAAGATTTGTTTGTCATGAAGTTAGCCCAAAGGCTATTGTTGCTTCTAAAATTCCACCAAAGTTTATATGAGAATGTGGTGATGGTGTCTTTAATAGGTTTACAACCAAGACTACCTCAAAGATGCCGCAGATTTTGTGCCAAGAGGACCGGTGTATTTTTGAAGAAGAGGTATTAGAACCCCAAAAAAATTTGTTAATTAGCCTCTCAATTTCGTTAATGCAAAAGTTGGTTGCGATAGTTTGAATAAGATAAAGAGGCATCGAGTTAAGGGTACTCTTAATCGTGGTTAACCTCCTCAAAGGATAGAAAATGGTATTCCCAAGAGGAGATACTGGTTAGATATTTTGTGTATTAATTGCCAAAAAAGATAAGATCTTTTATGACCTTTGAAAAGAGTACCAAGATAATTGATCGGTTGTTGTTGATGAAAGTTAGTGATCCTCGTTATATGATTAATCTATTATTGGTGATTTTATTAGCGGTTATGAAACAACATTTATTTTGTTAAGGAGGAGACCACTTTCTTTGCCAAATTTGTTAAAGAATTTCATAATGGTTTTATGTGAGATATAGAAGCATGCAGAAAATGATAAAATCGTCGAAAAGCAAAGATGAGTAATAGGAAATCCACCTTGAGTTTTGTAAATCATACCGGCTTATTATAGAATAGGTGCTCGTGCGATAAGTAATCATGCCTATAATAAAAAAGCAAGGGAGATAATGGATCTCCTTGACTTAAGCCATATTTAGAAGTGAAGAAACCACGATTCTCCATTAATGACAATGAGAACCAAACATTAGTGACATAGTTTTTAATGATATGAATAAATTCTTTTGAAAATCAAAAGTTGAAGTATAGAAAAGAAAATCCCAAGAGAGTTTGTCAAAGGCTTTAGTAATGTCGTTTGAAGGCAATGTTACCGCCTAGTAGAGCAATATCATGAATCATTTCTTGAGCTAAAAGAATATTATCACTATAGTTCTCCTTTAATGAAACCAATTTGATTCGGGAAATAATATTCAAAGAAAAGGGTTGATTGGTTGGTGATTAGTTTGGCAATTAGTTTGTTAAAGAAGGTGCAAAGACTAATCGGTCTAAAGTCATTCCAAGTTTCCGGGTGATTATTTTAGGGATAAGAACTATGGATGTACTAGAGAAGGATCTAGGAAGGGGTTGCCATTGAAAAAGTCTATAATAGCTTCAATCAGGACTTAATAATGGACCAACATGAAAGAATATAGTTGTGTATCCATCCGCCAAAGAATAATCAATTCATGCTTGAAGAACATTACAATTTGATTGGACAAATAAGAGAGATGTTTGGTCGGTAATCATGGAGGGAATCGGATGAGGATTTGAAATAATTTCCGTGGTAATGTTATTGTTTAACAAATTTTGAAAGTGTTGGATAACCGAGTCTTTAATATCATTTTATCCGATATCCAATTATCATTACTATTTTAATTTTATTAATAGAGTTTAGAACTTTTCTTTTGTTGAAAAGAGCGGAAATATTTTGTGTTTTGCCATCTAATATATTTACTAGCTTTTTGCCGCCAATAAGTTTCCTCCATGTTTTGATATTTAATTAAATTATCTCTAGCTTCGATGAGCTCATCATTTTTTTATTAGGGTCTAGAACGCTTCTTCAAGAGAGCACAAGATCTTCCATTATTTTAAGATTTGCAAAAGTTTTTTAAAATGGTGTTTATTCCACCGGTCGAGTTTTTTTTAGTCTTTTAAGTTTAAGCCAAAAGCGGATCATGCCTTTAATGGAGTTATCGATAAATTGGGGCCGTCCAATTAGTCAAAACAAGACATAAAATCATTATGTTGCAACCACATATTTTGGAACCAAAAGGGGACATATGCGGTAGTATGGGAAATTTTCAAGAATCGGAGAGGAGTGTGATCACAGTTCTACTTAAGTGTTCTACCGAGGTATTAGGCCATTGATCAATCCAAAGGGTTAAAATACGATTGAAACGCGTTGCCAAAGTCTAGAGTTGTTCCACGATAGAATAAAAACCCTATATCGAAGATTACAAGAATCATGTTAGAAATCTTCCATAGAATTAGGATTAGGGAGGACCCTCCCTTCTTTCAAGTAGAGGATGGTAAAATTCCAACCAACTGGTTGAGTGAGAGGAAGCAAAAGATCTTAAATTATTCCATAGGATGTTCCTAGCTCTATTACAGATGCATAAATAAAAGAGCTCACATGAAATCACCAGAAATATGGACATTAATCAATTGTTCCGGTTGTCAAGGATATTGATGTTGATTGAGTTATTCCAAAACAACCAAATTTTGTTGTTAATGTTGTAAAAAAAATTAGGAAAACCTAGTGTTCTAGATGCAATCTTAGAAGAGTGGATGAGTGGTTCGATAGTAAAGAGAGATATGTTATGAGTGCGACAAAGGCTTCTAACTCGTAACTAGAGTAGTCCCAATATACGAATATTCCAAAATGTTAAAATTAATCATAATGAAAAGATTGGAAAAAATTGATTGGGTGAAAATGAGGAAAAAGGAAATTATTGATGTAGTTGATGAAGATCTTGTGATTCGCATTTTAGCTATTTTGATTTTGAGTGTTTTCTTTTCTTTAGAATAGTTTGAAAGTGTCTATTGTCCAAGGTGTCTGTAAAAAAGAATAGTTAGTGTGATCCAAAGTTTCATTATTAAGCAAAGGAATCATGATGGTGATTTCCCTTCTTCCATATCGAGATACGGTTAATTATGTTATCATGTTGGTCATTCAAAGAGTTAGGGAGGAAGGATTGCTTCATCTTCTTTTCTAGATTAAAGGTCGATATATTTTGTTGTTGATCCAAAATATGATTTTCTCGAGGTGATGTTCCCTAGCCTAAGTTAGAATTTCTTTGTTTTGGATCATTAGTTGTATGAGCATGCATGTTATTGGAAATAGTAATAGACAAATTTTCTAAGTTTCCATAACCAACTATGTCATAATGTCATTATTCAACACATGATTAGTTTCTTTTGCAAATCGAGGGTAAATGTAAAGGGGTTTTGTGAAGGAGGATTAGTTTGGTTTGCTTTTGGCACATAGGCCATTTTAGTGGGTTGCTCCTTATTAATCAAGTAGTAGTGATAGGAAGTTTATTTTTTTTGAGATGTGGCTATAGAATAAAACAATCGTATGTTCATGCCCATGGATTTTGCAAGGTGTACAGAAGAGGAAAGTTTTCAAATTCTACCTTTTGATTATAGCCCATTTTTGATCCAATCATTCTTTTGGATGTTTTTAGTTATATCAATTTCAACAAGTATCAGGTACAGGGTCGGATCTCACCTAGCTTGATCAATTTGAAGAGGCCGTCAAAGATAGCACACAAAGAACAAATACCGGTAACAAAATGTATACGCATGTTGGCAAAGCAAGCCAAATAGGAACAATTGGAGATTCTTCTTTAATATCAAAACTAGGTGTCCACTTAAGAAGTCATTTGGCAATTAAAACAAGTAAGAACGACGTAAAACTCTTGAATAATCCAAGTCATTAGATAATTGAATTAGCACATGCTAGGATCGATCAATCCCAGAAGGTGCGTAAGTTTGATGAAAAAAGGAGCGAATGTTTTCTAAATTCGTATGTGAATTTACCCACCAAAGAGAATTCAAATGGCTTAGCAAGAATTTCCACATCAATCCGAACATTACCGGCATACCACAAATCGAGAAAGTAGTTTAGAAGTAGGGAAAGATTTACCGAGAGAGCATCCTTGAAAGATTTAATGAAGCAGTGGATAAAGGATCGAGCATACCGGATGGTTTATATTCGAGTAAGAGCGAAAACCATTTCGCCATCAAAAGAGTGCATTTACATTACCGCTGAGGGTGAGATCAATACCAAAACATCTAATTACGCAAAGCAGAGTTTGATCGCAACGAAGCAAAAACACGAGAGCCGCCGTGAACGCTAGGTTTTCCTTCACGTTTTGAACGCATAGGTTTTGTGATTTCATTTTGTCAATTTGGAACAAATGCTACACTTATTTTCATTTTTTTCTGGATCCTAGTCTTATTAATATTAATTTTTCATTTTATCATCTTTTGAATGTCTAATAGTCATACGACCATCAAGCTATTTGCATCAATGATTATTTATTTTAGTTTGAGCCCACTCATAATATTTATTTTATAATTTTTTGCTAGTTTTGTTTACATGAAGTGATTACGCTTTGAAGATTCAAGATTGGTTGGATTTTGAGGATATGACTATATAAAGCTTGAACATTAAGCAATTGATTTGATTAGAAATTGATATTTGGAAATTGTATGATTATTTATTTTAGTTTCGAGCCCACTCATAATATTTATTTTATAATTTTTTGCTAGTTTTGTTTACATGTGCATATTAAG